>CM042440.1:8929917-9529917 GCA_023631565.1 Gymnocephalus cernua
TTAACCTGAATATTTATTTTTTTTAAGTGACAAATTGCTCATAATGTCAATAATGTGAACGTATTGTTTTCTGTTATTGATTTGCAGCATACAGGTTGTCTCTGTGATGCTGTCATAGCTTTGCTCAAAGTCCCGCTGTCTTTCCAGAGGTATTTTTTCCAAAAGCTCCAGTCAACAAGCATTAAGGTACAGTAACTCT
The DNA here is from genome assembly GCA_023631565.1 of Gymnocephalus cernua. NCBI lineage: Eukaryota > Metazoa > Chordata > Actinopteri > Perciformes > Percidae > Gymnocephalus > Gymnocephalus cernua. Next base: position 8,930,117 of record CM042440.1, read on the forward strand.
TTTTTTAAATTACTTTAATTAGAAAAGTACAAAACAACGTACGGCCCAATTCCCAAGTGTAGATGCCAAACAGAATGTAGAGCTCACTGTACTACTTTCTATGTACTATTAAGTAAATGTGTGTATTACTAATGTATGAGGGACATGATTTATCTCCATTAGATAAATAAATGCGTTACACTTTACAACTTCCTCTTTGTAGCATTATTAGATTTACATATCCTCAGGACAACATAAGTTTACAGAATGCCTTTGATTGTTAATAATCACTTCATCAACAAAATGAAGAATGGGAAAGCCACACCCTCATAACTCTGATGCATTTATATAACCATATAAAGATCAACCTTTTGGCAAACTCCCGTAAACCTGTTTCAACATACAGTGCAAAGGAACATATAGTACAGTTGCAGCTACTGTATATAGGACAGTCTTTCTTTAGCTCTGTTAAGGCTGACCCATGTACATTTTGTTTTATTTTTCCAGCTTGCCCTCTCTCCTTCCCCACGAACGCCGAGTGAACCAATCCCAGTGCAGAGCAGCCAGCAGCTCACTCTAAAGGTGGAGGGGGTGGTGCAGCATGGTACGACGCCAGGACTCTTCAGGAAAATCCAGTCCGTTTGTCTCAATGTCACTTCAGTCCTCCAGAGCAAGTCTGGACCTGACTACAAGGTATGGAGTGTTTGCCTTCATCTTTGGTTACTGCTCAGTTAGGAAAATGCAAATATTTAAAAAATCTTAGAAATCTGCCCTCCATTCTCCTGTGCTATTATTATACTGTATATTTTCCTGAGTATATTGCTCTTTGATCCATGTATTGAAGCTCATATCTGGTATGCAAACACAGCTACATACTGAGTTTATTCACAGATAATGCTAGTTCTGACATTTGTACTCCCATTTGTTGTTGTGTTGCTGCTCCGATGATGATAAGACTCCCTAATTTGTCTTGTTTTTCTGTTTTTCCCGTTTAGATTCCACTCGACACTAAAACTAATGAGATCGAGCAGCGGGTAGAACCCCACAATGACTACTTCAGCACCCAGTTCTTGCTAAATTTCTCCATCTTGGGCACTCACACCGTCACTGTGGAGGCCTCTGTGGTGGATGAGAGTGGCATTGAGTGGAAGACCGGGCCCAAGACGACGGTGTCAGTCAAATCCCTGGAGGATCCTTACTCCCAGCAGCTCCGTCATCAGCTGCAGCAGAGTGGAGCTCAGCCTGCTCCACAGAGGAGTGCATACGCTCGCTTCTAGTGGATGTCCTCTCAGTGCTTCAGCGTCAAAACAGTTTTAGCTTGTGTACTTGACCTGTTTTGTCTTGTGGAAAATTAATATGTACATATTTTTTCAATGATTAAAAGACCAGATTTAATTTTAATGCTGCATGTTAATTGTAACCCCAAAATAATGTTGACCAGCTATAAAGGAAACGCAATAATGCAGTTTCAACATACACCCAAAGTCCACACATTTTTGGTCTTAAATATAATCTGATGGTAAAGATTTTCAGCATAAAAATTGGCCACCAGTAAAAGGAAAAATTGCTTTTAGTTTCTTGTCCATATTTTTCATCTAATAGTATTTCATTAAGGATAATTTAGTATTGGAAGACATTGGATTTACCTTATTATCTATTCTACATAAAGTGTAATAACATAAAGAGCCATCAGGGGGCAGATCAAAGTCATTAAAGGGACATTGTCTGAAGAGCACTCAAACCTTTCATGTAAATTCCAGACTTGTCAGAATTACAAGTTAAAATGTCAGCATTTAGACTTTTAGAATAGATAGTTTTGTGTTCATGCCTATAGTGTAACATTTAATCACCGAAATATAATCTTTTTTCCCCAACATTTACAACACACTAAACTATCTCACATTCTAAAATACAATAACATAACATAACATAATAATAATAATGATGATGCAAACTCCAACAGCCCACACTGTTTCCGGATAAAATGTAACTACATCGATTGTAACGAACTCACGCACACACACAATGGTGATGTAATCTGAAAAGAACTCGCTGCCGGGAATGAGTCGAGTCCTGATGATTTAAAATGAAGTCATAAGATTTTGCCTAAATTAGAAAAGCATTCTTGTTCATATATCCTAAAACCATCAGCACTTGACATCAGAGAGTCTGCGCACTTAACGGCTAGAAGCTGGCGTCTGGTGAACACACGAGCGTCAAATGAGAAAGAATACAAATAAAAGTTCCGCATCTGGTTTTCAAAATTAAACGTTTTACTGAACATACAATGTGATATTTTTGCATACATTCAAACCAAAGAAATCCATTTCAAAATCTTACCTAATGTTGAACGGAAGCAAATGTAGAGGATGACTTTTGGCAACAATAAAAAAGTCAAGCCTCATTCTTGTAAATACATTGAAATTATTTCTTTTCCTGATTGTAGACTTAAACAGCTCTCACAAATTTGTTTTCCTTCTCCGAATCGTGCAATTATTTTAGATTTGTATGCATTCAATGTCACTCTTCTGACAACATGCATATATTTAATTTACAATGCAAGATTTTAGCATTTTTTTAAATTGCAACTAATATATAATAACTAAAGTACGTCTTGCATTATCACCTGAGTGTTGTGTCCCAGTTGTATTTCAAACTAAATTTGTGCGACGGTGTCGACAGGGGCCCAACAGCAAATGTCTACTCCTGGGGCACCTCAACATATTGTCCTATTTCATATACGATATATATATATATATATATATATATATATATATATATATATAAATCGTATCGTATAAATTGTATCGTATATATAACCCCAAATACTGAGCAGAATCTAACAACCAAACTATAAAAATTCAATCAAACATAAGTGGCAAAACAATGAACACAGCATATCCTCTATAATATGGTGTTATGTGTTTAGTATAGATGTGAAAGTTAATTATTTCTATAATTATCTTAAGTCCTATGTCAACACCTAGCTACCTAAATCTGACCATTTTATTTATTTTATTTTGAAGGTAAAGGAGACTTACTTCCGCTCTTACCCTTTTGATCTTTTGTGTACATTGACGCTGTGTGAATCGTCTGGAGAAAGATAACGGGTCCAGCCAGCATATAAACGAAAAATCGCTGTTCTTCGTTTTTTATGTGCATATGTCGTTTAGAGTTTGTGTTTGCGTTTTTGTAACCAGCAACGTTGATCCCAGGCTCAGCCCAAACCGCCTCTCGTCGTTATTCGCTAATGGGAGCTCAGTAGCTAGCTAGCTAGCTAACTTGACGATGATGATGATGCATCAGTGGAATTATCCCAGTGTCTCTGACTGAGATGGAGCCAGCGACGCTCAAGTGGAGTTGCTTGCTAGCTAGCTAGCAAGCTAACGGTGCCCGCCGGGGTTCACTGTGCCCGAGCAGCCCTGGATAACGTTAGCTAAATGGGTGCTACTACAGCCTATCACACAGGGTTTGTTGTAACGTTATCAGACATTTCCACCCCCAGATTTGAGAGAGATTGACCATGTCAACTAGCAAAAAATGCTAACATGACCGTTTAGGTTAGCCACACGTGACACAGTTTATCTTGCTCAAACAATTAGCTACATTCTCTGGCCGTCCTTGGATGCTCCAGTGACATTAATTGGGTGAGTAACATGAGCAACCAGACCTTTACTAAATTACAGGGTCGGGCTGTATTTGGGATGAGGCAAACGGATGTTGCGCTTTGCACCAGCCTGCAGACATCCGAGTTTGGTATTTTCTCATAAAATACCTGAATACTTAAGCTTCTTAGCTACCTTTGTTATGTGTGTCAGTGTGTTTTGCAGTAATGTTATATCCCACGGTTGCCATACATGACATATTTCTTAACATCTGTCCCGTTATGCTAACTCTGCCCACTGCTAGCTAGCATGTCGTGAAGTGCTCGACCACGTCCCGTGCGACTGGTCCTTTTATGGTCCTTTCTTTGCATGCATTAACGTTACTGTAAAGGCTAGGCAGCTAGTTAGCAGGTAGTCACGAAAAACAAATAGCCACAGTTCAGAATAAATCTTTTTTTAAACCCTTTTAAATAATAATCGAAAGACCGCCTCCACTACGCGTGTTACATTCAAATGCCGTTAAATAGCCTCACCCTGGCCTCAACCGGTTAACGGCACACACTGTATGCTATAACATTGGGTTATTTGCGGATGTTTGTCCTGTCTCGAGCTCGGTTTGTTTACAGTAAGGATAATGTGTCACTAATGTCTCAACACGACTTGTTTTTTTGTCAAACAAACCAAACTGAGATGCTAACTGCTGCTGTCTCTCTGTTACAGACGGTGTGTATCAGGATGGCACAGCTCTTGGACGGGGCCGGCAAGCTGGGCTGGGTTCTGCTCAAGTCTGTGATCCGTTTTGTGTTTATGTTTTTAAACAACTGTGTAGCCATCCCATCCTACTGCTTATACCTGGTGCTTCTCCAGCCGCTGAGAATATGGGACAGCTCCACTTTCTGGCACATTGAAGGAATCATGTTCAAATGGTTGCTGGCCATGGTGTCTTCATGGGGCTGGATCGCAGGTTATACAGGTAAGATAGTTAATAATTCATATACATAGCCATTGTTCCATGTGCTGCCTTGCATGTAAAGCAATTTTTGCATGCTGGACTTACTGATGGCCAAGATTGCTACAAAACCAGTAAAGTTGCTCTCCAGTTTGTGCTTCATGTATTTCCTCTCGAGACAAAGAGATAAACATCTGTTTCACTGACAAATATACCTGACAATGTCTGAAAAGCCCAGAAGTTTGTTTAACATGTGCTGCTCTTCTCAAAGACTCTTCCAGCCATCTGAATGAAAACATGTTCAGTTTGCTACATAATAAAAAAAAGGCTGTTTGCTAATCCAAACAAAAATGGTAGCCATAAAATGACATATTTATTTGCTTAATTCATACAACGTGAACCAAAATGTAACTATTTTAATATTGGTTATATTTGATAAATAGATGTTACTTGATGCTATTTTATATTTTCATATAAAATTACATGCTAATATTTTTCTGCTGTTGTACTAAAAAGCAAGTATATGTCATTTATTTTTTGTCGTGCATCAAAAATATTTTTCTCTCTCCATCCAGATGGTTAGAAGAGTCTTTAAGGATTTTGGAAATGTATCTTCAGATCAGCAGTAAATGTTGTTAAACAACCATCGGGGCTTTTCAAACATCGCCAGGTTTTTCAGAGAAACGGATGCTTGCCTCAGTAGCCCCTTTCACACAGACTGTTCAAGACGGGAATGTTGTGCCATTATTCCACCTTGTCGTTCTGTATAAACGGTAGAAACACTGAATGGCGGGGCAGAGTTGTTCCACCGATAAGCAACAGCGGAGGTAGTCACAGAGCTGAATTGATGCCTGTGTAAAAGGAAAAGTGGCAGGGCTGGACTACACACACACACACACACACACACACACACACACACACACACACACACACACACACACACACACACACACACACACTAGACATAGACGTGTTACATGTCACGACTCTTTTGCATCAAGAATGCCAGCATGCTATCGAAAATCACACACTGGGGCAGCATTATGCCGGCATTGTTTAGTTCAAAGTGGGCATAATGTTGGATCTTCTTTACGGCAGTATTACAGAAACTCTGTAAAAGAGGCTAGTGACTCAAACGTAAATAAGGACTGAGTGATATAAAAATGTCTATCATATATATTTGTCTATATTGTTTATAGCACAATGTTGAAAAACCAGTGGCCTAACTGCGTTATGGCAAAATATGAATGGATTTGGTAATAATTTGTATAGAGACTTATCTGCAAACACTTATCTGACACTAGTAGAAGAACAGCAGGATATCACGAGTTGTTTGTTGGTTCCTCTCAGCTGGCTCGTTGAATATCTTGACGTGATTCAGGCAGTCAGTGGTGTACGGTTGCACGGAGCTGCAAGAGGAAATTGCTTACAAATTGCTAAGTGGTGAACGTGGGGAGCAACAAGGCGCACTGATTAATAATGCAAAGCGTTCAGCCTATAGAACACCTGGTCTTGCAGCGAGTAATATGTTACAGACCTTGATTGACAGTGTTTGAAAGTTAGATACCATAAATCTGTATCAGGAAAATGGTGAAAAGTTTAATTTAGACTATTGAATATAACGGTCACTGTTGATGGCTGGTGGCCACAGGATAATGTGAGTTTAATGTTAATACAAAGTCAAGTTAAATTTAGCTTTAAACAAACCACACACTCAAAAAAGGATAATGTATCATTTTATAATAAGTGACACTGTATTCTATATGATCAGCCCAGCTATGATGCAGTGTAGCGGCATTATGACACGCCATGCACAGCCACTTTAAAGTATCCTCCATTTTATTTGTGTACTTCTGCACAAGCATGCCAAGTGTTAAATCTTTGGTATTGTTGTTTGGCACATGTGGGTCAGCTCAGAAGGATGAATTGCGTTAGACTACTGTCAGATATTGGCCATATTACAAAAAACTGTGTGAACGAGATCAGGGCATTAAATCAGTACAGAATAATAAATACTGGCAATATAAGCCTAACATCAGATACACAGCATTCAAGGGCAGTAGTCCTAGAGCATTTGAGTATCAGTGTTGTGACCCACATTCAAGGACACTTTGACAAGGCTGGTTTGATCAACCCTGTTACCTTTCACTCACTAGGCAGTCCTGTGTAACTACCCTGCACTGTGAATGACCTTTTTTAAAATCTGGAAAACACATAGGCCTAACATGTAGATGCTTTTTCCAGTTCCAGTTTTACTCTCACACTTCAAGTGCATATTTTTCCTCCTTCTTTCCAAGTAACGGCTGCAAATTATGTATATATTGATGTATCACTTGTTTTCAATGCAAACAATTTCAATACAACACATTCCTACTTGTATGTTGTATTTACGACATGCATAACAAGAAATTTCTAGGGCTGCCCCCCCCTCTTAGTCGATTAGTTGACTAATCGGTCATTTTGGTCTTAGTCGACTAAGATTTCTTTAGTCGATAAGTCAGTTTTTATGCTGATTCATGCTTAATTACTCATTTCCAAGCAACTTATGAGAACATTTCTGGTGAACACAAGATTTAAAGTGGTGCTTTTGCAGGATTAATTTCGGAGAAACTCAGTTTTACAGATGGTTAATTAACTACATTTATATTGCGCTTTTCTAGTCTTAACCACCTCTCAAAGAGCACAGCTCTGTCGATTACATCAACTAATCGATTAGTCAACAAAATCATATAAGTGTTAGTCGACTAAGAATTTCTTTAGTCGAGGACAGCCCTACAAATTTCACTTGCACTCAAAGACATGCTAAATGTATGTCAGGGAAACAGTGATACTCACTCACAGCTTGACACACTGCAGTCTGGAAGCTGAGCTTTGGTTAACATCAGAGATAGAGCATGTTGCATCACCTCCCCAGGAGAAGCAGAACAATGGTGGTTTGTAGATACGATACAGTCACCAAATAGAGGCATATACTGTGTGTTCTTTATCATTGGGACAATTTGGACAAAAAGACACAAGGTGATATGTAGGAAAACTTTCTAGACTGACCCCCTGACTTAGAAGTTAAATCTAAAGCTTCTCTAAGAGGCTTAGTTTGAATCGTTAAGTGAAGCGTGAAGGCAGAGTTCAACAATAAGGGTTGCCCGATGGCCCGGGGCAAGGAAAACACCACGTTGGGCAAATAAATATAACAACCCACTTGCCCGTTTGGGCAAGTAAAAGCTAAAGCAAAAAAGTGTTTTGCGCATCCTGGATGAAGGAGTTGTCTAGGGTGGCAGTAAAGGATGGCAGTAGAGGATGTCGTTCAAACAACTACAATGTTTTGCGAAGTTTGCCGCAAGTTTGAGTGCAAGGCAGATAAAAGTGACTCATATTTTAAAGGAATGTCTTCATTCAGAAAACAAATGCTGGACTACCATGATAAAATCAAGCCGCATCTCGCTTGCATAGCAGCTAAGAGGGCTTTGTCGTTATTTGATAACCACTAATAAAGAAACCAGTTTGTAAAGACACAGACAGATATCCTCCCCGTTGTTGTTGTAGAAATTGTATTATGACAACTGCTAGAGTTCAGCTCAACTCTACCCAGCGATATGTGTCATTTATCCATAACTAATTAATGTGGCTCGGGAAAGGGAAGTTTGGGGTCCCCTGCTGGAGCTGCTCCCCCCGCGACCCGACCACGGATAAGCGGACGACGATGGATGGATGGATGAAACAACTGAGCTTCATCCCTTTTGAAAGACACTAATTTTATTAAAGGTGCAATATGTAATACTCACAGCTAGCATTTAAATAGTTACTGCAGTACAAATTCTTGTAGCTGTGATAAATTAGCCTGAAGCTAATGCTTACCTGTTCAGGAGGAAATCAGCCAACTTGGTGTCCTGTTGGGCTCTAAGCCGTCTCCATCTTTCAAATACATCTCCAATATGTGCCCAGGGTTTGTAACGTCTCTGGTCACGCAACTGTTAGAAACATGGCATGTTTTTTTTAGGTTTGGTAGAATTTATCTTCGTTGATCCCGTTTGTTTGTTTGCTGCTTTCATGGTTGTACTAGTGTTACAGCTGTAGCAGTTTTTACAGGTATATCTGGTAACCCGGCCTGGCTGTCAAACCGGGCATTTGATAACAACACACAGACCAAAACATAAACAGAAATTTTGTCATGGAACGGCAATTTCAAAAGGAGAAAATACTGGCGTTAGCATTGTTATCAGAAAAGATAGTATTTCAACTTAGCATGTTTCCTTAATATCTGGTGACTCATTGGGGTAATTTTTTGATTTATTACAGTAAATATATTACATATTGGACCTTTAAAAAACAGGCTCACCCTGGCCAAGCTAATATTGCCATCATTAGCTTGACCGCTTAGCGGAGCATCATGAACCCTTTCCCAGCAGTCTGTTATAATTTTTTATATAAGCTACTTGCATGTGATTATTGAGGCTACATTTCAAGAGCAGAAAGCTATGTTGCTGTAACATCAAGACCCACGACTATGGACATACTTCATAGATACTGTTTTTGTGTTCTGCTGATGCTGCCTCTTTCAGTCAACTGCACATTTTGACTACAACGCAGATGCAACAAATAATGGTAATTACAGTCAGTTACCCCACTTTGCAGGATTCATCTTGATCATTTGAAAACTACATTTTAGAGAACTGCCAGCTTTGAATCATCCTGAAAAAAAAACATGTTTGTCCGACAGTTACACAAGTTACCTCAGAAAGCCTCCCAGGTATGAACATTTAGCAAGAAACTGTTATTAGTGCCATTATTGTTATGTGGTAACTTGTATTGCCATTTGACCCCCTTTTCCATGTTGTTGACAAAAGCATGTCAAGGCCTGATTTATAGTGCGTTCCATTTGTACTCGGAACTTGGATTTTCCGAGGTAAAAGCATGGATGTATTAAGAGAACGTCGGAAACACGCCCCCTCACCTCGGATTTCCGAACTCGGAACTCGGGCAACCACAGAGTCCCCCGAACTAAAAATCCAACATGGCTGCTCCGTGCATCAATAGTTGTGAAAGCTGTAGTAACATACAGTTATAAGCACTTATGTCTTACACGCAGCGCTGTCCGTATTCTCTCTGTGGACAATGTTGTTACGCTGTTTGTATGCACAAAGACAGCGTAATTCGTTGTTTTAAACTGGTATTGCTAACAATGGCCAACCTGGCTAGAGCTCATGAAAACGATGAAAATCCGATTTGTAAATGCAACGCATTCAACTCGGGTGTTGAACGTCAAAAAGTAACGTTACCTGAAAAGCATCTCACATCACACTTTCAGTCACTATGACCACTACTACGGGAACAACGTCGTGTCAACAGGGCCAGGCTCATCTGCTAATGTTAGCTACCGACCGTTACCTGGAAACCATCCAGCAAATAGACGGTACCGTAGGGTGCCGTTGCCTGAAACCGGTGATTTAAGTCACCGCTCATTTTACACACAGTTTAAAAACAAAACGCTGAGTGAACATTACTATCTATGTTTTTCATGTTGGTTTTGAGCGGTATGCACCCCCACTAACTGGAAAGCGTTTTAAACCGTAACATGAATACAGGGCTCTCAAGTTTTGAAGACAGGCAAGAGTGACATCTCCCCCCCCCCCCCCCCCCGCAGCGTGTTAATAGCAATAGCCAGTGTATGTTCATTATAGCTTCCAGTTTGTAGATGTTAGGTGGCACCAACATTTGGTCTAATCATAACTGGCCCGGCAACCAAAAGGACAGGGTTCTGGTTGCAGATTTGTTTGGTGACTTATGATGGGGGGGGTTCTGGGGGTCCACCCCCAGAAAATTTTAAGCATTAAACACTTCATTTCCTGCATTGTGGTGAATTTTTATGCACCTATTAGTACCTTTTTCTGAATCAATATGCTGGAAATATCTTTATGTAAAGGGACACAAATTACAATTCAAATATAAAAACATTATGGAATATATTGCAGTAAGGCTCTCAGACTTTCTGTATTGCTTTCAAATATTTATTCTCCTTTGGATCAGCTTTCCTAATTATATCATTATATCAGTCAGCACACATGTAGCTTAGGCATAATTTACTCTTACCTTCTCTTTTGCATCTTTTGTTGGGGAAGTAACCTCCTTAAATGTGCATATGACAATTATTCACCTCAATTATACATTATTCATGTTAATGGATTAATAAACCCCTGGACTTTAATATTTCAGATGTGTTTGAGCAAGATTTCTGCTCATGTCCAAAACTTTTGCACATTCAAAATATAACTCATCTGTGCTCTCTGAGATTTGGAGGAGTCGTGATATTTTGTGAAAAATAAAGTGATAAGATACAAGAATAGTCTGCTATGCATTACGTGATTGCTCTGCTGATACGGTAGACCTAGACCTTCTGACAGACCAGGTCCCCGTCTGGGTCTCTGAATGAGACTACGTTTAGTGAAGTGGCTGAACACTGCTCTACGTCGGAGGTGGAGAACAGAAACTATACGGCAGAATTAACGGAGCTCAAACGCGACACATCTGCCGCAGCATCTCCACAGCAGAGCGCGTCCATAAACCTGAAGCTGCAGCTTTTTACAGCGAGAGTGGACACTAAGCCACGTTTCATATTTGTCAGTCAACTTTTCAAAATACATTCAGGTCTACACTCAAAACATTGCAGCTGAAGCCTCGGCAAAATCAGCTGACTCCGCGTCTGGTGTAGCCCCTTTCTTTTCTGATTGGCTGATAAGTGGCAGGCTCGACTAAGAACTCCAGGGGAGAGACGCTTGATTCCTGCCGGTTCCATAGTGAGAGCGGCTGCGACAGTTTTCTGCGTGAGAAATACAATGTGTGGCGGGAGTGCGTGACAAAAGACCGAAATGAGTGACTGTCACGCTCAATGCGTGACACTTGAGAGCCCTGTGAATACAGCGTCTGCTGCAGCGGGGAGTCAAAGGCCGAGGGACCACAGCCTTCGCTAACATTAGCTTCTTGTCTCATCTGGGGTCTGATAAACAGTAAATTCATCAAATTCAGTGTCCACAACGCTATTTTCCAATAAACTGTAGCTGTCATATTTCATGAGACTCGCATGAGTGCGAATTTCATGTCCCGGCTTTCGTTGCTATTGTCACTTTGCCTAAGCTTGAGTGACAAGTGTACCCCTGTTGTTTATTTGGTTGCCATGACGTGGTTTGTTTGAAGCCTTGGTGTAGCCCATAGACAGTATGGTGTAGCCATCATACACCCACACAAGTGTTATTAGTTACTTGGCTCATTAGACTTGCTCTCTGGACTGTGTGGGTGTATACAGATCATACTTGATTGACATCTCTAACTGTCCTGAATTATCTTAGTTGCACCTGTTATAGACTGAGAAAGTTTACAGCTTTATGATTTTTGTTTTCGGTATGGAGACCTTAGCTGAGCTCTATAGTTTGTCAGATCTTTGTCAAATTATGTCTCCTGTCCTGTTTGACAAGAACAATATTTGGTATTTCTAATGTTTTTCTTTGTGCTGGCAGTGTCTTTGTGATCAATGCAAATAGCTGCTCTAAAAGCATTAGCGGGGTGCACTTCTGAAAGCTTTTATTTAGGGAGAGATACCTTTTGGTGTCTTGCTTACAGACTTTGGTAAATGTATAATGCATGTACTGCATGAAAACCTACTGTAGGTCATGATACACGTACAGTCACGTTGTAAAGGAGGCGACCCAGCATGGAATTATTATACTGCAGCTTGGGGTCAGTTGAGAGGGTGATAGCATGAATGGGAATTAACATCACTTTTGTTCAGAAGCCCTGAAACATGTTTGCATAAGTGGAGGCTGATGTTTCGTTCCCCGGTGTACAGAAAGACTGAGGTATTGATGTGGATGAACAACACATCATGTGGTGAATCCATATTTTAATGTTGACATGTTGTGATGTACTTGATGCAACAAACTTTCAGAAGCAACGGGTGGGGTCAAATGAGCTTTTAGCTTTTAATGATGGAAAGGAATTACAGGCAATTCATGAGAACCATTTACGCCATTAAACCTACTGGGCTACTACTGTAACCTATTCATGTCCTCTCAGACCATGGCTGTGAACATTGTTTTACACGTGGTAAGTTATATTTTCATAACTAACATTTTAAGATATGTTTTAGACATGTCCCATATGGAGATTTGGGATGTACTAATCCGATATTGATATCAGATATCAGGCGGTACTGACCTAAATAGCTGGATCTGGTATCGTGACTATGGGGCAGATCTATTCAATTTGATGTTTATATTATGGTTGTTTTTCTCTCCAGCTACTTGCGCACATCTAAAGAAAAATCAACAAGCTTTTCTGTACTGCAATTTCTCGTTACTTATTGACCAAAACAATAAAATATCTGCAGTAAGCTAATACCAGCCCAGCTCTCATCATGATTACTACTACTTTTTCTAGATTCTTGGCTCCCTCTTAACTGAAGATCAGGGTTATTGTAAAAGCAAGGGCTTCAAATTTTTACTGTGTGAGTGGTTGTTCTGTTGACCCAGTAACCAGAAAGCTTTAATCATCAATGAAAATGTCCCTTTTTTACTCTGGTTTTCCACACAAGTCTTCTATTTTTCTTTTGCACTCTTTCCTCTTTGGCCACACTCTGGTGCGGACACCATGGACACCACCATGTGATGCCTTGCTATATCCCTCTCCTCTAGAGAGGGAGAAAGAAGTGTAGCAATGGGACGGCAAGGTCAGCAGCGGTACACCGTTTAGCTGACCACCAATGCTGGATTAGACGGTGTGCCTGCAGCATGGCTGTCATCCTGCTGCGCTAACTGTGTCATCTCTCAAAGACAATTTCCCTAATGTATTCTATCTGACAGATGACCCATCTCTCTGATATCATTTACGCTTGTCTCCCGCAACAATGGGGACTCCAGCGAGGCTGAAGGCGTGCTCCTTAAATGACATTGCCTTAAGGGTACATACTCCCCACACACTCCTGTCAGGTGTCACAGATGTGTCATTCTTCTTGAGGTATGCTCTTGATTCCTGTGCTCGTGAGAGTTGAGCTAATTCTCCGGAGGACAGGAGGTGAAACAACGGCCTAAATTGAACATGCCAACAGCTCGTCCCCCTCCATCCCATTTTTTTATATTATATCACATTAACATTCTTTAACCTTAAGGAGATCTCCTTGTGTGACTGTTGGAAGATTGAAAAACCCCATGTGTTGCCAGGCTGCAGCACAGACCATGTGTCAAAGTGCATTAGAGAGGTAGAACGGACAATGATAAACATGTTGTCACTTGTCCTATGGTCAATGCATCCACCAAGCAACATATGATAACCTCAAATGTCTAAGCAGCCATATAGTGTGTTATCTAATATCTGCTACCAAACTGTTGAATGACTAAGTTGTGCATAAATTAAATAATTACATGATTACATCTCATGTGAACATGCTGAATAGCTAGCAGGAGGTACAGTGGGTTGAATTTTAAGGTGGAATGAGACCAACTTGAACCTTTTGTCATCAAAAACTATCCTGTCGGAAATGAGTTGGCCTTTTACTGTGAGTCATGAAGAAATGGTTAAACTGACGGGTTGCTTGAAAAGCTTTTCTTTTAGGGTCATGACAGCAGATCTTGCATCTCATTCAATGGCGTCTACACTTGCATATAATTGCACAGTTTTTAACCTAAAAGGCCGGCTGTATTTGGATGTCTGCCCACAAGCTATATATTCGACACGATGATAAGATGTTTTATTTCAGGAAAGCTCTGTTTTTGCTCAAGTAAATTGATCCTGTATTTGTAGGCCTCGGATAAGTTGGTAATTATTAAGAATGTTTTCAGTTCCTGTTGATAATTTTGTTAGAGTGAAACGATAAAAGGTCCCTTGAAGATGCACTTCAGATGTCACATCTCTTAGCAACAGCCTCAGTTATCTGGTGTTAGCTGGTATGGAAAAGTAGAGTCAAATGGCTGTCAGTCATATTCAGGAGGGATATGTGAGGAAAAACTAACCACACAAATATTGTTATTGCAAAAAAATTCCATGCTACATCACAATAGTATGAATGCCATATTGCCCACAGCAAGGTCTTCACAACAATGCTATGCAGGCAAGCTATCAATTGTATTGTTCTTTGAGCAGCCCAGTTGGGTTGTGTGCTGTACTGACGGATCTTTTGTCACTTTATTTTGTAGCCTGACCGCCTAAAAGGTGAACCCATCACGTTCAGCCTTGTTAATGACTGTGACCATACTAGTACTCCTTATCCTTTTCATTAATGACACCTACTGTGCCAAGAAAAAAAACCCAGCTGTCTTTGTGTACTCCGTTTGTATATTGACTTCCTCCCAGAATGGCTTTTGACTGACCCCAGAGAGTGTAATGACCCTGGTTTATTTGTCCTTTTGTGTACAAAGACAGCAGTAGTACGAGCTGGAGAGCTTACTCAAACATTAGCTGCCTTGAATTCTGGTCTTCTGCTGTCAGATGAAAAATTGTATCAGCTTCTGCTATGTTTAATTTTTCAATGTATGACTGCTTTTTGATTCGGAGGGACCAATACCAGAACCTGACATTTATCATCTTCAATCACAATGTGATGTCATGTTGTGTACAGCAGGAAAGTCATCCATTAAAATAAGAACCTATATCTTTTAGCTGTCTGGTTTTGTATTGGTGTCGTGTTTTTTCTTAATTAAATGTTAAACTTGGTGTATAAAGAAACCATTCTAATCTTTATCTGCTAGCAATCCTAACGTCAACTCCCACACAGAGGGGAAGCGCTCACTAACTCTGCACCCCAAGGCCTGACTGATGCAAAATTACACAGAGCTGGAGCTGGTCAGACCCGCCCAGAACTTTGGGGATTTCCAGCAGACGATTGCAGCCCCTGCTGCATCTTTTCACTTGCGTGGTTCTCTGTTAATATACAGAGCTGTTAAATTGCAAATGCTATTGTTGTCATCCCTCATCTCACAGTCATGTTTCCTCCTTTGTTGCAGCTCCTGTGTGTATCCCATCAACAATAAGACACAGATGAATGTTTAGTAAAGCAGGCTGTATGCTCTGAGGTCTGACGATGTAAATCAGGGAAGAGAGAGCAAATGGTTGTTGGAGATCCACTCCTGTAGGTACGAATAGAGACGATGGTCAATGTCAAGTTGAAAGCGTTTGTCAGGTAGAAGCACTGTATTGCTGAAAATTTGAAACCGTGGAAATGGTTCACTGATTTAACACATTGCACTCTATTGAAGATCGCATCATTAGTAATTATCATTAAACATTAACCATGTGTCTCTCCCTTTTGAAATTATTTGATGTGTAGAAGCTGATAGAAAACCAGTAAGGATACATTTATAAATATGATGCACTGTAATCCAAAGTGTCTGTGATATGATTAAACATTGATTCAGTTTAGAACAAATGGAATTTGATAGTTTTACTTGTTCATGTATTATGTATATTCAGTATATTAGTTTTGAGTAACTAAATAAAAGTGTTTTTGTTTTTTAATTCAAGTTCTGAAATCGGAAATGAACCACACCAATGATGGACATGGGATAACTTGTATTTCTTTTGCTGACGCGTGTCCATTTTACATAGCAGCTTTAGATATGGCCTTCAACTGGGAGGAGTTCAGGACGCATTATTATGGATCTCACTACAGCTCTAGGCAGGACCCTACGAAGACCCAAGGCCCTATGAAGCAGCCCGGTTGGTTGACGTTAGCCATTGACCTTGAGTAGTTAAGGTTAGGAGAGCCGAATGCTCAGGGGATAGGATCTGAACAAATCGGGCTCCGTTACCTCGCGGGAGCATGGACGCCTGGCCAATAATGGCGCGCGAATGCCATTGAAGGGCTGGTCTTGCCTAGAACTGCCGTGGGTTCCATTATAACATGTTAAGGACCAGTGCGCTTTGGAAGTAGCATTAGTTGCTAATGCTTCTCTTTGTTTGCTAACGCTAGTCACCTCTTACTACTCCTGTCTGTTTACTTCTTGAATCACAAAGCGAGGTTTGTGGTGTCACCAGCAATTTTATAGATTGAAAACAGGCGTGTGATTAGAGAACATAGCTAGCTAGCAGGAGAGAGGTAGACACTTAGGTAGTTACAGTAGCCACCATGCATAAACGTTTCTTGGAAAGGTCAGTTTTTGACAGCTGTTTTTGATTTTTGCTGGATTACACACAGAATGTAGGTCATATCTGTAATTGTACATCAGTGTAGTCGTAGTATATGCCAGACTGCTGAATCTGTTTTTTTATACATGAATACTGAAATAACATATACAGGGTTTGGTGTGATTCTAATAGAAATAAAATAAACGTATATTTGCATGTTACAATACCAGTACGCCTTGATCTAAAGCCAGATCCTTGACCGGTTACATGACCACAAAAACCTTTCATAGCCCATTTCTTGTGGTTTTCTTGTTGTGGCTGCATCACCAGTTAATGCTGTCGTTTCAATCATTACAAGCTTCCTGCTGCATGCCACATACACACGATCATAAGCTTTTATTGACATGAATGAACAACAATTGACTAATCATTGATTTGGTGTCTACATCACTAATTCAGCATGATAAGATTAATCCAAATCATTTGGCTGTGACATTTTGAGTGAAGCCGTCCGTAAAGTCACAAAAACAGGAGATGAGTCATCTCCATAACATTTTGTCGGATCATGATCAAAATTGTTCTGGTGGGGGTGACCTCTAGCTCATCCACTAAGAGCGTGCGCCCCATGTAAGCTGAGTCCTCTGCAGCGGCCCAGGTTCGAGTCCAACCTGCAGCCCTTTGCTGCGTGTCATCCCCCATCCCACATTTCCTGTCTATCCACTGTCACTTTCAAATAAAGGGAAAAGCCCCAAAAAATAATCTTTAAAAAAATAGACCTCAGTGGCAGGTGAGACCTCGGTGTACCTGTGTGCAGTGTACCGTGCCTGTACTTGGCTCAAAGAACTGCACCTTGCAGCTATATTTTGCTTTGTATTATTTTTATCACTTTGACAGTGAACAAAGCCGCGGTTCTGTTGTCAGCTCTACATGGATGCCTTGTGTGGTTTCACTGAAGAGGAAATCATTATTTATGGATCGTAGACATGCAAATAAGCCTGATCTTCTGTTGTAGCAGGATTTAGACCTAATTTACTGCTTATCCAAATGAAAATGTTATTTCAGTCAGCTCCCATACCAACAAGTTGACTCATGATGTTGACACATCTTTTGCCAAGTACCTGCTGTGATCTTTACTAAAAATAAATGAAAGATAGTTCAGGATATGTAGTCGGTGTTGGGAAAATTTAATTACGTGACTCTAGAAACTGATAATGAAATGTTAGCTAATATAATTTGCCAGAACGCCATAAAATGCCCATAAGTAATTTGGTTCTTCTGCTTTTCGAGCAATGTTTAGAAATACATACACCATGTAATTTTGAGATACTGATTTTGATTTTGATAAGCAATATAACTCAACATCTTTTGTTTTTCTTACAAGTTGTTAGATATTCAGCCTGTAGTATCTGCATCTTCTTTTTAAAGTATGTTACACCTCGTACATCTTGTGGCTGCACCAGAACCCACTTATGGCAGTTCAGTGTGTGGATGATGGCTCAGATGATCAGACAAGGATTTGAAAGTCTGGTACTGTTTAATGAAATTATACACCATCCCTTTTATTTTTATTTTTCTTGGATGGTTTGCTCTGCTCAGAGTGGTCAATAGGGTGAGTGATTGTGATACCATTTCCTGAAACTCCTTTCTCATTTCAAACCACATGGCAAACATTTTGTCATTCCCTTTCAACATCATTTCAACAATACACATAATCACTAATCTTATACAGCAAAATGCCTAAAATCTAGCTTTAAATGTTCTGTTGACATGATGTAATCGACTGAAACTCATTTCGCCACATTAACAGCAAAGTGCAAACGTTTTTTTCCAACCCACTTGTAGAAGGTGGTAGCAAGGAAATAAACTTTTGCTCTGTGATTCCGGCAGGGAGGATATGCAGAGCAGAGAGCAGGCAGTAGTGAGAGAATCTCAGGACACTTGTGGATTTAAGAACAGTCAGTTAGTTTTTAAAGGAGTAACATTCACTGTTGGTATAGGCAAATTGGATTTCAGTGTGCATACCAAAGATGTCCTACTTCACTCTATTTCAATTGTGTTGACACAATTAAAAACATGAACCACAACTGTCTGGCATTCCAGACAGGTGTTTAAAAAGGTTTTTTTTGGTCCCACTGTATGTTTATTACTTTACTTTATCAGTGATTTTTGCCGTTTTTTATGAAGTGCTGCACTTGAATGAAACACTGAGGTATGTCGCAATGGTCTATCAGTGTGTATTTGATCAACATCTATATGCCCATTAAATATTCATTTAAATTAAAAAAAAAAATGTGGAGGGTGCATTTTTGGCAGAGGTGTGCACTCCGAGATCTCTGTTTAAAGATTCCTTGACAGTTGGTTGCCAAGATTAGTGGCAATGCACAAATGAAGGCAGTGAAGAAGAAGACTGCTGTCGAGCAAACATGAATCTAAACAATTAAGGGTGCTCCGATCAGGATTTTTGGGGCCGATCACCGATTGCTGGAAGACGTATCCTGATACCAATCACCGATCGCTTTTATGAACTGAAAACAGTCACACATGTGTAGAGAATGTATCAGTAATTGTTTGGCTTTTTGTCCTAGCTTAAAATCTGAAAAATTGCCTTTCAATCACTGCAGACATTTCTTCAGCACACACACACACACACACACACACACACACACACACACACACACACACCTGAGTGAGTGGTGCCGGAGCTGCAACCCTCCGCTCTGCCTTAGCGTTAGCCAACTTTGAAAACTCCTCATACTCCTTTCTGCGACTAACCTTCCAATGTCTGATGAGGTTGGTGGTGTTGAAATGTCTTTGGAGCTTTCAGCCTCGTGGTATTTCCTTGGCACACATTGCAAATTGCTAATGTATTGTTTATTCCAATGAGTCGGCGGACCACCGGCGGTGCTCCAGAGGCAGAAGTGTCAGAATGGCGTAATCGCAAACACGGCTTTTTAAAAGCGGTAGCCGGCTTCCTACCGCCTTCGTTCCGCGGCCGGCCTGCGGGCCAACTGCTGTTCTGCCGCCGTTCAGACACCTTGTAGAACTGCCAGACCGGTGAATGTAGGGCCGCCGCCATTTTAGCTCCATGTAGAAAATGTTCTCACTGAATTGTGCGTTCTTAATACATCCATGGTAGTGCGTCATCTGATCGGCCTATCTGATCGGCATTTACGGAGACCACCGATCAAACTATTTAAAGCCATTATCGGCCGATACCGATCGGTGACCGATCAATCGGAGCACCCTTATAAACAATGACTGATTTTAAAATGTATATTTTTTAAATTGGCATTGCTTGTTTTATGAGGAAAATGCATTCAACGTGGTTGTTGGACCTAAAAGACACACACAATGAGATTTAGTGACAGTTTGCAATAAAACTCCACGGGGCACTTCCTGTTTAACCATTATGTGTTTGTCTGTTTATTTCACCATGCAGTAACTGAGTGGGGTGACGACGTACGGCCCATCTCTGAAGAAGAAGCCATGGTCATTGTCAACCACCAATCCACAGGAGATGTGTGTACGCTCATGATGTGCCTGCAAGACAAGGGCATGGTAAGACCACAGAGAGAAACGTTACCTCATTCTGTCCCTTTTAGGAATTCCTGGAGTATAACATAAAGGTTGTACCTGCAGGGTACTCGGTACTGTCTGTATTAGGGATGGGCATTCGATTAAATTTTCTTCGTCGATCGTCGGGAGAATTAATGATCAATTATCGATTAATCATTAATATTTTTATATTAAAATTAATTATTTATTTAACTTTTTATAAATTAAAAACGCAATGAAAATACAAAAATACAGCATGTTTTTACCTCGATGAGATCTTAATTACAAGAAGAACGTGTGACAGTTAAACTGGAGGTTTGGCTAAACTTAAAGATATATGCGCTGCGGTGTTTAATTTAGCAGCGGAGCCGTTGCTGCGAGCCGGCGTTGTTAAACAGAGACCCTCGTTTGTTCCAAAATAATAAATAAAAATAATCATGTTCAATAATAACTTAACCACAATTTAACCAAAAACATAATACTACTTAGATCTGACAGGTTTTGTCAAAATGTAACTCAAAACTATCCAAGGCACGGACAAAGCCTAATACAAAATAACCAGTTACTCACATAGAACTTCTGCACCAGTCTACTGGTTTTTGTTGAGAAAAATAAGCAGGTTGACACGATCTTGGGTCTGAGGTTCCTTTAATACATCCATGGGTCAGACGCGACCGCTACCTGGTGATAATCCTGGCGGGGGTAAGTACATTGGCACGACACCGGCACGGGATGCACCGGTACCTCCGCGCTAACTTGGCCAGCCCGGCCCAGGGAACCTCATTCCGTTCTTCGTTTCGTAGTGAGTTTCTACCAGTCTGGTGATGGTACGTCGTGACGGAATGTGAAATGCTGGTTCCAATATCCATCTCAATGAACGTGCAGATCCCTCCGGTAATTTCCCTCAGCTCGTTGTGCATCGCAGCTCCTCCGTGCTAACGCCGAGTTGATGCTAGGTTGATACTGAGAGCACGACGCACCGCCACCGTCGGATGCACTTTGTTTAAGTGGTACATCATTTGAGTCGTGGCCGTGTTGTACTTCTACACGGCGTCGCAGTGTTTGCAGTGAACTAAGTTGTTTTTTAAATCAAAATGGTCCCACGCTACACTTCGCCGTGACCTCTTCATGTTTACTTTGAATCAAAACGTAACTCGCAGCTAACTGAGCAGCCTATGGCGCCCCCGGGTGGTAAAATGTTTAATTGCTGCTGACACACTGGAAATCATTACATTGCTGCCATCACACTACACAACGCAACCTGCATTAGTTTAATCGATGACAAATAACGTGATCGACGAAATTCTTAATGATCAATCGTCGATCGTCGATTAATCATGCCCATCCCTAGTCTGTATTTTGCTGAACAGGCTGCTGTCTGGGCATGTTTCTATGTCTTAGTCACTGCAAATAAGGGGTTCCTGTAGAATTGCACACATTGCTCTGAAAAACCCTCTAATCCTAAGTTAATTCTGTTTGTTTTAAGGATGTTTGTTAAAGGTTAGCCAGTGTATTTGTCAGTTTGATTGGCCAAATGATAGTTGTTAATGAGAACAAGGTATTAGACTTAGTCAGTTATGTTTAGTGCATCCCAGAGTTATTTTGTAATTACCCCTTCTTTTTTTTTCTATTTCACATATTGACTTTTTGACAGTCAATAAGGCAGGAGGAAGCCCTTTTTGTAGAATAGGAGCGAGTCATAGTGATGGGATGATGCCCTTTTTCAAGTCAAAACAGTAGAGACAGACGGCCTCGCAAAGCAGTGCTGTGGTTTGCTGCATTCAAATGAGGCAGGGAGCCAACCACCGAAGTGCAAAGATTCGAGCGGTGGCTGCTTTGCATTCTTTCACACTAATCATTTTCAACAGACAAGGAAGTTAAACGTGTCCAAACATCAGTGTGCACTCACTCCTCTTCCTCTGTTTCAATAGGGTACGTGTTGACTTGTTGAGGATGATTGCTCAACACATTTTCACAGAAGATGACTCATCATGCACACATACAAAGTTCACATAGTTGTCTCTGGTAACGTAAAACATAAATACAGATCGACAATGATATCTGTATTACGTAATTTGATGCATTGACACAAAATGTGAAAAGCATTTTAAAAGGACGGAAAACACTTGCACATTAAAATTTCTCTGCATTCATTTAAAGTGTTCATATTATTAGGAATGTCAGCACACTACAAAATGTACAACTCCAGACTGTAGTGTCAGTCACTTTTGTAGCTGTGTTCACTGATTACTTTTCCCCTCAGTGTTAATCAGACATTGTTAGGGGCTCAGCTACTTGCTTAATTGCCAAGGTTGACATGTAGCCATTACACTTTATTAACCAAATGCACATTAAAACCATACAGAAATAGCTTCTATTTCCTAAAACGGCAACAGAAGTGAGTTTAAAAATAGAATATCGGGAGAGAAAAGTCACATTATCTGTAGAGATCTTACTGTTTTTTTCCTTCCCGATACTGATTCCGCGTCCTAAGCGATACCAGCATTTTAGGCAGTATCAGAGGCATTTCCGATACTGGTATCAGAACAACTCTAATTATCTGTCGAGCCTGAAAGTCAAGTCTGTCACTTTTCACTCAAATAAGTGATTTATTTAACTCCAAACGTGCAGATTGCTGTCCTGCCACCCAAATAATGCTTGGAGATTGGCTGTGAATTCTGGGACGGTGGGAACAGATGTGATGTTGTTATATGTTTATTTTTTTTTGCTAAGGCTGGCACTGCACTGGAGCTGCCTAGCTGCGCTGCACAAACATGATGACATGATCCGCCTCAGCAACTGCATCCCTGGCCCAGTTTATCCTCTTAGCACTGAAAGGACAGTAAGCCAAAGCTGCATCGGTGCAGGTCATGAGGGTGGAAGTGCTCAGAGGGGCAGTATCAGTTTTGGGCCCTGGCACCAAACTCATGTGCTTTTTGCTTACAGGTGAATGTGGGATTGAGATTTTATATTGTATTTCTCCCCTCTTTTTCAGGTGGTACAAAAAATGATGTGGTTGATGGACCATGTGTTCAAATACACTAACTTTGGCCTAGTGTCCCTGATCCATGGGGACTTTTTCATCAGACAGGTAAGAGACCTAGCCTCGGGAGACCATCCTGATCTCGCAAGCTCCAGTTTTCTGCTCGCAGATCAGTCTGGCATCTTGAGGCAGAGAAAATTTGGAGCCGTTCGCCAAACGACCGGGCCAATCAGCGTTGGTTTTGAGGCGGGTTTAGGTGTGATGCAACGAGGCGCTCGCGAGATCAGGATGGTCTCACGAGGCTCAGCAAGCGGAAGCAACGCGTGCAAATCTGACTTGATCTAGACACATTTTCAGACAGCGGTAGCCCTAATTCTGTTAGCCACTCGCTAATGCTTTTTTCTCTTGGATCCTTCTTTTGGAATATGGATGGGGAACCTGAAATGGGGCCTTTTATTCCTAAATTCTCGTTACACAAACGGCAAATATCCTTTACCGACATGTTGCTTGCTTGCTGAGCTAACGAGCTATGCTTTGCCTGCAGCAGCAGGGGTAGCCTGGCTTCGTCGTTGCTCTGTTGGTACGTCATACGCTTCGTTGATCTGATTGATTTGGTCTGTCTATCACCAACATAGCTGGTGTGGAGTCAGGTTATAAGAGACCCACTATTGGCGCTAAAGGTTGTCGTAGGCTTACTTTCAAAAGTGTGAAACGTTGCAGTGTCTGTTTTTATTGTCACGCCTGTTATTTGGCCATCAGAAGCTGAACATTAAAGGTCCCATGGCATGAAAATTTCACTTTATGAGGTTTTTTAACATTAATATGAGTTCCCCCAGCCTGCCTATGGTCCCCAATTGGCTTGAAATGGTGATAGGTGTAAACCGAGCCCTGGGTATCCTGTTTTGCCTTTGAGAAAAAGTAAGCTCAGATGAGCCGTTCTGGAATCTCCTCTTTATGAGGTCATAAGGAGCAAGGTTACCTCCCCTTTCTCTGCTTTGCCCGCCCAGAGAATTTGGCCAACCCATGAGAGAGAGAGAGAGAGAGAGAGAGAGACACATCATGGCTTTCAAACGAGCAAAGTGGCAGTTGGTCAAGGCCACACCCCCACCCTCCACTTTGCCCCCCCCCCCCCCCCCCCCCTCTCCTCCTCAATAGCTACAGACACAGAAATGGCACGTTCTGAGGAAAGCTCATTGTGGGACTGGCTCTAGTGGCTGTAATTCTGCACCAAGGTTGAATTTCGGGAAAGAGACATAAGATATAGTATTAGGGGACCACTAAGGTTTATATAAAAGCATCCAAAGAGCACCATGTCATGGGACCTTTAACACACTCTGCTTCACATTTTAACATTACACATATTGACATCCAGGGAGCTGCCTGGCAGGTTTTTTTTATTTGTTCAGTTAGCCTCAGTAGGCTACATCAACAGTTGTCGCTGGGAGATGAAAGACTATTTTCCTTCACTTGCCCACACCTTGTTTTTCCCAGAAGGGTTGCAACATAGACCTTCAGGCCATAACCCAACTCTCTCAACCTCCCGGCTACTGCTGGCCTGTTTTCACTGCACTCTGCAAAGTGAAGTTGCTACCCATCTGTTGTCCCAGCTGGACAGCAGATATGTTGGTGGGATTCCTACAGCCATGGTGTCCTCTGAAAAGAATAACAGCAGTGGACAGTAGGGAGTGTGGGAGGGCTGCTTAGCCCCACTGGGTCAGGTTGACCCTCTGTTGTAGGGTAGCTTACACATGAAGTCGACAGGGCTCCTATTTGTCCTGGAATTCCTGGAATATCATACACCCCAAATCAGAAAAAGTTGGGACAGTATGGAAAACACAAATAAAAAAATAAATTTCTAAATGTACTTTTACTTGTATTTCATTGCAGACAATGTGAACACAAAATATTTCATGTTTTGTCTGGTCAACTTAATTTCATTTGTAAATATACATCCTTTCCTGTCATTCAGACCTGCAACACATTCCAAAAAAGGTTGGGACAGGAGCAATTAAGGGCTGGTAAATTGGTTAAATAATGATGTGATTTGAAACAGGTGATGTCAACAGGTGATCGTAATTATGATTTGGTACAAAAGCAGCATCCAAGAAAGGTCTAGTCCTTTAGGAGCAAAGATGGGCCGAGGATCGCCAGTTTGCCAACAAATACGTGAGAAAATTATTGAAATGTTTAAAAACAATGTTCCTCAAAGAAAGATAGGAAGACATTTGCTTATTTCACCTTCAACAGTGCATAACATAATTAAAAGATTCAAGGAATGTGGAGGATTTTCAGTGCGTAAAGGACAAGGGCGCAAGCCTAAGCTGAACAACCGTGATCTCCAATCCCTCAGGCGGCACTGCATCAAGAATCATCATTCATCTATAAGTGATATCACCACATGGGCTCAGGACTACTTTGGCAAACCTTTGCCAAGTTCCACAATACGTAGTTACAGCCACAAATGCCAGTTAAAACTGTACTGTGCCAAAAGGAAGCCCCATCTTAACAGTGTCCAGAAGTGCCCCCGACTTCTCTGGGCTCGGAGGCATCTGGGATGGACCATCACACAGTGGAAACGTTTACTGTGGTCAGATGAATCAGTATTTCAGGTATTTTTTTGGGAGAAATGGACTCCGTGTGCTCCGGACCAAAGAAGAAAAGGATCATCCAGACTGTTACCAGCAACAAGTCCAAAAGCCATGGTCTGTCATGGTATGGGGTTGTGTCAGTGCCCTTGGCAAAGGTAACTCGCACTTCTGTGATGGCACCATTAATGCTGAAAAGTACATAGAGATTTTGGAGCACAATATGCTGCCTTCAAGAAGACATCTTTTCCAGGGACGTCCATGCATATTTCAACAAGATAATGCAAAACCACATTCAGCACACATTACAAAGTCCTGACTGCGGAGGAAGAGGACACGGGTACTTGACTGGCCTGCCTGCAGTCCCGACCTGTCTCCAGTAGAGAATGTGTGGCGCATTTTGAAGCGCAAAATGCGACAACGAAGACCCCGTACTGTTGCCCACCTTAAGACTTGTTTGCAGCAAGAATGGGACAAAATTACACCTGAAACACTTCATCACTTGGTGTCTTCAGTCCCTAAACGTCTTTTAAGTGTTGTGAAAAGGAATGGCAACATTACAAAGTGGTAAATGTTTTACTGTTCCAACTTTTTTTGAAATGTGTTGCAAGAACCAAAATAGGAATTTTGTTTTTGAAAAGAAAAACAATAAAAATCATGAGCAACACATTAAATTATGTGCTGTTGTATTGTCTGCAATGAAATACAAGTGTTGTGTGTGTGTACATCATGTGTGTCAAGTCGTGTGTGTGTGTATATATATACATGTGTGTGTATATATATATGTGTGTGTGTATTTATGTATGTATGTATATATACATACATGTATGTATGTATGTGTGTGTGTGTATGTATATATATATATATATATATATATATATATATATATATATAAAAGCAATTGATTTGAAATGTTAAATGGGTTTTGAGTATATTGTATTAGGCCTTTTGTGATGACACTATTTCCATTATATTCAAGTAAATAAATAAATAATAAAAAAAAAAAGTGTATACACACACACACACACATATACGTACGTGTGTGTGTGACAGTGGAGCCTGCAAAGGAAGCAACTCCACAGTGAAGTTCTTTCTTTCAGTCTGTCCTTATTTTAAAAGCGACCGCTAAATTCACTACGAGATGGCCAGGGTGAACTAGACATCCGGAGCCTGGACACCTGTAGTCATGACAGTAATGTGTAATAAATAGTGTTACTATTCATGTCACAGTAGTGTCACAACGAAGGCATTTAAGCCAACGTGCAAAAAACAAAATTTGAATTTATCGAATAAATACAATGTATTGCTCAGCCCTACTACTGTATGCCAGAATACATCAGCTTATATACATTTGATGCTTTAGATGTTAATAATGAGCCTATCTTTCCTTTCTGTGGGGCTAAACAGGACATGCTGACACCAGCTCCAATAGGACAAAGATTTTAAAATATCATTATCATATTAAATAACAGCACTGTTGATTGGTTGTTTGTCAACATTTGTTCTGTTGGAAAATTAATGAAAAGCCCACACATTCCTCTCTCACTTTTTGATCTGCAGAAACAGCCATGGCAAATTCAATTCTTTAGCTCATGGAAATGCTTTGCCGTGGAATTTCACATCAGGCACTGTGCCAAGGGTGAAGCACCCTGAGCCTGCTAATGGCCAGGCGGGCTGTAGTGGAAGGCCTGAGCAGGCTGGTTCATTTCAGCCATCCTCTCTTTTTCTCTCTCTCTCTCTCTCTCTCTCTCTGTGATCCCCTTTGGCATTCTTGTGTGGGCATTTTTGATGTCCTTCCCCAGAATACTTCACACATCCACATAGCACAGCAAGCATCTGCCTCAGCCTCCCGAGCATCTGCTGTCCACTCAGGCTGGCAGACGTATCTCTAACATCATTATGCACAGCAAAACACAGCAGTCTTTGATGGCCGTAGCACACTAACTTGTGGTACAGGGCTGTAATTGGACTTTTTTTCCTTGGTAGTGTTGGTGTTCTTAACCTCTCAAACTCAACCTTAAATTAGAGGCATGCCTTAATAGTGTTTCATGTGTTTTTATTTTAAGGATGTACAAAGCCATAAAATGTTTATATTCTGAACACACTCAAATAATTCACATCACAGTCACTAGCAGCTGTTGACATTTTCTGAGCATTTCAAAGCGTTGAGCAGCCTTTCTATGCCGTTTTTTCTTTGACACTAAACAATGTTTCCCCCTCATAATCCTAAATCCTATAGGCTAAAGTTTGAGAGAGGACATAAAAAAAACCTTTATTTTTATTTTATACCAATAAATATTCAAAACGCTTTAAAATAAGGATTACACAGACTGCCGTGCTATCAGAAACAATACAATCAAAGAACCAGGTCAGATAATAAAAAATTATGATAATATGATAAAAGTTACAATTCTAAACTAATAATAAAACCCTAAAATATGTAATAAATTGTAGTAATGCAGTAAAGAAGTAGGGTTTTATTGGCCATCAACCTCACGTTAACGCTAGCCTGCACGGAGCCAGTGCAGACATAGATGAAAATGAGAGTGTATCTGTTGCGTGAGACGTGCGAGTAAAAAATGTGTCTTGACGTGCTTTCGGTCTAGACACGGGGTAATACAAATAAAGTACATCAAATTTGTTATAAAATGTAAATTTGAAGTATATTAACAACCAGTATATAATGTTACCTGGGACACTTGCTTATGAAATTGAACACTCTTATTTAAATTCTTTCACTATGATTACTCCTGACCTGTGGCTAATGCATGTACACTATTTCATCCACACTATTTATATGAATCAGTGGGAAAACACCCCTCAGTATATAACTAAATACAATTCAAAAGCACCACAAACTGCAGCCTCCAAAATAACAGTTTCAACAAAAGCTAAACATTCACACTGTCATGAAGGTAAGATTTATTGCAGGGCTGTTTTAATGACTGCATTAGTTTTAACTTGGTGAACCTAATAAAGTGGCAGCTGAGTGCATAGCTTTGGTTCTAATTGACGAAAGCATGTGGGAGTCTAGCTGAGGCGAAGCTAAGCAGGCTGCTCACTTTAGAGACAAGTGGCCGATTAATTAAAGACCTTCAACTATAGATAAGCCATCTGATGATTCAGTCAAATCCAACTCCAAATGCAAAATGTTATTCGTTTTTTACAAAAAAATAAAATAAAGTATTCTGACATTGGGAAAGCAGGAGCGGTAATCTCCTCTTCCTCACAACTTAGACAGTCTCATGTAGCCGCAGTAAACCACAGAAACAGTCTCACGGTCATGTATAGGTTTGTGAATGCCTATTTCTCTCTCTGTGAATCAGAGACTTTGTAGCTGCAGCTACAAAATCCTTCACTTCACTTTTGTTTTGGTAAAGTAATTATATTTATTTAGCCTTTTTAATTGTGTTGTAAGCACTTTGACTACACACAGCTGCATGTGTGCTCACGTGACACATACAAAGACCAGCCCAGCTATGCTAATGCATTTAAAATGGCTTTTGATCGGGCCTAACTAAAAATCAATTTGGCTCCGCCTTGTCCCGTTACTGCTAATGCTCTTAATGTTGTCAAGGCCATCATGTTTTGCATCCATTTCAGTAGTGCTATTAATGTTGCTCTGGGTGCTTCAGTGTTTCTGCATCCAACCTATGATTTCTTTTCAGTTGTTTAGTTTGTTTGTATGCTCACAAAAACCATCTACCTTGTTAGGTTAATGCATTTTAGCATTTAGCCTCAATCATTTTGTTCCCTTGGGGGAAATAAAGAAAGCCAACTATTTGAGTTAAATGCACTTGTTTTGAATGTAGTCACCTAGTTTTAGCAGCCCCTTTTGGGAAACTCTACATTTTTCACCTGTTCAAGACTTGAACAGATGAAACCTATGATGCTCGCATTGTTTATTTTATTAACACATTTCCTTTGTTCCCACAGGGTAAAGCTCACAGAGACAAGCAGCTGATCTACCTGAAAGATCACCTAGAGAAATACTACCACAGCCGTGACAGGAAGTGGATAGTGCTGTTCCCAGAGGGTGGCTTCCTGCGCAAGCGGCGGGAAACCAGCCAGTTGTTTGCCAAGAAGCATTCTCTCCCCCACCTGACCCACGTCACATTGCCTCGTATCGGGGCCACCCACGTTATCCTGAAAACCCTGTCAGCCCAGCAGGAGAATGGCAGCGTGGGCAATGAGACTGGGACCCCTAACCAGACAGGTAACTAACACATACAACTTTTCTCGGTGGCATTTGTATGTTTCCCAGATCCTTTTACTGGAATATTTGTGGGATCTCTTTGGATATATGAAGTTTGTTCCAATTAGTCCTGGGTTTTATGACCTTGATTTCTTTCCTTTTTTCTGGCCGGAGGCATTGTGTTTTCGGGGTTGTCTGTCCATCCCATTCTTGTGAACACGACATCTCAGGAACCCCTGGAGGGAATTTCAGTTCACTGTCACTTAATGGGAATGACATGCAACAAATGTCCTCAGCTGTTCTTTATTTCAATTGCATTGTCTGCACCTTAAATCCCAAGGCCACCAGGGTGCCTCTCTTCCCGCAAAGTTAACCTTCAGTCACGTTTTAAGGCTTTGAAAAGCTGTAAATAAATTCTATCATTTCTAAAAACAAAATCAAAAAAACAATATATAGACATCGTTTGAAGTGGTCAGCCCAGAATGCCTCCTTTTTGGTTTTCAGTCTTATGTACTTCTTCCCTGGGTCATATTGCCTCTTTAAATGAGACAAAACTACGTGCAAACACACTTCAAAAGGAGAGCTGCTGCTCTCTTTACTGTGTATATATATATATATATATATATATATATATATATATATATATATATATAAAAGCAATTGATTTGAAATGTTAAATGGGTTTTGAGTATATTGTATTAGGCCTTTTGTGATGACACTATTTCCATTAAATTCAAGTAAAGTTGGAATTGAATTTGGAGGTGTTCTTTGGAGTTGCAAGTCTTTTTTCATATTGATTGAATGCTTTACTTCAGTCTCTGTGAACTCTGTGTACTGTAGGTCTTGATCAAATGTGATCTTCTGTTGGCTAGAAGGCCAGGGATGGAGCATGTTCACTGTCACTTTACATGAAGCATTTATTAATCACCTCTGTGTCCTACTGTTCTCTGGGAGTCTGGATGAAATGGGACTGGTGGTAAAGATTGCCAGGAGAGGAAAGGGGTGACATGCACAGAGGTGGCAGAAGAGCGTTCGCCCCATGTAGGCTGAGTCCTGCAGAGGCGCGGGTTCGAATCCGACCTGCTGCCCTTTGCTGCGTGTCATCCCCCATCTCTCTCCCCCTTTCCTGTCTATCCACTGTCACTATATATAAAAAGGGAAAAGCCCCAAAAAATGATCTTAAAAAAAGAAATTCCCCCTCAAAAGGTT
Source organism: Gymnocephalus cernua (assembly GCA_023631565.1). NCBI lineage: Eukaryota > Metazoa > Chordata > Actinopteri > Perciformes > Percidae > Gymnocephalus > Gymnocephalus cernua. The sequence goes on from CM042440.1 coordinate 8,961,282, forward strand.
GTTAATTACAGAGTTATCTTCCTGCTCGCTGGCTGTATTTAGGGCTGGTCTCTAGACAGAAAAATGACTCTCCTGCAAATAACCACTGTGGTTTCATGGACCACAAAGGCCGCCCTGGAAATTTAGTTTTTTGACACTTGGTTTTATTTGCAACAATTTAAAGATATTTTACGAACGTAAAGGAGAAAACAAACCTCTACAAAGCATGGGAACCAACTGGGGTGTACATTTCTTACGCTACAGTCTCTATGTCCATATTGTCTTTAGATAGATTCAGATCCAGGTATTATACTGTAGTCTTTGTTTGCAATGAAGGTGATCCACTTTCTTCTCCTTATTCGAGCACCAGTTTTTCTACCACACATGCTCATGGTTTACTAAGCAAAATGATTCAGATAACCGAGTAAACCGCCTTCTTGGAATTCTCCCCAGCAAAAAGCACAGCTTTAAAACGGCTATAAACGTACAGACGCAATGAGTCCCCCATGCCCGAGCACACTACACACTCAGTTTACCCAGCGGACTCTGCTGGCTTTGGTTCAAAATCCATTTTAAGGGTGTGCTGTCTTAATAGTAATTTGGAGAGACTTTGGGACAGCATTATTGAGAATGTTGCTCAGGGACTTTAGACTTTCACAAGTTTGCTAACGCAGCTCTGTGTTGGACAGCCTCAGCACTAACTGCAAGAGGCTGTGTGTTTATCCCTCTGCAGGACAGTCTGTCAAACCCAAGGATGAGGATCTCTTAATCAGCCGTCGTAAAAGTTTGATAAAGACGAGCACTGCTTTATTTACGTGCTAAATGAAATGCTGTATGTGCAAGTTCTTGTTTTCTGGAAATTTAGTACAAAGTCTTTAAACGTCTCATCAGTGTCGACAAACACTGACGTCAGCAGGCGTTTTGTTTATAACCTCTGGCAGGAAGGGTTTTTGTAAACATTTTAGGGTTTTAGACATGTTTTTTTTATTGTGTCATATTTTTTCCTGCTTTTGTCTAGTGTAGTTCCAGTTCATATCCCAGTTCTTTCTTTATCTCCCTGTGCCCTTTCCTCTGTTCCAGCAGCTCAGGAGGAGGGGAAGCTGTTTGTTGCAGTAGGGCTCTTCCTTCCACTTGAATCTAACTAATGGCATTAAAACCTAGGGCAAGTGTGTGTGTGTGTGTGTGTGTGTGTGTGTGTGTGTGTGTGTGTGTGTGTGTGTGTGTGTGTGTGTGTGTGTGTGTGTGTGTGTGTGTGTGTGTGTGTGTGTGTGTGTGTGTGTGTGTGTGTGTGTGTGTGTGTGTGTGTGTGTGTGTGTGTGTGTGTGTGTGCGCACGCGGAGCTTGCTGACTCACTCAGAGACAAATGGGCCACTTGGAGAAAACAGGGTTTGATGTAAATGTGTGTGCCGTTGTGTATCAGCCATGCAATGTCACCCGGGCTACAGTACACTGCTCAGCGCAGATACGAGGCACATGGGTCACTGCTCACCAGTGTAGTTTACAGCCTGCAGAACCTGATAAGGTTTATGTGTTTACAGTTGGCAGGTATGCAAAGTTCTCAGCTGTGAGTCATTTGGGTTGGGAATGAAACTCCAAATGTAAATGTGTTTGATAACACTGACCAATCAGAGGCAGTTTTTCCCCCACATTTTAGTCAGTGGGAGGGGACGTGTGGGTTTCAAGTGTTGTAATTGGCCTGCAGAGTGGCCTGATAGAGAGCCAGATATCTGCCAGTGTGTTTCCTTCCTCTAACTCTTTACTGAAGGACAGGGCTTCTCTGATGTCATTTTAAATTACCATGGCTGCTGTTATTACAGTATTGTTTGTCACAGGGCACCAGCAATACCTTGGCTCAGGGCCCCGTCCTATGGCCGGCCACTCACAGGAGACGATGGCTGCCTTTCAGCACACTTGGACAGACATCTAGATCCAGTAACCCACACAGGGGATAGCTGTGGTGTTAGCCATCTCCTTCATCGCCTCTTTCTTTTCTTTTTTTGCTTTATTCTAAGTACACACAGGACTTTCATGGTGTTCTACCCTCACATTGCATGTAGGTGCAAGCTAAACACACATCCAGAAAAGGTTAAAGAAAAGTAGGCCTTTTAATTCTTTACTAGAAGCAATTGAGAAACCATGAAAACAGTAAATCAGTTGTACTGATTACAAATCAAGGACAAGATATAAAGACAAGATATTGTAAACCAGAGCTAGACCAAAGGTATTGTAGCAATTAATTTGTATAGTGATGAGGAAACTGGAGCCACACAAGTATGAACCAAATTGTAGTTATATTGTGCTTCATGCCAGGAAGAAAATTATCACCAGTGAAAGATCAACATTAAGTCCCCATAAGATGTATAACACAGTATTTAATCTAGTAGGCATAAACACGGAGTCCTCAAGAGTAAAAGGAAAAAGAGTGAAATCCACAACGGTTAGCAAACAGTAATGAACAGTTACTTAGAATGTTGTATTAACAACAAATTAGCCTCAGACAGCTAGCTTGGTTAGCATTGTATTTGTGATATAGTAGATTTTAGGGAAACTATAAATGGGAAGAAAAACAAAACAGGAATATCAAATTTAAATGCCAAAGCAAAAGATCCAATACAAATCCAATATTGTCATGAAGCAGCCATGCTAATTGATTTGCAACAAAGGCACCCAGAGTTATCAAAGGTATGAAGTATAAACTGCATGGCAAATCTATTGTGGTTTAGAAAGTAATATTGTCATATGCTTTATAGCGCTATATTTACAAACTCCATATTCAAAGTATTCCATATGGTGGTGTGCATGTAAAAAGGTTGAAATTACTGTTATATTTGTTGGCAACATTTCTTGTTTTACTGCTGTTGACTCTGACAAGGGTGTATTGTTAACATGACTGATAAGTCGTAAAAATGTTGCTTCACTTTGTCACACAGGCACAGTATGTGTGACCTCGCATAAAGAAGCCAGTGTGCTCAGAGAGAGAAGTGCTCGCTGCTCAGTAACGGCAGCCTGTAACATTAGTCAAGCAGTCAAATATGCACTGTTTCAACCTCATTTTAGATCTGTCCGTGCCGAGTGAGGCTGCTGGTGTTTTCTCCTTTACATTAGACAAGCTTGTTCATCTTAAAGGAACACGGCAACGTTTAGTTAATGCACTTTATTGCTGTCAAAACCCACAGTCAGGTGTTAAGGTTGTTTCGTATCTGCACATCCAGTGTAAAGACAGGTCTGGCATGTGTTTCGAATAGCTTGGCTCTAATGCTAGACGCAGGGGGAAATATATTTCAACAGTGCTGTGGTAGAGGATCAGCTCTTTTTTTTTCACAATACTTCTGGTAGTGACACATATTGACTATACTATAAGACATGTTTGAGTCAACTTCAGTCCTGCAAAGAACAGATGAGAGGTTTAATGTAGAGAAAATACATCCTTTCATTATATTTTTTTATTTGCAGTTACATGCAGGTTAGCACAGAGCTGACCCTGCGCAATGTACGTAAATACTCAAACACATGCTGCCTCACAGCTGACAAATATTTATCACGTGTTTAGCATTCCCTGTCCCATCATCCTTCGCCGCCTAGTCACATTTCTTTCTTCACTTCTTCCACCTGAAGTCTTCTCTGTTTTACCCTGCCGTGAATGGATGGTTCACTAGGCTTTCAGTCTAAAGTTTTTTGAGGACTTTTTGTGGTCATTTATTGGTAAAATAACATGATTATAAAGGATTAGCTTTTGAGGTGAACATGTTTCTTTTACTGTGACTCATAATTGTAGCTGCCAGCCAAATTCTGTCAAGTTGGGACTTTAGCTGGTCAGACTGTGTTTTCCACCAGTCTGGCAGATCGCCAACCTTCATTTGGCTGCATAATATAAAAATCTCCAGAGACACCTGGTAGTTGGACATAATGTTCTTAATCTCGATGACCAGGGTTCATTGAAGTGTCATTAGCCGTGTTTCCATTCAATTGTCAAGCGAATTCTAAGTGAACTTTTGAAATGTCGCAAAAAAAAGAAATTCAAATTAGGTGCCTTTCAATCAGGAATTTGGTTCAGCAAGTTTTAGTTGTTCTTGTCTGCGAGTATTGGCCATGTTTCATGCTGTCCGGAGACGAAGACACACTATGGAAATATCCGAGAGAGTTTATAGTGTAAATATGTTTGTATTATTACTATTGTTATTATAACTAATTCTATTTTTTTTCTATTTCTTATAATACTTTCTATATATTTTTTCTCCTATGTCTATTTAATGTATATTTCTGTTATTCTGATGTGTGTAATTTGTTTTCTTTTGAGCTGCTGTAGCAAAGGAATTTCCCCAGTGGGGGATTAATAAAGTCTATCTTATTTTAGAAGAAGCAGACACAGCGGTCCTTTCAGTTAAATGTTCGCTACGTCAGAAGAACTCATTTGACAAAGGTGTTTCCATATCCCATTTAGCCCATCAACTCTTTTTCAACAGAGCTAAAAAAAAAAAAAAACTCAAGCGAGCGTAAAAACATTTTTGCACAATTGAATTGAATTTATTCATCTTTTCAAATGCGCATAAAAATATGTGAACGGAAACACTGCTGTTGAATCTCAACAGCTGTGGGGCTGCTGTGCGTTCTTGACCTACGATCCTTGTTGATTGTGGGGAAATACGAAGGATTTCACTGTTTGGATTATTTAAGAATATCATACCTAAAATACTGAGTGAAGTTGACCATTTTCTAGTGTAGCCCCCTACCTTGTCATTGTGTCCTAACTTCCTTATTTGTGTTTGTTACTTGACAGGTAATAAACGTAAAGGCCTGCAATGGGTAATAGATGTGACCATAGCTTACCCCAAAGCAAGACCCATGGACATCCAGACCTGGATCTTTGGCTACAGACCTCCTACAGTCACACATGTACACTACAGGTAAGAAAAACCGTTGGTCATAACATTCCCCTGGTTTGTGCTCACCTAGTTTTCACATGAGAGTGAAACACCAGAACAATTTTTACTATGCAAATGTATTATGCAGCCAACATGCAAAGAAACTGCATCGTATGAGAATGTATTGCATTACATCATGCAATAAGTACATAATTTTAGTAGTATTGTATTGTTTAAAGGTGCTCTAAGCGATGTTGGTTGACGGCACTTCTTGTTGACGTTCGAAGTATTTCAAACACGAGGCTAGCTCGCCCCTCCCTCCTCCTCATCCCGTCCCCTCTCCCTCCCTTCTGTGCTTCCGCGCACTAACCCCCCCAACCCCCAAATTGATTAATCGATCGACAGACAAGAAAGCAGCAACAATTTTGCTAATCGAACAATTAAGTCAAGTTTACTAAATAGTTGATGGTTTTGGACTGTTGGTTTGAAACAAGTAATTTGAAGATCTTGGGCTTTGGGAAATTATAATGGCATTTACAGAAAAAGCTATTTATCGAAGAAATAACATGCAGATTAAATTAATAATGAAAATATTTGTTTGTCATGCCTTATATTGTTTTAGTTGTACAGTTTTAAACCTCTGTTTTTGCAGATTTGACAACCTTTTTCTACTGCCAGTTCTTGAATGTGATAGATTTTGTGTGTGCAAGACGTGCAAAGAAGTTTTGGTTAATAAAAGTTACAAAAGAAAAAGTCATAAAAAGTAAATATAAGCTCCATCCTGTATTCTGTAGTTAAGAATATAAATGCTCTAATGCAAAGCAAATACATTTCCCCCATTCTTATAGTCCTGGCGTCTGTGCCCTCCGGGTTCCCCTTTGTTGCTATTCCACCCACTCGAGGATATGATGAAGGTTGGCCAGGATTAGATTTTCTGTAGGCTCTGTTCAAGATGTGGCCCTGTGCATTGTTTTGACAGGGTAGATCATAAAGGGACATATCCAGACTCAAGCACCAATCATCGGGTAGAACTTATCTTGACCCTTAATGTTGTCTTTCGCCCCTAAACAACCTCCTGACACAGCTCACGTGTGTGTGTGTGTGTGTGTGTGTGTGTGTGTGTGTGTGTGTGTGTGTGTGTGTGTGTGTGTGTGTGTGTGTGTGTGTGTGTGTGTGTGTTCACCTCGGTGCAGGGTATGATCGGGCAAAGTAAAAAATGATATATGAACCCTGGCTTGCTTCTTCCTCTCTCGAGGCTTCTCTGCCCACTTGGGCTAAAGCTAAGGACTCATTAAGTCTGTAATTAGACGAGCAGAGGATGCACTAGTTAATTTGTTATACTATTATGATAGAATTGATGATGTTATCAGAAAATATGCAGAAAAGAGAATCCTCAGACCTTGCATGCAGTGTAAGGGCTGTGACAACGAGCAGAGTGTCAGCTCTTATCGGTGATTCAGCATGTTGAATCTGCAGCAGGCAGACTGGAGGCTCTCCGTATGAGAGCTCCCAGACTGGCTGTTCAGCTTTGCAAATCCGTGACTTTTCCCATTTAGCGAGATGTCTTCTTATTTTTTACATCCGCCTATTCTTTTGTTGTTCTACAAGCAGAAGAAGACCGTTTCACACGATTCACGCTTGCATGAAAATGGTTGGATGGTTTTTGATTTTGTTTTGCATCTTTCTGAGATGCTTGGTCTTTTGGGTTATACATACAGACTACTGACAAGTTATTTCCTCCCGCGCAGGCACTGAACGTAGATGTACGTCAGATGTTAGCTAGACGTCAATTGTAGTCTTTGGTGTGTTCAAGTCCAACAGTTTGATAGAAGACATGAAGCGTTTGATCGGTCGTGTTGGTGTGTCTGGGTCCTAAATCCGACTGCCTCAGCCTGACAGTTTCTATGTGAACTGACCTTGAAAATAGACTGCCGTCTACTTGTTACTGTTTTACAGGGCTATATGGATTACTACTGCGCCTGAGCCTCAGCTTCAAAACAGGCAGCAGAGAATTGGGTAATATTCTAGATAAATCCACGTTGAGCACTTTTTTTTCCTTTTTTTTTTTTTTTTTTTTTTTAAATCCTTCCGTCTCCCTATTTCTCTCGCTGCCTCCAGTCTTCACCCTTCAGCCCCACCCTCCCTCGCTGTGTCTCCGACCCTCTCTTCATATAATCTCAGTCTTTCAGATTGCAGCATCATAAGCCCTCTGTGAATGGCAGATGGGAGAGCTAGGTGGGTGTACAAAGGCCAAGCGAGGGCTGTAGTGGGTGTTAAATACGTTGAAATCCTTTTTTTTTAAATGCACCGTCCCCTCCTTTTTTTTTGTGCTGCTGTGTGCATTTCTAAAGGCTACTGTTTGAAAATATCTGAAAGGTGACATGATTTATGGAGTCGGAGTCTGCCTGGTCATCACATGGATGCTTTGTAGCTGCACACCTGGCTTTCCTTTACAGACACTTGCCCAGAATCGTTGAGCTTGCAGCTGTTATCGCTTTCTTAAGATATCTGAGGCAGATTTAGTTTTTCTCCAAGCACTTTGTAAAAAGGTTGCAGGTTAGTAGTTACTAGATTTAAATCAGACACTATATATCCTGCTATTTTCTTTTATTTTCAACTAATTTTGTATTTAATGACGTTCATTCAACACCTCACCCAGATTAATATCTCTTACGCCCGTGTTTTTACCTGTGAGTGCCTTGGTGGTTAGAGAGGGTGTCTTGGGATACTCAATGAGTAGAGTTATTTTTGTTTATCAAAGCTTAGGGTCTTCAGAGGACATCTGTAACCATAGAAACCCATTATAGGAGTCTTTCACCTATATTCACTTCAGTCGGCACCATTAAACCTGTAGCAAACACTGTCTCTACTTCTAGCTACAGTAGCCAGGAAGCTCATCATCTCGCAATAATGCTCCCTCATAAACCGCAGGGTGTACTGACATCTGTGTGCATATAAAGAGAGTTCAGGTCATGCAGTCCATATCAACCTGTCAGTGGTTTTATAGCCCCTTTTGGCTGACCTGTGCACTGATAAGATGTCAATGCTCCCATGCTCAGCTGTCATTAACCTCCACGCTGCTCCTCTTACACCCTCCATTACCTCTTCAGTGTCCTCAGATAACAACAGCAGCAATCTGTCAGGGGAATTCGGTCACGGTGACAAGGTGAAGGTGTGCTCCTGCCACGTAGACACAGAGATCAAAGAGGGGATAAGGAGAAGGAAAACATGGTAGTGTCTGCTGGTCACTCTAGTTTTAATCCAAAACAGATTGTGATTGTTTAATTGGTCCAGACCAAGACAAAAAAAAGGTTCTTGAGTTCTGTTTCGTGTTCACAGTGACTGTTTACAAACTAATCAAGAACCATGAAGTAACATGAACACACAGTTTTGTTGACTGTCATCTTCATCATCAGCCGGTCATGCAACTAGGGATGTTAATAATTAACTCTTTAACCAGTTAACAGTAAAAATCAGTTAAACAGTAAAAAAAAGTAATTAGAAAATGTTGTTGCATGGTAAAAGAAAAATAGGCTATACAATCTGTTTCTTAACTGTTAACTAGTTAACTTGCTTGTGCTAACTGAACTAGCAAGTTTTGTTTTAAGCTCTTTTTTTCTGCTAAGTTTGTGGCTCTCTGTGGCTCACTATATTGATGAGGATTGGTGGGTGCAAGTGGTTCCAGAAAAGTGGGCACGTGACCGGTAAAAGTCTGCAGCCGCCCGCCGAAAGTATGTCTGAGCCTCCCGAACTGGTGAACTGGGACTCAGTTGCCTGCTTATCGGTAAACAGTTAATGATTGGTTAACGAGGGTCGGCTATCGGTCAGGAAAACACAATCTAAATTGGCATCCTTACATCCAACACTTCACTAACTCTTATTATGCATTTTGTAAACTCTGGTGTCACAAAGAGCTTGCAAAGAAATAACGGATTATGAGCACTATTGTTCGAGACGTGACCTTGTATCATGAATGGCAAGGCATTTTGTACCGTAATATTACATGAGGGAGTCGTGGTAGCTATCTTTAACTAATTTCACTCATTCTTTCTTGTGGAACTGCTAAAATATAGGGAACAGTACTCAAGCTCAACTCATCTCTGTTTTAACACGGAAAATCCCCAAGCACATGGTGCATGTGATGTGTTTCCATATTTAAAAAATTATCTTGCATAAATATAGGCTATATGCCGTTTCTACAGATCAGGAGATCACTTTCTTAGCAGTTCACAAGTTAAGTTCAGTTAAGCTTTCACACCACAAACAAACAGCCGAGACTCCCAGTTGTTTAATTGCACCAGAGTCCAGTTGACAGCTTTCACACCAGCTTAAACCAACTAAATCAAGCAGGCAAACCTTCTTGCAATACTGACAGCTTTTGAACATTGGCTGTGAAGAAATTTAAACATAAGGAAATAATATACTTAAAGAGAGGCATAAAGAGAGACTTATAACACACAAGCTTATGTATGGTCCATGTGCAGTACGTGATGTCCGCTCTGCATAATGGAAACAAATTCTTCAGGACCACTTCCTTTTTAAAGGAGACAGATAATATGAAGACATTATCACTGCAAACAAACCAGGACAGAGATGGGATTTCCCCTGCAAACAGTTGTTTACTTTATGATTAGCTGTGTGTCTACATCTGCTGGTCTTACTCTCTTAAAGTGAACACTGGGTTTGAGAAATTGTTGTTGTTTCTGGCACGAGGAAATATTGACATACTCCAAAACACCAGATCATAACCAGGACACTACTGCACATCCCTCTTGTGAGCTGAGGCTGCGATGAGTTGTTTGTAATTGTAGAACATTATACAAATCCTCCAAGGGAAACCAGATACCTTTGCTATGATACCCACAACAAACAGCGTTTGCTCTAGCAGCAGCAGAACCGTACAGAGCCTACGGTCCCTCTGCTTCACTCCCCGCCGGAAAGACAGCGTTACCAGGAGATAGCTAACCAGATTGTGCCTCTCCCAGTCTGTCATCCATTTTCTCGGCAAAGAAGCCTCCCTACGGCCGGCCGGCTGCTGGCTCGTTAGCTAACGTTAGCTTGCTAATTTCACCCACCCAACATGCCTTCATCATACACTGGTTGCTGTAAATTAACTAAATTGTCACTCATCTGGCGATAGCAATGTGCTATTCTATGATGTGACAAGAGCATGTGAATTAAACATTAAGTTGTTACATTTTACTAATTTAGAGGCTGGCTGGTAAGCTAGCTTGCTTGCTAGCTAGGGGGGTAAATGTTTAGCGGTACAGAGCGCGCAGAGAGAGGTATTTCTATTAACGTAAATATCTCGCTATAGGATATTAGTTTATTAACATTAGTTTATTTTGTAATGTCTAGGTATATAGAGATCTTTTAAAAGACATGTTGGAATAAATATTCCTAAACAAGTAGTTATGTACAGTATATATCATTGTAGGTTTGCCATCTTATGGACATAATGTGCAAAAATAGTTTGTTTTTAAAAGGAACATTCAAACGTAATCTTTGACCAGTTTTGACCACTCTTACGTGTATTGGATTGATCAGATGAGATGAAAAATGAAAGGAGCCTTGGGTGTGCCTGTCACAGTCGTTTGTTTGTTTGTTTCCCTCACTCTTGTTTCCAAGCTGAACAGCCAATGAGATTAATTGGCTGTTCAGCCAACAGCCGACTAGACTGACCGTCGGCTTGGTGTGTCAGGGCCTTAAATGTAGCAATTAACCAGCGGACTCTTACTGTCTCTCAACATTTCTCTGATTGCAGCTAAAGGGTTGGCATTCTGCAAGCAAAAGCCCTTAAGAGTGTGGTTTACTTCAAAATAATTAAAATTATACAAGGAAATCGGCATCATTATTGATCCAGTGTAGCACAAATTAAGCAAAACCTTATGCATGCTTTGTCATACTTTGGTTATTCTTTGTTTAATCGTTGCTTTAGCTGGTAAAAGTGACGCTTACACCACAGGAGGATTGAGAGAAAGAACTCAAAGTTAGCAGTTTGGGATTTGGACCTCCATTGCACATACTGTAGATGACTCTTATCTTAACTACAAAGAGACAGGGAGACGGACAGGAGACTTTGTTTTGCTCCCCAAGCCACACTGGCCGCTAATCACAATATTCACCATTTGCAACATTGTGCCAGAGGGCCTGGCCTCCCAGGGCACCTCTTTCTTTCTCAAGATTTCAGAGTAAGAGAGATTTAGGGCCTTATAGAGTCCCCAAACAATGCTGGCTACCCTCCAAAGAGGCTTGTGGAGTGGACAGACTTTTCCAGCAATAGTCCAAATTTAATTAGCTTCCCAGCCCAGTTAGAAGGGGAAACAATATATCAAGAATAAGAGCTTTACAGGAGCTAAATGGTTCAAACAAGGCAGTAAATATGGAGGATCAAAAGCTTCTGATTTGCACTGCTTATAACCTGAATTTGTCTTCTAATGATTAAACACCGTTGTTATCATCTCTACGGGAAACTATATTTAATGGTTGTCATCTGTACAGCTCTATATATATTTTCCAGAAATTAACAACCACAAATGCAAGTAAGGATGTACATCATCTATTGGATGTAGTGCAGGTACACTCATGGTAAAAGTCTGATGTTAACGCTTATTGACAAAAGTAACTGCAGCTGTCTGTCTGTGTGCCAGGGTGTCAGGTTAACAAGCAGGCCGCTGCCAAGTGGGTTAGGCTGGAAATGAGAGTGCCGCCTTGGCCATACGCCAAACGGTTCCTCGCCACCACCATCACCATCACAACTGTACACTGTTACATGTGCAACTGCGTCTCTCGACACAACAAATACCACCATACTCTATATTGTTCTGAGAGAAAAGAAACAAAGTTTCCATTGTTCACACTACAGTAAACAAAATTGCAGCATCTGTTTGGCATATCCATACACTAATTGATCAAATCTGTTTTATTTTTGGCCGCAGCCTGAATTTTTGTACAACCTGTTTTATCTCAGCAGCCAGTATAGTCTGAAGAAATAGCTACTCATCTACATTTTAATTCCATAAAAATATTAAAAGTACAGTTTATGAGCTAATAATTAATTAATTAAAGTTAAGGCAACTTAATCTCCAGTTGATGCAACTATGAAATTAGATAGTGGTATTCAAATACTTAACATTCATTGATATGTACAGACAGAAAAGTCCATTAAAAAAAACAAGGCCTGACAAATATCCCACACTGTGTAGTTTAGCAAAGATCTGAAGAGGGCCACAGTAGCTTTGACCTATGTACATTTTAAGTGTCCTTTCAGCTACTATGCAAGTGTAATGATATAAATTCTTTAAGTGCTCATATTATGCTCATTTTCAAGTTCATAACTGTAGTTGGAGGTTGTACCAGTATAGGTATACATGGTTTAACTTTCAAAAAACACCATATTTTTGCGTGCGTGCGTGTAAGCTGATCAGAAGAGAGAAAGAGGAAGCAGACTTGTAGATGCGACCGGAGCAGAGTTATTCATTTTATAACGTCGGTCCTGGAGGTGCCGAGTCTCCCCTGGTTTTCTGATCACGGTCAGAAACGAAGCAAGCAGGAAAAGTTAACACATTGAACATTTTAACAGCTTATTAACGTGAGCTTGTTGCCCCGTGTGCGCTGATGCCCCATCTGTTTACATTTCCGAATGCCTTCCTACAGTTGCTTTATAAAAGCGGGCTTTCCACACAAACAAACGTAGCCTACATGTGTCATTAGTATGACAAAAAAATGAGACTAACGGTGTCGGGCTCGGACATAAATCTCTTGATGCCTGTCTGGCTCGGGCCGGGTTCAGTCACGGTTCTGTCGGACGCGGGCGGGGCTCGGACAGAAAAATTCGGCCCGATCCAGACTCTAATGCGCAGTACCTAGGTCATGAAAGTGGGGCCAAACCCATGGCTGCTGCGACAAGAACTGAGCCTCTATACTTGGGCGCACGCTCAACCAGGTGAGCTCACCAGGTGCCACGTAAAATAGAATTTTCTAAGGTAAACTTCTCCCTCTACTTAAAATTGAATATGCCAAAAAGGTCACATGAAAATGGAAATAAATATGAATGTGATATGAATTTTTGGTCATACCGCCCAGCACTACTTTTAAAATATATTTCGATCCCTTTAGTAATCAATACTGTATCACTTATTACTTCCCTCTGACAAAAGCTCTTCTCTTAGGCACAGATGTACTTTTACGGTGGACATTATCCAGTTGGGAATATTGAGCAAATGTTGAGTGCAGAGGAAATGCTCGTCTGAGGGAGGAGACTGTAACCTCTATTTGAAGGTGACCAGGAGCTGGTCTATGTGGGAGTGCAGCCTACTAGGGACCCCTTCTGGCTAAAGACTAGACTTCATCAGCACTCATCATGGCTTGTAAAAGTGACCCTTCACTGTTTTCACAATGTGAACCAGTGCATCAGTCATTGTGTTTTCTTTAAAAAATGTTTGTCATGTGGGTTGCAAACATTGTTAGTATTAGCCAGCTGGAGACGGTTAATATAAGAAATAAAGAGCTAGTTGAGGTTGACTCTCTGGTTACCTGTATTTAATGGTGCTGCTTCTTTATGTCTTAGTGGCAAAACTGATTTACTGATTCTGATTTTTATCCCAAACACTTCTAACCATTTTGTGGAGCTACATGACTTGTCTGTCTCCTGTCAGGCTCCCCTCAGCACTTCTGTCTCACTGTGAGGAGCCTGCCAGCTAATGAATCCCTAAAACAAGCTGAAACTACAGCAAACACACAGACTGCTGTAATAGATTCCAGTTTGAAATGGACTGCTCTGCTCAGAGACCACGGCTGACACACGAGTTTGGACTGCAGCTTCCACGACGGATCAATTCAGACAGTTTGTGCCGAGTGAGACTTCAGTCTTCCTTTTTTGTGTTTCATCTCACTCCCTGTCTGCCTGTCTCTCCCTTCTCCTTCAGGATGTACCCAATAAAAGAGGTTCCTGTGGAGGCAGAAGCCCTGACTGACTGGCTGTATCAGAGGTTTGTGGAGAAAGAAGAGTTGCTGACCCACTTCTACAGCACAGGTTTGTCTCACCATTTCAGTTTGTTAAAGTCAAACTGAAATTTCTGTTAAGAAATATAAACTATAATAACACAGCTATGATGCATATATTTTCAGTTTTTCGAAAGAGGCTAAAAAACACATTTGATAAAAACATATTTGTCCAAGCTGCAGCCCTCTAAGTGGGTGTTTCCCCCAGCATTACTCAACGGTTGACTGACATTTGAGGGTAGCTGTTACTAGGAGACACACTGTCAACTTCGCGGTGCGGCACTGACTGGAGCACATAATGCTGTATATCCTACGAATAACGATGGTAATCAACCACTAGGGAAGAAAATTATAAACTTCCCCGTTACAACATTCAACATTTGGGAGGATCCATCGTGCTGTTAAAGGCCCTGGACACCCACACAGGTGTTTTTAGTTATTCTGGCTGATTGGAAATCCAATCTGGCTGATTTGAGTCCAAGTCAAATCACGAGTCCAGAGAAAAGATTCTCGAGTCGGACTCGAGTCCAGAGAATAGAGATTTGAGTCGTACTCGAGTCCGAGTACTCCATCACTGGTTCAATGTGCATGAGCAATTAAGCCACAGCGGCATCTTGTGTCAAGTCTGTTCAAATTCTGTGGTTCAATGTAACGAGAGTTGACGGAAATTATAGTTTCAGTTTATTTATTAGTTTTTCTTGAAGTTTTTTGTTTTAATTTAGTTTCAGTTTACTAAAAATATTTTTCACTGCTTATTTTCGTTTGTTTACTATAATAACCCTGGTCACACACCATACAAAGGAGAGGTTCTAGCTAGCGTTAGCCGTCTCTCTTTCATGGGTCCAGATGTGGTGACTGCAAATGACAAGACTGTCGAAACTCCCAGTAACATGTAGTCCTGTAATCTCAGTACTCCATAGTTACTCAAGTTCAAGTCAAAACAAATACCAAGGCCATATATACAAATTTTTCAGAATTTTTTTTTTTTTTCAGTTGGACTATAAATCACAACATCTTGGTTTAACATCTTATTATGCATAAGAGCAATATTCTGATTTGTCTATATTTATGTCTTCCTCAACAGGATCATTCCCCTCTCAAGAAGGACACGAGTCAGCTTCCCGGCAGATGATCCTCGACCCCGTGTGGCTGTGCATTATCCAGTCGTTTGCTTTCGCCTCCGGCTACATGTGGTACAGCGTCCTCTGGTACCTCTACTGCTGTTTATTTTGAGTGCGCTGATGAGGCGAGAGTCTTTATCGGACCACTGGAAAAGCCTCAGGATCAGTTGGCGTGTGGGGCCCAGCATCATACTAGCCCCCTTCGATTGATGAATGTACATTTACAACAGTGGAGAGACTTAATAGGAATCAAAAAACATATGAAGAACACAAACACACGGAATACAAATACCAATACAAAATGAAACTGGTCACTGGCATAGTTAACTTGCACACAACCCTAACGCCACACACTCGCTCCAACGGCCTAGCAGAATAATCTCTCGCACTCGTCACGACTCACATTTTGATGTTTACACGTCCTCATACACGTAGACGCTCACACGTACATAACTTTTTATTCGAAGTGAACGAAATGAGGCTCAGGACTCCTCCAGGGGACACTCTGGACCGAACTCTCTCTCTTCCCCCGGCTCCTAGGCTTTAGCCGTTGTAGTTTTACGGAGTATAAAGTATGTATGGACGCGTGTGTGAGTGAACATATGTGACTAGAAGCATAATGTCTGCCCTTATTCTTCTTCCTGGCGAGGGTTGATAAAGCCCACTGGACCTCTCTTTCAGCCCGCTGACTAAGCCGGCTGGCCACACCTTCCAGAGCGAGCGGCTGTATGAACGTTGAGGCTGCGCAGCCCCCTGCTCCTCTGGCCTTCATTGCACTAAGGATCCATACTGCCCTACCTGCTCCCTGTCCCAGGAAATATTCCTGTGGTAGCTGTCAATGTTTTAATTTCTTTTGTTTTATTCCCTTAACCTGCATATCTCCAGAACAACGGCCATTGTATTTGTTGTTTGTCATTTTGTTGATTTTTTTTTTTTTTCCTGTTTTCACCTGTCTGTTGAGGCAGTATTGTGAGCTCACTGAGAAAGGGGGATCATGTTTACACTGGCAGCCCTGCTGAAAGCCTAAGGAAATGGTGGCTATGATGCAGTGCTTGAATTAAGGATTGTTTTCTGTCAGACATTGAAGGGAGGAAGAGGAAACAGTGGTGGCACGCAGGGCAAGAATTGCAGTCTGATTGCCCTTAAAGTAACCCCCTCTTTGTGGATTCCTCTTTTCACCATCTGCTGTCCAACACACACACACACACACACACACACACACACACACACACACACACACGCAGACACGCAGACAGAGCCATGTGCAGCTACACACAGCAGAGTAGACATTGTCTTGGTGGATCATCTCTAGAAGGCAAGAGACTCTTACCCCCCCATTGGACTACATCGTTTTACAAATATTTAAGCCATATGCTTAGTGTCGTCAGGTGGGGAAAAGACTTGGAAAAAAAATATGATTTTTATAGAAAGCTACCCTAATGTTCAGCATTCTAAAATAGAGATTTTGGCTTACAGAACTATAGGTGTCATTACTGTAAATTTACAGCATAACCTGCCTAAGTGAGTGTGTGTGGTAGTCTTCTCCCCCCCCCCCCCTCCCCCCCATTTTTGATATATATGATTCATGTCGTGTTGCTCTGTGACAGAGTGTGGCGGCAATTTCACCATGAGTGGTCAATTTTTATTGATTTTAAACTACATGAAACTGTCGTCCTCATGTCATGATATGTTTAAATCTTGTATATAACGAAGCTGAGGAAGAGTTTTCATTGTTGGAAATGATGGCAGCATTTCTCTTTTGGTCCGTGATAATTTCAGAGATTTTTTTTTTTATTTAAAATATCATGAATGTTTTGTTTTAAACAAGAAAGCAAGGATTTTACCTTCACTTCTCAGTGTTAACTCTGTTTTTTAATTTTTTGTTGAGTTCCTGACCAGGAAGTTGTTTGCTTAAAGACATTAGAGCTATTGTACGTCTGTGTGCTGGCTGACACAACATTTGCACAGCGACACATGGGCCCAGTTTCGAATTTGTACCATTGTACATTTGAAATCATCAGGATTTAGTGGAAAAACCTTGACTATCGAGCCTTACCTGATGTCCTGGTAGACCACAATCCCAAATAATGCTGTTTTCCTCACACTCCTTGACAAACATTTGTTATAAAGATGGTTTCATGGTGTCGAGCTAAAACTGGGCCAGTGTGGAAGGATCACTCTTCACAGACGAGGGAAACTCTGGCAGGGCCCTGCAATGATGCAACTGTTCTCTCTCCAATGTCCTTGTGTTGTGGTTTTGAGGTCAATTATATGTAATTTGCTTAGCCTGCTTTAATTAGGACCAGCAATTATCATTGTCAAACTAATACATAAAAGGTGCATTTTAGTAGTTTACTGCCCTCCCTGTGTGCCACTGTTTGTAGAAACTGTGTGAAATGCAAAAAAGGGCTACCTTACTGGGTAGAAAAAAACTTTTTAAATCAGGCTCTAAATGTGATTCATTCAGCGGCCCTCTTAGATTCCCCTCCATCGTGAGAGTGACTTGAAATGAAGCTTCATCTTTCTTTATTTTCATCTTTTCACTTTTTTGATTTTCTGACCATGTTTCCAAAGAAGGCAGGGAAATAATGTTTTCCTAGATGTGGTTTTAGGAAATAAACACAAATAGGGATTTAAACAAATTATACTAGAGCTGTCTGTAATTTTCCATTTTGTACTTCTCCTTTAATTCCTAGCTACACAGCCATTTTACAACACAAACGACTTGTGCTGGAATAAAACATCATAAAGATCCTATCAGTGTAATGCTTTTCTTTTAACAGTTTTTATGCACCTAACAAAATAATGTCTCTGTAAATGTCGACATGCAATTGGTATTTATTCCCATTCAGTTCCTCTGTAATAGGTTTGCATTTGTGGACGCATTGGACATAAAGAAAATAACCTTAAAGGATTAGTTCAATATTTTGGGAATTATTCTTATATTCACTTTCTTGCAGAGAGTTAGATGAGAAGATTGATGGTTTATGTGCCAGCCAAGAAATAATTCGGTACATAATCCTGTCTAGAAATATCAAAATTTAGCTTTTACACTTATATTTATCATGTTAATTGAGTGTTAGAGGTTATTTTTACTTATGGACAGAGCCATGCTGGATGTTTCTCCTTGTTTCCCGTCTGTATGCTAACTGTCATATTTAAGGGAGAGTCTTAACGATCATCTCATCATCTAACATGAACTCTGCCAGAAACCAATAAGCATGTTTCCCTGAATGTCAAACTATTTCATTATTCTTCAATAGTATGCAGGAATCCTGAAGGTCCTGTAGAAATTATAATAAGGGAAAAGCATCCTATGTTTTTATATCACTCTTGTTCAAGGTGTTCTCTTTGGTCTGTAAATGTCAACTTTAACATTTTCTCTTCACTGAGTTACTGGCTGAGAATGGTCTCCAGGTAACCAAAGCCTGTGTTTGCTCTGTCCTGTGCCCATTGTTTAACTGTGGTGTCAGTCACCAGCTGTTGTAAGTTACTGGTTTATATTACAGAGCTTTGATTTCAGCATGATGTCCAGTCTCTTGGGGTGGGCTGGTGTCAGTGTGAACTCTCGGCACACGACTGCAGAGATCTCCTTACCCTGGCAGAAGGTTCACTGCTGAATCAACCACAGAGAGATGATTAGTGTTTCCTGTCTGGAACAAACCTACTGTGCATCTGTGTCGGACTGGAGGATACAGTAGTTAAATGTTGAGGTGTGTACCTTAATACTTTTATAGTGATATACTGTATAGGCCTGCAGCATATTCTATGATTTATCACCTCAGCATTATGTTTATGAGCATTATGAGCAGCGTTTTTGTTGTCGATGTGGATCATTTCGCAGAATAATGCATTATGTTGTATAAGATCATCAAACATTTTTGTGTGAAAAATAGTAACTACAGATGTCAGATTTCCCATCTAAATTATTGTGGATATGTGATACAAGGCAGTATAAAATGTAAAGTATGGTACAGCAAAACTGTACTAAAGGAATAGTTTACAGTTTGGGTGTTGAGAGTTGAGAAGATTGATACCACTCTCCGAACAAAAACAAGTGTAAAAACGTCAGGTTGTGGTTTAACTCGGGTTTATGTACCAAACGTTTTCTTGGCTGGGACCAGTTGCCAGGCAACCATAGGAGGCTCCAGGAAGTTACTTGTCCTAGCCAAGAAATCGTTTCATAACCACTTCTGTTTTCGTTTGGATTTAACAAACTAGATATGTGTTAATTGAGTGAGCTTTGGAAGTGCTGGTTGGCAGATTTTGTTACTTTTGAACAGCGCCAGGCTAACTGTTCCCGTTTCCAGTCTTTATGCTAAGCTAACTTCATTTTTATACAGACACGACAGTGGTATCGAACTTCTCGTCTAACCCTCGGCAGGAATGCGAATAAGAGTATCTTCCACAGGACGAGCTTTATCTCACCCTGTGGAGCGTGCCCCATGTAGGCTGAGTCTTTGGCGGCGGCCCGGTTTCGACTCCAACCCGCCACCCTTTACTGCATGTCATGCTGGCTTATGAGTTTCCATCAGCACCTCTGCCCCCCCCCCCCCCCCCCTTGCAGGACTGATTATCACTGACTTGCAGTTTGAAAGATGGTCAAGTTACATTATACCCCTGACCATTGTGGCCATGACTAATTCTATAGCAGTTGGAGTGGCATACTTCAGCCAATGGCAACTGAGGGTGAAAACTGCAGGAAGTGAGCTGGAAAATGGCATTAAATATGCACGAAGCTTCACCAATCAAAGGGCTAACAGTCATGAACCACGGTGGCTGTTGCTCAGTGTGGTGTACAGATGGAGAAAGAGTAATATCACCCTGGAGACTCCTCAGTACAGCTCCTCCTAAGGTCACCCACATTACACAGACAGGAACTTTTGTGTCCTCTGCAGAAGCACCAGTGTTCCTCCTCGACACCTGCAATGAACTATTTCACGGGTACTGCTCCCCAAGGTCCTCAATGTCACGCTTTGACGCCTGCTTCCTCATGAATTCCACGGTGGTGGCAGCATCCCTTGAGTCAGCAAGCACTAAAACATCCAGCTGTGGAGAGAAGGGCCGGGCTGAATGTCACTGCAGCAGCCGCCGGGGCATCACAGAGTCTCTCTGGCCCCTTCTGCTGTCACAAGAGATCATGATGACGGCTGGTCGGGCCCTCAGTGTTGTTAGGATCACATGTTCCTCATGCAAATACTTGTGTCAACACATCCCATAACTCAACATGTGTCTCAGGAGTGCAACGGTGACGAAACACAAGAACGTTATTGTAAAGGGACAACGTAAAACTGTAATATCAATAGCAGGAAAGTGGATTAAAGAGTCAGTTTATCCATATCACAAACGTATACATTGTCTCTTTTGCCCTTTTGGTGTCTAACCATGCAGATGGTTTCAATTTCAGTCTCTGAAATTTCTGCCTTCAACCCAATAGGATACAATGGAGTTGAACAGAATTTAGAGGTCCCGTATTATGCTCATTGTCAGGTTGTATTTTGGGTTTCTACTAGAACATGTTTACATGCTATAATGTTTCTTTTACTGCCTGTCTGAATATGTCTGTGTGAAACGCTTAATTTTAGCACCTGTCTCTTTAAGCCCACATTCCGAAAAGCCCAGTCTGCTCTGATTGATCAGTGTTTCCGGGTCTTCTGCATCTGTGCTCTCTGCAGCAGGGGACTGACTGTAATGGCACTTTCTACCTATATAGTTGTGACATCACAACTGTACATAATTCCTGACGGCTTGTTTAATGGCACAGTTTCTGCATACAGACTGGGTTGAGCGTTTTGATACTTCCACAGTATTTATAGAGTACCTTGACCGTCTTAATAACACAAAATCTCACTTTTTACAATATGGGACGTTTCATTGGTGGTGCTCAAAGCATTGCATTTGGAAAATGTCATCTTACCAGAGTCAAAAAGATTATGCATGTAAGAAGGAAACTACATTTATTGTAATAGCCTAATTGTTGTCCTTACACTTTGTTTTTGTGCAAATTAAGCAATGATATTGTAAAAGTGTTAATTACCTTCACACAAAGCCAGGCTAGCTGTTTCCCATTGTTTCCAGTCTTTATGCTAAGCTAAGCTAACTGGCTGCAGAGCTGCAGCCTAGTGGCTAGCCACCTGTCACTCAAAGTGACCACGCCCTTAATTATGCAGAACTTTAAGCCTGAATATGATTTAATCGATAAACACCACCACAGTTGTCATGAAGGGAGAAGACCGCTCTGGAGACCGAAACGTGGTTTTTAACATGGAGGTCTATGGGGATTGACCCACTGTTGGGCATTTCCGCATTGGCTTCATATTCAGCACCGGAGGTTGCCGCTTTCCACCTGCTGACCAGAGAGTGGTATCAATCTTCTCAGCTAGAAAGTATTTCCCAAGATGTCCAAATATTCCTAATAGTAGCTTAATTATTAGCATATCATTCTGGGGTCTGAAAGGTCAAAGAAAAGGAAGCACCCAGGTGAGTGTGATATGTTCACCTTTGATGTGTGTTATCTTGTCCTGAGATAGGTTTTTTGATTGAAACTGCACCCAAAAAAGGAAGTCGGTGGTGACATGAGTATCACAGGCCTCCTGTAACCCCCATAACAGCATCACGGCCCCCCCAAGCAGAGAGGAAGAGGATATGGTGTAGTTTAGTTGTCTGTTGCTCCCTCTCATCTCCTGGCCTTTAACAGGGGCAGCTGACAGTAGAGCAGCCTCAGGCACCTGACTGTCTCTGTTGTTTCTGCTGTCAGTATTTCTGCTCTACCCCTTTCCCCCCTCCCTCTAGAGTTCCTGGCTGATGTCCAAACTCCTCCAGCTCTTTGTAGGAGTGACCTTTGCAGAGGCAGACTGACAGACCGGCTCGAGTGCTCACTCTCTTGGTGGTGGGAGTGGTGTCCGTGTGTGGTACCGGCAGCAGAGAGCAGAAAGAGGGTTGAAAGGATCATTTGAACACAACTGTTACTGTGGCTTCCCCACTGAGAGAGACATTACTGACTGCAAGACTGTCTTGGAAAATAAACTCTTTAATGGTTTTTGAAGTCTTTTTAGATTAGAAACAAAAAGTGCATGTTTTGGCAGACTGTTCCAATGAGATATGGCTCTGTACAAAACATACACACTTTTTTAAAAACTTTATTTATACAGGTAATCTTATTGAGACACAGGGTCTCATTCTCAAGAGAGAGCACACTTTTTGTCATTGCAAGTTACCATTGATGAAACAAAGGGTGTATTTAATTTTGCATTACATATTTTTCTTTCTTTCTTCAAACATCAAAATATGAATTCAATAATATAAAACGTTGTGTTGATCTTACTCAGTCCCTAAATGCAAAATGTGCATTTAGAGTCAGCTGCTGACTGTTTAAGGGCAGTGGTCAGACAGGACTAAACTTCATTGGTTTTATTAACATTACAAATATTTGATTAGCTGTCCAAATACCTTGAGAAATCTATTGAAGTTTTTTTTTTTTAAATCCCCAATCTGTTTTTGTTATCTTTTTTCAAATTCCCTGTAGTCTTGCATTGCCAGACCTATCTCCACAGTGTTGCGGAGGCACATAACTTTGCTTTGACCCCGCTTTGACCTGACTGAGTTTCTGGCGCCACCTGTGGAGAGTTGAGCTCCTACCATCTACCCGCTCTACTCGAGCGGGTTTCAGACATGGATGTATTGGTTTCAGACGCTTAGCAACCTTGCAACTTGTGTCTTCGTCCTGGCCAATCAGGAGTCACCGTGCGGAGCGAGCAGGCCAATCACGATTGAGGATTTGGGCACCAATTTAAACCTAGAGCAAACGCTTCCTGTTTTGTTAACTGCAATACTCACGAGTAAACGACCAAAGAAAAGCCAAACATTTGGTCTGTTTAAGCATCTTTATTGGGAACAAATACATTCCCAGCACAAGAGTAACATTAGAGACTAATCAATCGCTGGTTCAACTTTATGTTCAAGTACAGCCGAATCTATCCTAACTGTAACGCTAACGTTCAACGTTAGCTTCGCTTGAAAAAGTAAGATGCCGTCCCGTGTTGAGGATTACGAGGTGTTGTTCACAATAGGCTCAGGTTCCTATGGAAAATGCCAGAAAATAAGACGGAAATCTGATGAGAAAGTAAGTAACGTTCAAACATTTTGTCTGCACAAAACCAATTACCTGTCGGTAACGTTAACCAACCTGCCCGGGGGGAGTCTTTGTTAAACTGACGTTACCGGGTGTGTTCAGGCACAAATGATTACAATGCTACATCATCTCTGTTTTGAATTGTTTTCAGCACGATCTTCACACAAAAACCGTCGAGCAACAACTCCGTCCAGTAACTGAAAGATGAATGAAAATGGCCAAGTGTTGGACACTATTTTTACAGTCAAAGCCAGATTTTAGGGGTTAGCTAGAGGTGCTGTTTATCAAATGGCATCATAAATGGATGGCAGCTCCGTTGGTAACTCATATTTACCAAAACGAAGAAATAAAACTCTTGAAAAAGGTCAGACCTTTTTGTCAGCAGCAGTACAGGTGTAACGTTAGTTAGTTAGTTAGTTAGTTAATTAATTACATTATGGTTTTCAGCTGTAAACATTGCGTTCAGGGGTTCAAGTAGCCTCTGGCTTTGACACACCTGAATGTAATGCTGCCATTTACAGCTGAACAGATTAATCTAATATGTCACCTTGGGTTCTAGGGAATTAAAATGAATTAATTATTTTGTATAACAAGTAAAAATGTAGCTGCTGATGTGCTCCAGTGGAATATGTTCAAAGCAAGACTATGCAACATTTGAACAAGAACCCAACACCATCTCACTCTTACTAAATATATAAATATCAACTTGTAAGCAATATAACGCCTGTGCTCAATTCAGTATGCTCAAGGGTTTTACAGCTACATCCTCATTACTTTGTCTGATATGACCTGTAGCCTATGGTCGCAATTGTTGAACTTCAGATAGATCTTGTTATGTAACTGACTTTACTAAGTCAGTTCACGTACTCAATTACTCTTCTTGTGCACCTTTTACACTACATTTAATTATTTAGTGTAATCATATAATTTACATGCATCATAAATGGATGTACAGTATGAATTTAAGCTATATCCCGGGTAATTAAACCACTTTTGTGTTGTAGATCCTTGTGTGGAAAGAGCTGGACTATGGCACCATGGCGGAGAGTGAAAAGCAGATGCTGGTGTCAGAGGTGAACCTCCTGAGGGAGCTCAAGCACCCAAACATAGTGAGGTATTACGACCGCATCATAGACCGGACTAATGCCACACTGTACATTGTCATGGAGTACTGCGAGGGTGGGGATCTGTCCAGCCTCATCACCCGATGCATCAAGGAAAGGTAGGTTGCATTTTGTGTGCATTGTAAAATGTATGGGTTTTATGCTCCCCCACTCTACCTCTGTGCTTTCTGACAGTATCTGCAGAATTACGTGTGTGTGTTTACCATGGCAGGCGTTATTTGGAGGAGCAGTTCGTCCTGCGAGTCATGGCACAGCTCACATTAGCCTTGAAGGAGTGCCACAGACGCAGTGATGGCAGAGCAACGGTTCTTCATCGAGACCTGAAACCAGCCAACATCTTCCTCGACATCAGACAGAATGTGAAGCTTGGAGACTTTGGCCTTGCGAGGATCCTGAACCATGACACCAGTTTTGCAAAGACATTTGTCGGGACACCGTACTACATGTCACCAGTGAGTTGTTTAATTCTGCTGTCTGTGAGGTTTTTATTCCCAAACTAGCTTTTTATACGGAATATTTGAAACATTTAACCTGATTTCTTGGCCCTCCTGATCATACACACTAAAAAATACCGGGGCAATTTTAACCCAATTTGTGTCAATCTAGCACCGACCCAGGACTGGGTAAAGTTTGCCCAGTACCCACGAGCATAAAAACCACTGGGTCACCAATCGCACCCAATGTTTTGACCCAGTTTTAGTGTTATTTATATTATTGCCAATAGGCTATTCAGTCGTACTAATATGTGTTTATTTTGTCCCAGTAATGATATCATATTTACATTAGTCCCACATTACCAGACCTATCTTCACAGTGCTGTGGAGTAAGGTCTGGCTACACCACAAATGCATTCTGGCATGGGAGAAAAAAAATTTTTTCTTCATTTCTTTAAACCAATCACAATTATCTTGGGGCGGCGCTAAGTTCCGGACGCATTAAATAAAATGTATTATTATTATTATTATTATTATTATTATTATTATTATTATTATTATTATTATTATTATATGACCTAGTATTTGGGTATTATTCCTTCTGTATTAGAAAACAACCCAATAAAAAAGACCCGAAGCCCACATAAGCTGAAGCTGGGTTAGTAACATGACCCAGTATTTTTTTAGGGTTGTAGCGTAATGAGAATTAAAAAAATTAAACTCAGAATGTTAATGTTAATCCCTACCCAAAGCAGAAAACACAGTCCACTAAATTCTGCAGATTTTCATTCTGCATCGCCGCTGAAAACTGAAAACACTTCCGCAGATTCAGTTTGGGCCTGCAAGTCAGCCACATTTTTCACTAACTGTCACTATTTTTCTTTCAGGAACAAATAGACCGGATGTCATACAACGAGAAATCAGATATTTGGTCGCTGGGATGTTTGCTGTATGAACTCTGTGCATTGTCGTAAGTTTTCCAACTTCTCTGCTTGAGCTGATTTCCCCAGCAGGTGGTTTGTTGACTGTGAATCTGACATTTTCCCTGGATTCCTCCTGTTTAGCCCCCCGTTTACTGCTTACAACCAAAAACAGCTCGCAGAGAAGATCAGAGAGGGGAAGTTCAGAAGAATCCCATACCGATACTCTGAGGAACTAAACACCTTACTCAGCAAAATGCTCAACCTGAAGGTTAGAAATGAGTCATTTTGTCAGATTCTTTACTTGTGCTACCACTCCAGTCAGTTTGTTGTCATGTAGGTAGGGTTCAGTAAGCTGTTCTTTGTTGTCAGGACTATCTGAGACCCTCTGTGGAGTCTATTCTTCAGAGCAGCCTGTTGGCTGATGCTGTTGCTGAGGAGCAAAGGAGGGCACAGGTGCGTCTCCGAAGGAGGTCGGAGGACTCTGACTGTCCCCTTAACAAGCCGGCTGAACCGAAGCCCGCCTCTGCCGCAGAGCTCAGACTCAGGGAACAGGCGCTACGGGACCGAGAAAAGGCACTGAAGGAACGTGAGGAGAGACTGGAGCGTAAGACTTTTATTTCGACTCCAATTTGTGCCACACAGGCCCCCATCTGTGGGACAGTATGACCCCTGCTGACCTGCAGCTGAGCTTTTCACAACCTCGAAAAACATTGTCTTTTGTGAAACGCATTTTGTGTATCATTTTTCAGGTGTAAATGGTATTGCGTGGTATCTTTTTCTCAAGTGATTTAGGGGATCTATAAGTGAAGTCATGTATGGTTGACATTTTTAAAACTATCCACTTGCACTAAGGCCTAAACATAAATGTTCTGCAGGTAAACTAAAACAGGTGCTTGTTGCCTGTGGCAGAAGTGTTGCAGCAAAATGTTAACCGACTTTCAGTTTCTTCCACATCTACAGCACCTGGCTGACAGTGAATGTAATCTATACATGCCTCTCAAATTTGCAAATAAAGAATTTAGTGTCACATGGCAAGTAAGTGCTACAAATTCCCAAAATAAAGTTGTCTTATTTTGTCCTTTTACTGCAGAAAGAGAGCAGGAGCTTTGTGCTCGTGAGCAAATGTCAAATGAGAAGCTTCTGAGGTAAAAGGCTAAAAATGAAACAATCAATACTTTGCCATGTCTCCTATTTTGCTCATTCTACAATGTCAATTTTACCAACTGGTTGGTTTAAACTCTTTATCCTAATGTTACAGAGCAGAGAGTTTATTGAAGAATTACAACCGTCTTCAGCAGCAGAGGGACTTGGCACCATTCTATGGCAAAGACATAGGTATGGGAATTGGACGAAGACCTCTGGACTTACTGAACCGAGACCAGAACTGAGCAAAGTCTTTTTTTATGAGTTCATGCTGTTCGGAATGTGGATGACTAAAATCAACTTTATTTATTACTTTTTAAATCATGTAAATTATGTTTTTATACACCCAATAAAGAATTAGTACACATCACAATCAAATCTAGCTGTCATGTTGGATTGCAAAGAGTGTTATAAGGTCTGTCTGATGATATAAAGTTTCTTTGTTAATCATTCACTCCTTACCATTTGGTCCTAGATGGAGAAAACCTCTCCCCCAGCAAGAAGAAGGTCCACTTTGCTGGTGCTGGTGAGAGCAAAGAGAACCAGCGGCCTGATGGTCGTCCAAGTGTGACGTCCCAGGAGCTGATTTTGAAGAGGCTGCAGGCGGCCAAGCTGCGTGCTCAAACACTGAATGAAGTGGAGAAGACTTGTCAGTTCAAGAGCAGGCAGATACTTGGCATCCGCTGATCATACAGACATCACTGTCTGACTAGTGACTGATATGTGAAGACTAGGAGTCATAATAACTGGATGTAAATTAAGCTTTATTTATATAATAATTCAGTAGCTGTGATAGTAGTGAAGCCAAATGATTGTTACTGCTTTGTAGTGTAAGATTTTGATTAAGTTTGATGTGTGGATGTCTTTATTTTGACAGTTTGTGAATGTACTGTGTATTCTTGCTAGATGCATGTTTTTTTTTCAACAGGAATAGACATAAATGGGCAGGTTGTTTGATGACTTGTATGTACAACAAAATGTAAAAACTTGTTATGATAGTATATATGAAGAACATTTCATATAAGCAGAATGAATGATTGTGAATTTAAGTTTTTACATTATATTTCCTGATTCAAAACTTGTGTGTGTGTGTACACTATTTATACATAAAATGAAATATACATACTAAAATGTTGTTAAACCAATTACTCAAAACTAATTCCTTATAAGTATACTACAAATGCAATCGAGTGCTTTGAGACTTAACCACAAGGGGTCACCAGTTTTCCATTAAAGGTCAGCCACTGGATTGAGAGACTAATGCCATTAATTACAGGCAACAGCAATAAGCATTCACACCTGAACGTCGTTTGTTCTTGATTTATAGCAGATTAGAGAATATAATTAAAAGGACATTTGTATTATACTATGATTTTGTACAATAACAGGCTTCCAGGTTATAGTTGATAAATAAAATGACAAAAACTAATAGATGGGTTTTCAATGATGAAAATATGTGTAAGTATTGTATAAGACATAACTGCATTTGGTTTAATTCTATTAAAAATAATTAAATCGACAGACAGTTAAATTAGGATATTAGCACATTTAACACCTTTGTTTTTTTGATTACATCTTCAGTGATGAGAAACACTAAATACATCAATAAAAGTGCCGGTGTTGTCCTATTTACATACATTATGTTAATGGTTGAGAATTAAAGTACCGATACTACATAGATTTACCGAGATTTACAGATACATTAAGGTAGTCATCGCGAGATTATAGTTGTGGTCAGCGTGCGTAGCAACCGCTGTTGTCTGGCTTGTTTGCTCCGCCTAATTGCGAGAGTTGCAGAATTTGACAAATCAGATTCAATCTTGTGCCCTCTCCACCAATAGGAATCGTCCAAGGCGTGTCCATATGGTGCTGTGTTCCGTGTGGAAAGTTTACCGGCTCGGGTGCAAAGTTTTAGCCGTCTGCAAACCGTAGCTCGTCGGCAAACGTTTCTGGAATATACTGGTGTCGACCACAGTCTATTTATACGGTAAATAACCATTTCCCGGATTCATTTAGCTGTGGTTGTCTTCAGATCCAGCCGAGTGATGCTGCTGTCGCTGGAAAACAGCAGTGTGTAAAGACGCTGTTAGCATCGATCGTATTGTCTCAGGGAGACAGCTAGCGTAACGTCGATAAGTCCTTATCTTCGAGCTGTGTTAAACCAGAGAGATAGCTAACGTTAGCTGATGTCCTAGTGAGCTCGTTAGACGGCTGTGAAACCTTATTTAACGTTAACTCGTAACTTGACTCGACGAAGGACTGTGAAGAAGGGAAAATGGCTTTTGAACCTAATCGTGTCCGACTACTATGCATGCTCTCATTGACTTTCGGGTTTTTCATTGTGGAAGTGGTTGTAAGCCGGATCACCTCATCTCTATCGATGCTGTCGGACTCCTTTCATATGCTGTCGGACGTCATTGCGCTGGTCGTGGCTTTGGTCGCGGTGCGATTCGCTGAGAAAACCCATGCGACCAACAAAAACACCTTCGGGTGGATCCGGGCGGAGGTGATGGGGGCTCTGGTCAACGCCGTCTTCCTCACGGCGCTGTGCTTCACCATCGTCCTGGAGGCTGTCGAGCGTTTTACCGAGCCCGATGAGATCGATAGTCCGCTGGTGGTCGCCGGGGTCGGTGCCGCGGGACTCCTAATCAACCTGCTTGGGCTCTGCTTGTTCCGCGGGCACGCTGGCGGAGGCCACGGACACTCCCACGGAGGGCACTCTCATGGAAATAAGAACAAGAGGGGTAAAACCGGCAAGTCCCAGAAGGCTGTGAATGGGTCTTCAGGAGAAGAGACCAACAACTTGGTAGGAAACCACAACAGCCCGGGAGATGCCAGACCAAGAAATGGTAAGTATGGACAGTTGGAGCATTTTCACTGAACTGTAACGTTAGGCATTGTGGTTTTAGAATATTGAGTCATATTTGTCTTCCCTTCGTTACATTATGTAATTTACGGTAATGTTAAAGTGTGCAGTGCATGCCAGTATAAAGTGCCCAAACCCTATAAGTCCACCCTCTGTGTGTCCCACGTTGAAGCTGACAGCAAATGCCAGACTTTGTCTCCATTGTTAGCAAACCACATTGCGTAACAGGCTGTTAGTAACAGTACATACGTATATCTTCAGTGTACCCTGAGGACACCCTGTCTGAGTGACTAATCCTTGTTTTTCTTCTGTGGTAGTAGCATCCATTTAGACAAATGTGCTTGAAATCAGATATTTATTGCTGGGTTATTATATCAAAGGAAACGTGACACAGATGGCTAAAGTTTCAGGCTTTGTAAGATGACCACTATCAGATCAGATGGCTTATAAATAATTCAATACATCTTTATTAATCCAGGAAGGCAATTTGATTTTGTGCACAAGTAATACTCAACAAGAAACAGACATATGCACAGACAGACAATTACAAGCAAAACTGTTGGGGGACTATGAAGGGCAATGAAAGGCAACTAAGAAATATATCTAGAAGTTGCTGTCAGACTCAGTCGAGAAAAATCCTGTCTTTGATCTAGTTCAAACTTCATCAATCAAAATATGTAGTGGATTCATACAATAGTGATAACCCGCCACCTACAAGCATAAACAGAAACAACTCATAATTTTGTCTGTTAGTTGTGGTCAGATATGAGTTTGATATTATTATCAGAAGAGTCAGATATTTGTTGAAAATAAAGCAACATATTACCCCCAAAAAGCTCGTCCTCATCCACTGAAGGGTTAAACCCTACAGAAGACCATTTCTCCCCCCCCCCCCCCCCCCCCCTCCCCACACACACAGTTAGGCAGTTTCAATAAGTGGAGGCTGTATCCCCGACCCCCTCCGTGCACTGATTACTGTTACTGGGTCATACATCAGTGTAACTGTGGAGTCGACAGCCTCAGCCATACCATTAGCCGTTGATGAATGACCCGGCGGCGTCCCAGGATGGAAGAGGGCAAGCCATTACTCAGGTGCCGTTCTCTCAGAGGTTTGAAGCTACCATGCTGCCTGCAATTACTAATTAAATATGAGTTTAGGATCCAAAATGCTGTGAGATTTTTTTCATATAATCCAGCATGGCTGTCTGGTATGTTTCTCTTGTTTGTAGCCCTGGACAGTTATAGCACAGACTCAGTCATTCATCGTCTTCCACAGTGAAAACTAGAGCATTGTTAGCAAGAAAATAATAATCACTAATATGTCAACTTAACGTCTTAGTAAATTGCCCTTAGTCATCCTCCTCTTGACCAGCTCCAACACGTGTCACCTGGTAATCACAGGCTGAGTTCTGGCTTCTTTATTTCAAGTTTCAGATGGACTTGTGCTTTTACCCAAAATGATATAACTGAGCAATTAAGTAACTGGCTGCCACTGATGACATCTTCTTGGAATCTCCTACTGCTGGTTGATTTGTTGCATCTTTTTTTGGCACCGTAATAATAGTCTATTTTTCTGTAATTTCTCAAAACAATATTTTTTATTTTTGTCTTTATATCTATTCTGAATGCTGTATTAGTATCTCCATATTCACTTTATGTTCTTCGAAACTGAACTATTCGTTGTTTTTATCTTCAGAAATCAGTTGTAAAGACAGCACAGAGGTGCAGATGAATGGCAACCCCCACTTTGAGGAGATGGACCATGACCACGACGCATCGTCGCAGCTCAACATGCGCGGGGTCTTCCTGCACGTTTTGGGTGACGCCCTTGGCTCTGTCATTGTGGTGGTCAATTCTTTAATATTTACCTTTGTATGGCAGCCCTGCATCAGCGGTGAGATGTGTGTGAACCCGTGTATCAACAGCCACACCACAGACCACCAGCATGTCAATCACACGCTGGTTGACCTGCTTGAAGGTCCCACTATGTCAGCCATGAAGTTTGCAGGCCCCTGCTGGGTTCTCTACCTGGATCCTACACTCTGCATCATCATGGTGACGATCCTGTTGTATACTACCTATCCGCTGCTCAAAGAGTCGGCCCTCATCCTGCTGCAGACAGTGCCCAAGCAGATCAACATGAGTCGGCTCAACGAGCGGCTGCTAGGTCTAGAGGGTGTCCTGGCGATCCACGAGCTGCACATCTGGCAGCTGGCTGGCAGTCGCATCATTGCCACGGCACACATCAAGTGCCACGACCCCACTTCTTACATGGAGGTGGCCAAGCGCATCAAGGACTTCTTCCACGACGAGGGCATCCACGCCACCACCATCCAGCCGGAGTTTGTCACATTCAACTCAGAGTCTCGAGACTCCCTCTGTGAGCTTTCCTGTCGGACTCAGTGTGCTCCCAAGCTGTGCTGCGGCTCTGCAGACAAACCGAACACAGGCTCTGATAAGAAGGCCAGCAGTGACTGCAAGGCTGCTGCTGCTTCAGCCCTGGAGGTGATCAGTGAGACCCCAGAGCAGGATGCAGGTGTTCAGGTGTGCCCTCAGTCAGAGGCCGGGATTACCATCACAAGAGAGGTGGAGTCATCTCTGTGAGATGGAGGGGATATAGAGAAACAGAGGAGAAGCTGGAAAACCAGCACACCAGGCTAAAATCATTATTGTCATGGACTCTGTTATCTTTTTGACCCGTGGCTCTGTCGTGGTCCTGACAAAAAATAATTTTCCTTAGCTTTTGCCCCCTGTTACTGCCGCGTTATGGCTGAAAATCCCCCAAAAAACCCTTTGTATTCATGCATTTGAGCCATTTCGTTTCAACTTTCCTCTCTCTGTATACCTATTTCCATCCCCTCTCTCCCAGCCTCTCCTCTGTCACTCGGCCCCTCTCTTGTTGCCCTGGCAGTATGGTGGCGATGCATGTTGGGGTTCTCTGACCTTATCTCCTCCAGGACTGGAGCGAGGCCTGCATGAGTGTCCCTCATTAGCACCGTGTTGTGATGTGTAATCTCGTCCCATGGGGTTTCTGTGCCAAAGCTTCTCACTGCAGGATTGAAGGGATCTGAGAGACGTCCACGCCTCTAAAAGGACACACAACACAGCATGTCGGAGCACACATCACTAGGTTATGTTGTTTAGCCTTTGGACCTGTTGGTAAAGAGTCTAATTTTTTTTTTGTGCATAGGCTTTGAACAGATCCATTTTCTTACCCTCTGGCCCCAAATGGAAGAATATTGTATGGCATAATAATTTAAGTATTTTAAGTTATTAGAAATTATCTATTTCTTTCTGTAGATGCTGTTTGTAATATTTAGTTTGGATGTTAGAAACATTTTTGCAATTTTTCTGTCTTGAATTTTTTGACAGACCATCTATGCTGTAGTCCGTTTTTCAAATGTGACATTTTATAATGATTTTGTTTCTCAAGACTTTTCTCTGGCCTTGACTCAGTTTTACTTGCAGTCATTAGTTGGATACAGAATCCGTATCAACACCTCTCTCACCTTGCCTTTTAAATGCAAAAACCTGCGGTTGTTATAGCACTGATTATAGTAGACACAGTGTAACTGAACCTCTTGCATTGGCACAATCACCTAATTAAATGTTCATTCATACAGTTGATGCCTTGCAAGCCAGAGGGTTAGGTCTGTTGTGAAGAAATGAGCACTGGATGCCATTAATGAAACTATTCTCTGTATGAAACTGTACTGGAAAGCTTTCTGATGATGGCTGTTGACTTTCATTTAAAATCCTCATGCCTGTGTTTGGCACCATGACATAATCCACACTGAGGGAGTTTTTATATTTCCAAGATGTTCTGCTATGTTTGCATGACCAAACTGAGACCTGTTTGACTTTCAGGAGTTCCACTGAAGCTCCATTTGCTGCTTACCAGTACCTGCTGGTATCCACTTACATAACTCATAACTGTGTAGTGAATGACTCATCTTACAGCTTTTCTGTCCTCTGCTTTGGACAGCTGAGCAGGCTGTTTTTGCTGAATTGAAGTCCATATGGTGGCCTTTAAAATTGAGGAATTTTCCCTCATCACCACAGATATCATTTAAAATGATCCATCGATGTGTTTCAGATTTCCACTCCTAAATAAATGTGTATGCAATATAGAAATATGTGCTGGGATAATATTTTGATGCGGTCCTTCATTTGTAATGTTGGGTCAGTTTTATTCTGTATCTTTTAAGACTTGAGCTCTATGTGCAAATTTAAACAAGAGTGTTTTTTTTATTTTAGATATGGCATGTCAAGTGATGTGTTTTTGATATATATCTACAGTACCTGTCCAATGTGTCGATGTGAAATAAAAACAAAATATGACTGTTTGGTACAGTTGATGAATTGAAATCCTTTGCCTTATTTTTACTTTCTCTAACCTTTTCAGTCAAAGTAAATTAGTTTATTTCTTTATTTAATTTAAAATAAAAGACTACAAAGAGACAAAAAACTACTTTGAAAAGATGTAAAACGACTACAAAGAGACACAAAATGACTACAAATGACATGTTTGTAGTCATTTTGTGTCTCTTTCAGTCTGGGTGTCTTGCTGAGTAATTCCCTGGCTGCAATGATGGTGCAGAGATTTGGAGTTTGGAGTGCTGCTTCGAAAGACCTGGAAACGCTGACCAATCAGAACAGACTGGACTTTTTCGGGAGGGGGTCTTAAAGAGACACAATCTAAGAATGAGTGAAAAAAATAGTGTTTCAGTTATATTCAGACAAATTTTAAATGTTTTTTGAACATTCAAGCATGTAAACATGTTCTTGTATAAATCCAAAATATAAGTATGAACCTGAAAATGATCATAATATGGGACCTTTAACACATTTTCTGGCACAACATTAAATACAGAGGTGCCTGACAATGCGAAGTAAAATTTTGAAATGAATCCCTAAATGGGAAGACGCACTAACCAGACGGGCCAACCGTTGGCAGAAAAGGCAGTTGGACTGATCAGTTGGCTCCCCGAGGACCAAACAGTGCCTCGGAAAACACCGAAGCGACGCAGCAGGCGGTGCTACTCTACTCTGTACCTGGTCTGTCAGCGGCCTAAGAGTGACAGGGAGCCAACAGCAAGAAACTTGTGTAACTTGTGATCGATGTTTAGTTTAAAGTCTTGAATTACTTTAAGCACTTTAAGTTTCTCACCGTGTCAATCAATACTTTGATCAGTAGTTGACTTTTGCGTATTAAATCCACTTTAGCCAAAGAAGTGTGAAGGAGATTAAAGAGGAGATTTAGAGGTCTAAGCCAGTTTTTCCAATATTTAGTTTGCCTGGTCTTCTTGTGTAATAATGCTTGTATTACCTCAATCCTGTGATGCACAATACAGTTGTACAGTTGCTGTAACTAACAAAAATATAAAACTATTTAGGTTTTTATTCCAGAAAAGTCCATGTGCTTTAATCCCAAAATGTTAGTTGTGTCCTCGCTAATTCATTTTCTGTCTTCTGTTAGACATCAGAAGGCCAAATCACACTCATTTCAGCCTCCAGGGCGCCTCTCCAGGCCTGTCTCTATTTCCCAATACACATTCAATGAATTCAAGTCCCTCCTTCTACGGGTTTCTATTGGCTAACTAAACACCACATTCAGTTTACAAACGGCATGATTGGATTATATATTTGAGTTAATCTATAAAAATGTATTTACAATGTTTATACAGTTTACTATTTATATATTTGTGTTTAAACAGTCAGTACTGGCATATTTACATGTTTAATTATTTATATCAGCAATTAAGAATCTGCCTTTGTGGTTTTCCTTCCATTTACCTAGCGTCTGATTGGTTAGTTCAGCTACATGTGATGGAGTGAAACAGGGAAGTTTGTGGAGCTAATAAAGTGGGAAGAACAGTAAAGTGCAGCTTAACAAAGTTATCCGTCTCCATCCAGCTGTTGGTTCTTGTTTAGAGTGATACAACCACCACATATCAAACCCTCACCATACATATTCCCGGTCGGATTACTAAATTTCTGGAAGGGCTACAAAGACACCAAACATATTCCTGAAAACCTGAAGCTAACAGCTACACAGCTAAACAGAGAACGTGATGCTGGGTTGAAAGGATGCAGAGGAAAACGGAGATTTGTGAGTTGATTTTTATTTATGTCACAAAGATGCTGTAATTCCACGATGGATTACAAAAGTTTACCTGGCCTACAACTGTTAGATGATCTCGTTAAAACGGCGCATTCCTCTGCTTCTAAACACACAAAAATTAAGTCTATGTACTGTATTGATCTGGAGATATTAAATATCACATTATACCACGTAGTCTTGTGTCGTATACGACACCGTTGACTTGTCACACATGTCGGCATAATTTGTTACACTCACTCAGCCTACATTCCAGTTCCAGGGGTTCCTTGACCAACTGCCACTTTGCTCGTTTGAAAGCCATGATGTCTCTCTCTCTCTCATGGGTTGGCCAAATTCTCTGGGCGGGCAAAGCAGAGAAAGGGGAGGTAACCTTCCTCTTTATGACCTCATAACAAGCAAGATTCCAGAACGGCTCATCTGAGCTTACTTTTTCTCAAAGGCAGAGCAGGATACCCAGGGCTCGGTTTACACATATCATATTTCAAGCCAATTAGGGACCATAGGCAGGCTGGGGGAACTCATATTAATGGTAAAAAACCTCATAAAGTGAAATTTTCATGCCATGGGACCTTAAATTTTATGGATTAAATGGGTATTTCTCATACTCTCAATCAGAAATCTCCACTTCAGTACCACTTCCATACACCAAACTTTCAATCCTATGTATATTCTGAAAGTCTTTGCAGAGGGGTTTCTTCAGATATCATTCGTAGCCTAATTTATGTAACATTTTATAGCTAAAAATGTGGTGAATTCTTAGAGCTGTTGACACCATATTCTGATTTATTCAGTGATAAAAGAAGATATCCAAAATCCCCTCTGTAAAAACCTGACTCTAATATGTCAACAAAATAAAAGAAGAATTTTTAACCTGGCTTTATCCAATATTCAGATTTCTACTCGGGAAATTTATGCAAATTAGCGCATATTTATATATAAGATAATGCTTAATTTCCACATTTAAACATACAATTCCAGAAAACTTGTAATACAAAACATATTTGTCTTAATGTACTGTAAGTAATCACCTGGGGAAGTTTCATCTTTTAGTTAAGAAGGGGAGTTTCAAGCCATCTTTTTACTTATTAATAACTAATATTCTCAACAGAGCCTGCCTACCAAACTTGCAGTAGGAGTTTACTTGTTATTGAAAACAAACAAAATATATGTAAAGCTACACACATGTTCATCTGTAAGACCTACATGATGTTTGTGGCTCATGTCTTCTGTCGAGCTACAAAACCACCGCATTTCACTCTCTTGTCCGCGGTGCGAAGAAGTGGATACTGGGTTGAATATGTGAGTTTAAGTGGGAGTCTGATGTGGCTGCCGACTGTGAATGTGTGGCTGACGGAGCAGCCGCCACTGGCCTGATGGGACTTATGTAAGAGGCCCAGGGGCATTCCAAAGGCAACAAGCACAGGGCTCTACCCGGCATTCCTCAATGCTACCGGGCCGCTCTCTGCTCCCTCTCTGTCCCTTTTCATGTGGACAGAAAGAGGTTCATGCATGGGGCAGCTTTAATTTTGTGCTCTTTGTTTAAGTCAGTTGTGCTTTGCACCTTTACTGCAGCCCGTTGTATGCAGACAGTAAAGTGGGCCTGTAAGCATCCACTGCTGACCCCAGTTTGTGTTCAAGGTTGGTAGGTTGATTACGGTTGCCTGGCAAGCAGCTGATATTCCATTAATTTACTGGCCCCAGCTAAGAAATAGTCCGGCACGTTACCCACTGTCAAACAGCGAATCTGTCCGTTTTTACACTTTGGTTTTTGTATAGATTAAACAAACCGTTAATTAGTAAGCTTTAGAGGTGTTGGTAAGGAGATTTTGTTTCCTTTCAACAGAGTCAGGCCAGCTGTTTCCCTCTGTTTCAAGTCTTTGTGCTAAGCTAAGCTAACTTTTTGATGGCTGTAGCCACATATTTAACGTACTGACATGAGAGTGGTATCTATCTTCTCATCTAAATATCTGCCAGAAAGCGAATAAGCATATTTCCCAAAATGTTAAAAACTATTCCTTCAACAACTCTCATAACTATCTGGATGAACTTATCGAACTTAAAAAAGAAAGTGTAATGTCAGATTTGGTCTGACAGTTGGACAGGCACGTACCCCCCCATAACAGTAAATACCTGACAATGTTGGATATTTAATGTCCTGTAGCAAGCCAATGTACTGGTATAACCCAACTGTGTGTGTGTGTGTGTGTGTGTGTGTGTGTGTGTGTGTGTGTGTGGGGTCACACCAGGCCATCTGTCTCCCTGGCTTTGTCCCTGGGATTTTCAGGTTGAGTGGGGGGGGCGACACTGGACTTGAGGGTGAGAGGTCACTCACTGCTGCTAAATAGATTCAGCTTTGCCAGCACAGTGTTTGTACACACACTACACAAAAGAGGTGTCCTGGTGATACGTGAAGCTTATCCCCAGTATGTGACTCAAATGTGTTACTAATTTATTAGCGTCACCAATCTAAACATTGATTTTTCTGAAAAAATAGTCATCAGGCAATCTTCGAAAAATTGAGAGGGTCGTAACATGATAATTAGTAAGTGCTGGGAGGTAGATGTGGTTATCTTTGGACAGAGCCAGGCTTCCCATTTCCCCCTGTTTCCACTCTTTGTGCTAAGCTAAGCTAATCAGCTGCTGGCTGTAGCTTTATACTTACCATAAGAATATGAGTAGTGTCAATCTTCTCATCTAATTCTCGAAAAGAAAGTGAATAAGTTTATTTCCCCAAATATTAAACAGCTTTAAAGATACCATGTCCTCAAAATATCAGCTGATACTTCTGAAGGCTACACCGTAACATTTATTATCATTTGTTCCATTGGGGGACATTTTGAATGCTAAAATAAAATAATTGAAAAATAAATATAGTGCACTATACTAGGTATGAGTGATTTCAGACACAGTCCCAGTTTGTCTTCTGTCTTATTGAAATAAAAAAAGGGAATGAACCTGACAGTGTAGCTGCAGTCAGCGGCCTCTGATCTTTGTTTAAGAGAGAAAGAGTATAGTCTGGATCAACAGAGGACATTTCCAGTATAAAGCCTGACATCCGGTGATGTCAGGCTTCGTCCGTAACCTTCCGCTCCGGGAAACAACAAAGTTCGAGCTAGCAAGCTACACGCTAAAAATGGCACGTTTTGAAGAACATTTGGATCGTGCAACCATGCAGGTCTGCTTGGTACTTTCAGGAAATGATTATAAAGATTTACAAAGAATATGTTTACAGCATTTACTATCTAACTGGGATGTTTTGGGACCGATTAGCAGGATTGCTATGGAAGAAATATACACGCGGCGATAAACTGACAAGAGCAAATTACGTTTAACCATATTGTGTGAACAGTTAACTTTGTTTAATATTGCATGTGGCGTTTTCTCCAGACTATATTGCCGAGCCACCGTCTCTGCTTGCAGAACTCAGCGCCGCCCAAGATGATTGTGATTGGGTTAAAGAAATGCAAACAACCCAGAGCGTTTTTTTGTCCTTTCCCAGAATGTATAGCCTTTACTCCACAGCGCTGTGGAGATGAGTCTGGCAATGATGCCTAAACTTTAAACAAAAAATGTCTTCTCCTAAGGGCCTGATTTTTTTTTAACATTACTTACTTTCAGTAAATTTACCAGATTGATTGATTTCACTTGTTATATGTTGCCACACAGTCAGATTCACATGTGACAGTAAGCATTGTGGTCTGACCAAATGCTGGCAGCTCCATTTCAACTTTTATTTCAATAAAACAAATTCAGAATTACTGAACTGAAACACTGACACGTAGGCCAAAAAGCAGAACTTTGACCTTTTTCAGTGAATATGGAATAAATGCTGTTGAACAGCCTGGTTTTGTGTGCGTCAATCAGTGTGTAGGCTGTAAAGATGAACTGATGACTCAGATGACTTTCATGGATTTAAATGAAGACGGATCTTACCGCTTGTATCACTTTGGTCTGCACTTTATAAACAGTAGTTGTATTTCCTTTATTGGCAAATTATTGCCAAATTTGGGGCATTTTATTAGCCTAGAAATCTAGATGCACCCTAACGGCAGCAAATTTAATTTGCAGCTAGGGTCAGTCTAGGCACTCTCTATTGGCTTGCGAGCTGGAAAAACCAAATGCTTGTCTGGCCAATCACATTGTATATGTAGTTGGTGGGTGGGCTTATGGCTGCTGCTGCTGCTGGCGAACAGCGGTCTTCTGTAAGACTTGGAGTTAAGCTTTTCTTTGAGAAAAGAACAAAGAACGGCATTGAAGTAATTCTTAAAAAAGGAAGATGTGTTCGGAGTTCGGATACGGCAAAAGTTTAATCTACCAACTAGCTCCGCCACCTTCTTCGTTGCCCTGCCTGGTTGTAGCGCTATCCTATTGCATGCAGAGGGAGTTTAAAAGACAACCGTTTATCCCGCCTCTCAGATTGAGCCCTGTCAGTGGTGAGTTCCCAGACCCAACATCTTGATGTGGCTCTGGTTTGTCAGGCTAGCATTTTATTATTCCACAGTAAATGCCCTGAAACCTTACCATACTGTTTGTCCCTTTTTATTTATTTTTCTTACTTTTTCATTGTGTACAGACATTCATGTTCCTCCGAGGATGAATCCCACTGACTTTGGGGATCCTCTGACTTTTTATCTAGCGCCATCTTCAGGTCAGAATTTGTCCAATACTTTGGTTGATGACCAAATACTTGCAAAACAACAGTCATTACACTGTTTAACACTATTTGGCAAATATTGGCACGCTAACACAGTACACTCCCCACTTATGTGGATATTTCATATCACCAGTGATTCCACACACACACACACACACACACACACACACACACACACACACACACACACACACACACACACACACACACACACACACACACACACACACACACACACAGGAAATCCAATCAGTATAGAGTAGATGAGCACGCAGTTTAAAACAGGGAGACTCCAAACTCCCTGTTTTTTTAAAAAAAAAACAATCTCCCTGGACTGCTACAGGATCGTCCTCTCCCACACTCCTCTCAGAAACCCTTAATCTGACCACATGGTACAGTCTCTGAGAGAGATTAGGAGGGCTGGAATGTTAACCAGCTCTCTGGTGGAGATGATGATGATGATGATCAGCAGTGGAAGAAATATGTTACTAAAATAGAAACACCACAATGGAACATTAAAATTCCTTGCATTAAAAGTTTCACTTAAGTAAAAATCAACAATTATTGAAACAATGTTTCGAATGGTTTGATGCCCCGACATGTAATTGTAGACTTTAAAGCACCAAACAAAAAGAAACTTGGGAAAAAAAGGATGGGAAAAAAAACCTCTAAAACTCTTTTTTTGACAAAGATTTGACTATTTGACATTATGGGAAACATACAGCTAGCCTGGCTCCGCCAAAAAGTAAAAAAAAACAAAAACAATATGAGCCCCTCTAACGCTCATTGCATGTTAAATCTTATTTGCTATATCTATACAAAAAACAAAGTGTAAAATGGCAATTTGGGGTTTTACAACGTGGTTATGTGCTTCTACTTTGTGGCGAGGATTACTTTCTTCCTGGAGTTGCCAGAAAACCAGCAGACTCCTCTATTAATTAGTGTGCTTTAGAGGTGGCGGTGTGCATATTTTGTTACCTTGAGTTGAGAGGGGGACTTCATGAACTCATGATCTCAGTACTGTTAATATTCTGGCTACAACCCTTCGTCTGATAACATCAATACTTTATGATCTCATGCCATGTTAAATGTCAAATATTAATCTGAAAAGCGGTTTAGGCTGTAATGAATTATTAAGGTAGTATGGAGCATGGAAAATAATGATCTTTATGCAGTGGATTGAAAATAGATACCCAAAATAGAAATTTCCAGCTAAAGTACCTCAAAACTACATGTAATTATAGTCGGCTTACTTTATTAATTACCCACCTTGATGATGATGATGGTGGATTTCCTCCACCAAAGCACACTTCAGTCATGATGTGGAAGGATGTGCGTTAAAGGAGTGTGTCATGTTTTTGTTTCCTCTCTGTATGATTAATATCAAGATACAAATCAAACCTTGTGTTTTCTCAGGGCTTTGAATGAATGAAGGTGTTGGGGGAAAGACTCTGGGTTAATGTTTCACTGATTGGCCCTTTCTGTAATGTCACTCACCAACCGCTCAGACTTTGATCATGGAGTATGAGTGGGTTCAACCAGCAATGATCAATTCCCCACTGATAAAGAGTGCCAACAACTCCAGTGAGAGGGAAGACAAGATCAGTACTAAACACGCTCACTCTCTCTACCCTTCAATGATTATGCAATATGCATATAGTAAAGATAAATTGCATCTTGCCGTTACCAGCTTTTTGAGCACTCTTGTGAGGAGGCCTGCAGCAGCTCATCACATTACATTATTGACAAATGGGAGTCCAAGCTCACTTAGTTACACACCACTACTTCTGTAATGACTGAATTATTATGACCATGAAACTCAAGAACAGATTGCCAACCATTCTTTCTGATTCTTTATTTGAGATTATGGGGTTCTCAACCTTGGGGTCGGGACCCCTCATTGGGTCCCAAGATAAATCTGAGGGGTCACAAGATGATTACAGGGATTAAAAAAAGAAAAATAAATGTAGATATTCAGACTTTTTTCAATTTCTTCTTTTGTTGACATTCCCTGATGGGTATCTTTGTGAAAGATATAGATTTTCAGTGGAGGAAATTACTTATCTTTGTCAGCTTCCTGAGCCAAATGTTGCCAATTGATGAAATGCCTATTGATAAGCCTTGTAATTTACGCATTTACAGCGTTGGCAAATTTTTGCCAGCTTTACTTCCTGGATTTAGCGGCAGCGACTGTATTGCTTTTTGCCTGTATTATGTGTTTGTTTTCTTCATATTTCTGTAGGATTATCATTTGCTCTTCTTGTGTAAAATATGCGGCTCTGGTAGACTTGTCCATGTTTGCGATTGTCATATGGTCTTATGGTGCAAACACCGAAATCTTTTATGTGAATGTGCTCATTGCTAGATTGGGAAAATCTGGGTTGATTGAACAAGTTGATACCCACCGTTGTGTCACACCTTGTGTGGGACTGCGGTTGTTAGGTTTGGTGAAGCCGGGTAATGGAAATAAATCCAGGGCTGACCTTGCTTCGTACATAGGCCTCTGTTCATCACTGCAGCAAGGAGAGAAGTTGGCCAGCAAAACAAGTATAGTATTTCTCATTTTTCATGGATTGTATGCACATATACTGTATATACATATATTAATATATGGGTGTTTTAAGAACTCCCTGTATACTCTAAAAACACATAAAATTGTTATGTCTTGTCTTGACGTTTTTAAATGGTGTGGTTTTCAGCTTTTTAAGTTAATGGACAAAATAGGGGATCTCTGGCTACCATACCAAGCAACTTAAAGCTACATTGTGTAAGAATTTCTCCCATCTAGCGGTGAAATTGTATATGACAACCAACTGAATATTACTTTCTAGCCCTTCCCGTTCCGAGTGCATTTTAACTGCTACGGTGGCCGAACCCAAAATTAGCTCTTAGTGTCTCCATCGTTTACACTCTGCTGTTCTAGCCACTCAATATTAACTTTGGTCTTGTTGCTTTGCCTGTTGCGTTGCCGTTTTAATTCTCTTTTTTGCTTCCCTGGCGAGTAATCTTCCCCTGGCATTCGTCAATTAATTCAGTAATTTGCAAAATGATTGAGATCGATTAGCAAATAAAAACAATTTATAAACAAACACTAAACAAAAGACAAAGAAATGACGTGATAAATAAGATGATTTTATAATGTTACAATTTAGTTACAATTAGTTAAAAATAATTAGTTGCTCCGGCCTGATCAGTGACTACTCTGCTGTGATGCAGTCTGTCGTACATAATGCAGTTAATTCCGGCAGTTACGCAATGTGTTTGCTGCTCTTCCTTTATCCTGATGTACTCCTCCTCCAGCTCACAGATTTGGAAACAAACAAATGCTGCTGTTGCACAAACCTCATCAATATGAAGTGATTACTACGATTATTACAGTGTTTTTTTTATTGCTAAACGACAGTGGGCACAACTGAAGACACTTGCAAAACTAACTACAGTCTGCACAGCAGCAGTTCACGTGGATAAAACTCTAGTTGGTTTTTCATTTCTTGAACACGGTTTTCAAAACGCTACACACTTATCCCATGGCTCCAGCCATAACCTACACAAGTGTGGATTTACAGCACTTTGTTAAAATGCTAACACACTGCTGCCAAAACTGTTAACCACACATTCAAAACCGAATGTATTTCAGCCTGGTGCATTTCAAACACTGCTCATTGCAATTCCAGCTG
This sequence comes from Gymnocephalus cernua, assembly GCA_023631565.1. Taxonomy (NCBI): domain Eukaryota; kingdom Metazoa; phylum Chordata; class Actinopteri; order Perciformes; family Percidae; genus Gymnocephalus; species Gymnocephalus cernua. Next base: position 9,005,323 of record CM042440.1, read on the forward strand.
AAAGCCTAAGCAGGTGTTTTGTTTTAGACTTGTTAGTTATCACATACTGTGTACAGTGTATGTATATATATATATATATATATATATATATATATATGGAAAGCTCTTTATTTCGCTGCACTGAGTATGTTTTGATACATGTGTGAAATTAGTTTTGCCATGTCATGTGAACTGTTTAGCTCAGGTGACTGTTGGTAATGCTAATGCAGACTGTAGTGTTGCACAGATGGCTTCAGTTGTGACCAATGTTGTTTAGCAATCAAAAAAAAAACTTTAATACAGCAACCTTTGCTAACTTAAATGTATTATAAACGTTGCTTATTATCCCAGATGGATAGTCGAACTTTGAAGCTGATGTTGCTCCAAAACCGTTTCTCTTCATTGACTTGTTCTCTAGTGACGAAGAGGTGTATAATACAGCACAGGTTCCGCTGTGTTTACATTGAAAACACTTGAGCAGCAACCGCTCTCTTTGTGAAATGCTTTTAGTCGTGTTCCAAGATCAAGAATTTTCAATCTCAACATTTAAGCCAACACGGGCAAGAAGTACATGGAAGCGCATGGAAAGTTGATAATCTGCAATTTGACAACTGGCCAACTCCATTTGCTGATAGTAGATTAATCATTAAGGAAAGTCACAGTGAACTTTTAAGATTTTGGGTGACGATTGTCACAATTTATGGTGTTGTATCCATGAAAAGTCATTCTAGATAAAACAAATATGCACCACAACACACTTCCTGAAACATGTTTGCTTTTTGATAGCATAAGGCACACAGCAAAAACTTCCCCAGTGAAGTTTTCTTTTTACATACATAGTGCTTTCAGGAAGTATTGAGACATGTTGCAGTCTTATGCCATACTCTTTTGAGTGAGTTTTTCTCTTGATCAATCTACACTCAATGCCCCATAATGACAAAGCAAAACAGGATTTTAGAATTTTTTTGCAAATTAATTCAAAAGGAAAAAACTGAAATATCACATTGATCTAAGTATTCAGACAGTTCGCTGTGACAATTAAGATTTAGCTCAGGGGCCTCACATTTTTCTTGATCATCTTGATGTTTCTACACCTTGATTGGAGTCCACCTGTGGTAAATGATGTTGATTGGACATGATTTGGAAAAGCACACACTTGTCTATATAAGATTTCAGCTGACAATGGTGTATCATGCCATGCCATCGAAGGAACTGCCTGGAGCACTCAGAGACAGGATTGTGTCGAGGCCACACATCTGGGGAAGGCTACAAATAATGTTTTGTTGTATTGAAGCTTCTCAAGAGCACAGTGGGCTCCATAAAACACACAAACGCCTGCTTGGAGTTTGCAAAAAAGCACCTAGAGTACTGTGAGAAACTAGATTCTCTGATCTGATGAAACCAAAATCTAACTGTTCAGCCTCCATTCTAAAAGTTGCGACTTTCTCAAAAATCCTGTTTTCGCTATGTCATTATGGGGTATTTAGTCTAGATGAAGCACAAATGTATGGAAACAATTTTAGCTTAAGGCTGCAACATAACATTAAAGGGGGCTGAATGCACTGTAGATCTGAGAAAAAAAACACTGACTGGTGAACCTTTTGCTGTGTACTTGATACTTTCAAACAGAAGATAGGTTTTAATGTTTGCACAGTCTTCTATACTTGGGGCCTGGAGCTTTTCAGAATATATTCATAGGTTAATTTTCCTCATGATGCACTGTTATGACTCACTCCTCTGTCTGCAGCTGCTGTCCCAGCATGCACTGGGTGAAAGGCACTGAGTCCATCAGAGGAAAAATAGACATGTACATCAACATATAGTTTACACCCTCCATGCCTCCTGACTTGCATGTGCTTGAAATGTGTGACGGAGGAGGTGAACACACAGATATTCAGAAAAGATGAAGTGAGTGAAGCTTGTGAGCTTTCTGCGGTCATGGGACCACTTCCACGTTCAAACCTCCTTAACTTGACATTTGTTACAATTTTGTATGTAGAGAAGAATTACTGCTGATCAAAACCAATTTGATAATCTCCCCTGGTTAATGTTTTATTTGTATAAATATATAGAAATCCTCTTTTTGCCAGCATGCTTTGGGCTTTCACTTCGACCCCTCCTTACTTTACTAATCTGTTAGTCAATGGATGGAGAATATTTGGTGTCTTCTATGATAGTAAACTGAATGTTTTTTGGGTTTAGTTCTGTGTTCAGTCAAATCTTTGGATCTTAAAGTTGGATCATCCTCTTGCAAAGTCACAAATGATGCAAACAAAATTGTTTTTCAGGACTTTGGGTGCTCTGTAGTCTTAACGAGGTCATTAGGGCAACTGTACAGCAAATCGACTCACACTGCAGATGAGTCGCTGGGAATGTTTGCTGTGTTATCTAAAACACACAGAATTTTAAATCAGACCAAATCAATAAGCCAATCATTTTGCAATTCCCAGACTTAAAAGATAACATACACAGAAAGTGAACTCCAATTTGCTATTCATTCATTTTTTTTTTACATTTCCAGCCATCTGGCCCTGCATTATGGCCATGAAACAGGCAGAGAATCAGGCCTTGGGGTGTCAAACTCACTGTCTGACTGAAAGCTGGCATGCTGATCTGCACTCAGTCAGGTGAGATAGCGGAAATTGGGATACATTGTGTATAACATGTTTTTACAAAGTATGTCATCACTCTTGTTCATGTGTTTCTTGAAGATGTTGCCTCAAGCTGCTCTGATTAAGACTTGAAATAACTATGTATAATGTGAAAGGTGTCGCTCATAGTGACAAACCAACAGAATTATCACCGGCTCTGCAGTTACCCTCAGCTCAGAGACCAAAACAGAACTAAAAGAAGAGTGAATTTGTCATTTGTCAGGTGGATATACAGTATATATCAACATATATCAAGTTTACGGTGATAATATGTCAATGTAGAATTTACCTCTTGTTTGACTGCACTCAATTATGTAGGTTTAATGGTTCAACAAAATAACAAACTCCCCTTCCAGGAGCTGGACATTAGCTTGGGTGCCTAGTTTAAAGGTGACCTATTATGCTCATTTTTAGGTTGATACATGTATTTAGTGTTTCTACTAAAACATGTTTACATGCTTTAATGTTCAATGTTTATTTTTCGTATACTGCCCATGGCTGCTGCACCTGTAATCACCCTCTGTCTGAGACACTCTGCTGTCTATTTAAGCCCCCCCACCCGAAAAAGACCAGTGTGCTCTGATTGGTCAGCGTTTTGGGGTTTTTGCATCTGTACTCTGCTCCAGTGTTGCCAACTTGCAGACTTTCTCGATAGATTTAGGGACTTTTCAGACCCTCTCAGCGACTTTATTTCTTAAAGTGACTAGCGACAAATTTAGCCTCTTCATATATTATATTGTAATTTATTCCCATGCATGCTGCTCAGTTATCACAGTCTACGGCTTTTCTGCCAACAGCATGGGGTCTCTCTCTCTTTCCCCTTTTAACGCCACTAAGCTTTATGCAAATTATTCGTGATGATGTCAACAATATGCAAATGAGCGTATGACGTACTAACTTTTGGAGCTAGTGCTAGCTGCTTTTATTAGAAAAGAGTATGCTCCGCTCTCACCTTCTCTGTACTGTCCGTTGCAGCCAGAGATGACTGTAACGGAGTATAGCAGCACTTTTTACCATTAAAAATCACCAACAAAAGCTTCTAAATCAAAAACTACTCCACCGGAAATGTTTCATCAGGAATGTGATCCAAAATTGGGGATGAATTAACATCTGCAACCAACAGCTTTCCCTGACGTTAGCTCGTAGCTACATGTAGCAGTGTTAGTCACGTAAAAATTGCAATAACGTGTCTGGATAACCATATAAAAAAATCTGGCATGGATTGACGTCACCTCGAGCCGAGAGAAGAAAAAACTGTTGGAAGTGGAGCGTTCAAAACGGTGTGAAATTTGAGGTTTTTGCTCACAGGGATTACTTTGACATACATTACCTCATTTTTTTAAGCTTTGACCACCTTTAACATGAACAGCCAACATCGTAATATTATATAACAGAAAATAAGGAAAAGCATAATACTGTAGGTCTCCTTTAAACTTTAGACTGGAAACTGGCTCGGTCCAAAGATAACATTATCTGCCTACCAGCGCCTCTAAAGCTCACTAATTAACTCACAACTAACATTTTATATCTCCATTGTTTAAATGTAAACAGTGTTGGAGAAGCTACTTTGAAAGCTTTGCAATTAAGCAATTACTACACACTGGAACTACAGCAAAGCTACCCTAGTGAGAAATCTAGTTTGGTTAACTTAGAACTTAGAAAAAGTAGTTCAAACTACTTTGTAAAAAGGTGGCTGCCTGAGGAATGCATTGCCTGGGCATGTCTTCACAGCAGTCAGGATGAAAGAAAAGGGGGTGGGACTGGTCAAAGGGAGTTGAATTACAGTAGAGGTAGTTTTTCCTGTCTTCTGTAATGTTTAACTGATTGTGCTGATTGTCTGCTAAACATTGTTTTGTGTTAATCACCTGCTTTTTACATGTCCTACATGGCCTCACTCCTATACACTTTTTTATGAAGGTAAATCCTGTTTAGCTGTTCATGCTGTTAGCTGTTTTGCTTTTTCACCATAGAAATGAAATGGATATAAAGGACCATTCAAATCAACATTGCAGAATGGTCATAGTGCGGCCGTTTTTATGTGTATTCCAACGGACTAGTCTCTCTTTGCCAGACCATCTTCCAAAGCTCGCTGAAGGAGGGTCTGGCTACTCCACACAGCATTCGGGGATGGGAGGAAAACGTGCTCTGGTTTAATGGCATTTCTTTAAACCAATCAGAATCATCATGGGCGGTGCTAAACTCCGCACAGAGCCACTACAAAATAGTCGTGCGAGAGAAAACTCAGATTGGACAGATAGTCTAGCTACCTGTCTCAATAAAGTAAAATTTAACAACTTAATGCTTCATCCACACACTCTTGTCACAGCGTAGGAAAGCACATTGCTATCGCCATATGACTTTTTTTGGCTCGTTTTTTTATGAACGGCATGGTTTGGGGGCACAATGGAGTTTGCAAGCTAGCTTATAGCCGGCTGGCTGGTTGCTAGTTCCGCCGTGCTTTTATGCTGCATTGGTTATAGAAAAAACAGTGGGCTTGGTCAGGCCGCTGACCTGCTGCCCCCTGTCGCTGGGTCCTTCCTCCTCACTTCCCGCAGCTCCGGAGAATGTCTCCCGAGCTGCATCGGCCTCTATTCCTAGAAACCTGCGAAACACTTTACGGCCCCACTGACCTGACCTGTCAGTCAAAGTCCATTGTTCAAGGTAATTACACCTAAATTGAACCGATATTGTGCTATTTTCAATCCTTACACAACTAACTCACAAGTCATAAACATGAAGCACTCTTTCTGATGTTTATGACTCGGTTGTATAAGGGTTGAAAATGGCACCAAATCTGTTAAATTTAGGTGTAATTACCTTAAACAACGGACTTCCATGTTAGTGTCAAGTTCGATAGGCCTATATTGTAACGTTCAAGTAAATCTGAGCTTCCCACTTGTAATCACAACATATGGGTTGGTATAATATCCAATGTGTTTTAAAAACGGCATAAGCGTATTACCCAAAATGTAAAACTATTCCTTTAAATCTTTTATCATATGTAGGGATCTTTGTTAGGAAAACAACTCTGAATAATATTAAATGGGTTCAATTACTTTGAACCTGTAAATGCTAAACCTTCAGGCTGTTGTTGAGCTTCATTTGTCTTTATGCTGGCTTATCCAACAGCTCAGACCATTGTGAGCTTGAGAGTATGCAGGTCCCAGTACAGATTCACTGACCTTAGTATGCAGTCTACAGAGGCTTTTCTAGTAAAATGGAACGCTGGACAAAGGCCAATGAAAAAGGGAATGTCAGCAAATCTAAGGTTTTTTTTCCCCCACGCTCATGTGATCAGTCCTGATCTTCCTTCCCTTTAGTCACAGCAGAGTGCAGGGAGGCGATTTCAATTCCAGTCAGATGTAAAAGAACATGTCTGTCATTTTATGGCTTTGAGATTACATAATGAAGTTTGAACAAGGGGAAATTCTTAGTGACTGGATACATAACATAAGAAGAAACCGTTGGGCTACTTAGACAATAGTTAAGTTACAGAACAGTGAGTGAAATGTCACAATAGCAACAGCTTTATACATTGTCCTATTATACTGTTGCTTCTGTTTACTTTTCTTGTTTTCTTTTCTTCCTCACTGTTTCCAGGAATCCTCTTCTTATCATTCTCCTCACACCTCTTCTAAAAGTGGATGAACATAAGGCATTCGGCACGTGAGCGTGTCCCTCACCTTCCCCTCTCTGTGTGTTGCCGTTCTAAAACTGTTGGCTTCGGGAAACGACAACAAACTTTGAGCTAGCAAGCTACACACGGAAAAGTTTTTAAGAAAATGTGAATCGTGCAACAATGCAGGCCTGCTTGGTTCTTTCAGGGAATAATTGTAAAGATTTACAAAGAATATGTTTTCAGCATTTACTGTCTAACTGGGACTGATTGGTGGGGATTGCTATGGACGAAATAGACACGCCGATACACTGGTAAGAGCAAATTACGTTTAACCATGTATCCAGCTAATTTAAATAGCTCACATGACTGTATTGTGTGAACAGTTAACTTTGTCTAATATTGTATGTGGCGGGTTTTTTTTGCGGGGTGCAAATGTTCCACTAAAACAGGTTACTTTCAGAGACTATTTAGTTTATTTTTTTTGACTATATTGACTGTGTTCGGAACTTGTCCTCGTACTGTTACGGTTGTGTTCCAGTTGGACTGTGTGTAGAACTTGTATGTATTTATGTGTATTGTATGTGTTATACTTGCTGTACACCAAATCGCCCTTCGGGGACGCAAATAAAGTTGAAGTTGACTTAGCGCAGCCCAAGGCGATTATGATTGGTTTAAAGAAATGCAAACAACACAGAGCGTTTTTTCTCCCATCCCAGAATGTATCTGTGGAGTGGTCAGACCTTCCTACACAGCGCTGTGGAGATAAAATGCGAGACTAATCGTGAATACACTCCATTATAAGACTGTGCCACGTTTTTTTTTTTTTGGAGCAGCATCCTTGGTCCAAAAGTCAATCAATCGAATAACCTCTTGTGTTTGATATTTATAATATGAACATCTGGAAGACCGAGTGAGAGGCAACTCTATTAGAACACCAAATATAGCATGCAGTCCATCCACAATACCAGACAAATAGCTTTGTACACTAACTTTACATTTTATTGTTAAATGTATTATTAGTTGGAGCAGTGAGCTCACTCATATTTAGCATTTAGCCTAATGAAAGGGAATAACACATTAAAGCTGTATCCTTTGTGATCTCTGAGACTACAAATTGAGTGGAATAAACCTTTAACGTCAGTATTTGTGTTGCTGTGCTCGGCTCATCATGTGAGCGTTGCTCAATTCACTTCAGTGTGGAGTGCACAAATGACAGATGTGTATGGGGCTCTATGTTAACCAGCCTGACAATCAAACAAAGCTCACATTCAGCTGAGTCTGTGCTTGTCCACAACACTTCACTGCTTGTTCCTTCAATGAAGGAGCCAAAAGGCCAAAATGTCTTTTAATGTGCTGCACAACAGAGTTATTGTTGTGTTGTTTTTTTTCATTACTTTTTATTTCGTTTTGAATATTTGTTTTCAATTCAGTTTAGTTTCAGTTAGTTTCCAGAGTGGGTTTGCTCATTTCAGTTTAGGTTATATTGTTTTTATTAGTAGTTATTTTTATATTATAAAGTGGTTTTGTCAGGGGCGAGATTTAAGTTCATAATAGGTATTACAATAAAAACACTTTGTGAAGGCAATTGACTCACAGTCACAGACATCTCAGTCTCAATAAACATATGCACTGATGCCTAAATTTTGTAAGGTCACACCATCATTTCAGTTAATTTTTTTTCTTTTCTAAAGTGTAGTTCATATTTTTATTTCAGTTAACTTAAATGTACTTAGTTTTAGTTTAGTTTTAGTTAATAACCTTGCTGCACAACAAGCACTAAAATTGTATGTGGGTTGAAATGTATTCACAATTCACTTCACACTTTTTGTCCAACTAACTTTCTCTGCCAGGTATTCTTTTAAAGCTCCGTTCCCTGTGTTTCTTGTTGTTATGGCAGCTCAGCAAGGAATGTGTTCATGTATGTGGATTAATATTTGTTCAGGAGGTGTGGTAGCATGCTGTTTGTTTGATCAAACTTTGTAGGTTTTCATCTTAAGAATGTGAAGTGTAAGTTCTCAAAACAAAAGGAGCTAATTTCTCCACCCAAAACTGTATATAACACCACCTGTGATGATTATTATCCCAGAAAACTGAGATGTTACAGCAAAGACAGAGAACAGCTTATATGAAGCCTCTCTGCAGCTAAAATGGTAAGAATCTACCCTCTAGTGGTGTGTTTGAGTGCTGACACAAGCTATGGCAAATATGTCAAAGAAGTCAAAAATTGAGGCCAAGGCATAAATAGATGTCTTGTTTTATCTTTATTTTTTTTACCATTATATGCATTTACAGATACTGAGCATGTGAAGACGTTTTTTTGTATAGTACCCTTCAGAGGCAATTCAAAGTGCTGTATATGAAGTGAAGAAAAGCAGAATAGCATTTAAAAACATGATGAAATGACAATAAAAGCAATTAAAATAGAATAAAATGAGATCAATAAAGTAAGCTAACATATTATAAACTACAAATAGACATAAAGTACAGAACTACAGTAATACGTTGCAACAAATCTGAATTAATCAAATCTTTCAGGCAGTATGACTCACCTGAACGTGTCACCTGTTCAGTTTGACCTGGAAGTCGAGGGTCATCCTGTTCCTCTTTCAAACTAAAAGCGGTGACAGTGGCATTTTCCGAACCAGATGTAGTGTTTTCTTATGTCTTCTTTTTCTGTTGTTATTGTGAATACTGATAACTGTGAAAATCATTAGAGCCATTATAAGGAAAACATTTTATGAATAAGGCTCATTGTCACTTCTGTCACAAAAAATAATAAAACAATAGCAAATCCACAATACAGGTATCATTAAACTAGGTGGAGGGGTATCAGTTGTGTCAGCTCACTCAACATACGTCCATATAAAACCATCTGCATTACAGGAGCATGATGTAGATTGTTGTTCACATCAGTATTACTGGTGCTGTTCAGGCTCTTGTGACTAATCTGTGCCTTCACTTGTATCATACTGACTCACTGTCTATATATGTCATGTTCTTATCACCTCTTAGAGATTATAAGGTTTATAGATCAGGATCAGCTTCTGTGTATGTGTTTAAAAACAGAACGGGACCCATAGTGCAGTTCTCAGTCACATATGAAATCACCTTTGCATAAATAATGGATTCACTAACAAAGGAAATGTGACTTCAACCACTTTAGTCTCCATATTTAGCAGTTTGACCCATTAGGAAGAAGGGAAATTTCTATACGGATTTAATCACAATCACAATATCTGGCAAGAAAGGTGAAAAAAAAGCAATAACATAGGAAGGTCTGATTCAAAATATTGCACTCATGCTCGATCTTAGTGTCATTAATATAAATTTAACAGCAAATGTAACTCCCTTCATACTTTGAATTGAACTGTAAAGCTGCAGTGGGTAAAAGAAAAAAAGAAAAAAACACCTGAATTTGAAGTTGAGCAAGAACTCTTCTTTCAGCTCTCTCTCTCTTTCCCCTCTCTGTCGCATAGGCAATACATGTGTAGAACAACCAATAGGAATGCTCTCTCTCTCTCTCTCTCTCTCTCTCTCTCTCTCTCTCTCTCTCTCTCTCTCTGAAATGACTTGTGATTGGCCAAAGTCTCCCATCACAGGTTAGATTTTCTAAAGCCTGAAAACAGAACCAAGAAGAGGCGCAGAAGTCTAGTTTTGTCTCAGACCACTTGAATTACAATATGCTGAAATATGTACTCATGTGTCTGCATACAGGGTTGTTGAAGCAGTTTTCTTGTCAATCTTAGACTACAGTGATGTGATTTATAGACACACATCCTCTTCAACACTTAAATCTCTGGACTCAGTCTATCGCTTCGCCTTGAGATTTATAACCCGTCAATGTTTTTACACATCATTGTATTTTATATGACAGGGTTGGGTGGTCCTCTCTCCAAGAAAGACGTGACACTCACTGGTGTCTCTTTATCTATAAGACCCTTACTGGAAAACTGCCATATTACCTTACAAAGTTGTCTTGTTACTCAGAGGGACCTTATGAGACACTCAGCTGACTGGCTCGGTCTGGACTTGGAAAAAATGCTTTTAGTTTTACCAAAAAGTGCACCTGACTCCTGGAACAGAATACAGCACCTCCTTAAAATCGACTCACTTGTACCTTTTGGACATTTTAGAAATCTGATTTTAAACCCCCAAACCTTTCCAAATCAGAAAGTGTTAATAGCTGTTGACTATTTTTATGATGGTATTGCTTCTTCTCTGTTTTTTTTTCTTCTGTCTTTGTAATTGACTCAATGTCATTGTAAATGAGGGTCGCCCCTCAATGATCTCTCGATTATGACTAAAGGTTGATTGAATGACTGAATGAATGAATGATTGAATGAAAGTATGAAACTACAGCCAGCCGCTTATAGCAAAAGGAGGTAAACAGCCCTGGCTCTGTCCAAAGGTAGCAAAATAGACTTGCAAGCACCTTGTTTCCACTCTTGATGCTAAGCAATGCTATATGGCTGCTGGCTCCAGCATCATATTATAAATAAGCATATTTGCCAATATCAAACTATTCCTTTAAAATTCACTTTTTTGATTGGCTTAAATGCACTCTGGCTTTCCACATGTCACTTTTTCTCTCATGCCATAAAACAATGAATCCAACCATGTTCAGGCAGCCAGGCGACACATTTAAGATTCCATTTATTTTTTAATTTTTCTGAAAATAAACTGAACATACGCTGAATGAGCTCCAATGCAACAAACTCCACCCCTCTGGTAATCCACTGGCAATACAAACACAGTGTGACGCTGTCACACATATGCACAGCACTGGGCTCTTGTCATGCGTCAGCCATGACACACAGGTGTCTATCTCTCCACCATTCACAGCAAATCTGACCTCCCAAAACCTGCCAGACAAACATCAGAGCCTGCGGCCGCTCTCTCTGTGAGGATAACATGGGGTTGATGGAGGAAATCACTTTAGAGGATTAACTCTGTCATCTGGATTATAGAGAGATTTTACCTTCCAATCTGTTACTTTCTGTGGGGTAGACACACTGCCTTTAGATGTCGGAGGTCTCACTCTCCCTCTGATTGTTCATTTATTCAGATTAAAAACATGACACTATGGCCTTGAACAGGAGCAGTGTCACTGTCTGGATTGTGCTGTGAGTTTATTTTAACTTTTATTTACTTCATGTACTTCCTGTAAACACTGTCTGAACTATAGAGCCTCTGACTGAGCAATAATAATAAGTAAAGGCCCTTTATTAATGTCAGCTAAGACAACAAAATTCAGATATATGTTTTTTTGCCTCTTTCTAATTAGATATACATTACAAAAGGTTAAAGTCTTATATCTTTATGGTTAATGAATCTTATGTATACGCTCTGCAGCCCTTTTTCAGAAGGTAAAAGGTCAAACTTTCCATCTGAAGAGTCCTCATTATAAATGATCAGCAGCAGCCAAATGAGGTATCCTGGTAACCTATACAATAATGTCCTTATTAATGGCTTATTAGTGCTCTAGAAAGCTGTATTATATATATGCAATATTAAAGGCAATTAGAAAGCATCATCAATGAAAAGTCTTTTACTACTTTTACTATTGTTGTTGAATTAACATTTATTGAGATTTACATAGTATATAACAGACCCGTTGTATAAGCTACTGTTTAAATTGCTTTAAGTTGGTTTGATGGTTTAAACACAAATAATTTAAATAACAAAAACAAAAGAATTGTTTTTTATTCAAGAACACAAAAGTTCCACTGTTTTTCTGTTTATACTGTTGGATGTTGGTGTTCTGCACTGACTTAACAGAGTTCATAGTTCACCCGTATTTTATTTAGCAGTATACCAGTGAGGAGGATGGTGTTGTTGTTGTAGTGTGACAGGGATTTCAAGGTTACTGTGAATATGCGCTGAAGGAAACCTTCTGAGGTTAGCTGCTCACACCTACACACACAGAATAAGCCAACAAACCTTGATATCCACCTACACAACGACTGCACATTCAATCTGGACTCTTTACCTCTCTGCTTCTCTATCAGCTGCATCCCACGCACACACATTTCTTCCTGCAATTAGCAGACTTCCTCTTATCATTCATGCATGCCTATCCGGGGCCAGTGGGACTAATTTTCTGGAAGTTAATTTACACAGGCTGACCTCTTGCAGATGTTTCACCGCTCACTACTTAACTGAGCTGCCATCGCTGCACGGTGAGCCCACGCTGCACTAACCCTATCCTCGACACATTGTTTGATTTATCTCCCTCTTTTTATCTCGCCGCTCAACCCACTGCATCCTCTTTATCTTCCTCTTCATAGCTCTCTAGCTCCCTTTCAGCTGATGGAGATTATTGTGGACAAATAGGCTTAGGAGCATCACTATGGCAACAGCGAATCGTAAAAAGCTACATAAGCACTTCATCAGGGCCGTGATCCAATGACTCCCATTGGAGATGGTGCCCCCAACCTCCTGCAACAAGTAAAGGCAGGCCAGAGAGGCTCATGGGAGGAGGGGGGAGACGAGACGAGAGAGAGAGAGAGAGGGAGGGAGGTGAAGATAATACTGTGAGACTGTGCGAGTACGAGATAATCCATTTCTCTCTCTCTCTCTCTCTCTCTGCTTTTCATTCAGCCAATCTCCTCAGCTTCCATCTACCCATCTGATATCTGAGGACATTTCTTATTCTGCTTTTCAGTGATTTTGTTTTTTGTGGAGACCAAGAAAAACTTCAAAAGAAGAAGAGGTAAGAAAACTGTTCATTTTTAATTCTGCATTAAAAACAGCTTTAAATTCAACCACATTATGTGATGTTTTAACATATTTAGAAGCTGTGCATGTATCTGTCAAAAGTAGGCAGCAGTCCAAGCATGAATATTGTTAGTTGTAAAACTCAGCAGTTGGGATATTCCTGTAAAGGAAAGAAAGTCCAGGGCACCAATTTTCTATTTTTCATGTGAAATAAGTCAAATTCAAATGTAAAGCTGGTGATCACAAGAGAGAAAAATGGCTGACCTATCTCCTATTTAGAGCTGCAACAATTCTATCTCCTATTTAGAGCTGCAATTCAAAGTCGATCAACAGAAAATGAATCAGCAACTAGTTTCATTATCATTTACATAATCTTTCAACCAAAAATACCCCCAAAATCTAATTCTCAAATGTGAGAATTTGCTACTTTTCTTTACCTGCTTTATAGAAAATTTAATATTTGGCCAGACAAAACAAAACAAGATACTTGAAGACCTCACATTGGGCTCTAGGTAATTGAGGACATTTTTCATTGATTTCTGCAAGAAAAAGAATCGGTTGATTAATCATGTTTATTTCTTCTGTAAAAGAATCATCATTAAAACTATTTAAACACAGAATAACATCTACAGGACAGCCTCTGGTCTAACATATGAACATTGTTTAAAAAGACTGTTTTGGCTGCATGTGCTTGACTCCATTTTGAAGGGTTACTCAGCTGAGTGAAACCAGCTGAGGTAAGAAATCAACCAGAGGTAAGAGGCTGCGACTAATCTCACATTGTTGCTTTGTTGTGAAAGCTTTTCTCTGCACATGTTGATAATCTCACCTATAGCACCAAAAACTGCCCCACGACAGTGCAGCAGAGTCGTATAAAGCATTTACAGCAGCTGTGGATCGGAGGACAACCTGAGCATGTGAACAGATTAACCCAAGAGTCTTAGAGGACAAACTAAATGGAGACTGAATAAAAGAAGATAGAATTACAGAATGAAGAGATTACAAAATGTGTAAAGTTACAACATAAAATCATGTGTACTGCTGTTAAGAGATCCACCGTGTAAGAACTGAAGGACTTTTGAGGGAGCACGCCTAGGGCTGCAAATAACACATTTTCAGTATCGATTCTCTTTCCTATTATTTTCTCAATGAATTGATCAGTCAAATGTCAGAAAAGTGAAACAATTTCCTAAAGCTCAAGGCTCAATTCTTCTTGTTTTGTCTGTCCAGTTCAAAGTTATTCAGTTTACAGCAACGATTATTTTCATTATAGATTAATCTGCTGATTATCTTTTTTTACTAACTGATCGAATGTGAGAAAACATGACAATCGCAACTTCCCAGAGTCCAGGGTGATCATCTTGAAATGTCTAGTTTTGTTCAACCAACGGTCAAAACCCAGAGATATTCAGTGTACAATCTTATATGACAAAGAAAAATCTTCACATTTAACAAGCTGGAGAATGTTCCGCATTTATACTCTAAAAATGACAAACGATTATTTGAATATCGAAATTGTTGCTGATTAATTTTCTTTCGATCAATGGGGTCATTTCAGACTTCTTAAAACATGTTATTCTGAGTTAATGACTAAACACCTTCATCAGTGGCCTCTTCTGTTATGTTTTTGAACTTTCATCACAAAAAGCAATGCAAACAAAATACAGCATCTGTGGGAGCGGATATGACACCTGTAGAACAAAGAGCCAGTGGATTGGGGGGGGGGGGGGATGTTGTCTTTTGGGAATTTGTCCAGATGTTGAAACAGCCCTCAGATGTGGTGATTGAAATTATGCAAATACGATCTCTTTTCTATGTGTTAAAAACAGTATAAAAACTACAGTATGCATTCTTCTTTTATACTCCAGTCACACACGGCTCTGAAATATATTAATCTGAGTCAACATTTCAACAGCATGGCAATATTTTGTGTGTGATCTCATTTAATCATTTCAGTGTGATGACTACCTCTGATTAGCTTTCTCTCATCAGGGGGCTGTGAAGGAGGACATGGCCTCTTGGTTTAGCTGGAATGAGCCGCACAGTCGGAGCCCCCGGCGGGACCCGGCTGACGTGGTCACAGAGACCCTGATGCTGGAGTTCAGCTGGCAGCTGAAGGAGACGGAGAGGCAGCAAAGAGAGAGGGAGAATGAGTACCGGCGCCTCAAGACCGGAGTGGACTACAGCTGGCTGGCCAGCACGCCTCGGTCATCCTACAACATCAGCACCGGGGAGAGGCTCGGCCTGGAGGACCTCTGCTCCAAGGTGCCGCCGACCTGCTGCGGCCTGGTCATACTCAAGTGAGGAGACACAAAAACTGAGCATGTAGCTTGACAAATATTACAGGATATTACAACAATTTCTTGACCATGAAAGTCCACTTTTAGGAACAATAATCTCTCTTGATGTTATAGTTATGGCCAAAAAAAAAAATAATTTAATGGAAGAAATGCCAGATCCAGATCACCACCAAAATGTAATTATTTGTTCCTTGGCTCAAGTCCAAAGCACCTTTTAAAATCCATGGATGTCAACTGGCCAACTTCTCTGTTAGTCCCTCACATAAATCTATAATTCTTTGGCGTCTTCATCCTTTAATCTGCAGCAGAGACGTCCTGAGCTGGTTTGAGCATCTGTTCACAGAAAGTTGCGGAGGTCTCAGGTGTCTTGTTAGAGGTTGACAGGTTTTAGGGAAGCAGTTTGACTGCTGGTGTTAATGTGAGTTAGCAGCTAGGTGCTAAACGCTGAGTGGAAATCACACACACACACACACACACACACACACACACACACACACACACACACACAAACACACACACACACACACACACACACACACACACACACACGAAGGACCAACTGCAGCATGTTTTAATTAGCTACACAGAGGAGGAGTCCTCACATTTGAAGTGTAATTAAATAAGGTACATCTGGGTTTTCCCAAATGTCAGCCTGTCCTTAAGATCTATTATTCTTATTCTATATTTGGATCTTCATCATCTTTCACAAGGCACACATAAAATGATAATAGGGTTATATATTTATTTTTTTTGGCTGAAGAGAATTTAGTTCAGGTCAGCTTTATTGTGGGAAGTTGTTTGCAGCCACAGTAAGCCAAGTCCACACTCACAAGGGAGAGAAGGGTCTTGAAATGTTCTCTTATTCCACACCTATAATGTTCTCTTCTTTAAATAAATAAAAAAGATCAATGTCAAAGATGGCATCTCTATTATGAGAAAAAATAAGGAAGATGCACAGATGCAGTGAAAAGCTCCAGAAAAAGCTAGTTAAGTGGACATTAAATTAAGATGTTTTGTCAAATGAAGTTACGGTTTCTGATGATGTAAAATTAGGTTTACATTTGTAAAACTGGCTTATATTTCTAATTATTATATATAATTATAACCAATTGTATATGTGAATATAGAAGTGCAACTTTAAGTAATATGTTGAAAAATTAAAGACTGGGCCTTTAAAGACATCATGAATTTAAAGTGTGATTAAATTACAGACCTATAACAGAGGAGACACATTTTTTTGCGAGCTGTTTCCAAGGTGAAGAATGCCCTTTCATGCTCAATCAATAACTTCGATCTAGTCATTATCTAGTGTAAATCCTACTAAAGGTTAAGCGATCTGTCAATTTAAGACTGACAGCAGGTTAAGTCCTGTATTTTGAATGTCGACAGTGGGGCTACATTTTCATTCATAATTAAATCATGAATTGTGCGTTTAATAAAGCCCTCTTTCACTTTCATTTACAACCCCAAATCACAAAAAGTTGGGACAGTATGAAAAACACAAATAAAAACAGAAAGTAGTGATTTATAAATGTACTTTGACTTGTATTTCATTGCAGACAATGTGAACCCAAAATATTTTATGTTTTGTCTTGTCAACTTAATTTTATTTGTAAATATACATCCTTTCCTGTCATTCAGACTTGCAACACATTGCAAAAAAAGGTTGGGACAGGAGCAATTAAGGGCTAGTAATCAGGTAAATTGGTTAAATAATGATGTGATTTGAAACAGGTGATGTCAACAGGTGATTGTAATTATGATTTGGTACAAAAGCAGCATCCAAGAAAGGTCTAGTCCTTTAGGAGCAAAGATGGGCCGAGGATCGCCAGTTTGCCAACAAATACGTGAGAAAATTATTGAAATGTTTAAAAACAATGTTCCTCAAAGAAAGATAGGAAGACATTTGCTTATTTCACCTTCAACAGTGCATAACATAATTAAAAGATTCAAGGAATGAGGAATTTCAGTGCGTAAAGGATAAGGGCGCAAGCCTAAGCTGAACAACCGTGCTCTCCAATCCCTCAGGCGGCACTGCATCCTAAATCGTCATTCATCTATAAGCGATATCACCACATGGGCTCAGGACTACTTTGGCAAACCTTTGTCAAGTACCACAATACGTAGTTACAGCCACAAATGCCAGTTAAAACTGTACTGTGCCAAAAGGAAGCCCTATGTTAACAGTGTCCAGAAGCGCCGTCAACTTCTCTGGCATCTGGGATGGACCATCACACAGTGGAAACGTGTACTGTGGTCAGATTAATCAGTATTTCAGGTATTTTTTGGGAGAAATGGACGCCGTGTGCTCCGGACCAAAGAAGAAAAGGATCATCCAGACTGTTACCAGCAACAAGTCCAAAAGCCAGGGTCTGTCATGGTATGGGGTTGTGTCAGTGCCCTTGGCAAAGGTAACTTGCACTTCTGTGATGGCACCATTAATGCTGAAAAGTACATAGAGATTTTGGAGCACAATATGCTGCCTTCAAGAAGACATCTTTTCCAGGGACGTCCATGCATATTTCAACAAGATAATGCAAAACCACATTCTGCACACATTACAAAGTCCTGGCTGCGGAGGAAGAGGATACGGGTACTTGACTGGCCTGCCTGCAGTCCCGACCTGTCTCCAACAGAGAATGTGTGGCGCATTTTGAAGCGCAAAATGCGACAACGAAGGCCCCGTACTGTTGCCCACCTTAAGACTTGTTTGCAGCAAGAATGGGACAAAATTACACCTGACACACTTCATCACTTGGTATCTTCAGTCCCTAAACGTCTTTTAAGTGTTGTGAAAAGGAATGGCAACATTACAAAGTGGTAAATGCTTTACTGTTCCAACTTTTTTTGAAATGTGATGCAAGAACCAAAATAGGAATTTTGTTATTTTGAAAAAACAAACAACAATAAAAATCATGAGGAACACATTAAATTATGTGCTGTTGTATTGTCTGCATTGAAATACAAGTCAATGTACATTTAGAAATCACTACTTTCTTTTTGTATTTGTTTTTTCCATACTGTCCCAACTTTTTCTGATTTGGGGTTGTATAACATTTGAATATTTCACATTATAGCCCTTTGCTAACAATGCCAGTTATGGTTCTATTTAAAAGGTTGAAGTAGATAAACTATAATAAATGATTCTGGCCCTGGATGTGTCTTCAGAGCTAACATGGGTGTGTGTCAGAGTAAAGTAGGCCAATCATCAGTTAAATGGAAGCACTTACTGGGGAGCAGGTTCCCAAACAGCCATCTATTTGAAGGCTTTTACTCAAAGGCCAGATTTAAAACCCTGGTACAATTTTTGGTTTTTAGCCTTGAGGTTCTCTCTTCAATTGACCTGCATGGCTATATCCTGATAGAAATTAGAAAGATATTGATAGCCATGCATTGATACAGTTGTGGTGCACTGTATTCATGTTTTTTGTTCCCTCTTTATATTACTTAATATTGTTTCATATATTTTATTGTCACATTTTGACTTCACTTTTGTATTTGTTTGTGTTGTACTTAATCCTAATCATCTGTGTTAAAGATGGTTATTAAGTGTGTAACTGGAGTTGTCTTGCTCTTAGTTGAGTATGTGGACAGTGATGGAGGCAGACAAATTATTGCTATTGAACTTATTCTTTGTGTTTATATTTTTTTTTTACTTAAGTGATGTCATTTGTGTCAGCCTCTGAAGAACTATAAGTTTGAAAATGCTCTGCTTGGTGCTACATTAGCTGCTACTAGCATAACATACCGGAAAACAATCAGCAGTTGTGTTGCATTGTGGGTATTGTAGGTGGCAGGTTTTGGCAAGGAAAAATGTGTGGATTAAAGAAGACAATACATCTGGTCCATTGTGAGTCTGACAATGTTGTACTTAACTGCCCTTCCAGTGTGGCGGAAATGAAACTGACCATCAGCTCACTGCCTGTGCCGTTTTTTGTTCTGCTCAGGTTCAGGGAGGCAATGCAGGTCAATGAACCTGAGGCGCAGGAGGTGTCTGCCCTGTTTCGCTCCGTCCTCCTGGAGGCTCTGGATCACCTGAAGGAAGAGCAGGAGGCGCAACGGCTCGCCCACCACTGGAACAACAGACGTGCCGTGAGCATGTCCCTCGTGAATTTCAGGTCCCGGATCAAGATCAACCCATTTGGAAGCACAGTGGGCCTGACCTCTGTGGCCGACGGGGCGGGGTTGAGCGACCTCAAAACCGTGTCAGAGGATGTGGAGAGAGGGATGGAGAGGTCACAGAGGGTGTGGAGCATGCCTGACTTCAGATATAAAGGAAACAGTAGCAGTAAGGTTGTCTGATAATGGGCATTTCCGTGGGACAAATGTTGATCTCCAGGACCCTCTGCTGCAGTAACTCCACTTAGCACACCAGGTGAGGCAGGAATGAATCCCACAATCCTCCTTCTCTTTTCAGTATGAGACCAATCAGCATTTGATCTATTTACTGCTTTACGTTCACACTTGAAAGGTCAATAACTTGAAATCACATCTTTTGGACTTGAAACCGGTTTCACTTTGCATAAGATTATCGCCTCTTGCAGTAATGCGTCTTATATTTTGTTGACATTGGTAATTAAGCATTGAGGGCTGTTTAATGTAGGCCTGATAGAGATTTTTTTTTATGTAAAGACATTCTTGACTCCTTAATGTTGAAGGAACAAAGGAAAAATGTGTTGGTGTTATTTTGTCACACAACACAAAATGACTGCAGAGGTGAATGATCTTTTATGACTGAATATTTTGCATGAGATTGACGGATAAATTGTATATACAAATTATCGCTAATAGTCAGCGCTTAACATTAACTTCATTCAGAGGGTGAATCATGCTCTCCCTCTACCGACTGCTCTTGGTTTTCTCCCACCAGCACACCAGGAGACAGCACAATAATTCATCATTCAAGGCCAGCACACTGAAAGCTTTCCTCCTGTTCATTTGTATAAGGCCGTCAAAAAAGAAATGATCACAAAATGTTACCAGATCCTTTAGAGTGAAGTAAAGTCTTTCCAGCAGTTTATTGCCGTTTCTTTTCTTTTTGTCACACATCAAAATTCAGTAGTACACTACAGGTTTACTCCATCATCCATAAAAAGCTTTAAACTGGATTGATACAGGTGGATGAACAATAATTGTATTTTGTATTTCAGTTTAATGAAATGACTAATGTTATAATATTCATACCTGAATTTGGAGAAAAGAATTTTACAGTTACCATCAAAAAATACAGAGTTAATTCTCATATCATTTTAAACAAATTAATATAAAAAATTAAATATCAGTACACACTGATAACGCCGTGGCTACCACAGCCAACATTAACTGTGGAAACATAACAACAGTTAGATATCTCCAACAAAATAAAAGTATGGATGGTCCTACATGTAGTTGACATAAATGATTGACAGAGCCAGCAGGTAAATAAATATTTCAAACTTTAAAAGGGGAATCAATTTTACACATCAAAGTCTGTTTACCGGTTTTGGGGAGTACTATTGAATATTTGAGAGTGATAGTTTAATGTAAAGCCTTTTGTGGCTCCAGAGGGAGCTACTCTAAGTCTGATAAACTGCCTCAAGTGATGTCACTTTTGAGTCAATGTGGGTTGGTGCTGAAGACTACAAGTTTGAAAATTTAAAATAATTATATGTTGAGTTAGAAAGAAGTGATCTTACCAGACCTCTGTAGTCCGCTCCTCAGCTCTGCTTGAGGCTCATATAGCTATATGAGCCGCTACTACCATAACACACCTGAATGTCCGGCCGAACTGTCGGCACTCACACTTCATTGTGGGTAATGTAGACGCCTGGTTTTCGACAAGGAAGAAAAATGCTTGGAATAAAAAAGACAATATTTCTGGTCCATTGTGAGTCCGACAATGTTATAGGGGTAAAATGCTCAATCGGTGGAGTATGCTTTTAAAGGGGTGACCACAAACAAAGTTGAGAAGCCGATCGCTGGCAGCCACTGGCCTTCATCTGATGTAGTTGATTACAGATAACATTTTTGGATGACACTGCTCAACATGAACACTTCTCATATCACAAAAGCTATCAGACTAAGCTGAAGAATTGGCCACCTGGGCAGTGTCATGGTGAAAATGAAGCTGGTAGTATGAACGCATCTCTCATCACTGCAAGAGATACAGCTCCTTCACTCCATCATGCCGTGTGCTGCCCTTGTGTGTCAATGCAAGTCATATTCATAATTTTTTCTCAGAAAACTCTTCATTGTTGTTGTCCTGGAAGGTTGTTGTTTCCTGAGTTCTGCTGACGTTTCTGAGCACCACCACTGCCGTCGACAGTGGCATCACAGGGTAGAGTTCAAGAACTCAAGAAGCTGTGCTCGGTTTTTATCCCGCTGTCACACAAAAAAAAAGGCAAATAACAATCCATTCACAAACTATAAAAAGGTACACTTGCTAGCTTACTTGACAGCAAAAAGGTGAGATTACCTGCTTATCTTTCTTTGACTTTTTTACTTTCATCTTTATCTTCTTCCCTGAAATCATGCTATACTTGCCCTTTTTCTTGTCATTCAAATACTGAAAGAAAAACAAATGTAAGTTTATACAATAAATACAATTTTTGTTTATTAAGTTGTCTGACGAAGTTACATTACAATTACAAATGTAACTAGGTATGTGCATATCATACCAGCACATGTTGCTAGTACAAATTGCTTTGAGATTAAAAAAAGACACCCTGCATGTTTGGGCAAAACTAAAAGAAAATGGTAGGGACGAGGGATTTCTTCGTTTTATGGGACCTTAATAGGCAGTTACCTTGGAGATTTGTACAGGTCCCACGTTTTCTTCTCCTCCTTTTACTTTCTTGTCTTTTTTACGTTTGTGTCGCTTCTCTTTCTTCCCTTTCGGCTGCAGGATACAAAATAAGTTTTCAGTTATGTTCAGTTATAAAACATTTCAGTCAGTTCACATTATAAATACTTGAGATAAAATACAAAAAAATACTTTTTTTGGCTGTTTGTCCTTTTTCCTTTTCTTAGACTGCTTTCTGGATTTACTGCGGGAGTCTGAAAACAAAACACATTGAATCAATTTATGGATATTGACACAACATGTGGATCTACAATTCACAAAATCACATTAATACAATTCAACACTGATGAAAACCAGCCAAAGATTCTCAGATGTACTGCAGACTTTAATGATAAACTTACCGCTACTGCTAGAGCTACTCCGACTGTGGCTGGATGAGTGTGATGAACCCGATGAAGAAGAGGACGATGAAGATGAAGATGAGGATGAGGATGAAGATGACATGGAAGAGGATGACGAGGAAGATCTACTACGGCTGCGTTTACGCTTAGTTTTTTCTCGACCTGAGTAAACAAAAGACAGAAATATAAAAATAAACCTTTTAGAATTGCACAGAAGATGACACTTAATTCTTATTAAGAGCAAGAAATAAGAAAACTTAACTATGTGTTGTCTTGGTAAGAAACAACTGAACCCACTGTGACCTGGTGCACTGGTAATATTCTTTTGGACAGTGGGGTCTGGGGCACTCTCCCAGGGGGTCCATGACAACTTTTCAGATTCATTCATTTAAATAATCACGATATAAAAACTGGTATATTTTTTAAAACATTATTTTACAAAAGGCTTCATAGTTCAACATAGTCACATTTTAAAATCTGTAATACTTTATAAATTATGTTCTAATCTAATAAATCTATAACTCTTAGACAATGCAAATATGTTTAATACATGTCTAATGTCTTTTCCTTCACATAACTAAGACTATAGAAATATAGAAATTATTCCAAGGGACATACATATGGGTTTCCCTGGTATGTTCTCTATCCTGTATGGGATCCTTGGCTGAAAAAAGACTGAGGACCTCAGCTTTTGGATGCCAACTAATCACCCTTGTAAATATAACAATACAACTAAAACCAGGTTGGAGAGTGATATTTAAAAGAAGACTAAAAAAGATTAATCAGAAAAATAAATGAAAGACGCACAGGACAAAAAAGACTGGTGTGCAGTCTAAAACTGGTCTAACGTTACATGAACACAACATTTCACTTGACACAGTAGTAAAAGTGAGAAAAACAACAGGATGTGACTGTACACTAGCTAGTTAAGTATTAAATGTGACGGTGAGTTTCATGTATCGGCTTTATAAGCGGTCTTGCCTGAGCTCGTTGATCTCCTCCTTTCATCTGATCTGGAGCTGGAGCTTGACACTCTGGACTCCGCTTTCGTTGACTAGAAACAAGGACACACATTTATGCCAAATGTATTTGAGTGAGACTGTGTCCTGCTGGATGTGACGGAAAACAGTTTTTTTATTGAACTTTGATCTGAAGACGCTAGCTGATAAAGTTACACACCGCAGAGTTCAAGCTAACGTTAACCGCTTAAAACAGGTAACCCAATACATACAATTGTTGCTTTGTTAAGAAACGTCTGGCTACAGACTCAGAACATAATTACGCTTACCTTAATTGTCCTTTCTCTTTTCCTAATGTTAACAGGGCTACGTTTACGTTCACTAAGCTAAAGCTAAGAAACGCTTTAAGCTATTGAATAATAACTGCTGGCTAAAGAAGAAGTTCGGTACTCACCATTTCGAAGGCAGAATACAGTTAATATATCATATATTTATATATTATGACAATTTAACAGCTGGAAAAAGGGTAAACTGTATATCTATTCGCAGTTATCGCTCGTAAGCTAGCATTAGCCAGCACTCTTAGGAGACATTTTGTATCCCATGATGCACCGCTGCTTCAAAACAAGGGGAGCGAAAACGACGGACAGAAAGTCCTTTAGTCAGTTACAAGACTACAAGATTAACAAATTAATAAATGTTTGGATTACAGCGCATGTAGGGTAAGGAGAAACAACAGAGGGGATGAGTTGGCAAAGAGGGACTTAAAGAAAGGAAATATAGAAATGCAAATCAGTATTAGTAGAGGCCGAATGTTTAATCTGGGGGGAAAAACAACCAAATGTTGCAAGAAAATGGGACAGACAGAGGGGAAACAAGGAGTTTAAACGTTTCTAGGGTAGGTACTGGACACAGGCGATAAGACACTGTGTTGACAAGGGTTGAGGTTAGTTTAGGGCACTGTGCATTAAACAAAAAACTGAACATAATGGCAGAAAGAGGAGTCAGAGCACCTGTGACCCAGAGGTGATGAGGAGTAATTTGGGGGAATTAGAAGAGCAGGAATTGACATTAAAAGGATTACTGTGCATAGGTGAGAAAGCACAGGCCAGGGTACTGATAGCATTCTAATAAGGGACACAGTTTTTTTCCCTCAATAGAATATGATGGGTTAGGATGGCAGGATATAAAGCTTGGGGGATATTTAAGATTCAAAATCCTTTATGAATCCCACAACGGGGATAGAATAGTAAACAGTTACATTATTGCACTGTCACTGCAGGGTTATCAATCCTGCTGTGTGTGTTTTGTCCATGTGGTCTACTGGGACCAGTGCTATGTGTATAGCCTTGCATACAATGTAGGTTAGGGTGTGTGTGGGTGATAGTTTTTATTGTTATTTATTTATTTATTTAGCCTGACCTACACTCCGGAGCAGAAGGCGGCGACAGTGCACCAATGAGCTGGATGCCAACAGCCGTAAAACGCAAAGAAGAAGAAGTTAGCACAGCGCCCCCAGTGGTGAAGGAGATGAATAACATGCAGCTCTGTAAAGTGCTGCTCTGTGCATTTTAAACAGGTGAGTTTAAGCTGGTAACTAAAAGAAACTAAATACATTTTATTTCTGCTTAGGAAATGTAATCTTTAGCTGCCTGCAATTAACCACAAACCACTTGGGAAGAAGTTGAATAGCGTTCACTTTCTGGAGTAGGATTAACGTTAAGGTTACAGTTAGTTTATTAACGTTATGCTAGGTAACGTTACACCTAGCTAAAATTAATGCATTCTAATACAGAAGCTCTGCAATGAATTACACATTCGTAAAAGTTATGATGTTCAGGATTTGTTAAAACTGCTGTAGAGAGTTGTTAATTCAACTTTATGGCCATTTTGGAGGTGTGTTTTCAGTGTCTACAAGCTAATATAAGGTAGGGATAAAAGCTAACATCAGCATGCTAATCACGTTTGAAAATTTGCTAAGGATATATTGACCAATATTAGTGTTACATAAACACATAACATAATAAGCAAACATTTTTGATAAAGATCACTCCAGTTTGTGGTATTGTGGCCAAGATATGGGACATTTTACAGTTAAAAGATAAACCTGTGCTTTCTTTTTGGTGGACAAAATGTGTAATGGTCACCTGTATCTAAATTACCTCAAATATGTCTTTGTAGTTACTAGCTACACATATATGCTGATACCAATATAACATATGTGATGATCTATTGATGGCTGTGATGCATAGAGCTTTAACTTAATTGGTCATAAACACAAAGTACAGATGACGCTTATCCTTGTATGTCGTTAGTTTTGCAGGCATTTGGTCACAATTAGAATTTTGTCCTGCTGGTGGTGCTGGAGAAAAAGTCAGAGGATCACCAAATGTATTGCAATTCATCCTGAGGAGGACCTGAATGTCTGAACCTGCTATAGATCACTGCCACAAAACACACACAACCACTGCTATTGTACAAAAACACATTTATTATGACAGTATTAGTATATTATACAAATACGAGCACATCTAAGCACACACAGTAGAAAAATACAAAATCTTGATGTGCTTCAGTGTTCTGGGCATCATAAACCATTTGACAAACCAAAATTGATTAACACTACTGTATAGTCAGTTTCATTGAGCCCTGCAGTCCTATGTTTTAATGTTAAACAAAAAAGTCATTGGGCACTCAGACACCATGCAGCTTAAAAAGATTTTGCAAAGCAAGAAATGGCTGCTCTCTAATCATGTGATATACACGGTTGCAGGTGTGACTGTTCACAACTGAACAGAAAATCCAACTAAAAAAGAATCCAACAGGAACACACCTACAGAAAAAACATGGAAGGCTACACAAAACTGATTCTAACTGATGCATATATTCTTATGTCTCAGTATGTAAGTTCCTGTTGAATTCTTTTAAAGGCATCTGAAAAATATTCAGTACCAGTTGCACTTTTTTAACATTGCAGGACTATAAAACTGACCATGTCAATCCATCTAAAAGCTAAACTGTATGTACATGTAAGAATACACTGGATGTAAATAGAAAGCAGAGACAAAAATGAACTTCATCTCGCCCATTGACAGCCAATCTAATGCTAAATGCACTCATTGCATGAAAGAAATTGTACAGCTGCCCTCAGATAGATAGAACATTATTGTAAGCAGTGGGAGATAAGCAACAAAAAGGTTTATTAGTTACAACGACAATGACTCTGACTCCTTGCAGAAGGACTGGGCTCCAGTGAGGTGATGTGAAGCAGCAGATCAAAGCAGGTTTAAGGACACGTTCAGACCAAAGCCAGCGATCCGCAGGGTTTTGCGGCTGTGGAAATATCACTAAAAAGGCCCATTTGTGTGACGTCCTGTTGCATTCTTTAAGCCCCCAAAGCAGCACAAGTAGACTTTATGTTTAACAATTATTGTTTTCCGTCAGATTGTTTATAGATCTTGACATTTACGACCGCACTTGAAGGCAGCTTTATTTCATATAGAAAGAGAGAAAGAAAAGAGATGGACCATTTTGCTTTATTGTTGCAGAAAACTAGTTTTTTATACAGGGATGTTTACTCTAAGGGACTCTCAATTCAATTTTATTTATAGTATCAAATCATAACAAGAGTTATTTCAAGACACTTTACAGATAGAGTAGGTCTAGACCACACTCTTTAATTTAAAAAGAACGCACTACCCCCAGTCAAAATAAATGGTGAGACTTGCGTTTTTTGCTGGACCGCCTGAGTGTGTGTGGACATAGCCTAACTCTTCTTCTCTTTGACCTAAGCCTCAGCAGAAATACATATGCCAGGTGTATGGAAATATAAAAGATTATATGAAGAAAAATACACACTATACTAAAAACATGCTTTAATGTTTTTCATAATATAAAAATAAAATAAAGCTTATGGAAGTGGTTGTGTATCAGCAGTGAATTGATGGTGTGACCCACTGGGTTTTCAAGGTTATTGATCACAATTTTCAATGCAAAAGAAATCCCTGAATGTGAGTGTCAACGGGGATTAACTGAATATTTATGTTGACAATTTTTATTATGTATATTTTGAAGACTCTGTTGTGTAAAACATTCACTGCCCATCCTGATTACAAATTTAAACTGTACTATGATGGAAAAATACAATGCTTTAGATCTTTGTTCACAAAAAAGTTTCAAAAATGGACTTGTGTTGCTGAGTAGAGCAAATCGTCTGTTTAAAAAAAAATCACATTACACACCTGCGGACATGGTGTAGCTGATTAATAATCATTTACTTCTTCATTTCTAGCTTAGTGGACTGTGAGCAGATATTTAAACCTCTGCTTTGTTCTTTGAGTGGTCGGCGTGAGCCAAGCTCTCCTCATTCTCCTCCTCCTCCTCAGGAACCTGGAAAACATGCAGTCCAAATGATTTGTCTGTAGCATAATGAAAGAGACCTAAATAAGACATTTCTAAATAAGATGCAATCATTGGCTCATGTGCTGTACCACCTGGGTGGAGTTTACCAGCAGAGCATAAAACAAGCAGCACCAGAGAGTTAGAATGAAATAGAAGTGAAATGAAATCTTGATTGTAATAAATGATGCAGTGAACCACATCCAGCTAATATAATCCCAAAACCACTAATTTAATAACTTAAAAATATCGGGGTACTGCATCAATCACGTGTGATGCTCGACAGTCAAAAACAAGAAATAATATTTATGAGGAAAGGGATTTCTTACCTCCCAGTAAATAGAGTCATCAAAGCAGTTCTGGTCTGGAGGCTGTCCCCAGAACGGCAACTTCATTATTAAACCTTGAAGAAGAAAATGAATTGTTGGATCACTCAGGCTTTTTTGCTAAATCACAATAACCCTGACATTTTTCCTTGGAGTGACAAACCCTGTGCCCAGGAATTTAACCATTATGACATATTTGTGGTCTCATGTTTCATCTTCACCTACCTGTAATAGCACCTCCAACCAAAGCGAACCCAAGGGATGAAGCCAAGGCAGCAGCTTGCATGGCAGCATTACCTCTGAAGAGGGGGAGAAGAGACGACAGGAATGTAAGAGCTGAACCATGAAGTTACTTCAAAGCTACAATACAGTTATGCGTGTGAATATATATTATTATATGTATATGTATATGATTTGTGGTGAGTAAAATTACCCTTACCCCTCTTTTTTTCCCAAAGCCACAGCCACAATACCAGCCAACCCGCCCAGGATGCCAGGCATGCCGTGCAGATTGTGGACTCCGCAGGTATCCTGGATGCCCAGGCCGGATGCCAGGATGGGCTACAGAGGAGAAAAAATGTCTCTTGTTGCAACCAAAGGAGTGTCTTTAAAGGTGAAATATGCATTTTGATTTAAAAAATGTGACGTTATCAAATGTTTGTTTTCTTCCGACCAATAGTCCAAAACTCAAACATATTCAATTTACTATCATAGAAGAGTAATACAACCATAAAATAATGACATTTCAGAAGCTGAAACCAGGGATCCCCCCATGTTTGCTTAGAAATTACTTAAACGATTAATCTCTTATTAAAATTGTTGGAGATTTTCAGGAAACTGACTAATCTGTTAATTAACTAATAGTTTACACCAAAACCTTTTAGGAAACTCATCATTTTGCACTTTTGCTTTGACTTTCAACTCACAGTTAGGTACTTGAAGCCCAGGGTAGAGATGATGCCAGCCACTAATCCAATCAGCATTGCCCCAAATGGCCCGATGTTCATGTCAGCACATGTTCCCACAGCAACGCCACCAGCCAAGGTGGCATTCTGAATATGCACCTGTAGTGTATAAGGATATAAAACAAGTATATAACTGAATTTGTTTTTTTAAATTCTTGAATAAATGTTATTGTGGATAATAAAGGAAAGTTATCTGACCATGTCCAATTTTCCTTTGTGCTCCACAAGGCTGGAGATAGCGTAGGCAGAGAGCACACAGGCAGCCAGGGAGAGGTAGGTGTTGATCACTGCTGTGAGCTGAGTGAAGCCTGGGTCAGCGATGGCCGAGTTAAAACTGGGCCAGAACATCCACAGGAAGACGGTTCCTGTAGAAGAGGGGGAAGAATGAAACAGCATTTCACAATGCAAGTTAGAAACGTATAGATTCAAGGATTTATATTCATTCTTGCTGAACAGGGTTGATACACAGTTGAGGTCGCTATCTAATTATCACTGTACATGCTGCATGGGTATTTATGACCACTAGGTGGAAGGCATACGTTGTGTATGTGCAGGAGGCCTGTGATAAACCAGTGAGGGAAGATTGCAGCCAAATAAAACACATCATTGCTGTATATTTCATTAGTTTAAGGCGTAACTGGCTCTTACCAATCATAGCAAACAGATCAGAGTGATAAACAGATCCGTCATTCTCATGTCCGTTTCTTAAACCTGGTCGGTAAAGTACTCGAGCCACTGCCAGGCCAAAGTAGGCTCCATAAGCATGGATGATCATCGATGCTCCAACATCATTCGCCTGTGAAAGAAGAGGTGATACTATAAAATCCAGTTTACACAGTGAATGTTCCTGGTCATAATGCATGAATGAATGCCGTATTTTGCTAATGTAGTTTATCAACACACGCCCGTGTCATTGCGTACTTACTTCAAGGACTGTGGCCACCAGATGTTCATTGATGGAGAAGATGGTGATCTCCAGGATGGTCATGATGAGGAGCTGCACAGGGCTGGTTTTACCCAGAACGGCTCCAAAGGAGATCAGGACTGTAGCTGTGCTGAAGTCTGCGTTGATTATTCTGTACAATAGAGAAGAAAACAGAAAGTTTAGGATAATGAGGAGAATAGGTGGAACAGAAAAAGTGGAACCTTCATTTACCGAACCTAAAGTGATCTGTTAGAGCAACTCATCAGCCAACAGGACAGGTCAATGGTTTATTGAGCAGCTACTTAGTTGGTGATGTATATTTAACTGCTTAAATGTTAATCAAGGGGTTACTGATAAGCGACACATGCAGAAAAAGACATTCATACTTGAAGATGCTGACTTTGATCTTGCCATCATCCATGTGCCAGAAGCCCTGCGTGAGGAGGCCCCACTGCAGGCCGAAGGCAGCCAGCAGTAAGTTGACGCCCACGCTGCTGAACCCGTATCGCTTCAGGAAGGTCATCAGGAACCCGAAGCCGATGAAGATCATGACGTGGACATCTTGAAACACTGAAGACATGAGAAAAGAGGTCAGTTCTGCTGTTGATTCGATGACAGGGCCCTCCTTTGTTGTGCAAGTCCCACTTTAACCTTGGCTAAATGTGGACATTAAATCGAATCAGATGAAACACTTGTGATATGCTGCCTTCAATTAGAAATAAGCCATTCGCTATGACTGCTTTCTACGGTGGTATTCTTTTGACTTTGTAGTTTAAATGATTTATTGAGCAGTTACTAGACTTCACGGGAGTCATTTCCTTTCCACAGGGGCTGTATTGTCTGCCATGACCTGTTGGTTGGAAAAGCAATTCAATCACACTATGAATGGGATTCTGGGAATTGCTCCTGATGTTCCTGTTGAGTTTGTGGCCTTGCACTGTGTGTATGAAGTGCATATGGTCTTAATTGATTAGCACGCCCTTATCTAGTCTCAGTTGATAGTCGGACAAAAACAGCAGGGTTTGGAATTTGTTTGGACCCCATCCCATGTTTTAATTATCAGTGCATTTAGTTTTACTATGTTAGAAGGAATACACAAAAAGACAAGAGCTTTAAGAGGAGATAAATCTGGGTTAAGGCCAGGTAATTTTCGGGGGATTTGTGTCAACATCCTGGCAGGAAGTGGGGCTCCTGTTTCCCAAAAGTCTTTAAGCTTGATGTAATATGATGAGCCCCTTGTGGAAAATACATCAAGGTGGAGGTGTGCGCAGGTTCAGAAACAATGCTTCATTTCCTCAGAGTAGAATGAGCGTGCATGTAGCCACTGTTATCTGGACAGTACACACTTTTGTCTTTCAAAAGGCAGGCATTTACTGCTCTGCAGTCTCACATTCATCATCATCATTTCATTTGTTTAATTCCTTGAGTCTTGTAGTCACCATGAGGTTGCCAGACAACCAGCGGAGACTAGGTGAAGTCACTGCACCCTGCCAGGAAACAGTCCGGCACATAATCGTTAAACCACAACATGGTGTTTTTATACTTACATTTTTGTACAGATTAAACAATCAAAATGTAACGTGCTAATTAGTCTGTTTAAAGGGTGCTGGTAAGTGGATTTTGTTACCTGTGGACAGAGGTAGACTAGCAGTTTCCCCCTGATTCCATACTTTGTGCTAAGCTAAGCTAACCAGCTGCTTGCTGTACTTTTATGTTTAGCAAACAACTGTGAGTGTTGTATCAACTTCTCATCTAACTCTCGTCAAGGAACTATTTCACAAAATACTATAACTATAACTTTTAACTTACATTAAATATCCCATTTTTATCCATTTCACATTGTATTAGTATGAGTATGTTTTGTTTGTTTATTTGTGGCCCTAATTGAGAAACCCCTAACAGGCATTAGTGTCTTCAAATTATATAACAATATTATTACAATAGGCTACCTAACACTTTAAAAATTCCAGTTTCCACTCATGTCTTAACTCCACTTATCTAAAAAGGAAATGAATATTACACCCACAGAGTAGATATGAGGAAAACATGTACACATGCTCCATTTAGATGTATTACACTATTTTAATATTTGTGATTGTCCACTTCAGGCTACATTTCCATTCAACACAGAAAATCATGCAACACTGGTCATCCACACCTATTAGTATTTACATTGTTTAACTCTGACAATGAGGAATGAAACAAAAATGTTATTGCTCAGATCATGGTACACAAGACAAAGGTTAGTTTGTAATATGCACACCGATAGAAAGCTGTGTTCCACCCTCTGGTTGAGGTTGATTCTTTCAGTTAGTATCTAGCATGACTTTGTTCTCATAACGGCAGGCTTATAAGCCAAAGGTCAGGATCTGCTTATGACATCCAGGTGGGCAACAACGCCTTAGTTTTTAGGCAATCAGGCCAAGATTCATTAAGTCAAAGGTTACATTGTACGGGATTCTGCATGATCAAACACAAGGGAAGTTAGCATGGTTACATTATGCATGATCAAATGTAATTTCCCTTAAAACATATAGAGTATATCAAGAAATTTTCAAAATGTCTTTTGGTATAAAGTGAGACATCTACTTTTATAAGGCAGAATCTGTGTTTTAGTGGGTTTTTATACATGCTCAAAAACAGTGTACTTAAACAGATGTTGTTGATACTGTGGGCTGCTTTAATCAGTAACCAATCTGGTAAAAATAGAGCTGCTCAAATCTACTCAGTGGTTGTCTAGCTGCTCCATATTGACAATATAGCTTTTAGTGGGGTTAATGAGTAGTTAAAACAGATTAATGTTTCAAAATAATTTTAATCGCCCATGACGATTGTTATTGGTTTAAAGAAATGCCAATAAACCAGAGCACGTTTTTCTCCCATCCCGGAATGCTGTGTGGAGTAGCCAGACCCTCCTCCGCTCCGCAGAGTGTTGATAGTCTGGCAAAGCGAGACTAACCTAACATTTATGTTCTCTCCTGCTTGGTAAATAATTAATTAACCAATTTAATCACTTTACAAACAGTTAGGATATCATGTGAATACCATCCTTTTGAAATGGTATTCTTCACCCAGTGTCAAACCACCTTTGACGAGTCTGTGATTTCACAAGAAAATAGTCGTGAAATTTGTGTTAATGATCTGCTTCAAATCATGATGTGTGTTTGTGTAGTACTGCACTGATGTCATCAGCAGTGTGTTAAGGTGAAATATTGATTTGGCTTACAACCACAGAGCTCTTTTGAACAGAAACTGGTTGCCCCTTCAACTTGTGACCCCCTCCCATTCTCAGGTAGTTCAATGGTCATGGTTTTAGCTCATTCACCATAATTGAAATTTTTTTTTTTAGAGGCATTTGCAGATATGGTATAATAGCAATTTTGGGTTGTTTGCGCATGTAAGCAACCCTCTTTTAAAAAATGGTTATTGTTACTTTACTTGGATGTTTGTGTGTTCACAACTAAATCAGACTGATCAATGATCATTTTTGTATCATAATTCTCATTTTCATTGAAAAATATTAAAATAACTTTTTTTTTCATTGATTCTAGTGTGATTTTTGCGAGAATCTCTACCAAACAAAGATTTTTTTCGTTAGTCTGTAGGATACGATTTGTATGCTGGGACATCTCTGCAGCACCACAAAACTTATTTTAGGATGGTTTGACACATTTTTAGCCTTTTAAAAAATATTTATGCGATTTAAATATTGCAGTAGTCCATATTGCGATTTTGATTAAATTGCGACTAATTGTGCAACCCTAGGCGTGCCCGTGACTTTTTCCATAATCATAGACCGCAAACAGGATGATGGTGATAATCTCCAAAGCCAAGGTCACGATGGGGAACTACATCCTCATTTCCTTGCTGTAAGCAGGCATCCTGAGACCAACTCTGGTTATCTCTCACAGTCTGACACACACTCACTGATAAACAAAACAGGCGGAAGACTGGGCCTGGGTGGTGAACACCTCCCTTCCCATTCTTTTCAACCAGTTGCACTGCCAGAAAATTGGTGTTTCTACACCAGAAAACCCCATGTGCCATAGAAAATTCATTGATCATGACATTTGTTTTTAACAAAGATGTCATTTCCTGTATTCTGGTGCCTTTTAAAGGTCACATGGCATGAAAAGTTCACTCTATGAGTTTTTTTTAACATTAATATGAGTTCCCCCAGCCTGCCTATGGTCCCTCAGTGGCTAGAAATGGCGATAGGTGTAAACCGAGCCCTGGGTATTCTGCTCTGCCTTTGAGAAAATTAAAGCTCAGATGGGCCGATCTGGAATCTTTGCTTTATGACATCATAAGGGGAAAGGTTACCTCCCCTTTCTCTGCTTTGCCCATGGCAAGCTGGTCAAGGCCACACCCCCACCCTCCACCTTGCCCCGCTTCTCTTCTCCTCATTAGCATTTAAAGCTACAGACACAGGAAAGCTCATTGTGGGACTGGCTCGTAGTGGCTGTAATTGTGCACCAAGGCTGAATTTCGGGAAAGAGACTTCAGATACAGTATTAGGGGACCACTAAGGCCTATATAAAAGCATCCAAAAAGCAGCATGTCATAGGACCTTTAACATGTGGTTTGATACTTGAATCTATCTATACTAGCATGAGAAAAAAATGGGTATAATTTGTAATTACACCCAGAGGAAGTGGTTGGCCTGTGATCACATCTATTTTTTTTATATTAAAATGTACAGAAATTGATTTGATGACTAATTCAGTCATCTCTAATAATAACCACTCATTGTTTATTTCAACTTATATGCTTGCATACAATTGCAATATTGCATGTTCGCTTATGAGAGAATCTGCCTTGGTGCAAGGTAGCAGTGAAAATGTGGTATGGAGTTTCATTTAGTTGGCCATTCTCTCAATAAGCAAGTGGAATGGATTTGATAATGACGCACTGACACAGCACTCTAAAGAGCGCCAAGTGGAAAGTTCTTGATGTGTTTTCAACAAAACACACTAATACTAATAATAAAAAATAAAAAAGTGTGTATAATGGCTCCAATGTCTTTGCAAGTAATAAATGCAATGCAAATTAAAGCTGCAAGCAGCGATGGACGGGCCCTCGCTTCTCTGTGCGCGTCGGGGTTGCCGGCAAACGCCGCTCCTTGCGACCGTGCATCTGCGCGGCAATCAGACGTTGAAAATTGTCGCCAATGAAAAGGGAACTCCCTGACGAGTTCAACGATACCTCACTCAAGACTCAATGTCGTACATTTCATTATTTGTGAAAGGGGGTGTGGCCAAAGCATAGGGGGCGGGCCAAACCATCACCAATGAAGAAGGAACTCTCTGCTGAGTTCAATGATACCTTACACAATAGTGTACCTTAAATGGGTCACCAGTTATGAAAAGGGGCGTGGCCAAAGCATAGGGGGCGGGCCAAACCATCACCAATGAAGAAGGAACTCTCTGCTGAGTTCAATGATACCTCACACAAGGGTGTACCTTAAACAGTTCAAATATTACGAAAGGGGGCGTGGCCTGAGTAAGTGGGCGTGGTTAACGTATATGGGGCGGCTCAGTATCACATATAGACCACATATTATAAGTTTCATGTAAATCGGATGATGTTTGTCATATAAGGCAGATTTCGTGTTGCCAGCGGGGGGCGCTATGACGAATTGTCAATTTTGGCCTGTAGGTGTCCTCAGGCCTGGACCCTTGTTAAACCTGAGAAGTTTCGGGCAGATATGACAACGTACACTAAAGTTACAACAACTTCTTTGTTCATCGAAGGATGCTCAAAATGGCCGCCACGCCACGCCCACGCCGTCTGACGAAAAGTTTTTCTTTTAACAACTTTTCATCGGAAAGGTGTTGTGATGGTACAGACCAATTTTGAAGTCCATCGGATGAAATCTCTAGGAGGAGTTCGTTAAAGTATAGCACCTTGACTTTTAGGCCTACTTCCTGCTGCCACTAGGGGGCGCTATGACTTTGAGTAAATATCGGACCTTATATGTCCTCAGGGTTGGACTATTATGAATCCTGAAAAGTTTCGAGCCAATAGGACAATGGACACTTGAGTTACACCAACTTCCTGTTTCGATGGCGAAACGCACAAAATGGCCGCCCCGCCACGG
This sequence comes from Gymnocephalus cernua, assembly GCA_023631565.1. NCBI lineage: Eukaryota > Metazoa > Chordata > Actinopteri > Perciformes > Percidae > Gymnocephalus > Gymnocephalus cernua. Next base: position 9,041,444 of record CM042440.1, read on the forward strand.
CCATGCCCTATGATCAAAAGTTTTTCTTTTTACAACTTTTCATCTATCATGTCTTAAGATGGCACAGACCAAATTTGAAGTTGATCGGATGAAATCTCTAGGAGGAGTTCGTTAAAGTACGACATGTGGAAATGGCCAAAATCGCACTAATTTCGAACTTTCAATTCAAAATGGCGGACTTCCTGTTGGGTTTAGGGTATGGCTCTAATGACGCTTTCTGTATGTCTTGAAATGATACATAGGTGTACCAAGTTTCGTGAGTCTACGTTAAACGCACTGCAGGGGCTACATTTTTTTAACTTTGTAGGGGGCGCTAGCGAGCCATTTTTGTGCGACTATTCCCGAAACCCATAAAATACGTAATTTTTCACCAGACTTGACGCGACCGCCAAATTTGGTGAGTTTTTGAATATGATAAGCCCCTCAAAAAGGCAATTCATTGCGCGAAAGAAAGAAAGAATAATAATAATAATAATAATTAAAGCTGCAAGCAGCGATGGACGGGCCCTCGCTTCTCTTCGCGCGTCGGGGTTACCGGCGAACGCCGCTCCTTGCGACCGTGCATCTGCGCGGCAATCAGACGTTGAAAATTGTCGCCAATGAAAAGGGAACTCCCTGACGAGTTCAACGATACCTCACTCAAGACTCAATGTCGTACAGTTCATTATTTGTGAAAGGGGGCGTGGCCAAAGCATAGGGGGCGGGTCAAACCATCTCCAATGAAGAAGGAACTCTCTGCTGAGTTCAATGATACCTTACACAATAGTGTACCTTAAATGGGTCACCAGTTATGAAGGGGGCGTGGCTTAAGCATAGGGGGCGGGCCAAACCATCACCAATGAAGAAGGAACTCTGCTGAGTTCAATGATACCTTACACAATAGTGTACCTTAAATGGGTCACCAGTTATGAAAGGGGGCGTGGCTTAAGCATAGTGAGCGGGCCAAACCATCACCAATGAAGAAGGAACTCTCTGCTGAGTTCAATGATACCTTACACAATAGTGTACCTTAAATGGGTCACCAGTTATGAAAGGGGGCGTGGGTTAAGCATAGGGGGCGGGCTAAACCATCTCCAATGAAGAAGGAACTCTCTGCTGAGTTCAATGATACCTCACACAAGGGTGTACCTTAAACAGTTCAAATATTACAAAAGGGGGCGTGGCCTGGGTACGTGGGCGTGGTTAAAATATATGGGGCGGCTCAGTATCACATATAGACCACACATTATAAGTTTCATGTAAATCGGATGATGTTTGTCATATAAGGCAGATTTTGTGTTGCCAGCGGGGGGCGCTATGACGAAATGTCAATTTTGGCCTGTAGGTGTCCTCAGGTCTGGACCCTTGTTAAACGTGAGAGGTTTCGGACAAATATGACAACGTACACTAAAGTTACAACAACTTCTTTGTTCATCAAAGGATGCTCAAAATGGCCGCCACGCCACGCCCACGCCGTCTGACGAAAAGTTTTTCTTTTAACAACTTTTCATCGGAAAGGTGTTGTGATGGTACAGACCAAATTTGAAGTCCATCGGATGAAATCTCTAGGAGGAGTTCGTTAAAGTATAGCACCTTGACTTTTAGGCCTACTTCCTGCTGCCACTAGGGGGCGCTATGACTTTGAGTAAATATCGGACCTCATATGTCCTCAGGGTTGGACTATTATGAATCCTGAAAAGTTTCGAGCCAATTGGACAATGGACACTTGAGTTACACCAACTTCCTGTTTCGATGGCGAAATGCACAAAATGGCCGCCCCGCCACGGCCATGCCCTATGATCAAAAGTTTTTCTTTTTACAACTTTTCATCTATCATGTCTTCAGATGGCACAGACCAAATTTGAAGTTGATCGGATGAAATCTCTAGGAGGAGTTCGTTAAAGTACGACATGTGGAAATGGCCAAAATCGCACTAATTTCGACCATTCAATTCAAAATGGCGGACTTCCTGTTGGGTTTCAGGTATGGCTCCAATGACGTTTTATGTACGTCTTTACAGGCTACATATGTGTACCAAGTCTCGTGAGTCTACGTTAAACGCACTGCAGGGGCTCAATTTTTTTGACTTTGTAGGGGGCGCTAGCGAGCCATTTTTGTGCGTCTATTCCCGAAACCCTTAAAATACGTAATTTTTCACCAGACTTGACGCGACCGCCAAATTTGGTGAGTTTTTGAATATGTTAAGCCCCTCAAAAAGGCAATTCATTGCGCGGAAGAAAGAAAGAAAGAAAGAAAGAAAGAAAGAATAATAATAATTCCTTCAGTTCCAATAGGGCCTTCGCCGCTGTCGGCGCTCGGGCCCTAATAATAATAATTCCTTCAATTCCAATAGGGCCTTCGCCGCTGTCGGCGCTCGGGCCCTAATAAAGTGCAATTTATTAGAAATATGCTCTGGTTTATTTTTTCTAAAATTCACTGCGTGCCATTTAAAAACAGGCGGCGGGCCACAGTTGGCCCACGGGCCATAGTTTTGGCCACACCTGTGTAGGGGCTTGTAGTGAACAGTAGTTTCAGGATGGGGAGTAGGTAAAATTGGAAAGCAACCACAGTGACTGGCACCACGCCCAGATGTTAGGTAATGCTCAGTAATGTGTGTGTGCGAGTGATGCAACCAAAACATATGCAAATACATAAATTATTATTTAATTAATTTTTTATTTAATTCTGGAGCAATAGATTACCTTGCATTTGATGTTTCCATTTTGCAAATCAACTCCTCATTTAGATAAAAATTACTTTCCAAGAGTCTTTATTCAAAATGTATGTAGTGTTTTGTCAAACCATGCAACCAGAAATTCTTTCTGTCATTTATTATTTTAAAAGTGAATTGATTTGAGCCGGGATAGCTTTCACTCTGTCCAGTCCACATTGATTCTAACAGATGTCTGGCATGTGTTGGATAGCGGATTTCTCTGCACCCAACCGCAAGCCTTCACGTTATCCAATCGCATTTTGAATCTTCATGGCTTTAACTGATTCAGCTGCTTATTGTTACCTTACCTGGATGTTTGTATGTGCAGAGTTTGACTCTAGAAGGCTGTTTTCACATCTATCTGCTGAAGGACAGAAAGTTTCTCTGTACTCACCTTAAAATCTGAGTGTACACATGAGATTATTATATGTAATTGCAACTAGTTTTGAAGAAAATTGTGGTCCAATATGCTACTGTGTGTAAACTACACTGATAATGGACCTTTCAGTGATGTAAGAGACGTCTTGTGTCTAGCAGTTAAACTTAACCAAACTAAATTTGCACATTCATAGATTCTGGATTTTTCAATGAGGGAAAATGAGTAGATGTGATTTTAAGAATTTTTAATGAGGCAACATCAACTTTTTGTGGGAAAACTGTATCAGACACACTATCTACTTTTTTATGTATTTAAAAATCTTAAATTAAATTTCTCAAGTCTTTAAATTAAAAAAATCCAAAATAATCATAGAAATTCTGAAGAAGACTATATTGCTAGACATGTTCTAGTCTATTTTAACTGCAGTAGAAGATATGCTCATCCTTAATGCTGATCATTGAGCTAATCTCTATGGGTCACACCTGCCCCACCCAATCATGAGTAGACATTCATACAGTAAAACAGCCGCTTGTAGTTGCAACTATCTTAATGCAGATAAGTTGTCATGATGCAAAGGATCCTCTCAACTGCAGGAACCGCTCTATGCTCAATAAGTACCAAGGTTTAAACAAATACACAAAATGTTTCTGCCCTATCTATCTTCTGTCTTTATTATGTGTGTTTGACACATTGATTTAAAATTTAAATCAATGTGTCAAACACACAGCAGTCAAATAGGATCCTGCAGGGAAAAGATCACATTGGATTTATCCCATGTGATCTTTTCCCAGCAGGATCCTATTTGACTGCTCAGTTGCATGTGCATGAATAGACTTTGTGAGGGATGAGAATGTGACCTCATGACTCCTCTTATTTCTTTCAGCAGACCAGCCTCCAAATTCTTCTATTTCTGTTTGCAAATAATTGGAAAATCACATCCTTGAAACACAATTCACATTATTCCAATGAAGGAAAGGAGGCCTTTTCAGGTCACTCAACACTTTCAAGTTCAAGACTAGAGAACCAAAGCTTGGAAATATGGAAGATTTGTAGACTCATTACTTTTATATATAGAAATAAGCTTAATTTCAACATTTTCCTCTAACACTTATAAATCCTACTGAAAATCACACTCAGCAGTCAGCAGAACAAGAAGCTTTTTTTCTCTGTTAACCTCAAAGATGCAACAAAGGCCATAATCCATAATTTTTAACCTCTTCAAAAACAGTCTAGAGACCAAACATTAAGGCATCCAGCAGGAGAGCATCCCTCAGCGAGCACCCACAGGTAGACTTACTGGGGTAGAGATCCATGGGCTTCACTTCATGGTGAGTCTCATTGGAGTGTGCTTCGTGCCCGTGACTTTTTCCATCATCATAGACCACAAACACACCAAACAGGATGATAGTGATAATCTCCAAAGCCAAGGCCACGATGGGAAACTTCATCCTCATGTTGGTGGCGTACGCAGGCATCCTGAGACCAACTGTGGTTATCTCTGACACACACTCACTGACTCTCTATCTTTTTTTAGGAGTTGTGCTGTGTGAAGGGAGGGAACAAGTGGTGTCTGGTTTTAAACTGATGCAGGTTTCGTGGTGACCAATGACAGGGCAGAAGACTGGGGCCTGAGTGGTGAACACCCCCCTCATGTACTTTGCTCATGGGGATGGGTTTCCTCTCTGGACGTCACAAGGGACAACGCTAAACACAAATGTAATGACACTTGGCCAGTGAGTGGACATGAAAGACATACTTAATGACTGCTCCTTTCCACTAATTTTTCACTGTCAAGTTTGTTTGTTGACTTATTGACTTAACTTACATTTTGGGACTACTGCTTTTTTATTAGAAGACAAAAAGTCTTAGACAATGTGAAAAAAGTCTATAAAGAGATATTTGCTATTTATAACTGTAAATATACAGTAGCTGTCATACAATTACAGTTTTTTAGATTCCTCTTGTATCTGCTCTATTAAACACAGTTCCTCTTTCTTAGTGCAAAAGATTTACAATACTCGTTTCAGCCTTGTAAGTTCAGTCACTCAAGGGCTGCTAAGTCAGTCAGGACACTTTTTTACACCTAGAAGATGTGCTGAGTTGTTGCTTTAAATGATTAGGTACAACACACTAGAATCTAAAGACATATTACAATAAATAAAACAATAAATGTTCTTTAGGTGAAGAAACCAGGCTGAATCAGTGGGTGTTGTTGAACATCAGAAGACAGAAGACATTGTTGTGTGTTGTGGTTTATTTTTCAGTTTAGCATCTAACCTGCAAACGAGTAGCAAAAGTGCGTATAAATATATGTAAGAAAAACTAATATAATGAACAATATACCAATTGGGTACAAACAGTAAGAAGGGATGTAACTGAGATGTATAGAAAATAAAGAAGATGTATAAATGTACAGTAAAAATGAATGCAGCTATGGTATGTTAGTAATAAAACTATGATATATGCAGTATGAACAGAGACCTAAAATAGTATTTTAAGCAGAATGAATCAGGTTCTGTTACATACAGTACTAACAGCAAGCACGTACATAGTATGTACAGTGTTATAGGAAGACAATATGTACAGTTTCCCCAAATAAAAACTTTGTCCAAACACACCAGGATAAATATAACTGCAGTGGAGTAAAACGTAAATTATTTCCCCCAGAAATGTGAGTTTAAATATAAAGTTGCATAGAATTGAAACACTCAGGTTGAAGTCATTTTTCACCATTGAATCCAGGCGTGGCAGATGTTGCCTCTTACGAGCTCTGTTAGTTGTCTCATGTTGCTTCAACAAATGCTGCACATTGTCATTCCACCCATGACCCCTACAGACAGTGTGTGTAACTGTGATCAGGTTACTTGGTAGTTCAAGTCCTTTACCATCAACTGTTAACATACACATGCCTGTGCTTCCTTTCCCATTGGAAACTTTCCAAGAGGACTCCTCTGATTAACCTGTAGGTTCTGATCCAGTAAGTGGATCCCACAGTGAGTGTGGTGACAATCTGAGGCCTCTTGCCAAATTACCTCAGGCTAGAACTCCTTTATTTGGGTCCAAGAGCTTTATGAATGAGCAGAGTAGTTAATCACTGCCAGCAACGCATTTCTGTTTGTGTTGGACCTGAGCACAGTGACTGTTTTCCCAGACCCTTTGGGAAATTACTTCCAAATGTTGAGAGATATCAAAAACTGCAGCACTGCTAGAACTAATCTACTTGTGCTGAACATGTGCACTGCAAAGTTTTTCTCTAATATTTGGCAGACAGAGGAGGCTTTTTTAATGGGCGGAGCCATGTGTTTTTTTTTCACAGACAAGTGAGCCCACAAACTTGAACAGCATGGGAGGATTTGTGGTTCAACTACCACAGTCATTCATTCATGACGATCACAGATACTCCCTCACATAAACTTTTTCTTCTTTTACCTCTTTCTTTTTATTTTATTTAGATTTCAGTCTATACATCACAAAAGAATGTGGCTGTTTGATTCCTCACATGTAACTAACTGATTATTTTTGCCTCCAGAGTAGCTCTAACCGTGAGAAATGTTTGTGTAATTGTGACACTTCAGTCTGCAATTATTTAACCAATTACTATGTCTGTAGTTTTGCGATCAACTTTTCTCCCACAGCTGTAATCTGTCAGCGATTTGACAGAGAGCATGAGAACTGTTTATATAGTCAAGACTGTTCAATAACAGTCAACTCTCTGAGTCTCACATTTCTTAGCGGGGTATCCCAGAGGTACAAGTGCTTTTAGGTTGTTGCTTTTGTCAACATTTCTTCTCTTACATTAAATGCACAAATGATTTAGTGTCTTGATTAGACCGAGAGACTGATGGTGATAACATGCTATAATGTCCTAAATATCACAAGTAAACAGGAATTTCTGCAGGAATTTGGGAAAATGTACTTAGTTGCTTTCTTTCCGAGAAAAGGTGAGAAGATTGATAAGACTCATGCATGTTAAGTATGTAATTAGAGGCAGAAGATAATTATTCTGTTTTAGCATAAAGACTGAGACGGGGGAAACAGCTAAATTTATTAATTACAAAGGAATTTGTGGATTAGCTCATGCGTTCTTAGTAAATCTATGCAAATTATGGTCGCACTTTATTTTATGGTACATTAATAAAATGTAGAAGATTAGACACAGAAATAATGTGGTCTTTATTAGACAGAAAACTAACACAGATATACCCTGTAGATACCATACACCTACATTATACTGTAATTAGAAACTGCATGTATTGCCATATTAAAAACAAAATATACTGGGGTGACCTCTAGCTCACCCTGTAGAGTGTGCGCCCCATGTAGGCTGAGTCCTTGGCAGCGACCTGGGTTTGAATCCGACCCGCGGCCCTTTGCTGCATGTTACCCCCCTTTTCTCTCCCCTTTCCTCTCTTCAAGCTGTCCTGTTGATTAAAGGCCATAAAAGCCCCCAAAAAATAATCTTAAAAAAACTTATATACTGTGCTGTTATACCAAGTTACACTCTAATTAGACACTGCGTATCGGGCATAGCCTTGTGTCATTTGTTGCTTATTAGAAGAAAACTACCGTTAAGTAATGTCAAATCACGATGAGTGACATCTGGTTGCTACTTCCCTCAGTCCCTCATAGCCTGGATGCTCTCCGAAGGCCCGTGGAGTATGGAGGTGGTACATAGCCTTATTAATAGGCTAATAAAACTATTGTGACTGACTAGCGCTAGCATATTCCTGGCTTGCTAGCACGTAAGTGGTTGGTTAGCTTGCTAGTTGTTCAGGAGCTAGCCATGCAAGTAGTCTGAATAAATACCTGCTTCGTTTGACTTGTTTCTTTTTGTTAGTGCTGTGAACACAGGAAAGTGGTTGTAATTTAGGCAATTTTAAAGTGGGAGTTTATAACTGAGCCTGGAATGTTGTATTGCGTCAAATTGTGGCTCCTTTTCAGTTTTGTACATCTTTCTTATATTAAAAGATTTGGCAATGTCATCAAACAATCCCTATTATCGCTTCTGGAAATAAATGTGTTGGCTTGTTTAGGGTCACACAATGTGAGAACGTTTGAACATCAAAGGAACAAAACAGAGAAAAAACAGCCAAGCTAAATAGCTACTTCGTTTATCAGCTCAAATTAGTTTTAATTTACAGTGGCCTCCTTGTGAACCTCTAGGAACATTCCAGGAAAACCATTAAGCGATTTATCTCTGCTCCCTCACAACTCCAATCGCAAAGTGCATATTTGAGGAAAATAAACAAGCCATCAGCCTTAATGTGCTCCATACTTTGTCAATCGATGACTTTGGGATCAAAGAGTGATGGATGGATGATGGAAGCCTACTATAGTTCTCTTTTGTTTTTAGCGTCAAGACATACCTGGACAGGCTTTAGTCTGCCAAATGTAAAGGTCAGACTTATATTTTTGACTGAATAATTGCTTTTTAATGAAACATCCAGAAAAAACTTTTATCTAAGCCATAAGAGCAGATACTGTAGATTTATTTGACATTCATGATGAATACGTTTATTTTATTTATTGAAATGTACAATGGATAGAAATTTTGAATGCAACTCATTTAAATTTATCAAATAACATTTTTCTCAGTACATTCACTCAGTGTTTTGCCTCTTGTCTCATGAAGGGGACACCACCTCACAGCTGATATTTTTGTATATGCCTATTCCTCTGTGAGGTTGTGTTTGTTCAGCTCTTTCTCATGCAAAGGTCAACTCCACGTGCATCGTTACTAGGTGCCCCAACCCCTTAAGTATTCACTTCTTATCACTTGTAATAATGACCAGTATGTCCTCACGAAGAGTCCTCCTTTTACACTACATGATACAGCCCTCTGCATTTCTGTGTAGCTACATGCATGTCTCTTGTGGGATACTCAATGCAATCAATCAACACCACATTCCTCAGTTTGGAGGATTCTTCTATATAGAGATACAGCATGTATGTGGCTGATTGGAAACAGAGGCCAGTTGGTGTGACGGACAAAACCTTTTCTTCTTGTTAATCAAAACTGTAAAGTAGTGCTGTCAGTTAAACGCGTTAACAGCGTTAACGCAAACCCATTTTAACTGCGTACATTTTTTTATTGCGAGATTAACATTCTTTTTGGCCTAGCAAACTTTGTAGTTTTTTTCACATGTTGTTGCAACAACTAGTAACGTTAGAAAAACTACAACACCACACCGGATCTAGCTAGACCGGAAACAAAACAACAGGCACGTTGCACACACTTGTTTGGGCTTGCGAGCCGGCCAAAGAGTACTAGGCTAACGTTATGTTTTGAGTGAATGGCGAGCGCGAGACGCCCAAATGGATGCCAATAAGATTCTTAAGTTTACTTTTAAAAAGTTGCCAAATGGTTCCATTGACAAGACCAAAGTGATCTGTGTGTTTTGTCGTTGTGAACTGAGCTATCATCGCAGCACGTCCAGTCTGAAATGCCACTTGATGGCCAAGCACACAACTGATGTGAATTCTCCGCCCCCTCGTCAAAACCAGGCGAGAATATTAGTGTGAAATTGAACACTATATGCCAATGTTGTTTTCAATAAAAAAAACATTTGCACAAAGCAAGCCAATCCACTTTTTCATGTTGATAAGAGCATTAAAATGAGAAAAGAAATAATGGAACAAAAAGAAATCAAGGGACATTTAGAATAGATAAAAATGTGCAATTAATTGCGATTTAAATATTTTAATCGTTTGACAGCACTACTGTAAAGCAATCAGTCTTAGGTTGATAACATCACATATAGCTTTCTACATACTGTAAATGTGCGTCAGCTCTAGAGAGATTTTGATGTGCAAGATCTTCAGTAATCTCGACTGATTTATGAAGCCTGATATAAATGCAGCAGAGTTCTCTGAGTGAATGTTGAACTCACCTCAAAGTGAGGTTGTGGAGATACTTTGAAGTCTTCTATAAAGCCGGTGCATCCACTGGGAACTTTTGTTGTATGGCTTCTAATGCAGAGCAGCGCTGCAGGTTTGTCCTACCTGTAGAGCTCAGAATGCCAGAAGCTGGAATGTAAAGATAATGCATGTTTGAATAAGATACCATGTATCTGTAGATGTAACCAGTGTCTATGGAGCAGGAGCTGTGAGTATGCAGGCAAATTGTTAACTAACTAAATGTCCACTGAAGATCAATAATTACATTTCTAAAGTTTTTAATGATAAGAGCATTTTGCTGATAAAACTCCCTGGATCATATTGGCAAGCAAACCGCAATGTGAATCCTTATTCATAGGTTGTGAAAATGCACCAATGTGTGTTACACTATTATATGATCAACAAATCAATCCTCAAACCTCTTTGGTATAACCAAATTATCTGGATGTTTTGGACAGAGTGAAATACGCATGCATGTCACCACATAGGTCAGGGCCAGCTTGGATCATAGAGCTGATAAAGGTTCAGACTTTTGCTCAAGGACATGTTGACAGGTGTAGTTCCAAACAGCAGCTGTCCCCAATATTAGTGAGTCCCAGTCTTTCTAGTGTCTGATAGATATATACAGCCACTCTAGTCTCAAGTATTTCACCTGAAAAAACAAGCAAGGAACCTCTTGGAGAATGAACACATATGTTGGGATTAGACATGGATGGGATCGTATTCTTATGTGCGGTACATATTTTACATTTCCGGCTGCAGAATTCTTGTCTTCTACGAGCCAGAAAGGTCTTGTTTGAATGGTGTTGAAACTCCTGTGGAAACAAATGTAAAGAGTTAGTGATCCCGATACACTTATTTCCTGTGAAAAGGTTTGGGCTGTTTGCTTTGAGACCAAGTAATCGTGTCCCTGCTTTACACATGCCATTATCTCTATGTGCAACTGCAGCCTTTTAAGCTTGGTGTAATGTGACAGCAGGAGCAGGGGTCAGTGTGCTTACATTAGTCAAAGAAGTAGTCCGCTTCAGATGCTCAGTGGGTTACTGCTGTTGAAGCTGGATATGAAGCATATCGATTCTTATTTCAGATGAGACCTGAATAAACCAGACCACACTAAGAGTGTGCTGTAGAGAAGGCATTTTAACTTAAATTGAATTCTGGTTTGCAGGTGTTAAGAAATCTGTCTCTGAACCAAAGTGACAGACATTGCATTCCTCTTGCAAAAATGTCACTACCAGTACCACACAATATCAATACCACTGTAGATACCACTGTTTGCTGTGAGGTTCTTGGCCTTCACATTTAATTCCCCAGACCCCTGATGCATTATGGGGGTGTGAACTGGAATGGAATGGATGATAGTGCGTAGACACTCCTCCTCTCTCACCACAGTCTCCCCTGAACGTACCCCACCCCTCGTTTCCTGTGGCTGGGGCTGAGGGGAACAGTTGCACACCCTGATAAGCCCGCTCGGAGGGAAGCCTATGCAGGCGGGTAATCAGTATGTTAGATGCTAGCAATCAAGAACAATCACAAGCTCTCATCATGTTTATGTTGCGGTGGCCCTTTTATGCTATTTAAGTGAAGGGCAATTGTATAGCATCCAGTGGTGTTTCATGTTACACGGTTAAGAGGACTCACATCTGGTAGAATTTGTCAATTTCAGGTGAGATGGAAAGAAATTAGAGGCCAAATAGACACATTAGAGCCTTGAATAAATTGTCAAGGTTTTGATAAGAGAAATACCCTTCTGTCAGTCAAACATTGCATCTTTATAACATGCACATTCCCTTTTACACCAGCACCTACATATGTACTAAAAATTCTTTGCACACAACTGCAGATGCTGATAGGCAGCACTGTTTGAAGAAGGCCAAGAATGCTAAATGGTTAACAGGTGTGTGGAGGATTTAGTGCCATGCCTATCGAGTTACAGTGGGATGTGCAACATGCATCAGTCAATACAGAGTGCAGACAGAGGAGCGTGAGTACAGTATGAACGCTGTGGGACCAAAACCACATGTGCAAAACGTGATACGGAGAAATTGCAGTTATGTGTTTTTCCGTGACAGCAGGAAGATGTACAGTCACTGACCCTCTGAAGCCTGTTCGTGCTTTTTAAGAGGTGTGGTTGGGACTGGATGGTGTCTAGTTTAAATCCTGGAAGGTAAAAATATTTAAATAAGTCCAACCTTCTGCCGTATGGCATCACATTATGAGCATTTATGAGTGATTTCAAGATAATAGATTCACTGTATGGTAGTTAGAATTACGTAATGGCTCCATGAAGACCTATTATGTTTACAGATCCAGTACTATATGGCCTGTTTGCAGGGGGAAGGGGTTAGTTTGGTTACTTTGTAGTGTCATGGGACTTTTATTTGCTCGAAAACCGAGATAAATCTTTGCTTTACTTTCTTGTTTCCTCAATTACAAAGATAACACAAGCAAGTTAGGGTCCCAGGCCACCGCAAGTACGAAATCTATGATAATACTGTATTAAATTTTAATTCTGACATGTCTTCTGGTAGAGAGAGAAATGCATTAAAAAAACAGTGGCGACGTGTGACAAGCAAAGCCATATAAATGTCAATCTAGTTGTATGCACAACACAGTAACAACAAGAGATGTGTTAAAGGACACATAATAGAGCCTCTGTTGCTTTTGATTTCTCACAGTCTTTATCCTTACACTTTGAAATCCACCCAGCCTGAAAGGAATTGTCATATTATTGTTGGAGGAAAAGTCTTTGGTTGGCAACCAGCTTCCTCAGTAGTACATCCTGATGTCATGCTGCCTTTTAAACACAGAGCTTTCCTGCAGTGATGTTGTAATTGCTTTATCTAGCACAGGCTTCTTTAAATGACGCCTAATTGAGGGCCTTCACCACACCCTTTCCTCATGTGGCTCCATGCGGCAATCAACCTGCCACGTTATCACCACATCTTAATAAAAACTAAAATGATTGGACCACAACCCAGGACTTCCCATAGAAATAGGAAAACGAGGAAGGAGGGGTAAAAAAGCAACCGAAAAAAACATCCTGACTTAACTGACATGGGGAGTGGGCTTTCAATGCACAGGATATAGAGAGATTGGTGGTTTGAGGCATTTCGGTGAAGTAGAAAAGGGAGTAAAAAAGAGAAAATTACTTGTCACGCAAACGACAGAGCAGACCACACAGCTGGGAGGAGCTTTGTGTATGTTATATAATTAATAACCACAGTATTTAAAACATTTACACACTGAAAAAATGGTTGGCATCCAGTAGAAACACAGAGCAGTCATGCAAGTTTCAGCTGTGTAATGAAATCCATCTTGGAAATATTCATTTAAAGCAAATAACTGATTATATCAAAGAATTTCCAGCAGCCACATATATATATGTTGAATATGCCTTTTGTATAATCATCCGGTTGTTTAAATGTTTCCCCACATGTTAGTTATTATAGGAGGATGTTGATTACATAAGGGCTATAAATGTACAGTATAGGGTTAATTTACTGTACATGGGAGACCATATGTTTGTTCTCTCCTCTTAAAGCTTTTCTCATGACAGTTTAACACCTCAAGCCAAATCAGTGATAAGAACACCATTAATTTGGAACGACATGGTTCATCTTCAAATGTAACGAGCCATGTTTAGGTTATACGAAACAGCTGTGCTAATATTTGCAATTTTCTTAGAAGGTATGCGTTTGTATATGTGTGTGTGCATGCAATGTTAGTTTAAGTTCACTGTTCCCAGTGAAGCATATTAACACTATATTATACTAATATATTATGTTGTATAATACAGTATGTATATACTGTATGATGTAAAGATATTTTTTATTTCATTTTATTGTTGACTGGATCTCACACTTTTCTATGTGGCCTTTATTTCTACAGTATTTATAAATTTTCCATTTTCCGCACCATGTTTTGTAGTAATGCTTATTCTTGTGGAGCTAAAATGACATTGAGATCTACTTGCTGCTATGTACCAAATATATATAGTAATAAAAAAAAATAAACAAATCATCAAAAAACTCATCTGCAAACTTAGTTTTACAGGATGTGATGGCTGGGTTTATTATGAGTACAGACAGCATTCGATGCAAATTGTACATACAACAACATTAGAAAGACATGACTAGACGCGTATTTCTGACTGTGAGTTAAAAAGAAAAAATATGCCTTACGCCACCATTTGTTGAAATAGGGCTTATCACGGTCTCCTCTAGATGTAGATAGGTGGGCAAACACATTTTTTGTCTCAGTGCATGCATTGTCTCAGTCGGGCGGAGCCGCTGCTAGCTTAGCTTAGCGTAGTGAATGGAATCCTTTGTTGCCGTTAGCATGTCGTGAGTAAAAGTGAGCCAACAAAAACAACAACATAATTACTTAGTGTGGCCTGCGTATTCACAAAGAGTATAAATAGCAATGCAAAATAAGACTAGATGATTTCCTAGATATATATTGATTTGGGACTATATTGGGTGGAAGTAGGCTACAGCCAAAGCAGGGCTATAAACTGCAGAGGCAATTTACATGGTTTTTTGTTTCTTCATTTTTAGTAATTTGGGTGAAGCAACACTTTTTAATTACATCCATCCATCTATAGAGAACAATGAGAATACTTTGCATGTCTGCACTAGAATACGTCGAACAGCTGTAGTTGGTCATGACAACCATAAATTCGCAGATTATTATGACACTTAATTTAATTATAGATTGTTGACCAAGCTCAGTGCTCAGTGCTGTTGTTTATTAATGTAAAGCATTCATAGACCTTCGATTGTGAAACTTTAAACTGTATGTTTTTTATATGTTTGAATGTTTTGTGTATTGCATGTTATGTGGTGGTCTACATAGTTTTTAGGATGTCCCGCCTCTTAGACTGTAAACCTAGTTTACCTACGGGTACCAATAAAGTAACCTGAACCTGAACCTGAAACGTAATTACTCTCCAGCTCAGTGAGTTATATTCCCTATGAAAGTTTGACCTGTCACAATGAAAATATAAATTATCTCCCTCAACCAGATGCAGATGTGTACTTGTGTAGAATATAATAATAAAAAAAAAAAAAACATTGGAGGAATCCATAGGAATAAATGCATTTTCTCATTTGGATATGTTAGCAACTGTAAAAAAAAAATGCTCAGTTGAAGAATACAGTTGGGATAAATGTATGAATACACAAAATCTTTCACTTTTATTGCACCACACAAACTAGTGGAGATTATATTTTACTAATATGTACACATATTACCTGCCAGGTTTAACTGTTTCATACAGTTAGTTAACTGAATAAGCTAACTTAACTTAGCATGCCAACGCCCCTTTAGAATGCCGAATTAAAGAGGTAAATAGTGTTGACCTATGTCTTACCTATGCTGTTTCTACACAGATTTCTACATGTATACAAATATAAAGAACATTTTTTTATCCACATTTACAAAAGATTGGTATCTATCTAGGACATTTCTTAAGTTTTACTGGTGCAACCTGATATAGTGAATCAAGAGTTTCAAACCAACTAGTACAGTGTCTAAGAACTTTACACACAAACTAATGCCTAATTTTCATCACATGGTTCAGCTCGACTCGATACAAGTCACTTTTGGTATCTGGTGCTTCTCTATATTTCGTTTTTCACTTTTAACTCCACCTTCTAGTATCGACTCAGCTAGCTTGGAACTTCGACCGAGGTTGTCCTAAAAAAGAATACCATGCACTATCTACAACATTTTCAAATGGATAACCAAAAAAGAGAGAAACGAGTTGAGTACAAGTAGAGCTGCGATGAATGCAGCATTTATGAATCAACAAAAACCTGATGCAACCCAGTCCTGAACTTTGTCCTTTCAAACTTCTTCTCCCATGTCACATAACTGCTGTACCATGAGTGCATTGGCTGCCACTTAAATAATGAACCGTGAGCTATTGACCCTTGCATGACCAAGCCATTCCTGAGTGAAGCTTATGGATTGTGTCGATGCATCTGTCTGACACGGCTAAAGGCAAACAGATTTAACGGGATGAGAAAAAGGAATGTTCTCCCCATCTTCAGTGAAAATGTCAGGCCCGGCAAACGCCTGTGTCAGATTACTGTGGCAGCAGCGATAAGCAGATGTAAAGACCCGTGGGGCGTATTTATTATATAGCCAGAAGACTGCAGAGAACAGTGCTCTGGAGAAAATAACATGCTCACATGCAATATTTGTCAGGGCGTTGGGCCTCCTCGGGTGATAATACACTAGGACGGATGTACAGTTATTGCATTTTTCCCAGACATAAATTCTCAAATATTTCCATACAGAAATAATTAACAAAGTTAATAAGGAAGTTTGCATAAGGCACAGGAGCCAATCTTTGAAAAGAAAAACAGAAGGTGTCTCTGAGAATATATAACAACGTATTGAGTTTCTGAGCAAAAATGTGATTCTAAGCGCAGCACAAAATGCGGTTGCCTTGAAGTTGAAGAATGACATCCTGTACAGGTATAACATTCTCTGTTGGCATGGTAATGATGATATTGCCCAAATAACATTATTAATTAAATTAAATATCAAATTAAAAAGAGAGCAGTTGAACAAACAATAAAAGAGAAAATATAGCTTTTATGCTAACATAAATAACATACATTTAAAATGGGTTCTTATTAATGGCTTTAAAGAATTATTACTAATTAGAATTGTCATAAATGAATAAAGCCATTAGTTTTTACTTATAAACCCTTTATAAAGGTAGCCTATTAGAAAGTGGCACTTTGTAAAGGAAAAAAACACATTTTTGTTTTCCTTCCAACTTTGTATCAATCCTTGAGCCCAGATTTGTGCATTAACCCTACTGTAACAAACCCTTGACTGTATCATTACACCTCTGTCATCCCAAACAAAAATAGATTAGATGCTGCTTCACAACTGCAAACTATTTCTTGAGTTTTTAAGTCAATTGATTTTAATTTTTGTCACAGTTGTAGTTGTGTGTGAATGAATATTTTGCACTACATTGTGTTTGGGATAAGATAAACTTTATTGTCCCCGAAGGGAAATTTGTTTTGGACTCTGTCCGTTCCGCAGCTTTACAAAGAAAACACAAAATACAAAAATAATCCCATACATCTCTCAACACATACTCTCATGCAAAACATGCTCTCATATACATTAGACGGGTACCTATATAGTAAGCACATTAACTCCTCCTTTCAGTGGCAGTTTTTAATTGAACAACCCTGTCGGCTGCATTCTCCGCAATAAGTGTAGCACAACCACACCCACTTTAACCATTTCCTCCACTGCTGCCTTGGGACCCCTCTCCAAATGTTTGTGTAATGTCCATTTGCTGGAGGGCTATTGAGTGAGAATAGCTATCAAACAGGCAGCGGCTTTGAGAAAGAACAACACCCGTCTGCTGATGGCTGACGTGAACCAGGCCTGTTTTATTTAGCTGGGTGTGCTGGGAGAGCTCAGTCTTTGGCCACTGGTTGAACTCTCAGCCATCACGGTAGCTTATGAAACAATAACCACACTAAGAGGCACTAGGAAGCACAGGGCACACAAAAGCCCCATACTGTGCACCCAGTCCATATGTTATTAGCTTCTCAGACAATATAGGGAAGTATGTGAGTAGATCTGTTTTCAGTGGGCTTTGGTTTGACGGTGGGGCTGCGATGTTCCTGTGTTTGTGATGAAAGCTTAAGAGGCGAGCTGTGAGCCTGTTAGCAAGTTTTGTTGTGCTGCATCTTAAAGCACTCAGTGAACGGAAGGAAGCTGCTCTCCTTTCATTAGAGGGAGGTCTGAATGTTTGTGCAGCCTCAGTGGGCAGGAGCCCACTTCTCACAGGTGACACTTCAAAACAGTGTGGAGTATGAGACCTATAGCCTTGATCCAGGACCGTCGTTTCAGTCACGCAGGCATTAGGATGGGAGTGTTGACAAAACAAACTTACCTGATAATAGTAGGCTATATTTTTAGTGACTCACAAGCAAAAATATCAATGTTAGGTGGGTGTAAAGTGACTAAAACCTGATCCATCACAGTCAACACAAACCATGTAAAATCAAAGATGGCTGACTGTGTGCTGTGCTGGTGTGGGTTGCTGGATTATACATTTTAATCCAACCCTATCACCAGTCAAGGACATCAACATTGGACAATTCTGCAAAACTTCCAAAAAGAAAAAAAACTGGGAGCAAAATCAGGCCGATGAACAGGAGAGGAAAAGTCAAATACAAGTGTTTTATAGCCACACAACCCTTTGAGACCATATCAAAGGGTAAAGACATGCTTATATTTTATATTACATTACAAAATGTTACCGTTTTTTTATTTTTACAAATGAAGGTTTGGTGTAGATAAGTCAGAGTAAGTTTGCTATATTTTAATGCAAACTGCTATTATATTATAGATTACAGTTTGCATTAAAATCTGTCAGCGATTTGATTTCGCCCTGCAGCTCAGTCCGGAAACCTGTACGTTATCTATCCTGCTTCCGTTACAAATTTGCGGGAACCAATCACAAACTGGCTTATCCACCTGGGGCGCTATTGGCAGGTTTGACACGATGGTGATAGAGAAGCAACGGCATGCAGCTTTTGTTTACATTCAACAAGCCGGCCAACGAAGCGCAGCTACTCGTTGATGCCGCTGTCGCTGCTACGTCACCCGGATCGTTTGTCTGATTGGTTGAAGGACTATCCAATTTCATACAGAGTCATTTGAACTATGCCCGTTGGTCTTGTGCAATAGAAAATAAGACTCCCCAGACTAATATTCAATCTTAAAAGATTGAGCTTGGCCTGGTGATAGCCAGACTAGTTATATTATACACATTAACCAAAATGCACATTTTCTGTGAGAGTGACAAGACCTATTTAACCTTTATGTAAAATATGCTTTCTTGTAGTCCACATCTGTGCCTGATGTGTTTACACCAGGTAAGAGATGCAAATAAACAACAATCACAAGTTATTCAGAAACACCTCCTGATTGGTCCTGGTACAGGGCAAAATCCTGTTTAAAACAAACTTGACTATTATTTTCAAAGGCTAGCTGACCCAGTGTAATGGAGTGTTTAATCTTGGTTTTAAAGTCAGTTGAACGTAGTAAATCAAATACAGTTTGCACTAAGCGCAGAGATCTTTGGTCAGATTTAAATGGAATGAGCTCTTTTTTTTTTCAGCATCCTGTTTCTAATCCAAAATGACTGTGATGTGGCGAGATAACAGCTCAGACTTAATGAGCTGTCTACAGCCTGGACAGACTGATGTAACTAATCTACCAGTGTCTTCCTGCCTATAAAAATGTATTTTGGTGTTTCTGCCAACTTATTTACTTCTCTCAGTTCTTGTCTATCTCTTTCTCTTCTCTTATTTTCTTTCTTTCTTAATATTTAGTTGAAAGAAATAGCAAGGGAAATGTATCCTCTGCACTTGATTACTTTCTCTCTCACTAGACATGCAAAGAGCTGTCTGGCGGAGCTGTAGTAAACTGTTAACATATCAGATTCTAACTCAGCTTGAGTGAGTTTAGATGACGTATCTGCAAAGCTGGCCAATCTTTGCTGCAGAAACTTCAACTTGCAAGATTCACCAAGTCACATTGATGATTTATATAAAATCTACAACAATGCAGATAATGTGAAAAGTCATAATTTTAGCCATATTACACAGTCTACTTTTAAGTACAACAAACTGACGCCAAAGTCATAAACATTCTCTGGCCTTGGGACCAACTGTTGAGGCTCGCTGCTGGAGTTGATAAGCCCCACAGGATGACATAGCTGGGGTTATCGAGCTCGGCCAAGCCAGAAGACCTCTGCTATCGCTGGACGGGGTGGCAGAGGAAAAACTCACCCCGTTATCTCGCCTCTGCTGGGTGAATAACACTCCTCCCCCTGTCCGCTCCCTTCAGGTAGTGCTCTCATCTTTCTTCTTAGTTAACCTCATGGGGATTGCACTAGTAACAGATCAGAAACATGTGCTCAGACTTTTGTATGACTCCTTTAGGCTGTGGTATGAAGAGTGAGGCTCTCTTGGCATGCAGACAAGACTACAGAAATTCAGCCCAAGTGTTTATTTTAAATGAAAGAAATTTGCTATCACATGAAGCGGCGCTAATTTAAACACAATAGCTGTGTGTGTGTGTGTGTGTGTGTGTGTGTGTGTGTGTGTGTGTGTGTGTGTGTGTGTGTGTGTGTGTGTGTGTGTGTGTGTGTAAGACAATGTGGTGATAGGAAATCTAATGTTGAAGTTAAAGTGGATTATTTAATTAACCAAAATGAAAACAACCTCTTCTGTAAGTGCAGAGTGGAAACCCAGAAACGACTCATAACAAAATAAACCTCCAGTCTGGATAAATTCCAACAAGCTGAGCCTGTAGATCCATCTGTGCTTCTCAAATGTAGACTGCTGCGTGCATTATACAAACACAGCCTTATTTGAACCAGGAGCCTGCTGTGTAGCTAGAACGTGTGTGGCTGACCCCTGAGGAGAGGCACACTGTCTTAGCCTCAGATGTGGGTAAGTAGTTGTTTTTTTAATTTTATTATTTTTTAAAGTAAAATCTAGCATTTTGAAAGAAAAGTTGCAGCCTGCCTGACTTGAGTAAGTGTTATGGAGGGCTCATTCTGCCACCAATAATGACAACTTTAAAAAACTTTAAAATCTACTCTGGATGTCCAAGGCCTAACGTTTTGCTCTCCAGCAACAATTCATTTAAATAGTAACGCCATATTTAAATATGTTTTACCCAAAGGTTTTGTAAATATGTCATAATTTTAAAGACCATGATGCCACAACTAATTTCATTGCAGTTCAACACTCTAACCCCTCCCCCCCCCCTTTATTGTTCCTGCCTTTTTTTCAAGTTTAAATCAAGCTTGGATTGAAATTGCTTAAAGGACAATTCTGGCGCAAAACAAACATAGGGGATAATAACAGATGTGTACCCACTTGATCGTTCATTGGGATATGTTTTCATGCTAATCGAATGAGTTTGTAGCTTGAAACAAGCTAGCGCGGACTTCTGATTAGCTTACAATGTTAGTATTCAGGGCACAGGGACACTAAAATTAAATCGCTATTCACTAAAAGCTCAAAATATCACCACACTTCAACGTTAGCACAATGAGGGTCTCTAAATGTTAAACGAAGCATTGAGAACTTTGTGTACCAATAGTTTATTGAAAAGATAGATTATAAAGACAGTCACGTTCATGTTTATGCGGGCGCCATCTTGGAAACCAGTCATGGCATTTGGTGATCAATGGTGCGTTCTTTTAGCCTCGGAGGTCGCAACTGGGAATGATGTCACACATGAGTTGAATGCGTTCTTTTTGCTAGTCAGATTTTCATTGTTTTCATTAGCTTTAGCCAGGTTAGCCATTGTTAGCAATGCCAGTTTAAACAATACGCTGTTTTTTTGTGCATACAAACCGCGTGACAACACAGATGACAGCGCTGATGACAGCGCTGCGTGTATCGTATCGTGTACAACTGATTTAGTGTGACACAAATAACACAGAAGTGCTTATAACTATGTTACTACAGCTTTCACAACTGTCGATACAGGGGGCAGCCATGTTTTAGCTCGGGGTACTCGGTGGTTGTACGAGTTCCAAGCTCGTAAATCCGAGGTCAGGGGGCGTGTTTACGACTTTGACCTCATAAAATACGAGTTGCGAGGCAAAAAGAACGCACCATTAATTTTAGTGTCCCCGTCATTGTAAGCTAATCAGCGGTCCGCGCTAGCTTGATTCAAGCTACAAACACATTCGATTAGCGTGAAAACGTATCCCAGAGAACAATCAAGTGGGTATACATCTGTTATTAACCCCTAGGTTCGTTTTGCGCCGATTTAGGAAAAAAGGATGACACAGTATTAGTAGTCTTGACACAGCAAGCAGGTGAGGTCGAAAACTGTTTCTTGGCTCAGCTTTAGGAAATCCATATGTAATTAACGTTTCCTCCCCACTCCTGCCAAATCCACCCTGTCAAATGCGTTATTCTTCCTCTTTGTGAGTTTACACCTTACATACAGTCAAAGGGCATCTGCCCCTGCAGGCGGTGTTTGTCCAGAGAGGCGTTGCGCCAAAGTAAATTTCCTTTTTAATCACTGGTTTAATACTTCAGGCTATTTGACCTGTTCAGTAATCAGCAGAGGGACACAAGCTTCAATGCTAAATATCTTTTAATGAAATTGACTGATGATTCAGAGCCCATGTGGACATGTGGCATTTATTTACATTAACATTATCATAGTTCACAACTTTTAAAAAATATCTTGTTATCAGACTGTCTTGACTCCTGCTATTAGCCTAATAATCTCATAATAGTCCAGCATCCTTACGGGCTTGCTGTGACATCTGGAAGCCGTACCTTCAGCCTCCGAATCTGCTGTCTGCCTGGGTTGTCTGTATTTGGGTTTATTGCTTGTAAATAGTGTTTATTATCTTGATTTATTCTCCTCAAGGTGAAATTTGTTTTGCAGTCAGTGGAAACACAGAACATGTACAATGTTTAACATAGTAAAACAATAAAATACATGAAAAATCAAATGGAAATATGTAAAAGATATGCTAATGTAAACATATCAAGTGATGCCATAGCTTACTTTAATGGTCAATATACCCTGTCTGCTTATTTGCATCTTAATCCTATAGACAAATATCCACAGGAAACCACACAATTCTACTGCTGCTGTTGCACAACTTACACTTAACACTTATTTATTCTAAACTTTAATTTATATTTATATATTGTCATTTACAACCCCAAATCAGAAAAAGTTGGGACAGTATGAAAAAAAGAAAGTAGTGATTTCTAAATGTACTTTGACTTGTATTTCATTGCAGACAATGTGAACACAAAATATTTCATGTTTTGTCTGGTCAACTTAATTTCATTTGTAAATATACATCCTTTCCTGTCATTCAGACCTGCAACACATTCCAAAAAAGGTTGGGACAAGAGCAATTTAGGGCTAGTAATCAGGTAAATTGGTTAAATAATGATGTGATTTGAAACAGTTGATGTCAACAGGTGATTGTAATTATGATTTGGTACAAAAGCAGCATCCAAGCCTAAGCTGAACAACCGTGATCTCCGAGCCCTCAGGCGGCACTGCATCAAGAATCGTCATTCATCTATAAGCAATATCACCACATGGGCTCAGGACTACTTTGGCAAACCTTTGTCAAGTACCACAATACGTAGTTACAGCCACAAATGCCAGTTAAAACTGTACTGTGCCAAAAGGAAGCCCTATGTTAACAGTGTCCAGAAGCACCGTCGACTTCTCTGGGCTCGGAGGCATCTGGGATGGACCATCACACAGTGGAAATGTGTACTGTGGTCAGATGAATCAGTATTTCAGGTATTTTTTGGGAGAAATGGACGCCGTGTGCTCCGGACCAAAGAAGAAAAGGATTATCCAGACTGTTACCAGCAACAAGTCCAAAAGCCAGGGTCTGTCATGGTATGGGGTTGTGTCAGTGCCCTTGGCAAAGGTAACTTGCACTTCTGTGATGGCACCATTAATGCTGAAAAGTACATAGAGATTTTGGAGCACAATATGCTGCCTTCGAGAAGACATCTTTTCCAGGGACGTCCATGCATATTGCAACAAGATAATGCAAAACCACATTCTGCACACATTACAAAGTCCTGGCTGCTGAGGAAGAGGATACGGGTACTTGACTGGCCTGCCTGCAGTCCCGACCTGTCTCCAATAAAGAATGTGTGGCGCATTTTGAAGCGCAAAATGCGACAATTAAGGCCCCATACTGTTGCCCACCTTAAGACTTGTTTGCAGCAAGAATGGGACAAAATTACACCTGAAACACTTCATCACTTAGTGTCTTCAGTCCCTAAACGTCTTTTAAGTGTTGTGAAAAGGAATGGCAACATTACAAAGTGGTAAATGCTTTACTGTTCCAACTTTTTTTGAAATGTGTTGCAAGAACCAAAATAGGAATTTTGTTTTTTTGAAACAAAAACAATACAAATCATGAGGAACACATTAAATGATGTGCTGTTGTATTGTCTGCAATGAAATACAAGTCAAAGTACATTTAGAAATCAATACTTTCTTGTTTTATTTGTGTTTTCCATACTATCCCAACTTTTTCTGATTTGGGGTTGTATATTAATACTTTTACTACTCTATTTTTTAACACAGCGTATTGCAGTACATGTTTGTACTTGTTTGTAGCTTGTTTTGTATCTTGTTATAGCCACAATACCTGTGTGTGTATATTGTATGCAGCGTGCTTAGATAGGCCTATATATATTATTTGACAATGATGATGTTAAAAACTTCATATTTAAACTGTATTATACATTGTTAGTTTTATTGTTGCATTTATTATACGGCTACTTGGCATTATTTTAAAGTGTGTATTTGTAAAGCTGCTGGCAATATTATAATTGTTACTATATTATATTGTTAATGAATACATATTAAGTAAAGTCTGTACAGTGTGTTGTTCTGCTCCCCTCCTGCGATGAACACTTGTAGGTACAACATTCACTGAGCATGCGCAGAACGGTAGTGAGCCTGTATCTGTTCCTAGACATCATCACAGGTTGAGCTGAACATCCTCTGCCACAAGGAGGGATCTTCATCATTTATTTGTGCCATTTTTCTGTCTCCGCTGCCGCTGCTTCTGCGGTGTAAAAACAAACAGCACGGAGGGGGTAGAAGCCATAAGATGAAGAAACGTTATGTGGACGCGAGCAGACTACGGAAAATGAAAAAACTGAAAATAACGGAGAAGCTGTCTGAAAGGTAGCTAGCGCTGCGAGCCGCGTCGCCCTGACGGAGGCTGCTTTTGTTATGGTGCCTCGTCTTTGTGTAAATTTCAGCCGTCGTCATCCTGCTCACCTGTCTGCCTCACATCCCACATCACTTCATCTCGTGTCTCACATTTTATATGAACGAGTCTGGAGCTTTAATACACTCCATTGCAGTTTGATTGCGGAGGCAGAAGCGTAGACATGTTTATGCGAGTTACTTCAACCGACATTGCTTACAGAAAGACAGAAATAAGCAGCGGGGCAAGTTAACGTCGGCCTGCTTCCCTTCAGGGTTGTTACATCTGCTTTTACACTGTGTCCCGTGTCCTCAATTAGGCCAGATTATGCGTACGGTTAACGCATTATGTTTGTATTAACTGAAAATGTAATAGGTCAAACTAAAGGAAAGCAGATCACTTTGCACATAAATAAGCATAATTTGAAAGCGTCTAGACAGAGTCCAGACAAGAAAAGACTGCCTCTGGAGAAAGAAACCACTTGTTTTAATTATGCATTGTTTCACATGAGACAGACAGTACATTTAAAAAAAAAACATTATAATATAGCCCACAGTATTTTTAAAACACTGTCTTTTGTTTTTATGAATTTGCAATCAAATAGCCTTTACAATTCTTGCTAATTTTTATTGTGGAATACCTTGTGTATTTGGCAGCTATGATGGAAATGAAAATGAATTAAAATACTCTATTGACAATATAAAGATACATTAAAATACTCTATAGGCAATATTACAAGCTGTATCTTAACTTCTTTGAAGAATTTAAGATGCTGTAGTCCTCCATTTTCTCCTTTCTAAGTCTTGAAGATTAAATGTTTTTTGTGGAATAACTTGCATATTTGGCAGTTATATGTAAAATACAAATGAGATACATTAAAACATGCTCTTTAAGTAGGATAACATAAGGCTAATTTGAACATATGAAGAATTTAAGCTGCTGTCCCTTACTCTTTCAATAAAATATTGCTTTTTGTTGTTGCATATTTAGTATTTTCTTTAGTATAAAATACATGTAAGATAAAATACATTTTATATTAGTGACAACACAAGGGAGATTTAAAACGTGCATGTGCAATAGTGTGCTGTGGTGCTCCCTCTCTCCTCCAGCTGAAATATTGCCATGGTTACCAAACAAAGAAGGGGTGATGTGATAACAGTCTATGGACGAGCAGAACAAAGGAGAAAACCACAGCTCCTGTTTGGCTCGTGGTCGCCTGATCAAATGAATGAGGGAACAGTCATTGTTCTGTAGTGCCTCTACTTAAAAGGACGGACTGCAATTTTAAGATGCAGCTGCTCAATTATAGGTTTAGCAACATGTATCCGATTCCCAGTCTTGTATTGGCTTCTGTGTGTTTAATGCTTTGGCTTAAGAGGCTTTGCTGTATCTGAAATGTGTTTATTTACTAGAATCAGAGCCTAGAATACTTGTTTAATGAATTAGTTTCACATTTGTACACACTGAATACACCCCTCTGCTGATGGTTTATGTAAAATAATAAAAGTGATGGACTTCATCTGTCTGTTTGCAGTGCGTACACCTTCCTGAAGTTTATGATGATGTGGACGCTGGTGCTGCTGGCAGATTTCATCCTTGAATTCAGACTGGAGTACTTGTGGCCGTGCTGGCTCTTCTTTGGGAGTGTATACACCACTTTCCACTGCCACGGGCTGGTGAGAACCTCTCCTGTGTGATTTCATATTGTGTTCCCAGACGATGATAATCCTACAAAATGAATCCAGTGCTTTTTACTGAAATTAATGTTGTTGTTTTTTTGCTTGCAGGTTATCTGTGTTGTTTTTGTTTGTGCTGCCTTCACTCTGGACATCTTTTGTTTAATTTTTGTTCCTTTGCACTGGCTGTTCTTTGTGGCAAGCACCTATGTGTTATTTAATTACATATGGCACACAGGTGAGTACGTGGATTATTGTTTGTTTTGTTTTGTTTTTCACCGCACATATGACAAAATATGTCAAACTCTGTTTCTCTCATACAAATGAAGCGTTGTTTGTAATGGATATGCAGCCATTTAGATATTTCATTCAACTGAATTAGCAGGGATTTTATTAAAATAAGTACTCTTTCCATCTTCTCACATCTGATCCTTCATTCCAGCAGCAGTCAGACTCTTTAATGCAACATCATAATGTAGCACTGCTAGCTGTTTCTGCAATATAAGCCATCACTTACAATATTCTGCACTATGCATATTTATTTATTTATTACTCTGTGTCACCTCCTACTGTGCAATATGTATTTTCTATTCATCCACACCTTACTCATCTGTGTATATATACTGTCTGTTTATATAAGGCTGTTTATTGTGTAAATATGTTTGTATTATTAGTATTATTATAACTGATTCTATTTTTTCTATTTCTTATAATACTTTCTGTATATGTTCTCTCCTATGTCTATTTAATGTGTATTTGTGTTATTCTGATGTGTGTACATTTTTTTCTTTTGAGCTGCTGTAGCACAGGAATTTCACCAGTGTGGGATTAATAAAGTCTATCTTATCTTATTATGTTATGTTCTTCTGCAGAGAAAGGCATCTGTATATCGACGGTGTCCCTGTGGATTCTGCTTGTGTACACAGAGGCTTCACTTCGACTCAGAGACCTTAAAACCTCTCATGCCAATCTGTCTCATCTTTTTGCTGCACATTGGTATGTTGATTTAACACAATTCACCCTTTCTGCCCTTAGAAGAATTTTCAGAATAGTTTTTTTTAGGATTTCTTACATAAGATTAATTGAGCTGTAATAAACACACTTTTATTAATCCCCTGTGTGATATTATGAATCGTTTTAGATGTTCGTGCACCATAAGTACAATGCATACATCTATAAATAGACTAACTAACAAATAATAATAGAAATTGGTTAGCCAGTTTATAGCTGTTTAATGTGGCACACACATTCTAACTGTGTTTTCCCTTGTTGTATTCACATTCAGCATTGGATATCCTGTAGTGTATCTGGGGTTTGATGCAACCTGCTACTTCACCAACATCTTCAAGCTGCGCATACAGAAAGCTGTGCAGAGTGAGAATGATTTCCACATGCACCTCCTGCAGCACTCGCTCCCTCCAGGCCTGCAGGTTTACCCCAAGACTGGCACAGATGGCAGCAGCAGTAAGTCTTTTGCACCTATTTATACACACTTCTATCTACCATTCTTACAATCTTCAGGATGTTCCTAATTTATCAGATCAGAGGCTTGGCACTCAGTCCTATACTGTTTATTCCAATAAACATTGAAAAAGACCTACCAGGAAGTCATCCTTTTCAGCAAACGAGGAAATTCTTACAGAATGCAATTGCTCGCTTTTTTCCCCTTATGTTACCCAAGTGAAAATGATGACAACATACTCAAGTGGCAGCAAATATTGCACAGAGACAACCACCGTTTCTTTTCCAACTTGCAAGTGTCTGCAAGGGTGTTGTTCATTAGGGCTGTCATCGACTAAAGAAACTTGTTGACTAATCGATTAGTTGATTTAATAGACAGATCTGTGAAACTGAGGTTCTCTACAAGGAATCATGCAAAAGCAACCACTTTAAATCGTGTGTTTCGCCTAGATGTGCTCATAAGTTTGTCGGAAATAAGTGATTCAGCATTAAAAAGCATAAAAAATGACTAATCCACTAAAGAAATCTGAGTCGACAAAACGATCGATTAGTCGACTAATCAACTAATAGGGGGCAGCACTACAGCACAGATGAGTCCATCCTACTTAGGGAAATCCTTTTGACTGCAGCAAATCTTTATAACACCTAAATGCAACAAACTGAACTTTCTCCACTGTTGTTCACACCTAAGACAGCAGACTGCAAATGTTTTTGCACCGTTCATATCCCAACAGCAGAATTAAGATCATATTAGAAAGATGATATTGACATTTTGTTTTTCATCTGCCTGTTCTTGCAGGCTCAAAGTGGAAAATAAAGCCTGAGTCGACTCAGTATCAGTGTCAGAACGGCGCTGTAGTGGCCCATGATGAGGTGCACTCTGTGGACTGCCTCCAGATCCGCAGTGAAGAGAAAGCGTTGGAGAAGGGAACACAGGAGGTGACGTCAGCTGAATCAAACCGGCGTCCGTTATCATCCAAACCTGGTGAGTCCAGAGAGCTGCTCCACTGTGGGGCAGGAGGACCGGAATCCTCTACAACCCTGGAAAATCTACCTCAAGATGAGCAAGGAAGCAAAGCCACACGGGCGGCTAAAAGTTCCTCGCCAAAAGCCCGCAGAGGCACCACGAACACTCCTTCACCACCCGCAGGGAGGACTGAGAAGAAGCAGAGATCCAGCTCAAAAACACTCAGCCCCAACCGGGACGTAACAGAGAAGAGTGTCGCAGCAGCTCAGAATCACCACGCTGAACAGATGACCAAGTATGCCACCGTTAACTTCAGTTTAGTTCGATATTAGGCATGTGAAGGTACAATTAGAGCTAAAAAAAAAAATCTCTCTTTCCCTGTAACTCCACCTTTATTATCTTTCAGGCTGGAGCAGGAGCTGAGGAGGCTGAAGGGCGAGCTGCAGGTGAGCAGGCAGAGCGAGCAGGAGCTGCGAAGTCACATCTGCAACTTGACCAACAGCGAGAGGAGCCTGAGACCAGAGGTTTCCCTGCTCAGACAGTCCAACATGCTGCTCCAGAGCAAGTGAGTCATCCACTAGATCCACTGCTAAAAGCTCTTTGGCTCCTTCTGTGGGCCGTTTTACACATTACATCAGTCTATGAATAAAAAGTAAGACATGGATGAAATGCTGCTCGGACTAAGGCAATCTGTGTGAAAGCAAACCATTTGTGGAATGATGGTTTTATCCTCAAAATTATTGATGGATCTCTTTTAAAGATGAAATTATTATAATATGAAGTGGATTGAGGCTCACAATTCTCATCCATAAATGAATGTTACATGTTGGCTCCTTGTAACAAAAGAGGAAGCTTACACAAACGTCAACTCACAGCCTTTATTTGGCCAAACTACAACTGAACATAAACTTGAAGGAACATATGGAAGTCAGTAATATCAGTTGTGCCATGAGTGTATGGGTGAGTGTAGGTAAGTGTAAAAGGAAAAGTCTGTCTTTTTGCAAGACACTGTGAAGTTAGTCACAAACAAGTGTATTTGGACTTTGTGGCAGTAAACCACTTTTTTATGGTCTTATTTTCGACATTATGTAAAGTGAGATTAATACTTTTTCTTCAGGATTCTGTGTCTGACTAAAACCAAGCAGAGGGACAAACAGAGCAGTGCGATGCTGGAGAAGAAGACCAGATCAGAGACGGAGGCCAGACTCTCTGTTGAAAAACAGTTGGCTGAGCTTCAGGCTCAGAAACTGGAGGAAGCAGCCAGCACAGCACGGAGTCTAACAAACAGGTAAATCATGCCTCTTAAACCTTTAAAATTCCTGTAACTGACGTGGTTTTGTACCTGGAAAGTAAAGCTGAATCTGCATTTGTATGTTTTGCTTTCTTGCTGATGAGGAGATCGATACCGCTCTCATGTATGTGTTCAGTATGAAGCTGGAACCAGCAGCTGATTAGCTTAGCTACCTACACGCCCCCTACAGCTCACTAATTTAAACTTTATATCTCATTTGCTTAATTTGTGCACAAACCGAAGAGTAAAAAAACACCACTTGTGGTTTCACAGGAGTTATGTTTGGGACTATTTCTTAGAAGTCACTGTGCCTGGCCAAGACATAGTCCGGGACGTAACACCACAGCACAATTTTGTTGTTGTTACAGTTCGTTTTTTGACGCCTCAAAACAAACAAGATATAACTTAAAGTAAATTTTTGAGCTTTAGAGGTGCTAGTAGGGGGATATAGTTCCCTTTGGACAAAGCTAGGCTAGTTGTTTCGTCTGCTTCCTGTCTTTGTGCACAGCTAACTGTAACTCTAGCCTTAAATTGAAAGCACAAATATGACAGTGGTATGTCTTGTTATCTAAGCCACGGCAAGAAAGTGAATAAGCCAAAACTATCCCTAAATTCCACACATAATGTTTTTCATAGATTGTAATATATTTCTTTGCATTTTATGTATCCGTCTTCATTACATGTGTGGAATATTTAAAAAATAAAAAAGACCAATGCAAATTTAATGCCATGTTTCTCTCTGTGTAAACTGGTCTTTATTTCCAATGAAACCCCTCTCTTACCGTTCAAATTTTCTCCGTCTCCTACACCAGGCAGGAACACTGTGAGACCCAAATGTTAAGGAAAAGAGTTAAAGATCTAGAGACAGAGTACAAACAACTACAGCTGGAGTGTCAAGTGAAAGAGAGTCGTGTGGTAGATCTAGAGAGTGATGTTGAGGTATCTTTTTTACACTATTTGGGAATGAACTTGTGAGTTTAAGTGTCTGTGAGTCTCAAGTGGTCCAGTACTTGGTTGTCCTCAGTTTGGTCATATAGACATTTTGCTGTTTGAGTTCTGATTTTTATGTCTGTAATTCTTTGTGTTTGTAAAATCTTTTAGAAAACTGAATCATTCATTGGCATCATTTAGTATTTAAAAAAAAAATCTATTTTATGTTGGACTGCAGTCAACACATTGCACTTTGTCATCCTATCAGTATGCAGTAATATTGTATGGTTGTGTTTGTTGTCTTGGCATCAGGTGTGTACATTGTTGTACTGTGTGGTATTTGATTTCATTTTAGTGAAATACTCTCCATGAAGCATGCTGAAACAAAAGCCAGGTTTTTCATAAAAAAACATTGCACTGCTTTAATAAATACATTTCAGAGTATGGGTCACCTCCCTCAAAATGTTAAAAGTCAATGTTAACACAGATATAATCATCCCTCGGAGTATCTAATATGTGCAGCTTTCATGTTTTTTGAATGGCTGGCCAATTCATCATGGAACTGTTTTCCCTCTGTGGTTCATTGGTTTCCTAAGTGAATGAACCTCAACACATGTTAATGAAGGCAAAAGAAACATAGTGAAACACTGACTATGGAATTTTAAAAAGGTAAAAATACTTAGGAAACCAAAGCGCTAGAATCCCTCAGGTGGTCATCGCACAAGGATGATTGATGTTTTGTCGTTTTACTGTGTTCTTACTGTCAATGCGTTTGTGGACTCAGGCTCTGGGAAAATACCGCTGTGTGGAGAAAGAGACGGACATGCTGCTGTCCACTCTGTCAGCCATGCAGGAGAAAGCTCAACATCTGGAGTACAACCTGAGCGCAGAGACTCGCATCAAACTGGACCTGTTCTCGGCACTAGGAGACGCCCGCCGACAGCTGGAAATCGCTCAAGGTTCCCACTCTTTCTCTTAGCATTTGTATTGTCTTATTGTGCAACTTCATTTTAAATTTCAGTGTATTCTTAGTGCCTGTGGTGTGCGACTTTTTCGACTTACTGCTTCAAAAATCTGGCTGGATCGTTTGTGGAGGACAGTCTAAAGATGCAGTGGAGCAATTTTTGTGTCATTTGAGCATATGCTGTGGCAGGAGTAGGCTTTAATTAGTTTTACAGTTTTTGAGAAGGTCAGAGCATATGAACATTTCTGCTCAGTTGGGCCTAAATGTTGGTGACAGTTGCAAAGTGCAAGCATGAACAACGTACGATGTATGAATTTTTAAAGTTTTCAACTTTAGACGGTTGCTATAGCGCCATCATCAGGACTATTAGCCCACAAAGCCATTATAGTTGAATAATGACTTGGAATATTATGATATGCTACATCCTGCACTGTCCACGCCCTCAGGTGTTACTTTTGTTTGTCCTTCAGATAAAGTGATGAGGCAGGACCGGGAAATAAAGGAGATGAAGCAGAAGATTGCGGAGGTGATGGCCGTCAGTCCAGGCTTATCCTACATGGCTCCTCGGCCTCCGGTGCCACAGTATCTCACCAAGCTACTCAACTCTGAGCGTTACATGCTGAATCCACGAGCACTGATGTACCAGTGTCTGAAGAAATAAAGGATGTCATCGCCTTTTTATGATCCTTAAACCCCACATAAAACATCAGGGGAAGGGGCTAATGGATTTTTATTACAGAGCAAATGACACCATGAAGTCATCTACTTCCAGCCATGAGTGGAACCAGAATGAACCTCCACAAGTCAAATGCCTTTTGCTGCACTGATGGTGCTAACTTTCCATTATTGTATTTCCTGTTTCCTCCAACATCAAGGGTTGAAGTTTTTTTTACTCTGACAATATATCTGATATGCAGAGCTGCTGTAGACACAATTTCTATATAAAGATACAGCATAAACCATCTAGTTGGGATGTAACCGAGAAAAGCACAACATTTCTTCAAATTCAGACCCTATAAATTTGTCTAAATGAATGATTTCTGGATAACTTCAAAAAAGTAGATAAACACTGTTTACATACTGTAGCTTTAAAAGACAGATTAACTCTGTATTATATATTTTCTGGCATGACAGTAAAACTACACACTCAATATTATTTATATTGTTATCAAAAGTATTATACTTACAAAGTTGTAAGATTGTAGGGACTATAATAACCTTTGTTTTATTCAAGTGTCCCAGGTAGACATGACAGTGAGCCAGCATGCACAACACCAGGACCCTGAAGCAGCTAAATGGAATTCAGCTATCATTACTTTCATTATTTACACCTGTGCTTTTCTTACTGTGACATGTCAAAATGTTATGAAAATAAGATTTCATGCTGCACCAGATTTTGGTAATGAATTTGGTCATTTAATGTCTCAATATGACTATAGAGAGATGATAAATGATAATATTGAATTACCCCCAAACCTTAGTTAGTTGTGTTTATGGACTTCCCTTAAATTGTAAGACTAAAACAAACAATTATTTGATCAAATACAAATATTAGGTCGAGACAATATTCTATTTACATTTCTCTCAAAGCATAAATTGAATTGTTAACCAACAACATCATTATGCAAAATCTTTAAGAAAAGTATTTCTGTGCCTGTAAATAGTGGATTAAGAATATTTAAAGTGTGCTGAAATTGATCAAATTACCACTTTTTAAAATCTAAAATGTATTTTGGAGTTGCAGATATTTAGATATAACAGGTGTCTTTTTTGTGTGAAGCTTCCCGCCTTCAATCTGGGAGTTTCTTGAGAACAATGTGCAGTGATGTATAATTGTCGGCATGACCAGATAAAGTTGAGGAGGAGCAGTAAAAAGAGTTCATAGTAAGTAGCGATTATTTCTCTTTGTTCCAACTGACAGCAGCTCTTGGCTCCACAATGGAAAACCTCTGGAAAAGAGAGAAAGTGTGAACTGAATGGTTTCCACTTTGTTTGCCAGAATTAGACTTTGTTCATGAATTAAAGTGGAATAACAAGGAATGGTGATGACCAAACATGGTTCATGAATTTAATTACTGTGCCTATATATATTACTTTCAAACTGGGAAGGAAAACACAAATTAAATGTGAAAGAGTTATGTGTTTGAATTGAAGTGCTATGTACTGTTTTTGTAGTTTTTTTTGTTTAATTTTTCTTTTATTTACTCACAATGTACAGAATTGAAAATACCCATGCAGCTGAAAAACACTCATAAACTGGATGTCTCCATTTTGGTAGCTTTTTATTTAGACTGTGTTTCTACGGTGTTTTATATCAAAACTATTTTTTAGTCCTGCTGTACTTTTATTATACTGCTGTAATTTTGTACGGCAATGTGTTTGTCCGCATGAAATGTGTTTTATTCAACTGTTATTTGAGCACACATTGTGACTTTAAGTATGTACATGAATATACTTGTACAAGGGCTACAGTTTCTTAAAATTTTGAACAAATAATTCAAACAGTGATGCTCTGAGAGTAGCGAACACGCTCCTGATACACCAGGATGGTTTTTTGTATAAATAATTTAAATAATTGAATTTTGTCTCATTTGAGTGTCTGTGTGTACATTATTTTTTTTAGCACCTACATTATAGTCCCGAAAAGGTGAAACTCTCCAGAAAAGAACACATTTTCTGTAGTTTTTTTCTTCTTTTCTAAATTGTTCCCCATACATGCACCCGGAACTACTGAGGTGTATATGTTATTTACAAAAAAATATAAACCAAGTATATGAAACAACCATGCTGTTTGCAGATTGTAAGAGCTACAAAAACCTTGCTGCTAGACAAAGGATAGAACCCTGTGGCACTCCAGATACCCACATAAAAAGAGTTTTTCATATGTCTCCTTGAAGAAGAGGACCCATCATATTTATAACAATTTTTGATTTTACTTTTTTAAAACATGTCATAGTATACTTTGCCAAAAAATAGTTAGAAATCATAAAAAACGTGAGTAGAGCATGTCACAAAAAGTCATGAATACATCATTATATAGCATGTCATAAAAAAGTATTGTATGTCATGAAAAAATCATAGTATAGCATGTTATGAGCATTGTATGTCATAGCATTGTATGTCATAAAAAAGTCAAAAGCTGACGTGACGGCCTGACGACCGACCGAGTTTCACAGCATTTGCAGTTGTAAAAAGAAAAAAAAATGTATCACTACCGACCGACGGGATGACCTAACGGCACGACGTCTAAATACCTCTACTGCAACGATATTGTAGTGTTGACTATTGGTGAGATTTTTGATAAATAATCATCAGTAATGTGGATATAATGTCTAAGTGGGTAAAAGCAAATAATAGAACAGTTATAACAGTCTGGTTAGTTCATATTTATTTTCAGAATTCTAACTCTTCAAATGTTAGTATATTTACATAATGACAGTTCTCATGAATAATTACAATAATAATCATTTTATGTATACAAGGGGGAATTCATTTCAGTCTGGGACATGATTAGCAACGTGACTTTATGCTGTAATGACCATGGGTTTCAATTAGGGCATTTTTGTCCTTTAGGGTCTGAGTGTCTCTATTTCGGCTCCACTGTTTATTATAGAAGCTTGAGGTTGAACTTCCAAAATTAAAAGAAAATACCCTTACCAAAATGTATGCCATATGCATTAAAAAATGTTCCAAAAATGTCTCTAGTGATGCACAACCTTTAATATTTTTCAAACATACTTATCCTTTATCATGAAAGTTAACAACACTAAACAAAGATTGTGTACAATTTTATTTCAGGAAGTGAAAAAACGGGGTAAATGCATTGCAGAACAGAGCAGTGTCCAGCATACAAGATGGTTACAAGCATGCCAGGCAGTTCCACACTCGTATCTACAGACCCTGTCAGAAGGTAGTCCCAGCATAGAGTACACTGGACCATTGACTACATTTTTAATAACACCATTTCCAATTTATCTAAGTTCTTCCTGTTGCTGCGAAGGAGCCAGAGGTCACAGGACATTTCCAACAGGATATAAAGTGTACAGCAGTGCAAACAGTTAACACATAAGGGTGGTCTGAGCCAATAAGTGAATATCTACGTGGCGAGGGCAAAGTTTTATCTCTGCTGTCACGTAGAATACCTCAACCATGAAAAGAAACTAATAATTTAGAGACGCAAAATCTAAATGTTGACAGGCCTAAAACCTCTGCATTAAAATGACTTGATGATTCTATTATCATCACTGTTAAAATGAGAACTGAACAAACTCCAGCAGCAAGCTTGTTGCATGCATCAGTTTCCATTTAGACATAGAAAAGCATACATGCATTTACCAAACCTGTTGACAAACATCCGTCAGATTGTGTGCTTAAACAAGAAAGCATCTTCACAACCACTCCAGTAAAATGTTAAAATGTCACTTACAGACAGCTCTTTAATTGACCTAATCGATAAGTGCTGAAATGGGTGACAAACAGAAGCTACAGCAGTAGTTGGACCACAGTCAAGTGATGACATCCTCTTCATAGAAAATAACAGTGTGATTTAAAGAAAGAGAGCAAGTAAAAGCAGACATTCAAAACAACACCGGCCTTAGTGCTGGAAGTGACTTACAGTATACACACACAAGAATTTTCTTTTTTACAATAGAATTGTTTTTATATTTTAGCTGCAGCCCTTCAGATTGTTTTGCAGCTGCATGTTTCATGACTATGTTGTATAATTACAGAATTTTGGAGTAAAAGTGACATAGCATCTGTTGCATTACTAGCTTGATGCATTTGAGTCTTCTTGCTGCTCAAGATAAAGTTTGAGGGACCAGAAAACAAGACCTAACCTCACAACATCATAATACATACACTTTAGTATGCCGGGAAAAAGATTTTTTTATACAGACAAACAGTTTTATGTAAAAATGTTTAAAATACAGTTTTAATACGGACTTAAAGAAAATACTGCGGTAATCCAGTTTTAGTGCTTATCTCTTTCTTAACTACTTGAGAACTGAAAGAAATCAGACACCAAGTCAAAACATTTGTATTTTCCTTAGTAAGTTGCGACTAGGCTTTCCTCTTTTCAAAGAGAAGCAGATGGCTGTATTGGGTGGGAGGAAAAAACAAAAATAGAAAGCGAGAACCACTTAGTGGCAGCTTTTCCCACCAGAAGATACGACGACAAGCTGCAAGATCTGCAACCAGACCAAGGCTTCCTCTGTCCTCGCAAAGCTTTTCTGCAACTAAGAGGTGGAGAAAAAAAGCTAGTCCT
The DNA here is from genome assembly GCA_023631565.1 of Gymnocephalus cernua. Classification (NCBI taxonomy): domain Eukaryota; kingdom Metazoa; phylum Chordata; class Actinopteri; order Perciformes; family Percidae; genus Gymnocephalus; species Gymnocephalus cernua. The sequence goes on from CM042440.1 coordinate 9,078,767, forward strand.
GTTGTAGAGGATGAGGAGGGCTGGAAGAAGACCTAGCGAGTCCTCCGCTACGAGGAAACAGTCACCGGATTGAGAGAATCGTTCCGGCTGTAGAATTTTGAGAAGGCCTCTTCAAGAACGGATGCAAGTCGTGGCTGATCGCCCTAAAATGGAGAGACAGTAAGGTTAACAAATATCTTAGAGGCTGTTGTGGTTTTCTACTAATAGCATGAGTGTTCAGGTCAGCAGGGTCCTGATAATGAACTCCACTTACCTCACTGATGAATCCCAGCTGAACAAGCTCCACAGCCAGCTCCTGCACGTTCTCATCTGAACAGAAACACAAGGCAGTCAGACTCATACATGGCAGCGGGAGTATGATGTGTTAAGATACCTTAGTCTTTCCTTTTCTTTTTTCTTTTTTTTAACAACTGCATCATGCCAGTATTATCAACTATTATAATCTGCTTTGAAAGTATTCAAGTTTGTTATTCAAGTAATTAACGTGGAGTTTTGACAATTGATCAAAAATGTCCCATATGTTCTACCAGCATCCACATAGAACATATCAACGTGCCCACGAATGCAGTCCACAAGCAGATGTTAAAGTGCATGTGATTACTAAATCTGGGGGTGACAGGGCGCTGTGGTGGTCTAGGGGTTAAGCTGCCAACTGCAGTATGAACCACAACATTCCTGTTTGGCGTCCGGCTTGACAACTTTCTTGCATTTCTTCATCTCTCTCTTCCAACCATTTCAGAATCATCTCTCTAATTTCAACTATCAAATAGAGGCTGATGATTATGTGATAATTATAACTAAGGGTGAGAGTATTTGGTAATAACATGTCGATGTTGGAATGTGAGCACATGGCATAAAGGCACTCACTTGGTAACAAATCGCAGCTTAAGTGCCTGTTCAATTTATCCTCAAGTTTCAAAAGTAAGGTCAGCTGAAAGGAGAATAAAAAAAAAAATAATTTCAAAAAGGTCTTAAAACATAAAAGCACTTCCAAATATGACATACATTAGTTTATCACTCATCAGACAGGCAGCGTTGAAACTTACATGATGCTTGGTGCCCTCATCAACAGGCTCAATGTTGCACTGCATCTGAAGGACCTGTGAAGGAAAACAGCATTATATATGACACATCGAGGTGCAGAATATGATCAGAAAATATAGTGCTACATGCAAATGAATTAAAAAACTAATGCAAATCCTGAGTAGACTCAACTTGTTATTAAGCACAGAATGAGTACATTTGCTTCCATAAAATGAGAACTTGTGTTCTTTATTGTATTTTGCATCTCCCTCAATTTACCTACCCTAAAAATCCAATTTCTATATTCAAAATATCCTCAAATACTTTGGATATTCTCCAACTATTCCCTACGATGTCTTGGACGAGGAATAATATAATTATATAAATAAATTGTATTAATAGTGATTCACCGAATTGTGACAGTTTTAAGTTACTTGTGAAAACAAACCATGATTTGGATTTGTTAATATCATTTGACAGAGATCTCATGTCTGTGCACTCCTGCACGTCAGTTCTTACCTTCCTGGTCTCGAGTTCTGCAGGTTCAGGAGTCGGGGTTTTTACCGAGGGGGGCACTATGGGCGACTTCACCGCCTCCTGCTGAGGTTGTTGTGGACACGGTACCCCGAACGCAGTCAGAGGATAGATCCCATTCCTGGTACATCAAAAGAAAAGAAGAGGCATACCCTCAGGACAACTGCAAATGATTCATGCTGTGCAGCTGTGCCCTGAACACCAGAGGATACCTTTAGGTATGTTGCTGACCATGTATGTATATAATGTACATATGATACCCTACTTCAGGCTTTGCACATATTCAACTGCAATTTCCCATTTTTGGCCACAATCAGTTGTTTCAGTGGAGGGTGAGCATAAGGGCAGTCAATGAATATTCTATATTTGAATAGATATTCAAATAGTAAAAAGAAACAAGACATTTAATTATGAAAATGTATATTTGAATATTATCAAAGAGTAAGAAACTGGGCCACTATTGCCTAAACGTTCAGCTTCCGGTCTGATTGAGCCCAGCCTAGTCTCGCATTGCCGGACCTATCTCCACAGCGATGCGGATGAAGCCCAGCGGGTCGGGAAGAGAATTCACAGCAAGCGAGTGGGCGTGTTGACGTTCTATCATGCGGCTGCCGGTACCGAAGTAAACAAACAAGGTTCTTTGAGGGTGAAGAAGAAGACGGCACAAAGAAGCTAACTGTAGAGACAACAAACCCTTCTTTCAGTAAGAGCCAATGCCAATTTCACCGGAAAAATTCATGGACTGGCAAGAGACTCGGTTGTTTATGATCAAATTACGAACGGCTCTGTGACGGCAACGTAATCCCCGGCATGTCCTGTCTCCTGCACGCTCCAGAGAGAGAGAGGGAGAGAGGACTAACGTTACACAAGTAATTATGTCTCCCGTTGTATTGGTTTGCCCTCTGCACAAAAATAGATATTCAAATATATTCAAACCTCTGATTTTTTTTTAGAAAGAACATTCAATTGTCATTTTTGGCCAATTTTGACAGCCCTAGTGAGCAATGCTCATTTCATTTTCCCCAACAAATCTTATTAGCAGATCCAGGCATCCAAGCCAGAATCATCAAATCATAGGCAAATCAACATCATATTTGTACCCATATACGCTCCCAGCTGTAGCAATTGCTTTCTTACCTTACATCTTCCAGGAACTTGTCCAGCTCAAGGGCAGGAAACTGAGAGAGCCTAAAGCAGAAGAAAAGCTGTTACTCATGCTGAATATTCAACCAATCAGGACAAGAGTGTGACTAAATCTTCAATTGATATGAAATATAAACTTATGTAAATATAAATATTTTGTTGGTTTAAGCGTGATAATATGAAGACAGAAAACCACAGGAATACTATCAAAGATTTCCTTCCTTTCCATGGTTTTCATCCAATTATCTCTATACGTCAGTATGATGTGGTTGTGTGATACTCAGACTTACTTCATCTGAACTCCCTCCTTGGCCTCAACAATCACCAAGTTAGGGTCCATGTTCTTTGTCATCTCTTCTAAAGCATTTTCTGGAATCATATCTACATGTAAACAGAGAAGACAGCAATCAGATAAGAGCATTCACCCCTGATGGTTATTATTCCCACAATTCATTTTGTGCATGGTGGGTTCAATGGGCTTCATGTCAAAGTCTTATAAAAGTAAAATATAATAAAGAAAAGTCACCAATTTGACCTTTTTAAGAAAACACATCATGTTAGGCCACCTGAGTAAGTTCCAGTCTTAGGTGTGCTGTGTGTCTGTATATGTGGTTTAAACAATGGGCCAATAACTGTATTTTTAAACTGAAGATACTAATTACCAGTAACCATACGTTCAAACAAAACATTGTGTTTACTTTCACTCACGCTGGTGGCTGACGATGCAGTGTGCAGCGAGCAGCTTGAGTAAGGGCACCTCAAACAAGGCCTGGTGAAACAAAAGCTCCTTAGCTGTGGGTCGCTTACTTGGGTCCACCTCAAGACACTTCTGTATAAATTCCTGAGAAAACATGGGGGGGGGGGGGGGGGGCTTTAGGTAATGAATTTCTCTTCCAAACCATATATATATATATATATATAGGCTTTAAATGGTTGTCTCTCCCTCACTCACCCGTTGCAATGGGTCCTCTAGGGACTGAATGGCACTGTTTATGGCTTCTTGGGACACATAAGACGAATCTCCATTACTCTGGATTTCCAACACAGCCATCTAAGGAAGTGATTGGACAAAGAAGGGTGTTGATTGGAAATGATTCATAAATAAAAACACAAAAGGTCTACAGCAGCCACTCTCATGTTACATAACTCATTTTGAAGACATTGGTCATCAATGAAGACCTGATGTATTTCACAGACCAAATGATTAAAAAGTTTGTTAAACAACTGACATCCTGATTTTTATTTCTGTGACTGCCATAACAAGCACACTAACACTAACTTTCAAAGAAAACAACACTAAGCATGTTGAAAGCTGGGGTGACATTTTTGTTAAGAATGCTTTGATACATCAGTGCATTACCAGTCAAGCACATTTTCCATAAACAAAAAAATCAGCGATTATGCTTGTCAGTATGCCACTAGCTCAGAGCAGAACAAGGCATCCTCTCACCTCTAAGGCGCACATTCCAAAGGAATAGATATCCACGGCTGTGGTAACATTGGCAACAGCTGAAAGCAGAAATAAGGTGGTCAATATCAATCTCAATCAAGGTACAATTCCAGGGAAATGTAATCCTGTATCACAGAAAATCTACTTCACAATGCAGGGCTATCTGAGATAAATTACAGGATCTTTTTTGTTGTTGCAATGTTTTGCCTTTATTGGACCAATGGAAGTAAGAGGCAGACTGGAAACAGAGAGATAGAGATGGGTAAGACATGCAAGAAAAGTACCACAGCCGGAATCAAACCTGATATGTTGCGGTTACGTGGCATGCGCTGTAACCAGGAACTCTGAAATTACAGGACCTTTGATGACAAATGACAAGATCTTACCCCCATATTCTGGAGCAAAGAAGTGAAGGCTCTTCTGCTCTTCCCGACAGGTTTTCACATGGTTATTGATGGTGTCTGGAGCAACTGAAATAGTGGAGAAAAGCCTTAATGCTACTAGTACTAAAAATAATAGTGAGGGCATCTGTAGTATAGAAAAGGATTTGGAAAAAGATGGACATAACACTGGCTTTACAATGTTCTGATATCCTCTAAAAGATCTGTTGCTTTAAATGATCTTTACCTGAGCCAATCTTGATGAGGCCGTTGTGCTGGATGAAGATGGTGTCACAGGTCAAGTTTCCATGAATAATGGGAGGTTCACAGGAGTGCAGGTAGCTGGAGACATTCGAACGAGGGTAAAATCAATAAAACAACTGCTACCACACCAGGGAACAAATTACTTTTTTGTTTGCAGTTGGTCAATTCCAAAATTTCCAAACCACTTTTAAGACAAAGTTGTCTGTAAAATGTACAGTTGTAGTAAAAAATACCTTTGTATTTGGACGGCGAATTGTGTAAATGCCCCATACCACAATTTATTCTTTAACACCTGTCGCATGCAAATGTGACGTCATGGGAGTGCCGTAACTATGTATACTCGCACGTGGTGGTCACTAGTTGCAGTCTTCTCCTGAAAACAGGTGTCGCTAATGAGGAAAGGCTACTGACTTCACTTTTTCTACGGACTAGAAGAAGAAGAGAAAGGCAAACAATGGCAGAACTGGCAGCAGCATTGACGTGAATGTTTCGATTTGATTCAGATACTCCGTCGAATCAAGCCTTTCATTCACCATAAAAGAACTCATCTTAACCCAGCAAGTTTACAAGAGAGACTTGCAGTCACTCTGAGAGTCATGGCATCCGGTTGCCCTCAAACTCATCCATGCTTACTGTTTCTGCGTTGTCTTGCGCCGCTGAAAAAAATAGAGTGGACCTCTGGTCGCGCACTCAAAATCCAGGCGCCCCAGCGATATCTACGTCATTTTGACGTCACATTGACGCGCGACAGGTCGGCTGCGGCGACTGTAAAAAGGCCGTAAGTGTCTCACAGAAATGAACCTTTTTCTTCTACTTACCTGAGAGCAGATAGTATTTGTGTGCACCAGCGCTTCCAGGCCTTTCAAACAAGAAAATAAAAATTATTGTAAAATATGTTTAAAAACAAACAGACTCTTAATCAACTGTTGTTGACTTGTCAGCGTCATTTCCAAGTAACTTCTTTTCCAAATCTGTTTATGAGTTACAGAAGAGCTTTCACACCTTTTCATTCATGGTCTTGTGGTTTTTCTTTGTTTTTTTCAAAAACTGTTTGAGACTTCCAGAGGACATATACTCGGTGATAAAAATGACCTGCATACAAAGAAAACAAATGCAAACAGTTCATCATTAAAGCCATTATGCTCAACACTTTTTATATGACTTGATAAAAAAGGGGATTTTTTAAATGACCTCCTACCCTCGCTCTGTTTTCTTTGACATCCGCCCAGTACTTGTGAAACTTCACAATGTTCAAATGCTCCAGCTGGATCAAATTGTCAAAAACAGCTTTGACTTTTTCCTGTGGAAAAAATAGAAAAGATTCCATTTTAATGTATACATAATGTCAGATAGTCTTAACAGTAGCATATCACTGAATGTTACATCTTCCACTAATGTTGTCAAGTTAAGTTTGATTTTTCTGTTTTATTGCAAAGAATGTTTTAACAATTCAGGCCAAGTAAGCGCATATTCATTTTTAATGGCCTGGCTTTCTCTTGGCCAGGAGGTCGGACTACTGGTCAGACAGACTGTAAGTGCAAGGTCAAATACAAACTCAACAGCTGTAAATGAGCGTCCATTAAAAGTAGCTCTGGGTTTTGCTCTTCACTCCATACAGACTATTTATTCATCAGTTTCACAACAAATATATATTAAAAGCTCCATTAGACTAAAAAAATGGTCTCACAGTCATTTGCATATTAAACTAAAAAGCTGCCTGTTGCAAACAGTCTTGCACTAATTGGTTGCTGCTTACAAGCCTTGCTCAAGGGCACCCAGTAGCTATCTAACAGAATTACTAACTTGTGTTTTTATTTTAAAAAGTAAGCAACATACTGGATCTGATGACATTTCTGCAACCAAGATAATAGTAGGGAAATAGAAACCAAACAACAGCCTTAAATCCAACTTCTCCTGGTGGGCTTACTCCCTGCCCTTCAAATTTCTGAAAATTGTTTCTGCAACTACTCAGGTACATTGTATACTTTGCTATGGAGCTGGCAGCAACAAATCTGACCACTTTCCTAAGGAGCTTAGAGCCAAAGGGGGGAAATGAAAAACAGAAGGCTTCTGCATTGTTGTAGAGATCACAGTAAAGAATGCAACCTAACACAAAAAACACAATCCCTGAAACCTTGTCGAAACATTTCATTCCTTGCAGGTATAAACGCTGTCCTCTTCCTGACATAATCATAATAATAATCATTTTTATAAACATTTCATTCATGTTGCAATACACGCAACTTCTTCACACACAACTAACTACATCAACCTAGCAGCACTGCACCCACCTCCTGTAGTTTGAAATTCTTCCTTTCTGAGAACATGACCTCGTTCCACACCACCTCAACTCCTTCCTCAGTGTCCATGGCCAAGTATGCATTATCGATCCCGGGGACGTTGCGCTGATTCACCTACAGGAGGAAAACAAAATATTACATCACGCTTTATTTATACCTTAGTAAAGGTAAACTCGATCCCTCTGCCGAAGACATATCCCCTACCTCTTCTCTGCGTTTCTGCCAGCGTCCACACGGGCTTTCCTCCAAAATCTCTGACTCATCCTCGCTCTCCTCTTCCTCATCCTCTGTGGCAGCAGTGGCTGGAGGCTGGGTCACCATGGACACAGGGGGAGACACAGATGACACTGCTTGACCTGTGGGTGCAGCTGCCATGGACTCTGTTTTCACTTCCTGGGCAGTATCTGAGGCCTGCTTGTTCTCTCCCTCAGACATCGTCTTGGTTGCCAGGCCCAGCAGCCAGCTGTGAGACACACAGAGATGCCCAAACACAATAAAAGCATCATACTCCACAACACTGTTGAGAAAGTCAAATCCAAAACCTGTCAATAATATCACATTTCAAACTAGCTTGACAGCACCGGTATGTACTTGGTGGCTTAGCTGTCTAACATAGTTGCAGGAGAGAAATACCATTAGCTGTTGAGAGTCTGCCATAGTCTGCAAAAGAATTTAGCTTACCGCTAGCACTCTACAGGAAGCCAATTTTCTTTCCGTGACTGGCGAATGCATGACCCGCCCTACTCTCCCTGTGATAGGCTATTACTCGTTGCCTGCTCTGGTTGGGTTCGTTAAGTTTAGGCAAGACAGGTGGGGTTGGTTAGGGTTAGGGTGCGAATGTCAGGCTAAGCCAATCAGAGGCAGAGTGGGGCGGGACAAGCCTTCGCCATCCTGGGAAAAAATACTCGCCTAAAAGGCCATAATAAACCGTACCACAAATATATAGTATAAGTAGCACACGGCTTACGTTTTTAAGATGGAAAATGTGACGATGCCAGCTCCAGGGTAGCAGAGTCCCACCGTCGTAGACCAATCCCAGCTTCTTATTTATTTAGCTTTGTTAGCTACAAATCTTCGTTTCTCAGCAGAGTTACAGCTAGCTTTGTGACGCTGCTAGCTAGCAGCAGTTTAGCAGCCCACCGCCCCTTGCTGCTTCTCAAGACTCCAGCTAATGTGTGCTCTTAAAATTAGCCTCTGCTAATATGAGTTAACTGCACAATATTACAACAGCGCCAGACGCGTTCAACGATTAATAACATCACTACAGTTCACAGTAGAGATGGGCGGATGATATCGAAGCTTGTTTCAGTCCTGTGAAGCGCACAGTTTCAATACATTGCCGGAGCTCGTATCAAATGAGGAATACCACGTGACTCATGGCGCCCGAAGCGTCAGACGTCACTGACTGTTTTATTCAGACGTTTTATTATTACTGAGAAAACTGATGAGAGTTTTGTCTTGCTTTGGAGAAATGTGTTGTTTGGTGTCTTGGTAAATTATCTAACGTTACAGAACTCAGGAGTATATATGTTTAATCCTATTATTTGAATGACTTGTCACTGTTAACTTCATTATTGTAGTTTATATTCTACACACAGGTGACAATTTTGTTGACAGACAACCTGGAGTCAGGTGGTATTTTTCCAGCATACGAAAGCTGGTTAATTTTTGGGTCTCTGTGCAAATGATAAAGCTGCTGTGCACACTGTACTTAATGAGAACTAATGGGAAGCAAGTGGTAGTGTGTGTTTTTCAGTGACTTGTGGGGTGTGTTTGTCAGTGGGGGCACGAGAGCACGTTTTCTTCCAGGTCCTCGAACATGGTCATAATTAAATGATCTAGATTTTTTAAAGTCAAACATTTTGCACTAAACCTCCAAAAAATGATATATTACAGATAATACAGAGAGAAATCTCAACAAAAAAAATGTATCAAAAACAACTTTGCGTTGTGGTAATATTGAAACCCATTTCTGACAGGAAAAAAATAGCAGAAATGTTTGGAATGACAAAAATAGAATTATTCATGGTAGTCAAATCAATTATGAGATAGAGATTAATCTTAGCCTACAACATGATCTGACCCTATACAGCATATTTCACAGTTAAATTTCTCCTGTAATAAACTGCCATATCTTCAGATGCACAGGTCTTGGACAGTCCCCCCTGAACAGGACGCTGGGACCTGAAAATGTTGTCTGGGTTAGGGTCTCTCTTCGAGGAGCCTCCTCCCCTCCACTACAGAGTCCTATATTTAGGTGCAGCCAGCAGCAGGGACACAGCACTTATTGTGTGAGTGCTGGTGTGACAAGCTGTTGGCTGGTGACTGTCCGTGGGCGCTGACAGCATTTCCAGCAAATAAAGGAACTAAAAGTAATTATCATTGTCGGGGAGGACACGGGAAGTTTCTTTGTGCTGTTCAGGCTTTGTTACTGCAAATAAGGTGTTTCCTTTTTTGCACTTTAAAACAAGAACACCAAAGGCTGAGGCGTTCACTGATAAAATGGGAGACGAGAAATATGAAGTGCCTCTTGTTGAGGATATAAAGGTGAGGGTGCTTTATGAAAGTGAAGCAGCATTTGCTGATTACCCTCCTACTGGGACTAACTCCATCTACTCTGCGATTCTAAGCAGAAACGAGACTGTCAAGGATGCCACACGTCTTAAGACTTTTTTGGAATTGCGAGACAAATATGTAAAGAAGAAGGTGGTGTTTGAAGACCCCCTGTTCCCTGCAGATGACTCCTCACTCTTCTACAGTCACAAACCTTCCATGAAGGTTGAGTGGAAACGTCCCTCGGTGAGTGCCAGTCCTTAGCCATTACATCCTTTAGGCCAAGTTTCTCAAAAGCAAAAGTCTCTAATGTGTTTCCAAGAGCTCTTCTCTAAAATCCCCATGTATCTCATCATTTCATCATCCACAACACCTGGCTTGCTGGGGTGTCAAGTGGCTGCATGGTTGTGGATGCATAGCTCTGGGTTATCACCTTCTACAATCACAGACAGCTGACTCTCACACAGGAGGACACCCTCTGTTAATGCTGGGAAACATAGTGGCAACTCAGTGTTGGCTTTGGAGTTTCATATTTTTCTGATATACACATGCAAGAGGGTTCGATAGTCTTCCAACGCCCTGCCTTTGACACCAAATGGTTCAGATTAAGCTATCTTTTGCCAAAAGTCCTGACACTGACACATCTAAACACTAAAATAAATGCAGAAACGACAAATGACACAAACCTTCACCTAAGACCCAACACTTATGTATTATTATTACACTTATTTATATTATAATAAAATACATACAATATATATGCACATTAGGCTATATATATATATATATGCACATTAGGCTATATATATATATATATATATATATATATATATATATATATATATATATATATATATATGATTTATATATGATTATCTCTAATAAATTGCCAGTAAACACAAATGACAAACTGAAAATAGAGATTATTTGTAACATGAATCTGCAGCTTGATTGCTGCATAATTGCTGATGATGAATTTCACTTTTGCCTTGCAGCTGAGATTAGTGATATATGAGTCCCACCAGGGGGTCAGCAGTGGAGCGCTCTCTAAATTTGGAACATGAGGTTGCATTTATACAGCCTTAGTTATGGTCAACGTGGGATGGGAACAGAGTCACTGCTGGAAAGCTCCTGAATAAAACTTGATTCTTGATATTTTTATCCTATCGTTATTCTTGTTTTCTAAACCAAGAAAACTGTGCATTTTGAATGTGATGTTGTTGTTTTCTTGATTATCCTGAATTTGTTTTTGTTTATCCAAAGCAGTTTCAAAAGGTTTTAAAAAACAATGGATCCCAAACTTTTTGGCTTCTTATCTGATAACTTTATTGAAAGGATTTGTAAAGGCCTAAATTGTCCAATATTTCACAAGAAAAAAAATTGTATAACAGAAATATATGTTTTCATTCTCATTCCGTTCATCATCTTGTGACCCAGTCAGTTTTATATTGTGACCCTTTAGGGGGTCAAACAAGTTGTAAACCACTTTTATGCACACTATACTTTTACAATTTAAAATGTCTTTTACAACAACAAGCAATATGTGCTCCACAGCATGAGAATTAATGCATTAATCCATTACCAGAGGCAAATATCAGGAAAGATAAACCATAAAATCTGGATGTTAAATTGGTTATTTGCCTGTAGGATCACAGACACAGTCAACTCTGCCATGTCAAAGACGCGTATGAGCTATGGGGTTCTTTGCATTCGGCACAATGTTATGACTTGTAAAGATGACTAAAGGGTCATGAACAGACAACTTCCAACAGCTACTGTAGATTTGTAAATACAGATTTTGAATTATTGAGGGGTCGCAACATGTTGACCAATACCAATATGATTATTACCCTAGTTTGAGAACTATAAATGTGTGAAATATAAATATTTCACTAAACATAAGACATTTTTAAATGTCTAGAAAAATCTATCTAATATTATATCTTAAATTGGCAACATTTTGAAATTTTTTTAACTGAAAATATACTAGTATTGTATTGGATTAATTTATTTAAAATGTAGGGTTTTATAATGCATCCATCATTTCATACTTAATTACTACTACTTACTGCCCATTATGCCTGTTGGCATGTAGTGCAGCAACAAAGGATATACACTCTTGTCTGTTTTGGGCCAGTGTTGAGCCCCAGGTGCAATGTAGGGTCTTCAGCTCTCCCTCCACGTCCTGTGCCAGGTATTCTTGGGTCAGCCTCTTTTACGTTTGCCATCTGGTGTCCAGTGAAGGGCAGTTCATGTATTACATGTCCAATCCATTTCATAATGGTATTTCATAATGAGAAAAAAAGATTTGAACTCTGGCACTGATATTTGCGCAACATGCTCAGAAAAACCTCCTAACTTCTCCTCGCTTTTTTTTCTTTGACAGGAAATTTGTGAAAACCCCCAGTTCATCATAGATGGAGCCAACAGGACAGACATCTGTCAGGGAGAATTGGGTAACATTTAAACCGCTTCTGCTTTCAAACAAGTGGTTCAACAGCAGGTTCAAGTACACAATGCTGCCCAGGAACTGACGGACTAAGTATGATTTGGTGTTTTGATACCAGTCTACTTTCACTGATGTCAACCTTTGCACACACAGAATGACATGCAGCAAAGGGCCACAGGTCGGACTCGAACCCTGGCCCGCTGCGTCGAGGAGCAAACCCCCATATGTGCGCACCCGCACGTTTTGTCTTACTAAAGTCTGCATGTTCATAACTAGAATAAAACAAATAAGTAGCTATATATAACCTTTATTTTTTGTATTTATATTAAGGGGTGGGGGGGGAGGGGCATTGAGAGCAAGCTCTCTTTTGACGCCCTGATTACAGCACAAATAAAAGGAAATAAAAACAATCTCAAGAAATTACAGTCCAATAAATATTGTGATCATAAAACAATAGCCAAATTACAATATGTAAATACAACAACAACAAAAAGTATAGGATAGCAAGAGCATGACAAAAAGTGTAGAAAGAAACTCTTTGGTGTCGGATGGATGTTCCAGATGGATGTTCCAGATGGATGTTGCAAAAAGTCAAATGTGTCTCAGCTAAAGAGAGCGTGTACATTTTGTGCAAGCATAAATAGTCCTTGTAGGGGACATGGCAATAAAACAAACCTAACATCATAGAGTACAGCCAAGACATGTGGGGTGGAGAAACCAGAGCCTGGAATATGCCTGACAGCTGAAATGATCGTGAGAATCAGTCTTAATTTAGTTACCTTACTGATGTTGACGACTGACACCTGCAGCAATGTGACTTCAATCTGTGACAACTGCTTTATGAAGTGGTATGTTTGGAGTGTTTTCATAGCTCATCAATCTGCTGTTGACAGGTGACTGCTGGCTGCTGGCTGCCATCGCCTGTCTGACAGTGAATGAGAAGCTGCTGTACAGAGTGATTCCTCAGGACCAGAGCTTCACTGACAATTATGCAGGCATCTTCCATTTCCAGGTTTTAAATGGATATTTGGCCAATTGTGCAATAAGCAACTGTTTTTCTTTTGCTGCAGTTATGTGGCATGCGCTACAAAGGCACTCCAAATGTTTTATGTTCATGTTTTTTACATTTATAATATGCTATTTCACATATGAAAGACGCTTTTATACAAATTCATCACGTGAAATACAGTCCCACACGATAAAGCACATGTGAAACTGGCATTTCACGTTAAAGTTCTTAATTGTGATAATCTCGCATTGCCAGGCCTACATATGTGAAATGTATGGACAAGCCTATATGCAAAGTGCCATTAAACATGTTTTTGGGGCGTTGCTATTTATTAGTTTTAAATAAGGAACAAAAAAAATGCAGTACAGAAGATAAAGATAAGTTACTGGTAATTTAGAAACAGTGTCACATAATTTAGTTTGTCCACCACAGAGCACTGTTATTTTTCAACTTGGCAAACTAGCAAACTGTAGTTTTTACTTTAGTTTTTGTACGGATTAAACCCTAACCCATACAATGTGTTAATTTTAGAGGTGCTTCTAGACAGATTTGGTTACTTAGGCTAACTGTATCCCCGTTTTCAATCTTTATGCTAAGCTAACTGGTTGCTGGCTGTAGCTTCATACTGACGTGAAAGTGGTATTAACCTTCTTATCTAATCATTGGGAAGAAAGCAAATAAGTGTTTTTTCCAAAATGTCAAACTATTACTTTAAAAACAGCACTGTATCTGTATTGTCAGGCATTCATAAAAAAAGGTAATTGATTGAAACATGAACACTTTGTTTAACAGATATGAATCTACTAATAATCTAAAAGATATGAGCTTTTCTTTGCCCGTCGATAAATGATTTTTCTCTCTCATCACAGTTTTAAATCTGTTCTGTCTTCTTACACTCAGTTCTGGCGTTATGGCGAATGGATCGATGTGGTTGTGGACGACCGCATCCCCACCTGCAACAACCAGCTGGTTTTCACCAAATCTTTCAGAAAGAATGAGTTCTGGAGTGCTCTTTTGGAAAAAGCTTATGCCAAGTGAGCCCAGTCTATCAATGTTGACTGCAAATTGAAGTCGTGCAGACCTCCACATCGTCACCTCCATGATGATTCATTCAGTAGAGTTCAGATTTACTGAAAGTCTTCAGTTTTTGTTTTCTCGCTTAAATAAGTTAAAGACGGGGATCATGAAATCATTTTGGGTCTTTTAAATGCAAATTGTATTAAATAGTTTTTATCAGTATCAGTGACAGTATTGAGAAAAAGGGACAATTACTCCATTAGCTTTAAAGTAATGTCACATCATTTAAGAAAATCTGTCAAACAAGATGATTGACACCTGAAACCACTGACCTCTCACCTCGCTGGGATTTAATTACTTCAACTTATTTCAAGTGAAACAAGTTTTAAAATCCAATTTTGAGCTAAATGTCTTATTGAGGTGTATTTTCTTTTGTAGTGTAGCGACACTAACTAGGCACACCACTCCTCGTTTCCTAAATTGGCTGCAGACACTGAAAAATCCAAGCCTCAGAGATAACAGACATGTCAGCGCATTGACCAGAATGACTGACCTCTCACTCTCTCTCTCTCTCTCTCTCAGGTTGCACGGGTCTTATGAGGCACTTAAAGGGGGCAACACTTTGGAAGCCATGGAGGATTTCACAGGAGGAGTCACCGAATTCTTCGAATTGTCCGAGCCGCCCAAAGACCTCTATAACATCATGAGGAAGGCGCTGGAGAGAGGCTCGCTAATGGGCTGCTCCATAGATGTGAGTGGTGATGAAAGCAGTGAAATGAAGTGCACAGAAGAGAAGTGCACATTAGATGAGCCATGCAGCAACACAACTGCCTGGAATATGAAAGTCAAAATCAAGTGTGAGGAGGAGGATATTAGGGACACTATAAAAAAACAACAACCCTATCAATAAACAGGAAATATGTTTCTTTTCTTCATGCAAATCAGCCTCAATAATAATTTTGTCACAATATGAGAAGCTGAATTGATGTGCAAAGTTTGATTTATTATCCCCACTTTTACATCTTAAAAAAAACTAGATTTTAACTGTCAACTCCGGAAAGAATTACTGAATTAATGATGTTCTAGCAACATGTATTGCTTCAAAGTCCAGTCTGTCTTTTGCTCTGACATGTTTGTTGTATCAATGTTGGTTGTATCTTTCAGATTCTTTCAGCCACTGAAGCAGAGTCTCGGACTGAACAGGGGCTGATCAGGGGTCATGCCTACTCCATCATAGGCCTGGCAGAGGTGCAGTAAAATGTTCACTTACTATTAATGCATATTCGGTATTCGTTGTAAGAGAAGGCCTGCTAAAGTGATGCTGACAGGTTGGTTGTTGTTTCTAGTGTGACGGGGTTGCAAAGGACACCAGAATTCGCCTGATTCGCCTGCGAAATCCCTGGGGTTGGGTGCTGTGGAAGGGACCATGGAGTGCAAAGTAAGATCTGAGACCTTTTATATTATTATAAAATGTATAACATTTACAAAATAATTCTGCTTATATGAGCCAGGTGCTGTACTATGGCTAATTCTTTCTTGATGTCTTGTATTAATATGATTTGGTCTTTCCATAGTTCAAAGGAATGGTCGACCATTTCCACAGCAGACAAGGCCAACCTAAAAAAACAGACTGTAGAGGAGAGTGAGTTCTGGTGAGTAAAACATACTCTGTATCAAATGTATTATTTTGGCTCGTTCATAAAATAAAATATTAATTTTATATTTTCACCAGTTTTGTTGCTGTTTTTGCTTAAGACTCAATGGTCTATTCTGATGATGTACTGTCCTTGATACTACATTGCACAAAAATGTAAAGCTGCCCAAGAGGTGATTTGTTTCTTGATCCAGCAGCACAACTCATTTCACGTATGTGACAAAGGTTTGGGAGACTTATGACTTACACAGAAGCATTTAATGAACACCCAAATGAGGAGACAATTAAGCAGGCAGTACAGTTTAACCAGGCTGTGTTATTGTGCAGTACCGTCCCAACTCTCTGAAGTTCCTGTCTTCCTGAAGGTGTATTTAAACTCATGCTGGAGGCGTTACATTTAGCTGAACCTTTAAGGTAAACAAAGATATTGCCTAAAAACAGATGCTAAAGCCTAGTTCAGCCTATCTCTCTCTGGGAAGTATGCTAAAGTGTGGCTGGCCCACTGACCTCCAAAAGGAGACAGTCCTGAGACAAAACATTCCCTTATCACACAACTGCCTAGATTCCCTGAATCTGTAGAGACAAACATAATTATACATGAACAGGTTTGGTTATTAGAGACTGGCCGAACATTCTCGTCCCCTGACCTGTGACCTATGAATGACCTGATGTTGTCATGTAAGCTTTCCCTTTAGTCTCATCATACCACAACATGATGTTTTTGGAAATTCCACCACAGCATGTAAGCATTTAGCTTAAACTACAGCTGAACCCATACATTTGTGGCTCACCCTCAGCCGCTTTACATCTTTTGCCCCATTAGTGCCATTAGTGGTAAAAAAAAAAGAGCAAAGTTGTCTCACCAAATTAACAGTAAAGAACTTCTTGTTTGATGTTCCCCTCCAGGATGTCTTTTGATGATTTCCAGAGGAACTTCACAAAGTTGGAGATGTGTAACTTGACCCCTGACACCCTGCAGGGTGATGAAAGGCACAGTTGGACAGTGTCGGTCAATGAGGGTCGCTGGGTGAGAGGCAGCTCTGCTGGCGGCTGCAGGAACTTCCCACGTAGGCCTTGGATTCTTTTTTTATATCAGCTATTATTCCTCTTAAAGCCAATATTAATCAAATTCTTTAAGTCCCTCGTGGCTCATGTGTCTTCACTGCTATGATGTGACCCTTTGTTGCAGATTTATCTTTTGTGTTTTACAGACACATTCTGGACGAACCCACAGTATCGGCTGAAACTGTACGAGGAGGATGACGACCCAGAGGACGGGCAGGCGACCTGCACTGTTGTCGTGGCTCTGATGCAGAAAGGGCGAAGGATGCAGCGCTATCAAGGGGCCAAATTCCTCACCATCGGATTTTCCATCTACGAGGTACTGATCACAGGAAACCTAAATCACTGGATAGGCTGATGTACATTCACTGGAGTTGAGCTTCTTCTTTACCCTTCTCTTTGTCTCGGCAGGTGCCGAAGGAGGTATGGCAGTCTTGGAGAAGGACGTTAGTTTGATGAAGTCAGCATTTCCACAGTATTGACCTGAAGTCTATCTCCAGAGAGTCATGTTTGTGTGTGCTGTGTTTGATTTAGCAGTACATGTGGTAGTAGTGGTGGTAGTAGTAGTACTGTAGTGGTTCATGCTCTTGTGAAACCTCTATCTACAACTTACAACACAAGCCAAAATGCTTGTTTCATCCCATCAACAGTGTAAAACCCAAAGATATTTCATTTCCGTTCATATAATGCAGAGCAAACTGGTAAATCCTCACACACCACACCGAAAGAGTCCCAATTTTGAACTATTCCTTTTTTTCTGTATTGACTACTTTCCTTATTTGAAGAGCTCATTCCCATCTCACCGACTGATTTCTTTCCATCCATAGATGTGCGGACAGGCTCAACACCTGCAGAAGGACTTCTTCCTGTACACAGCCTCTAAAGCTAAATGCAAGACCTACATTAACCTGCGGGAGGTGACGGAGCGTTTCCAGCTGCCTCCGGGAGAGTACGTCATCATCCCAACGACCTTTGAAGCCCATCAAGAGGGAGAGTTCATTCTCAGGGTCTTCTCTGAGAAGCAGAACATGTCTGAGTAAGGATCACTGGGGGTCGGGCACCGGCCATATTTGGTGGTGAAGTCATTTTGGGGACTGTTGACAGTAAAATTGCAAAATATAGCGAAGGTCATTATCAATGAATAGCAGGAAATCTAATGTGTCTGTTTTTCCTCGCAGGGAGGCGGAGAACACGATCGGATCTGACCAAACGCAGGTTTGCAACATATTAAAAGAAGTAATGGGACCAAAATATATTTATGAAAGATATTTCAGTGTTGAAATGACTAAAACAGAGGTGGTTTACTTTTTATGTCTACAAAATTATTTCTCTAAGAAGGTATTAAAAAAGTTATTTTATAACATTCAGATTTAACAGAGATACTGGGATGTAAAACAAAAACATTAAGACTAAGATCATTCATTTTCATCAAGTATTTTTCACCCTTGTCTATAAAAAGGGACATTTCTTTGAAGCCAGGATATTCTTTTACCTTTTAACCATAACACTCCTCAGGAAGTAGATTAGACATTCACACAAACCTTTAGGCACACCCAATATACAGAGAGAAATAAGACATTAATACTAAAATCGAGTATGCTGGACATTAGGCTTCCCACTCCCTTTTTAAGAGGCTGAATATACATATACCTGCATACTGCGACCTTCTTTCGCACTGCAATATCAGTTGGAATTTGATATTTTGTAAAACCCTGATTGTGTCACATACATTTTTCATCAACCTTGCTTTTGAAATCTCATTGTTTTGTCTCAATTCATACTGTGCTGTTTTTCCCACAATAGTAACTAACATACTTGAAAAGTGTTTTCCTCTTTTTCATCTCATTTCATCCTTCTGTCCTTCCTTGTCTTATTGGCCATCAGCAAGACAAGAAAAAGAAAGAAAAGGTAATAAGTGCATGTGGCAATAGCATCGTTAGACTGCTTTTAAACTCTGCTTTCCCCACTGCTTCTTTCTCTACATTATATGTCAGCTGTTATCAATGTTGGCAGTTATAGTTTGTGTCATCATTCCACATCATTGCATATATAGATTATGACCAGTGGATTTACTATAAATTAACTCTCTTTTTCTGTTTGTCTTTTATAACCCGTCTCTCCTCCCACTAACTGCCATTACCCACATGCCAGCCTATTGTATTTGTGTCAGACAGAGCACGAGCCAACAAAGAAATCGAGCATGACGGCATTCAGGGGGAAAAGAGGAAGAAACCAAAGGTAATCTTTCTTTGACAAACTTGACACTGCAGAAAATACCTCATAGTGACCTCTAACCTGTCGTCATTTCTGGACAGTGACGGCTCTAAAATGCAATCTTGACCAGGTCGAATAACACCGCTGGGAATAAAACAATTGAGTTTGAAGCCAACTGATCTCAAGTGTCTCAGCTGCACCTGTTTTCCTGTAAAGCCTAGTTGTTTGTGTTTCTCTAATGTGCTGCTCTCTTGTGGTACTATAAGGAAATGCATCAATCACTAATATAGTGTTATATATATAGTGCAGCAAGAATGAAGAAGAGAACAATTCTAATATTTTGATCCCTGATCACCAAATAAAGATTTATTGATAAGAAAAACAGCCACATCCTCTCATTTCTACAATTTTACCACGAAACATGACAAAACAATAAACCAGCAATATGTAAAACCCACACAACTAGAGATCACCTTGTGATGGGATCACACCAGTCTTGACACCAAATTGGGCCAGAGTCGTAAGTTGGGGGACCAATCTCCCACTCCCAACTTCCTTGGCCTTCATTTTAATCTTAACTACACACCTTTAAAGTTTGTGACTGAATCTTGCACATTTATCGGGCCAGGTGCTTAAACTGGGGGGGGGGGGGGGGGGGCAGTAATTTAACCATCCACAGTGACTGCACTTTAAGCTAGAGTGCAGTCACAGCTAGCCTTGGCTTAAGCTAATTTACCAACTTATTATACTGGTTTTCTCTAATTACTAACATCTTAGTAATTTAGTTTATAACATTACGCTAAATGTAATTATAATTGACAAAAAAACATCAGACAAGCTAGTCCTGCTAAAAGAAAGCTAGTTCAGAGTTCAAATCAGTTCAGAGTTCTTTATTGTCCATCTTAGCAGCATGCAACCAACAGATTGATTAAGAACAATTTCATCACTTAAAAAGTGAACAGTGTCAAATAAAATCCTTTGAGAATGTCTGGAAAAGTGATTTCTAAAAGGTGCCCAAGTAAAGACCAATAAAAAAAACATGCATGTGCATTCAAGAGTTGTGCAAGTTAACAGCTTTAATTGCGCGAGGAACAAAAATTCCTCCAAAAATGGGTGGGAAGATTGGCCGTGCCTTCTGCAAAACCTGTCTGTCAAAGATCTTTGTTAGAGATAATTGCTGCCTGCCAATTATCTTCAACTTGTTTTGTATTGTAAGGTTCCCATAAAATGAAATCAAACAGAAAGTTAAAATGGACTCAAAATAAGATCTGTAAAATAAAACCACCACAGTTTATCTACATTAAAAGTCTGCGCAGGAAATACAATCTGCAGGCCGTTTTGGCAGATTTTGAATACATTGAGGTCATGGATCAAGTTTTTATCAATCACTGTTCCCATGTACCTATATGACTCGACAGTCTCCACCACTGTGCCCTTAATTGTGGTAAGGAGAGGTGGATATGGGTTTTTTTCTGAAATCAATAACCATGTCCCTAGTTTTTTTTAACATTTAACTTGAGAAAATGGCTGACACGCCACTCCACAAAATATGTCAAGACTGCCCCATGACTGACCTCTCAATCCTAGAGCAGACTGACTAAATTTGCAGACGACATGGTTATAAAAAGATGCATCTGTGTGGCAACTCCTACAGTTGGTATACAAAATATACAACACAGACACACTACACACCCTTATGGTGAGCCTGTGGAAGACAGTTTCTTTTAAGATAAAAGACCATTTGCCCTGACTGGGGCCTGCATGTTATAAAATCCATAAGCCATGTTGTTTCACCATGCCAATATCAAGATTGAAATTTGACAATATTTTACTGGATAAAATGGGAGGCTGGATTGTATTAAAAGCTAAGGAGAAGTCAACAAATAAGAGTCTAGCATGGGTTTTCGTACCCAAATGCTTGTAAAGAAGTAGTCGTGGTAGTATACTCCACTCCTCTAAATGGCCGATAAGCAAATTGCATCAGGTCAAGCTGGTTTTGCACTTTCTCTATCAAGAATTGCTTGAATAATAGCTAAAAACATTTCATTATCAGTCAAGTAAGATCTACTAGTGACGCTAAGATGTCTCTTACCTTGTCCAAACATACAAAAATACATAAAATTAAGGTTTTACAACTCAACGCTTCCACACATTTTATTTTTTATGAATGATTTCTTTCTTACATGTCCAGCAAAAACTACTCCAACCTGAGGAGGAGACTGAAGAGGAAAAACAGTTCAGAGCCATTTACCAACAGATTGCTGGTGAGGTGAGTACACATAGAGAGGATGAGGATTACACAGGACAGGTGTAGATGTCTCAATGTAATATACAGTATATGCAACAAATTGTTCCTCCCTCCATCAGGACATGCAGATCTGTGCCAACGAACTCAAGATGATCATGAAGAACGTACTTTCCAAACGTGAGTACACTGGAAAGATTTAGATCATCATGATATAGCTGGTGCCATGATGTGATCAACCATACAGAGCTGTCCCTTTCCACAGATAATGAAATAAAGACAGAGGGTTTCAGCCTTGAGACATGTCGGAGTATGATCGCCTTGATGGATGTATCCTTTCAGTAAGCTTAAAACTACAGGACTTTATATGGAGACGACAACAGAGAAGCCTCATGTTGCCTAGGAAGGTGGCATCAGCAGGTTGTTAGTTTGAATCCCTCTAGTAATCTCTATAAACAGGTATCTGCATATGACTACAGACTGTAGGCAATGGGACAAGATTTTGGTATTGGAAGCGTTCTGGTATTTGTAGTCCGAGCAGCATTGATGACCAATCATGTTTGAGTGGACTTTGGTTGCATGCAGTCTGTGTGGAGATCAAAAGAGGCAGAATGCATTGGTCAAAATGCAATCTCAGAACTCATCAGTAATCGTCTATCGTGTATCTGCATTCATATGCACATATCTGCTTATAGAGACACAGTCTCTCAACTCCAACTCTATTGTCGCATCTCAAGAAGATATCTGCTGGTTACACCGTAACCCCCGAAAATTTGCTGTTGCCCCCAGAGTCTAAATCGTCGTCAAACCGAAGGCCAATGGGTTCCAAGATTGTCCCTCTATTCAATTTTATTTATAGTATCAAATCATAACAGGAGTTATCTCAAGACACTTTACAGATAGAGTAGGTCTAGACCACACTCTATAATTTACAAAAGTGACAGACAATTGAATGGGCACTAAACCCACTTTCCCTAAATACTCTATTCTTGCAACCCAAAGTTAAAGGGGTAACATCTTTTATTTCATCAGCAATTCCAATATTACTGACAAAGTGTATACATTTTATGGACTGTGCTACTATATTTAAATCATTTAATATTAATGAAATGAACCACCAAGGAAAGTACTACAAAAAAATAAAATGCACCTTTTAAAAATGGCTTCACTGGCTGTGTTGGTTTTCCATAACTGACTGTCTGTCTCAGACTGATGGGACAGGAAAGCTGAACCTACAGGAGTTCAAACACTTGTGGAGAAAGATAAAGGAGTGGCAGGTAGGACCGGTGGAACCACTCTAGAGCTTCTGCTCACGTTTAACAAACATCTGACTGTTCATCTCATGTGTTTGCAGCGGATCTTCAAACAATACGATAAAGACACATCCAGCTCCATCAGTAGTTTTGAGATGAGGAACGCTGTTAATGATGCAGGTGAGCAGCAGGAAAGAAACACTAGCAAGAATTAACCACTCACAGGTTGTTTCTCTATGCATCATTTATATTTCAAGTTTTAGATTGAATGCTTTCCCAGAGCTGATAATTTAAATTAAAACTGTAATAAAACATTAAATGTTATTTGTAATATACTACAGTCACATTACATTATAATAAAACCATACAAGGGTTAAATTCCCAGTTTTGTCAGAAATCACATCCCATACTTTCCAGCCTCTTGTCAGAAACCTGTAACGTGATATAAACTGTTGACCATTAAACTAATCTGTCTTCTTCACATGAAGGGTTTCAACTCAACAGACAGCTGTATGACATCATAGCCATGCGCTACGCAGACGAACACCTAAACATCGATTTTGACAGTTACATCTGCTGTTTTGTGAGACTAGAGGGCATGTTCAGTAAGTACACACGACACCTGAGCTTTTTATTGATATACTGCATGCTTTTACCTGCTGCTTTTTTAAAGAATCACTGCTAATACAATTACAGAATGTTTAACACTTTTTATAAATCTTTCAAGGTGCCAGATTTAACCTGGAGGGCCCACTAATTGCAGCCTTGCCTTGCACCAGTTCAAGATTTATAAAGACATGTATGAAGACTCATTTATTGTGTCTCTTGCAGGAGCTTTTAATGCCTTTGACAAAGATGGAGATGGAATAATCAAGCTCAATGTCCTGGAGGTAAGCCCCTTTTAGCATTGTTTTCACATTTCTCTCTCTCATATTATATTATATTATATATAATAGAAGCAAACACCAGTTGCTTCTCACTACCTTACTTGATTATTTTTTTATTTTGCTTTTTGGAGATTGCAGTACTGCTATGTTGGATTACATTACACTGACAGGTGTTTCCAATATTTTGGCCACTTAATCTTTATATATAGACCAAAAAAAAAAAAACCTCACTATATGGTGCAGTCTAATTCAGCGGCACAAACTACAACCTTTAGTATTACTGTGTCTTGAAGTTTTCTGGTCGCTCAGTGTGTACTGTTAAGTATACTTTCAAAATAAAACTCTTTATGCTCATATTTGTTTCTTTGTCCCTCTTTCCAGTGGCTTCAGCTGACCATGTATTCTTAAGTCTCCTTCTTCACCACTGATGTAGCTACAGACAGTTGGAGCTCACTTTCATGACTCAACTCTCCCGGACAGCCTCTTCATTTAAGTATTTTTGCACAGATTTTGTGATTACAACAAGATCTAAGTCTTAGTGTCAGGTTCAATGATTTAAATTTCTCTCATTATTAAAACTATGACGGGTTAGATTTAAGGACAATGTTATATTAGCTTATTTTTAAATGACTGACATCCTATCAGTATTAAGCCTTTTCCTGAAATGTCATCAATTTTCTAGACTCTGCAGTGCTCATGAGAGCAACATTTGATGTATGCTGAAGTCAGTGTAACCTGATAATCATGTTACATCAGTGCTTGGCATGAAGCAATGATAGGCGGTAATGCAAGCAGGCACGTAGAGAGTTGACCTTTGTTGCTAAGTTCATACGTTACGAAGAATTTGTACCTAGTAATGCAAAGATAAAAAGAGAAATGTTTAAATATGAGAACTGAGTGAATGAACATTTTGTTTGACAAATCTTCAGAGAGATACTGAATGCACTATATATTGTTTTTAAAATATAGCAGAGGTGAATACTGTAAATTATGTGCATTTTGTATTGCTGTACACATACAGTAGGTATTAAACACAAATCAAATGCACACTGTACAGTATAACATACAAAAATTAAGACATGACTTAAATACAGCACTCTTAGAAGTTACTCTCTGGCCAGTTTGACCTGACAACTTTCACTACTAAAGTACTTTATCCATTGAACAAAATAAGTTTTCTCAAATATGTGTTTTACAGGGGGCAATCACATTGCCGAGAACTCTCTGGGAAATGTGAAAATGTAAAAGTTATAATTTAACAGATGGTTTATATATGTAATGATGCAAACATACTCCTTTTATGTCGACATAAGGAATTCATTTTAAAAAGGTCCGATGGCATGAACATTTCACTTTATGAGGTTTTTTAATTAATCATTCATTAATATGAGTTGCCCCAGCTTGCCTATGGTCCCGCAGTGGCTTGAAATGGTGATAGGTGTAAACGGAGCCCTGGGTATCCTGCTCTGCCTTTGAGAAAATTAAAGTTCAGATGGGCCGATCTGGAATCTTCCCTTTATGACATCATAAGGGGAAAGGTTACCTCCCCTTTCTCTGCTTTGCCCGCCCAGAGAATTTGGCCAACCCATGAGAAAGAGAGAGACATCATGGCTTGCAAACAAGCGAAGCATGGCAGTTGGTCAAGGCCACACCCCCACCCTCCACCTTAATTTAAGTAATTGAAGACACATTGTCTTTACACTGTGATATCAGGAAAAATACCTATTTTCCAATTTAAAAAAAAATGCTGACTTAAACCCTGGAGTTACTTCCCAAACTGCACCTTCTATAAATAATATAGTATACAAGCAAGTTAAGCCGGTTTATTTTTTACAACTGAGCCAACGTCCCTTTCAACACTGAAGTGAGGACAATCTTAGAACAAATCTTTTGAAAAACTAGAAAGGATTTGAAAATCCTCAGAGCCCAGCCCTCCTACAATTACCAAAACATATCC
Source organism: Gymnocephalus cernua (assembly GCA_023631565.1). Lineage (NCBI taxonomy): Eukaryota > Metazoa > Chordata > Actinopteri > Perciformes > Percidae > Gymnocephalus > Gymnocephalus cernua. The sequence goes on from CM042440.1 coordinate 9,104,161, forward strand.
TTAATGTCTGAGGTTATGGAAATTTCAGACACTTGTACATCATCTTTGAAAGGGAAACTCCACCAATTTTACACATCGTAAAGAACATCGTTCTGAACAATTAGCTTCACATATACTAATGACATATCTGAAGAGGGTTACTGTATAATATATTTGATGGTGTATAAAGCCATGTCATGCATTCACTGTGACAACAAAAAACAGCTTAAAAAGAAATTATTAAAATAATTATTTTAACAGCAGAACTGATTGAGTGTGTGAGACTGAATGTCTCAATCCTGTCACAACGGATTCAGGGGTCAATAACAAGTAGCCTGTCTCGTCTCACCATCACAGAGATTATACAATATGCACAAGACCAACGAGACCAACGAGATGTAATCAGCACCTCAACAGCTAGAAAATACATGAATGATCTCCTAACAGAAAATAAAACCCTGAAAAGAATTTTGAAACAAAATGAAATCAGCCGCCACGTTGTAAAGAACGCGACTCCAACCTTATCTGCTGCATCACTTCACCACCACTGCTGTCAAGGCTGTATTGTACTGTCATTCTCCACGTGTCTCTGCATGTGTTCAGGCAATTTCTGCAGAAAAAACACAAACAAGACTAAGCAACTGTTCTCATCCTGTTTTCTGCTGAGAGCAGCACATATTATATTAAAAGGATTCAACAAAAACACCTGGGATTAAAAGTAGAAGTTGTTCTTATGGTAATATTCAACCTGCCCAAATGTATTCATTTGTATGGTGTGAAGGCACTTTAGGATAACAAACTCCTTCACATTGCGTAGCTAATGAGCTGCCTGGTAATCTTCACTTTGTTGAAAATCAGATGGCATCAGTTCATTACCTGCTTAACAGACTGCTGTGTGCCAAAGAATGTGCTGCAGCCTCTCCAGCGACATTTGACCGCTTGCAGATTGGGGTTGCTGTGATCTCTGACAAGGTGCTGTACAAGATGCTCCGCCATGCCGAAGATCAGAGCGCAATTCTGCCACTGAAGAGAGGGCAAAGGTAAAAAAAGACACAAGATGCAAGTCAATTTAGAAAATGTAACAAATTGTGTAATCATTCAGTGTTTTCCTGGAGGATGTTTTTCAGCAGCACAGGGTTGTGTTATTGAGACTAAATCAGCATCGGCAATAATTTTGCAGACACACTCATTAAATATTTTAAAGAATAATGTCAAATATTTTTCTTGTAAGGGATCAGAATGAAGGCAGTGATTACATTGATATACATAATATATTTCAATATATCATCTGACTAAAAATATCTAGATTTCCCTTTTAGATTAATTTTCTGTATAATGACGTTGAGTCGTTACCCAGCAGCGGTAGTTCTTCATCAAGTTGAGCTTCACAGCTTGAACACTGCCGTCATAACAGCCTGTATAGATCTGGGTGGGACAAACAATGATAGACACATAGTTCAACAATATCCAACCAACCATCTTTTCCAAAATGAACCTCTGTCATGCAAGCTTAGTTTCAAAATTATGGCTGGTCCAGCTTCAGTCCACGTACCACACTCTTATGTACGGCCATGCACATCACCATGTCACTGTGACCCCCGTACACCTGCAGGCGATCATGGGACTGTAAAGAAACATATACAACATTCTAATGAATAATATACAGAGGATTCACCTGATGCACAAGAAGACAGATACATGTTTTAATTTAAAAGCATACACTAGATAGCTGCAGTTTTACAGAAGTCATTTTTTTTCATGGTGGTGGCCTGATTGTACCTCACTTCACACACAGAAAATTCAATGCTTTGTCTTTCTTATTTCCTCATTTTTAAAATACACAAACCACTTGTTCAGAAATCAGTGTCAAATGGCGGTGTCCACACATCACCTTAAAATTGAGTCATAAATACCTGTAGCTCATAAACACGGACCAGTTTATCCAGACAGGCTGTCACCATCACTTTCCCCAAGATCACTATTGATGTGACAGCATGATCGTGACCCTTGTAGATACGAACCAACTCACCCGTCTGCAAATAAAAGGACAACAAAAATAACGGTGACAGTGAACGCATGAAGTTTAAATAGAAACAAACCAAAACCGCAACATAGACAGACACTCTCTTAAGGGGATGGTTTGGATTTTGTGTTAGGTACAATGTCAATGGAGGCTTTGACAAAAGCCTACAGTAGAACGGCTTCAGTTTTTTTTTTTTAGGTGGACCTTCCTTTAGGTGGCTCAAATACATTTAGCTGCTTCCTCGGCCCACAGCAGTACATCACTTAGCTTTTGTGCCGGGACTCCCGTCCCCTTCTTCAAACTGTGGACGTGCCGACCGTCATCTACTGTAGGTAATACACTGGCTATGGATAAGTACCTCATACAATTCTACTTAAAAAAAATCCTAGCTATCCCTTTAACATTGAAATATTTTAAGATTATGAATCTGAATAATCTCAACTGTGTTATTGTCATGTCAGTCACCACAGTAACTACATTTTTGCTGAACTTTCAGATTAATAGATCTGTAATGTTATAAGGCACCCAAACAAACTGCAAGGTCCTGTCCATCAACACTCCAATACCGATACGTAATCTTTAACACTTACGTGGATGTTGTGGGCATGAACAGATGTGTCACTGGAGCCGCTAAAGACCAGGTCATTCACCACCTGAAAACAACAAAGGAAGTGTTATTTAGTAAACCTGACATACAAGTAATAATCTCTTTGATGATCTACATTTTATCCATCTACAAGAAATATAAGAATCAACCCTTTTAAAACCAAATGCCAGTCAAAATACGGCAATCTATAGCAGCACTGAAAAGGACCAAAGTATTTTCAGCTTTGGGAATATGCAAATTTCATGTTTAGTCACTTTGGAGAGGTTTGAGAAGCATCTGAATTTCCAATCATTTAGTCTTCTTATCTGGACAAAAATCATTTTAAAGTGTAACAGTTTCAGACGTGGGTTTATCGCCTCACCTTCATACAGAGTACAGTTTTGGTGTGACCCTCCAGGGTGCGCAGCAGCAGGCCACTCTTGGCGTCTCGAACGCTGATGGTGCTGTCGTAGGAGCCAACCAGAAGCACTCGGCGGGCGCCCTCCTGTGCTGTACCCAGACAGCTCACACCTCGCGGGCCGTGGCACTCAAGCACATCTAAGTTCTTCAGAGTCTAACGACAGAGATCAGAACGAGCATAAAGACAACACGGAGATAATGGTTCTACTGTTTTTAAGCCGCTGTCGGAACATTGCTCTGGCAGACAAAAAGATTAAAGCAAGACCTACAACACTGCAAAATAAGTGGCTACATTTACAGATATGAAAAACTATTTATTTAGCCTGGTTATTCAAATACTCTGGTTACAAGTCAGCACAGAATCTGAGTCTGAAATAAACCCAGGTTAAAATGGTTGGTTTACGCAAGTTACAGCATATGAGTGTTTTTTAATGTCCAAGCATATTAAATACCAACTGCTCATGGTACTGAAATCACAAGTTACTTTCTCTGTGTTAAAATTAGGGCTGTCAATCGATTCAAAAATGTAATCAAATTAATTACAGACTCTGTGATTAATTAATCTAAATTAATCGCATACATAATTTTTGCTGTGAAAGTATTTTAAATATTTCAATTCAAATGAATAATCATCATTAGTGACATTAAAGTTAAAAAAAACTATTTATTATTATTTTCACTGTCCAAATTTATATATATATATATATATATATATATATATACATATATATATAAACAATCAACAATATGACCTAATATGCTGAGGAAATAAATTCAAAAGGGTATTTTACAACAACTATGAATGCACCGCGAGGCTGTAGATTACCAGCTTCATTGAACGCACCGTCTCTCGTCTGTGTTCCGACAACAGCAGAAACACAGTCAAACTTTAGCGTTAGCTGTCATCTTTTTAACCGTGTTTAATCCAGCTACTAGCTAGCAGAAGGCTAACGTTACCTGCTGTTGAGTTGTTAAACTGTTAACTAGCCAGCAATGTTTCTGTTCTGCGCACTCTGGTCTCTTAATAGGCTACATCCATGGTCTCCCTCCTTCATTGTACATAGTGTTTAGAACGGCTCCGGGTGAAAGGTCAATATGGAATGGATTAATTGCGATACTTTTTTTTAACACACTAATTTTTCTCAGATTAATTAATCGAAATTAACGTGTTATTTCGACAGCCCTAGTTAAAATTATTTTGCTCACCTTTAACTCATAGCTAGCCACTGATCCATTGGCGAGTCCGGCATACAGGCTGTTCCAAGCAATGTGCAAACATAACACTCTGTCTGATAGAGAGATCTGCTCCAGACACTTTGTGGTCTAGAGGAAAAGAAATTAAAACAACATCTAAAAATGCAAAACAGAAGATAGGAGGCAGTACTAAGCTTACAGAAGTGGGCATGTAATTTAAAGCATGAAGGTTAACAACCCACATTAGCAATTCAACCATTAAATTAAAACTACTGGGAACCCAGCAGTGAGACAAAAAAATGGATGTGTTAACGTCAACAACTGAAATGATTCCGTGTCTTAGAAGGGTTACAACGCCACATACAAATCACTATATGGCTTGCCCAGACTTTTTGTACCTTTATGCTGTAACAGCGAATAGTCTGGTCACTGGATCCGGTGTAGAGGCGTGACGGCATGTTTGGGAGGGACGACACCAGCAGACAGTTGACTTTGTTTGTGTGACCCTCAAATACTGCTTGGCACTCCCTGGTCTGGATACACAGACAAATACAAATACAGAGACAAAATACACTGCTTATAAGTTTTTATTATTGTCTTTGCTGCTTGTCAAAAAATGATAAAAGTGTACATATAATAAAATTTAAGATTTACGTTGTCAACGGAAGTGAGTAAAGAATTCTTTTGGGTGAAAAAATTATTAGTTATTTTTTAACGGATTGTAAAAAAGCAGAACATTAACAGTTTGCATTAAACAGAGGGATTGTTTTGTTTTATTATTGGCTGAGGAAGGATACAGTTGTCAGCAGGGACAAAGTTGGACCAAGGTGGGTATACATTTTGGACCATGATCAACATACCATCAGACTGTAGCCCCGTGCTGTGTTGTCCCCTGAACATGTGTACAACCGACCCTCGTGAACATGGAGGCCGTGGACGGGGCCAGTGTGATTAAAAAAAGATCCCACGGACGGCTCCTCATCCTCGCCCACGTCAACTGGCACAAATGTGGGCTGAACTTTTCTGAGTGGTCAAGAGTGAAGAGTCGGTCACATTTCACACTTCACAAGTAAAGCAATGCTTGTAATGTTCAAGATTCTAAACCAAACGTTATCTCACCTCTCAACATAATTTTGCTGAGACGTCTGTGTGCTTAAAGAACTGAACTCCACACTGACTGACTTCTGAGGAGGCTCTTGGTGGACTGGAACATTTGGTGCATCCTCAACGTCCGATTCATCGATGTCGATGACCACCAGGCCAGAGGGCTCCACCATTTTGACAGAGGCGTCACTCTCGTTCCCTGCATCGTTGTCTGGTGCTGCAGCAGATGCATTTTGACCTCTTTTGGGGTCAAAAGTGGAGACTGGCTTCTCTGCTGCTGGCTCTTTTTCTTTATCTTGTTCTATGCAGAGATTTCCTCCCATCTCTTCCTCAGAATCACTGTCAGCTGACATCCTTACTGTCTGTTGCACGGCAGATGATTCAGGGAAATTATTTGTAGTTGCTGATGTAGAGCACTCTGTTTTGAGTTGTTTGAGAGGGGTAACATCAGTTGTATGAGCAGCTAAGTGTGGTGACTGATGCAGCAGTGAAGAGAGCAAATCAGAGGGAAACAAGGGCACAGGTTGGTTTGCAGGTACTTGAAGTGTATCAGAGTTACAGGACAATGTTTTGGGAAATTGACTAGCCTGTCCAGCTGGGGATAGCTGGAATATTTCTTGCTTTACTGGCATGGTTGGCAGGGCAAGGGGAGTAGTGGAAGATGCTTGGTTTGTGGGAGATTGTTGCTGGCTATAGGAGGTCGGGAAAGCACTAAAGGCAGGAAGGGGAGAGAGTCTTGGCTGCATGCTAGCATTAGCCCCTGCTGATGAGGTGGGGGCTTTCTCTGCTGAATTAGATGCACCTGTGTACCCTCCTGAAAGAGATTAAGAAAGAAAAAAGTAAACTAATTGTTGCGTATGAAGCCATTTAAAGCAAAGGGTAAATTTACTGTACCTTGCATCCCTTGCAGGATTTCAATACGCTGGGCTCTCAGACTGTTGACCTCAGCAGTGAACTATAACAGCAGGAAGAACAATTTTATGTAAACCCATGAAAAGACAGGAAAAAGGTAAAAAAAAAAGTGTCTGTGTCCATTAGTCGTGGTACCTGCTGTCTCAATAGCAGGAGTCTTTGGACTTCTGTGTAGGCAGCTTGCAGGGCATTGCGAGCCTGGACCAGAGACTTGTCCAGATCCTGCAACGAGTGGCTCAGCTCATCCTCCCTCAGAGACACAGCCAAAAGCTGGTCCATTTGGCCCTGGTCTGTTCGGTAGGAAAACAAGGAAAGAAAATACACACTGAGATTTATTGGATGACTTTTTTTTATTGTAATCTGATGACCTAAATGGGATCAAAATGTCATCCAAATACATTTGTGGTGTGTCAGTTCTCTCTTTTCATCTATGCCATTTCCCAATAGCCTTGTACCTACATGTGATGTACATATATTTTCACTTGAAACACTTGATACACTTCTCACTGCATGTTATTATTACAAATTATGGAAATCAAAAATAAAGCACTCAAAATATCAGAATCACCTTTGTTTGACTTTGTTTTTTTCTTTTTTCCACTTGGCTCCTTATCAGAAATGCCATCATTCTGTAAGAACACACAACAATTTAATTTCCAACTCCAACTAAAAACATGTATCAACGGGATGTTTCAGCTGTGCCCGACACTTAACAACACTGTATAATACTCACCCTGTTGTGTTTCCTCTTGCTGGCACTACTGTTGGCTCTCAAATCTCCATTCTCATCCTCCATGTTTGGCTCCACCTTCACAGAGAGAGCTTCGACTGTCTGACTGCTGCAGCCTTCCAGTGCTGCACCAGGCTGCTCCGAAGGCTCCTGCAGCTGAGAATCTGACTGTGTTTCTGGGTGAGAGTCAGTATTTGTTGTATCCTGGGGCGGAGGAGGTAGTTCAGTCCAGTGTGCACCTGAAGGACTGTTTGGGAATGACTCCCAGTGGAAGCCTTCTGACAGACTTATGTCATTGTCCTTTGCTCGTGTTGAGCTTTCTTGGTCAGACAGAGGGTTCGCCAACTGAATTCCAAACCTGTCGCACACAGAATTAATACAAATAAAACACTGTAACTTATTTATGGCAAACAAAGGGTAAAACAGATACAGTTGAAAAGACAAGAAGAGGTTTACCTGGGGGTGCCTTTGCCCCTTTCCTGCTTTTTCCTTTTCGTCTCCTCATACATCGTCCTCCAGTTCGACTTACTCTTGGCCCCTGATAAGCTGAACATTTTATTCAGGGTTGGTTTAAGCCCAGCCTCTTTTCCCCCCTGAACTTTGGCTAAGTCGTGGGCAATTCGAACCTTTCGGATGATGTTCAGGTTGGGCTCAGATGATGTGGTCGAGCATTGGCTGTCGAGGGTCCGCTGAGATTCTCTCTCCCTGCTGTTTGATGGTCCATTTGAGTTACTTGCAAACATTGAGCTCTTCTCACAATGCTGAGTTGTTCCTTGTGTCATTTTGAATGTTGTCTGCTCTGGCTTAGGAGGAGCAATATTGGAGGAAGCAGTGCTGTTGACCTGTGAGGATTGTACAGGTGTAGCTGCAGCAGAGGTGGTGTGAATTGTAGCCTTCTTGCCATAGTTCCTAAAGGAGCCACCTGTCTGCTGCTCTCTCTCAGCTCCAGCTTGTTGCGTGGTGCTGTGATCAGCCACCTGGACACATACATCACTGTTCTGCTTCCGGGCTTCACGGTCAGCTCTGCACGGCTCCCTCACGCCCAGTGCTCTTCTGATTTGCCGTAGCATTGCACTCACGTCGACATCCCGTATGGGAGCTGCGTTGGCGGATCCGTTTGCTGAAGCAGGTTGAGCTGAACATTCTTGTTCTGGCTGAGTAGATCCCGTACTCTCATTCTGGTCATGAACAAAGATGATGGCTCCATTATGAGGAAGGTGATCACTGGTGAAGTCTCCATCGTATTGCTGGTTGTAATAGCCATTCTGGCTGATGGTAGGCCATGCTGTTCTTCCTGACTTGTTAGAGGCACCTGCTTGAGTGTTGTGTGGTCTTCTTACAAGTCTGCCTGTTTGGGAGCTCTCAATTTTGACCGAAAAGTTTTCATCATACCTTAGCTGCTGAGCTGATTGGGTGAACTGGTCTCGAACATGAGGATGACTAGTTTGACCTGCAGGCTCTCCTGACAAACAAGGCAATCTTCCGCTTTGATTCTGTAGAGTTGGTTCTCTTTGGTGAAGAGGCCTTTGCTGACTGGACACTTTATTCTCTTTGTTTTGAACAACAGCATTGTTTCCTCCTTGTTGGTAGGTTTCCTGTTGCAGTCTCCTCATCTTCACTTGTTTGGACATCACTTTTTTGTTTTTGCTGGCTCCCTGTTGCATGTTTGCACGCTGCTGACCAGCTACTTGCTTCTGTTTCTTTTTTTTCTTGGACTTTACTTTCTTCCTGTAATAGAAAACAAATCCAGAGTTATTCAAACATATTACAAAATGGAGAGTATAAAAATGCAAAACAATAAACAGGTGAAATTATTACTCCTCTTTTTTTAGCGTCTTGTTTCTCTCCAAGATCCGGCCCATGGTCTCTTTGCTCAGAGTCTTACACAGAGGGATGGGCTTTATATTTTTGGCAATCAAACTCTTCAACATGGCTTTGTGTTTCGCAGTGGAAATGTGCTGAGCATACTCATTTAAGCCCATGGAGGACGCTTTACACGCCTGACATTCATGAAATGAATCCCTGTTAATGGAAGAACACAACAACATGTTGTCAGATATAAGTAGATGTCTGGGTCAATGCCTGTTATGATTATGTTATCTCAGTAAGGCAGGAAAATACTCTGGGACTAGGTTATCATTTGATTTGTTTCACACAACACCTGAGTTTTAGTACAATACCAAACAATTCTCTTATAATAATAATAATAATAATAATAATAATACATTTTATTTGTAATGCGCTTTTCTTGTACCCAAAGCGCTACAGTACAGTACAAAAGTAAATACATTAATTAACTCTTAACTTAACTCTTAATAAAATAGGTACTCCCTGTGCAATGTGAGGTGGCACAACATTTGGAGATTTGATACCCAGCTGAGGGGAATACTCCTGAAGAATGCAACCTTGTGCATAAGGTGCCATCCTTCTTCTCTCAGATCATACTATGTCTCCAACCATAATGTATGTTTACTGGTGTATTTTGCATATATTGTGAAAAATGATTGTTTAAAAGAGAACGTTTACACATGTGTATATCTGACAAACATCACTCACTTGCCCAGTACTGTCTCCAGCTCTCTGTGATGCAGCATACCATGCACATGCTGATGAGCTTCCTGTAGTTAAGAGACATAATGTCAAAGTATAGATACTTTAGAACAGCTGCAGGTTGGGGAAAAACCATACCAGCCATCACTGCTACTCATTTAAATGTCTTGGTCAAGTTAGAGCCATTTACCATTTTCAAATGAGACCTGCGACACAAAAGACAGTATATTTCTTTTGTTTTTGTTTTGGCCTTCCGGAACTTCGTCTTCACGGGCATTTTGGGCCGCTTATCAGGTGGGGTTTGAACCTGTGCCATTTCTGAACAGGTGAAACAAGAACAGGGGATAACTTCACATATAGCTAGCTATGTAAACACAGCTTTGCAGTAGCATTCAATATGGGATGAATAAAGCACAACTGCAGTGTCTCTGTAATACTATCATCGCAGAATAAAGACTATAGCCCATAAAATATTACGTTAAACTATAAGTGGTATTTACGTCATATCGGTAGGTTATTAGGTGACTGCTGGGCACAGTTAATAACCCGCACTAACGTTACACTGCACAACTACACAACGTTGATGTTAACAGTAGCACAACGTGGTTGTCAAGTCAGAACTAGCCAGCGTTCACGTTTGAGGTGGACTAAATAGATCAACGCTCCCTGCGTTGCAATTCACACAAGCTGGTGGGCAGTGTTAACGGCATTTAGGTAAACTGTTACTGAAAACATATTAAGTACATTACCAGACAAATTTCACATGGCAACAAAACTCAACTGCCGCTCCACCGCCATGTTTGTTGACGTAAATCACGTTATGTTTACGTTGGCCAATCGTAAGCTAAAGATGACGCCGGAAGTTTGGCGGTGGTGCCCTAGATCTAAAAAATATGGGATAAGAGCGATTTGGGTTTTTTGCAAAGACATCCGCTCACGAGGATGTTTAAAGCTCTAATGAGCCACAGGGACCAAAAAGACAGCAGTAGACTGTAGCTAAATATTACAAATTATACATATGTACAGACTAGTCTATGCAAAAAAAAGAAGCTGTTTATAATAGCTGTTTCAAAGATGTTCTATAATGAGCAGAGCACGTATGTGAATAGATGAAACGTTGTGTAATATTGTGTAATTGCATAATTCAATTATATTTCTTTTGCTAAAATCAGCTATTTACACAGCTACAATTTAGATTTAGCATAACAAATAATCTTATCTGTCGCGTTCGCTAATAGGCTCGTTCGAGATGAGCCAGATCTGCGCAGAATCGATCACCGGCGATCGCCGCCCGTTGCATGCCGGTTAGATTTGTGTCCGACTTGTACATCCATTTTTTTATATGTCTATGATCCATGCTTGATCCATAGACAGTATATAAAAGGCTTGATCCCGACTTGCTCTGACGTCATGCATACGTAGGCAACGATAATCTCACAAGAGCAAGGCGGCCGCAGTTCTGAGACGCAGGTAGCCATGGATGTATTACGAGAACAGGTAGCGCAGTTGCTTTTCACCATGGATGTATTAAGAGAACGGGCGCAGTTCATCTCTTAATACATCCATGAGTTCATCTCGGACGAGCCTAATGACTTTAGTCTATCCGTGTTGCTAGATCTCGCGAGAGCTTGTTGCTGAGACAGAAACAGGTCTCGAACAAAGATGGCCAGGATGCTCGGAGATATGTGGCCTCATATGTGGCGTGTAAAAAAATGGTCCAATATTTACTTTGGGGGAAAAAAATGAAGAAAAAAGAGGCGTGGCATACATCCATGGGCGAAACCCACGTGACACAGATACAGGAAGTTACTCTGAGTTGGGGCGTCTCTGTTCCGCTCACTTCCTCTTCTCAAATATTCTCAACAAACCGTATCTGTCTGTTTACTGTGTTTTTATCGCCAACTGACTTGAAAAAGATCTTTAAGTTAAAATGTGCAACGGCTGTGTGCAAAAAGAATACCCAGACCGGGTAAGTCTGACACACACACACGCTAATTTACGCTAAACGATTATGTCCTGCTTAAGTATAACGTTACAGTTCAGGGTGACAGCAAAAAGACTTACATGTGATGGTATTCCTGTGATTTCCTGCTCAGGGAAACACTTGTTTGGAGAATGGTTCTTACCTGATGAACTACCTGGGCTGTGCCAACTGCCATCAGAGGGACTTTGTGCTGATCAGCAATAAAGTCACAGAGGATGATGATGGAGAGGAGATTGTAACATATGACCGTTAGTCATTTTCTTGTGCTCCTGACACATTTTTACCAACCAGTTTTCATAAAAAACTTTTTTTTTTTTAAATAAATTAAAAAAATAATGTTCTGGTCGTTTATGCACTTCTGAGCCTGTTGTTTTATTATTTTTTAAAGTTTGGTCATGGCCCCTTGGTGTCATCCAAGGTAAATCTTAATGCTGCAGCATGCAGTGATATATCTAGGCAATAGGGTGCTTCCAACTTTGTGGCAACACAGTTTGGGGAATATGCTGTTCCTGTTTCAACATGCCACATTCCATAAAGAAATGTTTTCCCAGTTGGGGTGGAAGAATTTAACTGGCCTTGCACCGAGCTCTGACCTCATCCCCATTTCTACACCTTTAGGGTGAACTGGAATATCAACTGTGAGCCAGGACATATCCCCCAACATCAGTGGCCGATCTCACTAATGCTCTTGTGGCTCAATGGGACCAAATCCCTGCAGCCAAGTTCCGAAATCTTTTGGAAAGCCTTTGGAGAAGGGTGGAGGCTGTTACAGCAGCATATTAAGGTGTCTGAATGGTTTTGGCTATATAGCATATTTCTTCAGAGGGTCTTGTGAAAAAGCAAGAATTACCAGAATCTTTAATAGTTCACCAAAAGTTAGTGGCTACTAGTGTTAATAATCCCAACATTGTAAGAAACTCTACCACAGCATGTTTAACAATAATCCATGTCCATTTCTTCTTCCAGATGTTTGCAAAAATTGTGACCATGTCATCGCCAGGCACGAATACACTTTCTCTGTTGTTGATGAATACCAGGTAAGGTATCTCTACACTGGTTTATTGACCATATAATAACTAAGTAGATTTATATGTGAGGAAAATGCTTAATAGGGCCAAACCTTTTATATATCATATCATCAACTTCAGGCTCCTGTTGGGGGAAAGGGGAAGGAGCACTTATAAGCTGTTTTATATCCCATTTCGGTCTGCTGTATTGTATTGAAGTCGGTTTGAAAGTGTCTGTTCTGATGTTTGATGATGATGTTGATGGTTGTGGTTGTTTTTTACTTGGGCTGCTGTACTCTGTCTGCACAACAAATTGACCCTCTGGTACTAATAAAGAAACGTAACCTAACTAACAGAATTTAGGGTTAGTGTTGCCACTGTATAGTCTTAAAATATGTATATTAAGTCTGTTTTGTGCTGTCCAGGAGTACACTATGCTCTGCATGCTGTGTGGAAAGGCAGAGGACTCCATCAGTGTGTTACCAGATGACCCCAGACAGTCTGCGCCTCTCTTCTAGACCTTACACCTGCAGGTCATGATTCACTTTAGATAGTGTCACCACCACGGACGTGCTGCTGGCATCTGGGTTCCAATCCTTTTTTATCATGCATTCAAAATTGTATGCATGTCTTCAATTAAGTACACCGTATTTTAAGTCTTTGGCTGTTTATAAACTACTGTATGCCGATATCAGTTGAGCAGGACATATAACTTAGTATTATCCTACATGACAACAACAAATATTCTGTATTTGAATTTACAATGTACTGTAAATAAATATTTTTTCCATTTAATTACCATCTGCATTTTACTGCCCAACACATATCTGATGTTACAAAGTCAGAATGACAAAAAAGTCAGTATGACAATATAAAGGAGTTTACTGTACAGCTATAGAAATAACAGCTTTGTTATTATCCAAAAAAATGCTATAATTTATAATAAAAAAACGGTAGTTTATTTCAAATGTTAGGATAAAAAAAGTAAATGTATCTGCTTAAATGGTTCAAACCACAGACTGTATAATATTAATGGACAGAGCATGTGTGACGTCACCCATTGGTTTGTGGAGATCTGCTATGAGTCGTCGAGTTTGCTGCTGTTTCCATTGCTGGGAGTGCAATAAAACAAATTCCATTCAATTGTATCGAGGTGGTGGCAGAAATCTCAGAGACAGACATATTAACACTCAGGCAAATAAAACTGAAAGGATCTGCAAACCTCTACGAGTGAATAAGGAAATAGTGAGTAAATTTAGGCGCACTGACCCTTTAATCCCGACAAACTGGAGCAGGTGTAGCCAGGAAGTAATATTTTTGAGATCTGGCATTTATTGAATTTACTTATTTTAATATGCATTTTAAATTGTGATAAAAAATAAAATGCAACAATCAGACATGATAAACAGGTTCCATTTGTATCTGTTTTACTTTATCATCTACTTGATGTAAGAAATAAAATTGCACATCATTGCTGGTCTACATTATAATGTATATTAATCAGAAGCAGTTCAACAAAAATACAGATGTCTTAGCGGATTTTAAAAATAAAAAAAATCATTTGCAATGATACTCATGCACTTTTACAATACTTAGGTATGAGTGCACTTACATGTACAGTCTAATATGCAGATGCCTTTTGCATGACAAATTTTCTAGCAAAGTAAAAGCACACTACTACACTGATATGCCAAATTAACAATTCATTGTCAAATACAATAATTAATCTAGCTGTTTTACAGGAGTGAGGTCAACATGGAGCTGCATGCCCTGGTTCTGTACATGAATGCCGATGTTGGTATACTATTTGAGGTGTTATTTACTTTTAGTGTTCTTAACGTGATTACATGGTTCTTAGTGTTTATTATGTCCTCATGGTACATATATACAATTAGCATAATTTTATACATCCTTCGGGTATTAAACATTATCTTTTTGGTCTCATCTTAGGCCTATATGGAGAGTTAAGAGAAGAGTTAAAATGAGAGGTAAGAGTTGGCAATCTTAAGGTTTTCTTAACCTTTTTGTTTCAACTGCAGGTATCAAGCCACATTGTCAAGTATTTTGAGAGACACATCCAACAAATGAATAAATAAATAAATACAATTTATACATTTTACATTACATACAGTACATTCCCTTGAGTAAATACCGTATTTACACATGCTATCAACGACTGGATGTGAAACAGCCTCTCGCTACAGTTGCACTATCCGGATCAGTCACTTCTGTGTCAAATACAGTCATCGACTCACTTTGCCGGAACCTTTACTCTCGTGGATGAGACCCCTTCCCCTGGAGCTGTGGCCCCATTGACCCTGCCCTCCGAACCTGTCATGTGGGTGAGGGTGCCGAGGGGGAGGGGAGCTGGAGAAGCTAGATGGAGAGCGGCTGCGTCCCTGCAGTGCCCCGCCCTCCCTGAGCTCCTGGCGTGAGGGGGAGGAGCTTAGCGAGCGCTGAAGGGAGGAGGAGGAGCTGCGAGGGCGAGGAGGAGGGCTGAAGAGCATCCCGCTTCGGTCCTGCATCAGCTGAGTCAGGCTGGCCAGAAAATCTGCGTCACTAGTGCTGCTGGCACGCACTCTTAACCGCCGTCGTCTGGAGAAAAGAACAAAAGAAGACATTACGATTACGATGCCTTCTGTATGATTGCTCTAGGAGTGTGCAAAAAAAAATTGATTCGTATTCGAATCACGATTCAAGCTCTACCGATTCAAAATCGATTGATTTATTTTTTTAATTTTTATTTTTACAATTGTCTACTCCAATCACATGATAGATAGATAGATAGATACTTTATTGATCCCCAAGGGGAAATTCAAGGTCCCGGTATGTTACAGACATCACACACATACATCATAACAGGATGATAAAATAACAAACAAATCCACATGAATAATATGGACAATAAAAAATAAATAAAAAGATACTAAATAAAAAATTCACATGAATGTACTAAGGTATATATATATATATATATATATATATATATATATATATATATATATATATATATATATATATATATATATAGATAGATAGATAGATAGATAGATAGATAGATAGATAGATAGATAGATAGATAGATAGATATACACACACACATATAGGTCATACCTGTTGTCCACACACGGGCGGATGGGTGGTTTCCCAGGAGGTGGTCGAGGCAGAAACCTGCTGGTGAGTTGCTCAGGCATAAAGGCGGCGCTCACAGGACGTGGAATTTTACTTTTACTACCTGATGAGGAGGACAGAGAGAGAGGGTCTTCTCCTACACAATCGGACCTGGAGCCTCGCTCCGAGCAGAGCCTGTCTCTTGGCAAAGCGCAAGGAAGGTTGTCACAGGACAGAGATGGAGAGGGTGAGTGGGTGGGGGAGCCGGGGACTGGACTGCTCCAGCGATGACGCCTCTCCATGTTGAGGTCCCGGCTCGGAGAGTCCAGGGGGTTGCTGGGGTCTCGTACTGGGATTCGACTCAATCTTGGGGAAGAGGGAGAGTCTCTTCTCCTGAGCAGAGCTGGCGGGGGAGAGGACGAGACGGTGACGGTGCTCTCCACAGCGCCTCCTACTGCGTCAGCTTGAGGCTGCTGATTCGGCTCGGAGGAGCGATCCGGCAGACCAGAATCACTCTCTGGGTCTCTGTCGTTCATTAAATGAGCATTTGGGCCTTTGGCTGAACTTGGCACTGGAGCTAACTCCAACCTCCCTCCATCTTTGAAGATTTCCTCAGGGAGTTTTTCAGATTTAGCAGATGGTGCTTCTAGTGGTATTGCTTCACTCCTCTCCTGTACAGGGGAATGTAGCGCACAGCTAGAGGACTGAGAAGAGTTTACGATTGTTAGAGGGTATGGCCTTTAAAAGTTCAAAGTTGTAACACCTACTTTTGAAAAATTTCATCCTATTTTTCTCTCCAAAACTTTGTAAAGAAAACCTATAAATTAATAATGAACTGATTATTAATTAGAGCATGTCTAAAGTCCAAAGTATATCTAAGTCGTAGAGGTACTCAAAATCATGAAAATATTCATATTGTGTACTTTTGTACTTACAGCCTATATCTATTTTGTTAGTTTAATTTCACAATACTGCTTTCAGTTCATGCACGACTAAATGTTTGGTCACCCCTACCTGGTCCATCTGGGGTCTTCCCATAATGACAGAGGGCATTTGTCCCAGCATTCCCGGCAATCTCCTGTGGCCCAGTAACCAAGTGCCGGGCATGGACATCTGTGACAGGACAGGACTGCTCGGCACCACTGTGGGCTGGCCATCCTGTGGCTCAGAGGACTGGTTCTCAGTCTCAGCGGGCGTGTGCATCTCAGGCTTGTCCTCATGCAGGCCCTCACCTTGAGGCTTGGTGGCTCCAGAACCGCTGCCTTGCTCTAGCTCCAGCATCACCCACTCCTGAGAGTCTCCCTCTTGGGGCACGGGACTGAGGTTCACAGCCACAAAGCCACTGCTTGCTGCGCCCTCTTCGTGGTCAGGGGTTGCTGTGCCAGAGTGTTCCTCGTTGCAGGCAAGATGCTGCCCATGTTCCCTCTCAGGAATGGATTTCTCCCCGACTTGAAAAAGGACCGGGCGCTGTTTGCCCAAGCTGAAACAAGATATTGTAATTGTTATGGTGAGTTTATGTCTGTTTCCCAAAAATATTCTTTTCTGCAAGCTCTCACAACTGTATATATTGTAATTTCATGTGTACGGATTACTAACTAGGCCTCAAGGAAGCGTTCAATGGTGGGCTTGGGTTCGGGTGCAAGCCTCTTTTCAAACGCCAAGCTCTGACTGTGTCTCATCCTCCGGAGCAGTGGCGCAGCCCGCTCCAAGAACATGGTCTCTGATCGCACCCGTCTAGGAGAACTCTGTATGGAGCCGGTGTTGGGGCTCTGGTTCCCCTGGTTCTGACTGTGTTCATCCTCACTCACCACCTGAGGAGAATGAATGACAAGAAGGGTCAAAAACGGTAATATTACATTTATAACCCCAGAAAGACACTGTATCAAGACCACTGATGGGCAGTAACGCATTAGAAGTAACGCGTTACTGTAATCTGATTACTTTTTTCAAGTAACAAGTAAAGTAAGGGATTACAATTGCAAAAACAGTAATTAGATTACTGTTACTTCCCCGTAAGCAGGCTGCGTTACTTAACCGTGATTTTGTCTCGTGAATGACAATGACGTATGAGCGCCGCAACGTCAGTGTAAACACCGAAAAATTCCACCTCAAATCTGAGCAAGCACCTAGCAAGCCGGCACAGGAATGTGAAACTCTCTGAAAAAAAAACCCAACTGACATGACCGTTGGGGCTACATCCAATTCCACCGGGCGAACCTCCGAGGGCCGCTCTCCTGCTGAACAGGTGAAAATAGACTTAAAAGCGACAGGACTTAGTGCCGCTGAACTGAAGAAGCTCGTCGCTGGCTATATTGTCGAGGATAGAATTAGGCTGAAAGGTCTATTGCTTTATAGCGTATTCAGGTCGTCCATCATGTTTTTGAAAAGTAACTTAGTAAAGTAACTAGTAAAGTAACTAATTACTTTTGAAAATAAGTAATCAGTAAAGTAACTGGATTACTTTCTTGGAGAAGTAATTAGTAATCAGTAACTAATTACTATTTCCAAGTAAGTTGACCAACACTGATCAAGACATCCATTTATTTAAACAGGGAGGCAAGCAGTCAGTAGTGGGTTTCTATTCAAGCCTAGGAGGAGTAGACGTAGTGATAGATGTTGGCAGGCGCTTATCCATTATCATATTTCTGGGCAAAGTCAATGTAGTCTTGGGGGAGAGTTTTGTGCATGACATCCACTGCACTGCAGCTAAACTATGCATCTCAATGCACAGGAAGAGAAGAGTTTACATAAGAATAAAAGCAGTAGGTAAGAACATTCTAATTAGCGTTTATAGTAAATAGTTCATTGCCCTGACCTTCCTGATCATCGGCTGTACATGTTTATGGTTTCGGTTGCGGTCCATCTCTGACCATACATCCACAGCAGGGGTGGTGGTCGGTGTGGGGATGGGGGGACAGTTGTCAGCATCGCTGAGGCGCTCCCCTTGCAGGACATCCTCAGTGTTCTCCCTCTGCAGCTCGCCTGGCAGCACTGAAGCATTGGCCATACTGTGGAGGAAAGGGAAGGTCACCCTGCAGCTCATTTCAACAGCACAATTTAGAGCAGCGATTTTCTCAGGAATCTCTGACTTTGCAGAATTTGAGTATAAAAAAAGCTGCAGCTATATATTTCAACACATATCCAACAGAGTATGAAGGAAGTTTGACTAGCACAAGTGAAACTGCAACAAGAACCAATTAACAGAATCAAAGGCTATGTGTCAATAGTGATAGAGCTTCCTTTCTTGAGCTGTAAATACCCCAAGTATGCCGGTGTGAGGCGAGTGAGCTGCTGAGCAGTGGTTGTTGCGGCAGTGTTGGTCAGCATATCCTCCGAGTCACATTTCTCCCAGTCATAAGGGTCATTCTCCAGCACGCTGTGGCTCTTCATAGCATTCTCAAACACTGACATCAAGAGCTGTCACAGAGAAACCAGAGGGGTCAGCATTTGACAGCTGGAGGGGTATAAACAGTGTGTGCAAAATATGCCAAACAGGCAATGGCCAACCTGATAGTCTGGCTTAGTGAAGTAGTCCAAGATCAAGATGTGATCCAGGAAAGTACTAAACTCTGAGGGAAGGTGCTTAAGCATGAGTCGATGGTCATATGTCTCTTTTAGATTTCCTACTTGTTCCTGAGAGCAGGGAGGGGAAAAAAGAAGAGTTTGAATGGATACACATGCTGTAAATTACTAATCTATACTGACTGATCTATACAGGCCCATACTTTGTCTTTGATTTTCCTCCAGGGAAGCTGACCAACCATGAACTCCACCAACATGTAGAAGAGGGACCACAGGTCATCATGACGACCCATTTCCTACAAATTAGGATTCACAATTGTGAGTAATTTCAAGGGTAAGATACAGTATAAAAAAATAGCAGAATGTGGTTTTGGTTCATGCTTACCTTATTCTTATGAGCATTGACTGAAGCATATCGCACAGTTCCTCTGAAGCCTGCCACAGGACGAGGCTGAAAGAGAATAGAGATATAATATAATAAAGATATTGTAAAATGCAAATAAACTGAAACCCAAATAACACTATGTTTGTTTATAGGTCCTAAATAACATTCGGATGTATATAAGTACTATGTTAAAGGCAACTGGATTTACTGTTTTTAGTCTTTGACATTTCCCAGTCCCAGGCATTTCAAACTTTTTGGGATGGTCACATGAGGGTCATTAAAGTCACACAGGTGTCATGTGAAAGTTGGTGTTGGTGATATATAATCTCAACACTCAAATACATTTTTAGTTGGCAAGGTTATATCTTCTTCGATGTTATTTACGTTACGCTACACTCCTCGTGGGCGAGGACGTGAAGAGGGAGAGTAGCCTGAATAGTATTGTGTGGCTCAGTTGAGCCACTTTGTTGGTTTCCCCATTTACAGAGCCATGGCTGTGTATGAACACCAGATTTTTTTTTCAGCGCACACAAACAACAGACAACTAGCAGAGTGTGAGGAAATATTCGCTGACTTTGACAAAAAAAAGTGTACTGGATAAGAATCGGTAACGCCACTTTTAACTTAGTGTTTCTAGATATCCCTTCACCTGGATGACTTTCATGCTCTAAGAGTAAGTTATATCATACAGTATCCGATTTAATTTCTTTTGAAACCTTCTGTAATAACACTTTTCTGAATCAGCATGCTAGACAAAACCTCAAAGAGTTGACAGAGTATGCTTTGGAACAGCTTCTCTGACAATAGGTAACTTGTGGGATCTTTCAATTAAAAACCAAATCCATTGCTTTCAGGAAGTACTTACTGGACGGACTTCCTGGTTGGAGTTGGTAAACTGACGGGCCAAGCCAAAATCAAGCATATAGCAGCATCTGCAGGTACTGGCTAGTCTTCCCATCGCAAAGTTAGACTACAATTTTAACAACACAGAAAAACACAAGCAAGTTCAAGTTAAACGGTAAACTGACTTATACAAATACAAATTTACAAACCAACAAGAGGTCAACTCTTGTTGTGGACATTTTTTCAGGTCAACTTACAGGTTTAATGTCTCGGTGCAGGAATCCTACAGAGTGGATGCTTTCAATGGCCTCTAAAATCTGCTTGCCAAGTCTCAAAGTTGTGGAGACGGAGAAGGTGCCACGGGTCATGGTTCTGCGCAAATCTGCCAGATTCCTCCCCTAAAGACAGGAAATCAGTGGACATCGTGTTATAATTATATGACACAGACTGGTTGGTGTTGACTGCGAACAAAATACTTGACTAACATTGAATGGTAAAAAAAATCCTACCTGGAGTTCCATCACCACATAGTTGAAACGATCATTTCGGCCACATCCCACAAAGCGACACACGTGGTCTTTGCCTGTCACAGAAATGTATTATATTATATTAAATGTTTCCTCAGCATTTGTATTTATTGATACCGTTCCAGACACAAATGTGAGATATAGTATGTTGCAAGCGCTGATTGTGATATATTAAAATCACTGCTGGAATATTTCAGCAGTAGTTAGGACACTGATTTATAGATACTATAAACACCTCCTTCATTCACTGAATGGTTTATCAGGCTCTACAATGTGACTCCGACACACTAGGGTTTCCTACTGTGTTATGTGGTGACTGAAGCAAAGACCGCTGCAGCTTATATCATATCATTTTTATTAAATAAAACATTATCCTTCACTGAAAAAAAAGGTTTTACACAGTAAATGCTATGGGTTTGGCTATGATCTACTAACTAAATGGACAAATAACATCATAAATCATGATGTTGTACGACTTGTTGGGGAAAACTGCGTTACTTAGTAATTATCTGGGAATTTTCTGTCACAGACAAGGAAGGGGACAGCATCACTCACCCTGAAGCTTCTTTAGCACAGCTACCTCCATCTTCAGCACCTGTTTTGGTTGCTGAGCAGACTCCACCTTTAAGGCAACAGTGGCCTGGCTCAACTGATCCAAAACCTCGTAGATCTCGCCAAACCCGCCTCCACCTATCTTCCTTGCCTGAAAAGAAGGGATCCAACATATGGTTGTGGATAAATCATTGCTCTCTTCATTGGGCCATCTGTTTGTTTTTTTAAACATGATTTTGTGATTTCTCTTACCACTTTCCATCTGTCTCTGACCACGTCTACCACTGACAGGATGTCTGTGTGCTCTCCAGCCCCACTCATCCTGAGTGCTCTCAGCTACAGCCTGCACCTGGCATCAGTGACGCAAGCCCCTCACTAAAAAGAGGGAACAGATTCTTAAAATGCAGGTCCATTTTCTCTTCAAAAATCACAGCACGCTGCATGCTACTGGGCGTGAAAACGATGGAAAGATGAAGCATTACTTGTTACATGTTATTGTGCCTGACAGAAACATGTGGTTAATGCCATTTAAACTGCTACAACGGTTCGATATACCTCACGTCTTTAAGGCTCATACAAGACGCTAACGAGTGCTAGATGGTCACGAAAAGATAGCAGCTAGCATTATTTGACTCTGTGCCAAACCACAACCAGGACTAGCGCAGCGGCAATCACTGGTCATAGATGGCCATGAATCGGTCGTTTGAGAGGATTAGCCGTTAGGAAGATAATCTAGCTACGGGACTGCGTTCAATGCGGCGGCTCCGGTGGTCCTGTAAACAAGCTAACTAGCATATTTACTACAGATAATCGTTAGGTAGCAAAGCTCTCTTGACCCCTTACCTCGCTTCGTTGCACCATTGCGATTCTAGTTAGAATCCAAACAGTCCCCAGTCTGTTGTTAGCTAGCCGGGTCATTCCAAACAGTTGTTTATTTTAGAAATGAGATAATAATGGTGATGGACCATAGCTGACGTTAGCCAGAGTTAGCCAGCTAGCTAGCTGCTAATGGATGGGGAGTGATGATGATCCCCCAGTGCTCTGTTTCACAGCGGCGGTGCTGACGTCACAGCGCTAGTCTCTGTTGATTGATCCGCAAACTCCTGCAACATTTTTCTGGTTGAACATCGATATTTGCTGTAGCTCCTCGTAGCTAATTATATTGACCTACTGATGCCATTGTTTATTTATTATGCTTACATACCTGATGTTTTATGTTTAATTTACTTTATCATATATCATTCCATTAATAGGCTATGCATTTTTCTTTACACACTGAGAAATTTAATGTAAGAAATGAATAAAAAAACGGTGACTCCTGTATCCAGTGTGAAGGGGCACATAATAACACGGAGCACAGGCAAACTAAATGTGGTATAAACAGAGCACTGGACAAGGTAAGGAAGGAACACTCACCAGCATTTGTTGGGTCACCATTCAAACTGATCAGTTGTGAGCATCGTTGTCGAAAACAAAACATTAGAGTAGCAAAGGCGTTGCAGGAATTCTGGTGCTCCTGATAAAAAAATATTGATAATTATTATTATTTAAAATTATGAAATATACTTAAAGTACTCAAAAAGTATTCATTGTGCAGAATGGCCCATTTCAGAATAATTTATAGTATTGGTTTATGTGTACATTAGCTTACTTTAATGTTGCAGCTGGTAAAGGTGAAGCTAATACTCCCGGAGAGCTTGTGAATTTCACCAAGGGATCAATAAAGTCTTACCTTTATCCAGAATAGTGCATCATCATTTACTTTGAATGAACCCACTGCATTTACACATGTAGGGCTGTGAGAAAAAAAAGTTAAACCTGGCTCAACTTTGTTGCAACAAACTGTAAAGTAATCTGGCAATGTGTTGCACTGGCCAATCAAATGCTCATTCCAGCTAAATGATCTTGCAATAGCTCCAGACTTGGATCTCTTCATTCTCATCCCTGCTGCATCACACTGAGCTGCGAACCGTCCCAGTGGCAGCTGGAGGTTGCAGTCTGATGAGGCAGAGATGCAATCCTGACACGACACTTCCCTCCTGTCAGCAGTGCCTTGATACATTTATCTAAAGACACTAGGCACAGCCCTGACATGCCCCATGGACACAGCTCTGACTGTGCTCATGCAAAGGCATTCATCTTGGGTCAAAATAACTGTTTTGAAAGATGTTTTGTTAAAGGACTTCACTGCCTCGTTAAAATATGGTGCTGCAGGACAAAGAGAATATGTGCATTAAGCAGGTGAACCTTTATTTAATTTATTGTTTGCATCCAAGTTAAGAGTTAGGCCTAATTTTCTTCTCTCGATTCAGCCTCATCAAAGTAAAATTTTCCCTAATTCTTTGGTTGTGTTCACTAATCTAGACCAGAGATCTTCAACAGGGGTCTAGGACCCCCTAGGGGGTCGTCAGAGTCACTGCAGGGGGGCCTCCAAATTATTGTCAAAAAGGTTTTTTCATAAATTAAAATGTCATAATTCTAACATATTATTAGCAAATATAAATCATCACTGATGATAGGCTCACTGGCCTATAGGTAGGATAGTCATCTACAGATACAGTTAATCCTAAAATCCTTGTGCTACATGTATGTTAAACATTAAAAGATGATTTATAAAATCATGCCAACAATTATTGTTTTAATAGCTTGGTATTATATGCAAATATATATATATATATATATATATATATATATATATATATATATATATATATATATATATATATATATATATATATATATAAAGGCTTCAGGTCGCCTACATGTTATTGTAGGTCCAGTTTAATATGCAACTTCATTTTATACAATATAAAAACGTTGAAGACCCCTGCTCTAGACTATTTGCAATAGAGATGTAATGACCACAAGTTAGAATGTAAATGTATAAATATTTCTGTAAAAAGTATTTACATGTGAAACATAGTTCTAAGTATTTTTTTTGGAATAATCCCATAGGGTTCAACCCACAGCAAACTGTTTCCGTGTGGTGGTGCGCTGAGACTCCGCTTTCCGGGCAGCCGTGACAGCAAAACAAACGTACACGGATACAGCGATGGGAGTGGCCAGACAATCGGATTGGATAACAGGATGTGAGTTGAGCTGTTTTGGGGTGAGGCGGTGCGTTCTGGGGTGCACAACTTTCTGCGTGTTTGTGCAGTTTCGCAGTGTTTCATACATTCTGGATACACCGACACATAACGTTTGAACCCGCGGGGCTCAGCAGCAACGTGTTCAAATCAGCGGAAATACCAGAGCAGGCCGCTGCACGGCACAGTTCCCACACACTCACCGTCTCATGCGTGGTTTACTCGTTGGTTGCTGCGGGGAGAAAGTTGTGGACATTTTTTTTCCTCTGAAGTGCACGGTTTTACGAATACAGCGTGCAACATTGAAAACTACGTCTATGAGCCTCTCCAGCCTGTCCGGGTTTTTGGATTATGTGTTCGTGGGACTGTAAACTCGACTGTTCGCCATATTGTGCGCTGTGAAACTCGAGGGAAAGTTGTCTTGAGTTATGACATTTGCTGCGCAGAATCCCTTCATGGAGCTGCATGCAGTCGACTTTGATCGAAACCAAAGTGACTCCATGGAGCTGGCCATGGAGAGCTCCGTGCACCATTGCTAAGGTATACACACTGTGTTTAACTCATGCTAACTAATCTGCCTTATTGCCTAACATTACTCGGCTCTTCAGACGCTTCCTTATTGCTGATATTTAACATAACATCACTGGCTATCGCTCGGGTGATTGCACGAGCCCCTTCGTTTCCTGTATTTCTTGTTATGCCAAATGGCAGCGACACAGTCAGCGCCTCCTTGATGCTGTTGGCCGCCGCTTCAAAACTTCTTAAGTTTATAATGTGCTGTCTGCACGCACCTGGACGTAAATATCGAAATATAGCCTATAGGTTTTGCTCCTCCAGCGCTTACATCAACACATACTCTCTGACTGGTTTTCACTTTACTGACTGGGCTATTTGCTCGAGTAGGCCTCAATTTCCTCTTTGCTGCATACGAGTGAAAGTCGACTGAAAACTTTGTGTTTGTAGAGAAAAAGAAAAAAGTGTCTAACCCTTCCTTTCTCTCACAAGGTCCGGCACCATAAAGAGGATGAGAAGAAAGGACAGCAAACCTCAGATTTGATTTTGGAAGGAGGGTTACATGCTCCCCACCCTGCACTTTCCTTTGGGATTTATATTTCCTCCCAAATACCTCTGTATACACAATTAGACAAAGAAAGCACACTACAGAGGCAGTAACATTTTGCACGCTTAGAGATCAAGATTGAGAGCTCTTAACTCCAACTCTTATACTATTACTATGAGTCTTCCTTCTCAAGTTCATACTGACAAGAGCGGCAAGCATCGGGCTGCAGCCATGAAAGAGCCTATGCAGCATTCAGGCGAGGTTTATTATGGTATTGGACCTCCGACTTTAGAGTCAAGCCACAGCGACTCTGCTAGCAGCTCTGGTGTTTACAACCCAGAGAAAGGGCCCCAAAGTGTACCGCACTATCAACAGGCTGCTCCAGTAAAGTGGATGCACCAGGACTCTGTACAGGCCCCTGGCTGGTCTCAGGAGGCTCCTGCTTCAGCCTGGGGGCAGAACTTTGGCCCCTATGTGAGTGGAGCGAATGTCAGGGGTCACATGGCTTTCCACAAAGGAGTCCATGAGGGTGTAGCTCTGCCAATGGGGGGAGAAAATCCACTGCCAGGACCTGTTGAGGTTTACAGAGATGCCACCCAGGCTCAAGCTCAGGGGAGGGGGCTCGAGTGGGAGCAGCACGCTGCGGCTGCAATGCACCAGGCCCAGCTGCATGTATATCAAAACGCTCACAAAGGCGTGGAGCTCCAGGGTCAGCCCCATGTACCTTCACACACTTTGCAGGGGTCCATGCTGCAGCCCTTCCAGACAACATTTAGGCCCAGCAAGCAACAGTTTTCATCAGGTTATTACTCTGTTTTTCCAGGCAACAAGGGAATTCCGAGCCTGGCGTACGGTGAGCAGCCTAAAACTCAACAACAGCTACTACACCATATGCAGCAGCAGCAGCAGCAACAAATGCATCACAGTCGCCAGCAGCAACAGCAACAACAACAGCAGCAGCTGCAGCAGCAGCAGCATCACCTTCAGTTGCATCAGCAGCAACATCTGCAGCAACAGCAGCATCACCAAATCCAACAGCATCAAATGCAACAGCAACAACAGCTGCAGCAGCAAATGCAGCAACAGTATCACCAGCAACAGTTACAGGAGCGACAGCAACAAATTCAGCAAATGCAACAACAGCAGCAAGTGCAACAACAAAATGTGCCACAGCAAGAAACAACACAACCACAGGTGCAACCAAACCAGCAACAAACCCAAAACTTTGTGATTTTTCAGCCTCCTAAGCCTGGTCCACCTGACACAACGCCTAAAGAGGATGTCCAGTCAGTGGTGCCGCAGCAGGAACCAGAGGCCCAAACCAGTGACGCATCACCCGTACCTGATCCATGCCCTGAAATAGTAGCCACAAGCCCTGCAGAGCTTTCAGATGCATTGCTGGCTGCCCCTCGGCGTTCACGGCGTCTTTCCAGGGAGGGACAGTCCCCACTGGGACCCCCTTCGACAAACATTTGGTCTCAAGCATCCAAAGAGACTCCACCATCCCATAACGGAGTAGCTGGCACTCAGGCTGTTAAAGGAGGGGAAGTGACAACAGGAGGGGTCATCCGTAGGAGAAGGAGAGCATCTAAGGAGATCAACTTGGAAACTCTGGCCCAGAAGGCTTCAGAAATGGAGTCCCTGCCTGCTAAAATGTTCAAGGTTAAAAAAACAAACAAAAAAAAAACTTATTACACCACCTATGTAATTATTTATTTATGACGATTTTACCGCAAAATAGCAATTTAAATACTTGCTTAAGAGCCAGTTTAAGCGAGGAAGAAAGTAAAGGGCAGCTAATCTGTGCATGTAAGAGCAAATTTTCTCATCTGGCAAAGTTGGCGAGCAGCTGCACAAAGGGGAAGAACCCTGTTTCTATGCAGAACTTCCCTATGATTTACAAAATCCTTTTCTTAAGTCTGTTCACTTGATTCATACAGCTGTCGAGCCTCAGCTATAGCCCAGCCATATTACAGGACCTTGTCATGTACCAGATATTGGTGCAACCTGAAAAAAAAATATTGACGATTCCTCCTTTTTGGATTTGAAAGATTGCTCTCATTTTATAGCTGTAAGAAAAATGATACGCTTAAAGCTGTTATTCAGGATTTCTAATGTTTACATTCTAAGTGGCACACCCACTACAACCGGCTTCTTTATTTTCTGCTTCTCTAAAACAGATACTAAGCACCAATACTAGTTGAACTCAGTTTTCGTTAGGACACTGAAGTTAGTTCGGTTCTCTGCCCTCAGGGGGTTATCGGGCTTGTGACAGGTTTTTGTGCAGATTGCGCATACTGGATTTACAGTTGGAGCAGCTGCATGTCTGCACACCTCCACATTCCTCAAGCTCCTTCCTAGTTATTCAGCAGAGCTAGGGAGAGGCCGAGCTGTCAACCTGCACAGCTACGTACACTCCTATACTCCCTAACACACACCAGACAGGTTTAATATTGCTATTCACAACCCAGAGCTGGTGTATTGTGGTGCAATGAGATTCAAATGTCTAACTCCGGTCCTTATCTTTGCCTGAAATATAAATCATAAAACTGATTTGTTTCACTGCCACCAGTAGAAATTAGGATTGCTCACATTTTTATCAGCTTGACAAGGCATATGCACTCTTAATACTATATAAATATTTAGTAATAAAACTTATTTAAATTTAACTTTATTTAAAAAAAAGTTAATCCTTATGTTACATTTGATAGATGCATCACACAGATTTTTTTTAACCTGTAGTAGTTCAAATCAATCAACTTTTTGTTTAGTAAATGGAACACTTAAAGTGGGCAATAATTAGCTATTGGTTCTCATTTGATGATTTAGACTTAATTAATCCATCGACAGAACATGAAAGAGCAACCGTTCATAATGGATTTATCGTTTCAGTCATTTAATTGACCAAAAATGCCACATTTTCATTGGATCAAACGTTAAATGGTATGATTTGCTCCTTTTCTCAGTCTTGAAAAAAATTGGGTGAATTGTTATTTGTGTGATGGCCATTATAAAATACGACAAAAGTATTAATGTTCTTGTTAATTTGAAAATCACACAATGTCCCTCTTTTTATATCTCAATTCCCTTTCCATGTTCCCTGCTTCATCTCCCAATCCATCTCCTTTCTCTTTCCCATCTTCCCGCCTCTTTGCTTTGGTGCCCTAGCAGGAAGATGGTTCTTCAGGCAGACAGGCCACTATGGTGCCTCTGGTTATCCCTGTGTCAGTGCCAGTGCACGGTAGACAAGTAGATCCACAGGGTGGCTGGACTCAGGGACGACTCGGCCAGGGTGAGCGGCCTGCAGGACAGTCCGATCGCAAACCTTCTGTCATTGTGGCTCGCCGGCGATCACTCAGAAACTCCATGACCGAGAGTTTTGGCCAGGTTAGTATTTTAAGGAGATCAGATGTTAATCTCCTGTCAAGTCTAGTTCTGCCTCAAACTCCTGGTTGATTGGCGACAGCAAAAACTTCAGCTGCTTTTTCTGAAATTCACCAGATATATCAGTTTACTGCACAAACAAACTCAAGTTGTTTTAATAACACGCAGTCAGTAATATTTGCAACCGCCATCTGCACGGAGCACGTAGTTTTCCACACAACAATGGGCCCCAGTAAGTAGATAACCTTGCAGACTGTCGCCTGCAGCTCTTCACCTAACAGGGGTTTCATTACTCCCTGCAATATTTAAAACTGATCCGCTATCAAAAATTCCCATTGGAAGGATCAGACAGAACTCCATAGCTGACATGAATTGATTATGGGCAATCAAATTACAGCAAATGCACCTACAAATCCATCAAGTTCAGTTGCAGCAAAAACAATTTCACTTTTCATTAGATTGTTATTAAAGAAAACAAAGTAAAGGCCTGATCAAACCCTCAATCTTCTGTCTAGGATGGGGAAAACGATCCCAGGCCGGACGAGGATGGAATATCCAAATTTAAGCGTGGACCTCGTCCCGAGCCTATCATCATCCCTCCGCACAAACCATCCACCTTCATCCCTCCATCCCTCTACTCCAGCATCTCTTCCTACCAGAGCAACCTGCGCTCTCCAGTCCGCCTGCCGGACAACCCCCTCACACTGCCGCCGTACACGCCTCCACCCATCCTGTCTCCTGTGCGCGAAGGCTCGGGACTCTACTTCTCCACCTTCCTGACCAACATTGCTGTAAGCAACCAAATCCTGCCACCGCCACCTGCGCCCAAATCTGCGACGCGCAGTCTGTTGCGCTCCAGTAAGTCTCAGTTGCTGCTTCTTTAAGTATGGATCGGAGACAAGTTCTACTAATGAGGCGTTCTCAGATGTCTAACAAGGAGATTTTGTTTTTGTATTTGCAGCAAGTTCAGAAATCACACCTCCTGTTCTGTCCTTGATCACTGATGCCACACCTGCTAGCCTTGAACCGTAAGTACAGCCGCCTCAACAACTTTCAATATCTGGCCCAAACTTTGTATGTATGTATATATATATATATATATATATATATATATATATATATATATATATATATATATATATATATATATATATATATAAAAAATATTATAATTTTTTTCAGATGTATCAACATTGGGCAAAAATACCAGGCAGAAATTCCCGAATTGCAGGATCAACCTTCCTCCCAGTTTGACTTGCACAAGGCTGACTTGGTTTGGATCCCTATGGATGACTCCCACCTCAAACACGGTGACCAAGAGAGCAGTTAGTATCTCACATAAGTTATTCACTGATCGTTATTTTCTCTGCGTGAGCTTTTTATCACCATCTCATCCACTAATTCTTTCAAACGCTTGTCATTCTCTCTTCTGTTTTTTGTAGTGGAGGATTTGCTGAACATGGCTTGTTGCAGTGTGCTCAGGGGCGGCGGAACCAACCAGGAGCTGGTTTTACACTGTTTACATGAATGTCGAGGTGATTTCATTGTGAGTATAGACCTTTTCACACATGTAAACAAACATTCTAAATGGACCCAAGTTGATTTCCTGTTGCAGTGTATGTGAATGGCATCAACTGACAGGAAGGGGCCAGGCTATTGCCTAGCAATGTAATTCCATTGAAAAGGTCTATAGTGGCTTATAATCTATTTACTGCAGTTCAGTTTGCATGATTATTAGCAGTACAACAATCAAAATCCTACATTGACAGCAGCAGTCTTTAACATGTGTTTACTTTTTTATTATGATGACCATGATGACATGCAGTTTTCAAAAATGACTATTTTCACTGCAACTTTGTATTTGTCACTCTTACTGAACCGTTTGCTAGTGATTGTTGCAGAACTCAAATGAGGAACAATGAGCTTTTTGAAGAATGGATTGTTCACTGTGATTAATTATGTTGATTTTAAGGAAACACTGGGACGTTTGATGCTTCAGGACCCAGTTTTCCCCAATGGTCATCACCTGGCAGGTTATCACTACTCAGGTAAGCTTTGACATAACAGATAAATTAAAGCTGTTAAAAGAAAATCACTAGATTCTCACAGATGTCCTGACTGCCTCGGCCTCTTCTTTATCTTGTGTCGCTGATTTCCTGGTCTATATCGACGACGTTTAATTTACGGGATTGTTCCGGAGCCGTCAGAGGTTTCGCCGGATGTCCCTCGTTTCTCGGCCGGATGTCCCGCACCTTCCGCTTTCTTTGTGTTGGCATTCTAAACTCCGGTCAAGTCCGTCGATTCGGGAAACATCCTCCGAGCTAGAACCTACAATCAAATTATATTTAACTTTTTTTTGGAGTAAAATTCTCATCACAAACTTGACAGCCATTTTAATTCCAGAGCTTGCTTCCCTACGTTCCACCCAAACAAGGTTCTTCCCGAGGCTATTTTGCAGAGGCACCGTACCTGCGTCCTGTGCTTAGCGCCGTCCAAAACGATTGTGATTGGTTTAAAGAAATGCCAATAAAACAGCACGTTTTTCTCCCATCCTGGAATGCTGTGTGGACCCTCATTTGCGGTGCGGTGGAGGAAGGTCTGGCAATGCGAGACTACTGATTTCCTAACCTATGTACTGTAAATGTTTCTTAATTCTCTTTTGTTAAGCACACATTAAATTGCACTGCATCTGATTCACTCGCAGGCTCTGACTGCTGGACTGCAGAAGAGAAGTGCTACTTCAATAAGGGGATCTCTGCCTACAGGAAGGACTTCTTCATGGTGCAGAAATTGGTATGCTCGTTAGTTTTACCCTGCAGCATTAATGATCATGAATCAATGTGAATAACTCTAAAATCACACAATTTGATTATATATTTGTGCTCTGTGTGGCATTTCAACACTAATAAATCAATAAGCACAGTATGAGGCACTGGTATAATTGCTTTAAACAAACAAAACCACAGAAACACAGATATTCAGCCATTACTCTCCTGAGTCTGCATTTTACAATATGAGGCCAGATACTGATGGAAAATGTCCTTTTCTTTCATCACAAACAGACTTAAAACGTACTGAGTTCCAAACGTGCAAACAAAACGGAAATTAGACTATTTAAGCCACATCCTCTATGTGATAGAAAGTAACTGGATTTATGGGAAACGTGGTCTTCATTTCATAGAATCATGAAGAGCAACAATACCATTGGCATGAGGCAGAGGCTGTCACTTGTCTTAAGCGTGTTCTTATTCACATTGTGTAATAATATACACATAAATTATTAATGCATTTTCATTCAGTCGATTGTAAGATGCATCCCGCACAGCAGCCTCACTGTGGAAAAAGTGAATTAATGATATTAAATTCTGCATGTGTATGTTTTTTTTTGGGACCGAATCGGTTTTAAAAGGTGCAGACCAAGACTGTGGCTCAGTGTGTGGAGTTCTACTACACATACAAGAAACAAGTGAAGATCGGACGCAACGGGATTTTAACCTTCGGCCCGCCAGATTCACCAGGGGAGAAGCCCACAGAGGTTGTGGTGGACATTAAGGTAGAGTGGCGTACCATAGTGATGTGTGGTAAAGCATTACATTACTCAGTTAATGAGTGAGGTTACGAGAAAGATGTGATCATTTCATCTTTGAAAAGGGACACCAAATTATCTTTTTAAAAGGGTGTTTAGGGTGTATAAATCCAAATTTTAAAGGTTGGTTCTAATATTTTGTGCACTTGTATTTTTCTGATGTGATTTGTTACAGAGTTCACAGCAGACAAAAATGACTCAAGGAGAGATGGATGGAGATGAAAAGAAGGATGTTTCTTACGAGAGCAGCCAGCGGGCAAGGGTTGCTCAGTCACTACAGGCTCATGACTATGTAAGTACTTCACTGCATGTTCTAGTATCTGCAAGCAGGGCTGGACAATATATCGATATTATATCGACATCGATATATGAGACTAGATAACGTCTTAAATGTTGGCTATTGTAAAATTGTGATACGACACAAGTATTGTCTTTTCCTGGTTTTAAAGGCTGCATTACAGTAAAGTGATGTCATTTTCTGAACTAGTCATTGTATCCACATTATTGGTGATTATTTATCAAAGCTCTCATTGTGTTAGTCTTTTGTGAAAGCACCAATCATCAACCATACAAGATTGACGCAATATCGACATTGATGTATTTGGTCAAAAATATTGTGATATTAGATTTTTTCCATATCGCCCAGCTCTATCTGCAAGGCAGTTCATTGACTAAAAGTACACACACACAATAACAGCATGAAGTCAAAAACTGCAAAACTAACCTCTAGTTATTTTTGGTGCTCCAGGCAGGGACATTGCCGGTAATGAAAGAGCCACACTCTTTGAATAAGGGGGCTCAGCACCTGCCAGCACCTCACAGGCCTCGGGCTGAGCCTGCAGCAAAGAAGAGCAGAGCTCCAGCGAAGCCCCCACCGGATCCTGACGCAGTATTTCCGTGCAAGAAATGTGGCAGGTACGTCAGAATCATCACAGAGATTTACTTTGTCTTCACATGTAACTTAGGCTGTGACGTCTTAGTTTTGCATTATATGCTCCTTTTGTTGTAGTTTTTTTGCTCACCCAGTGTTGCAGTCTTACTAATGTTTGGGAGATTTGTTGCTGCAGTTACCCGGCAGTATGTCGGCAGCAGTTACAGTAGCTCATGTGGTTCACCTCATCGTGTTGATCTTCGTGTAGGTCAAAGATATGGAAATCCAAAGTTTCTAACATTAGATAAAATAGGAGATAATGACATAATTAATTGTATGAAGAAATGCAGATAAAATATATCATATGGCTTTAAAATGGTGAAATATTCTGCCTTGTTAGTTTTGATGGGCAGATAAGACTTTGTGATGAAAAGTAGAATTATGAAAGAAAATGGGGAAATGGCGTTGTGAAATTAAAACATTTCGAAAGAAGAACAAATATAGTGTACCTCTCTGCAGTAGAGTTTAGTAGACTTTGTGATCTTCTATCAGATAGTGTTGCATCATTCCAAATGGTTTGTGTAATGTTGCATACTCTCCCCCCCCCCCCCCCCCCATAGGGTGTTTTATAAAGTGAAGAGTCGAAGTGCCCACATGAAGAGTCATGCGGAGCAGGAGAAGAAGGCTGCAGCGCTGCGTCAGAAAGAGGAGGAGGAGGAGCAGGCAGTAGCTGAAGCTCGGGCCAGGAAGGTAGCGGTGGCGGCTGCTGCTGCTGCAGCGGTGGCAACTAATCAGGGAGGAAACAGATTGACAGAGCAGGCAGAGTTCAGCAGCCATGAAGACTCATCTGAGAAAGAGGATGACAAAGATGAAGACTGGCACTGAAAGACAAAAAAACAGGAGAGGAGAGAAACCAATGAGAAGATGGAGATGAAAAAAGATGTCCTGCCCCACGGAGAGCAGAATAAAGACTTCCTGTTAAACTTCACACTCCTTCCCCGGTTGACACTGGCTCTTTGTGACCGCTATCCATCAGCCAGCCAGTCACACGCCACATCTCCACACATTTTGTATCTTTTTAATATTCAGAGGAAGTTTATTTTTTTTGTAAATGCACTTATCCTGTGTGCTTCTGCTTTTGCCAATATTGCCTTTTTATATCCTTTATTTAATTGAATATATGTCAAAATATTATACATTTTCATTGCGTGGACTTATGATATTTCATAAGATAATCAGGATGCCTGTTTAGCACTAAAACATCAAGAACAAAGCAATCTTTCACTTTACATCATTTACAAAAAAAGATAGGGTAAGAGCTTGTATTTATCTTCTTTGGAAAATACTGTGCTGAATCTTGCAGATTTCCATCAGATTTTTAGGTTGGTTGCACACTTATTTTAAACAACTAAGGGAGCTTTTGAAATGATTATGTACAAAAAAAAACTATATGAGATGGCCATATATTTATGATACTGCATTTTTGCAATGATTTTTGGTAATATAAAAACTAATCATGTCAGCTGCAATACGACTTGTGAATTGAAAAGTTTATTAAAATATCTACTGTTCTGAGAAGTGTCTTTATTTTTTCTGTCACAAAATGGTCAGTTTATGAATGCAGTACTCTGTTGAACCAGCAGGTGGAGGCAGTGGTTCAGTTTTTTTTTTGCATGAGATTTCATTCACTTACTGTGTGTAGATAAATAGGCATTTAGTTGTTGTCTGCATAGATTAAGATAAACTTGGCTGGAATTTTCAATTTGTCATTTTATCCTCAAACCAGAGTCTATATTGACTAAGCAAGAAAGATTTGCCACAATAAAATATAACTCCAAAAAACTCCATATTCATTTTCAGGTTATGGGTTGATTTATGTAATTTAAGAATCTGGTTTACACACATACATAACTGCTTCTTGAGCCAAGATGCAAGAGGTAAATCCACTGGCTTAGCTGCTTTATGTGGTCCCTGGATTTAAAGGAACAGTTTACCACAAAATGAAAATGTAGTCATTCTGTTCAAATTCCAATCATAGTTACATCTTCACCTTCTGCAGGATGTATTTAGTGACAGCAGTGCTTTGAGCTAAATGCTAACATCAGCATGCTAAAATAACAACGCTAACATGCTGATCTTTAGCAGGTTTAATGTTTACTCTGTTCACCTTCTTAGTTTAGCTTGCATGCTGTTTCACATGCTAATGTTTGCTAATTAGCACTAAACACAAAGTATAACTGAGGCTGATGGGAATGTCATTAGTTTTTTTTATTCTATGGTGGTCTATACCTCATGAATAGATACAAATAAAATTATACTTATGAAACCATTTTAGTTTTTTTAATTGCCCAATTTCAGAAATATGGTTGTCAGTGTAAAAGTATGGCTGCTCATTGTAATGGATGTAGTGTTTGCAGTGAGATGTGATCGACAGTGTGGTGTATTCAATGTCCTCAGAGGGTCCTATTTGCTCTGGTGCTTGGGACGAAGCATTGGAGGTTTACAGTGAGGATCAAATGTCTTCCCTGAGCAGTGGGCCTGCTAATAAAACCCCATTAGAAACCACGCAACATGGGCACAGTAAAATAGGTTAGAGATAAAGCAGAAGATGAAGACATTATGAGGCAGACTGGTGTAGAGGGATGGAGACAAGGGCAAAACTCTGGATCAATGTCGCTAAATGTCTGGAAGACAAATGATAAGATCAATGTTTCCCCTCCAGCAGGGCCGAGGTTAAATCTAATGCAAAGCAGAAATGTATAGGCTACATTAAGATTATTTATGTTCAGTCACTCAGCGATAAAACTTTAAACATTTTCTGTCCATGACCCGAGAGGCTGCAGGTCAATGTCATTCTTGCAGTAACTACACAGAAAGAAACACGAGGCCACAGTATACAGCATGTTCATAAAGTGACTGCACATAGATACAACACATCGCAATCAACCGCCAAGGCTCTTTTTTCATTTGTGGGGTTAAAAATAGAATTAATCATTGTTAAATGGAGTATGTTTAACCTACAGTAAAGGTTTACATGAATATTCTTTACTTAAAGATTAATTGAAAATGTCAAATTAATGGGTTTTTAGTTTGTAGCACTATAACAACTTGTTGCAACCCTGTCTCCTAGAAATTACGTTAATATACCACTAATTTGCAAAAGAACATACTGTATGTTTCAAGATTAACGTAATGCAGCCTGGATTTCAAAGGAGATACTGTATTCGCACATCCAACTATCAGATACAGGTGCGTTGGAAAGCATCACTCAAGTCTTTACTAAAGTACACTGCTCGTGCACATTTATAAAACTAATGTTTCAGTCCCTCTGGATCTTCATCAAGAGTATTTTAAACAATTCCTACAACATTGACTAAATAGATAATGCTCCGCCCATTCTGTGTGCACAGGTGGGACGATTATTCTCCTGTCTCTCTACTGTTCAGTAATTTACAGCGACGTGTGTACAATCCATCACATTATATTCCACATATAAGAAAAACAGGAACACGTTCTATTAAGTCCATTTATAAGAATATTTACAGAAAATGCATATCTGATGAATGAAAAAAAAAAAGAAGAAATAAATCGGTCTTGCAGCTCACATAAGTCCTTTAAAGTTGTCTAATCATATCAATACTTGTGTCTTGGGTGTAACATAAGATAGGTCTCCAAAATCCCAAGACTTATAGAGCATGACTTGCCATGGTATTTCATCCTTTAAATCATTTGGGGGATGGAGTTTGCAATTGTTTAATGTTAATGTTGTATCAGCAAATCCGCATATTGTTTCATTCTGACTTTATCTACAAAATGCTCACTGTCAAAGTATTAGTTTTATTCATTTCCTCTACAATATCTGCTCGTAGTAGATAAAGCATGATTAAACTTATTTTATGGTTATGTTTAGGCATTCGCAGCACTTGGTAGTTAAGGGAAAGATCGTGGTCTCAGGTGAATACAACTTATAAAACCTTTCTAATATTTACAAAAATATTTTTGTAAATATTACATTTACTGCATTCTGTCAGTGTGTTCACCACATTATACTCTTCCAACGTTCTCTGAAGGCATTCGGCTGTAACATGCATAATCTCTCCAGTATTGCTTGCTTACATCCAGCTGTCCTTGACGCTGAACCAAAACTGCTTCATGTAATGACAATAGCGGCCATATAACTGACAAACCACTCAAACAGCTCAATTTCAATGTGCAGTCAATGTCCTTGAGGGATTTCATCTACCAGGCTGACCCCTCGACCCGTGACACCTCTCGCCTCGATTGGTTATCTGTCATCTTTACCTACAGCTCTCCAGCATTTTACAGGTTCAGTGTAGAGAACGTTAAAGAGCCTTGCGCTCTGCAGTAGGTCAGCTGCTACTCCATCCTTACACAGTAGCTCACGTAATGAAATTAAACCCATCTGTCAACATTTCAGCTGGAGTCAGCAGCATTTCTCTTACAGTTATGCAAATGGCCCTTGAATACAATCCATTCATCTCCATTGCAGGGAGGTTGTAATGACTCAGAAATACGAGCTGCTGGTGATTGACCATGGTATGTTGTGTGACGTCTGTATCATTGCTCATTTTAACGGAACATATAGATCTTGGCCTCAATCTACACCTTTTAAGTGTAGCCTCTGCGTTTGAGTGAAGAGGCTCCTTACCCTGCTGTCAGCTGCAGCAAGGAGAATTTATTACCTTTTCCAGGGTCTCAAGTCTATCAAGTCCTCCCTGAGGCACAATATTGAGTTCCAGCAGCTTAAAGAAAATAGAAATAATAATAGGAATTACCCTTATTCTCTTTCTTGTCCAGAGATAGATGAGAGGATCCATACCACTTTGAGAGTGGTATCAATCTTCTCATGTAACTTTCGGCAAGAAAGACAATGAGCAGGCACCCAAAATGTCAACCTATTCCTTTAAATATTACTGTGGAGTGCTGTAATGTGCTGTGAAGAGATGGCTACTTGACATTTAAATCATATAATGTAACCACCAGGTGTGGAGGATGAGGGAATGAAAACTTAATCTAGCTTGAATAGTGAGACATTAAATCAATGCAGCGACAGTATCAGGGAAGCTGTGCTCATTTGCCCGTCTTCTTCCCTAATAAAGTCACTTTTTGTTTATTGCAGAAGACTCTTCCTTTGTTATGACTCTGCAAGAAAAGGAAGCTTGGGTGGCCACCTTGCTGAAATCTGAAATTATCCGGGAGTGAAAGATGTGGTGGCTGTAGCTCTGCCAACAAGCACTCACTCACTCACTCACTCACTCACTCACTGTAAGTGCTCTCAATTCAGTCCTCATTTCCTGACTCATGCCAATCTTCCCATGAACGAACAAGAGCTCTTGGCCCATACTCACTGAGTCACCGACCGCTTTAACAAAGACAGTCTATATACACAAGGACATTATTTACTGCATATGCAGCAATAAAACTGGTTTGCTTCACTAGAAATGGGGAAAAGAATGCCACAAAAACACATCTGCATCGTAGTTGTGACATAGGGATACATTTCTAAAGGTACTTCTAAAATATTTAGCACACCAGGACACCTCGGAAGGTGTCACATAACCACAGGGACTTATACAGTGTATGAAATGTGCTATAAAAATGAACTTGTCTTGCCTTACATAGACAGTCGTTCTCCATTTAAGGATCATCTTTGAGCATTCAACTGCCATACTTTCAGAAAAGCATTCATGTATCTTGTTTAAGCTTAACAGGCCCTATACTTATTTAACTTGTATCTGTTTGATATTAATTTCATATTGCAAAACTTTCATTCAGCTTTAAAAGGTTGTTAATCTTGCCAAATAAAACAGTGTGCAAATAAAGGGGTCTGTCTCGTAGGTTGTAATGTATGAATAAATGTTAGTTAAAAAGCTATACCTCATTTTAAAGATATTTGTTTTATCTCAAAGCAAACAAGCGCTCCACTGAACTCATACATATACATAAACCACATCAGCATGTTTCTTTCTGCATGAGGATGTTCCCCTAAAACACCTGAGCCAACAGTTTTTTAGCTTGGCCAAACATCCTGTTCCATCTAGCTGTGATCCATCACTGATGGATACTGAATCAGTCATCCATCATAAAGTCATCAACATGCAGCCTTCTCCTCTCAGAGGGGAGGTGATGTAGTGGCCGGGATGCTCTGATTTATTTCTGTGACTCACGGTTTTCGCTGCCTGCCCTGCGTTTGCCTGCCTGCCCTGCGTTTGCCTGCCTGCCCGTCTCACCTGCACCTGCCCTCCCCCACCACCCCCAGCGTAATCCAGCAGCCCTCGTGCATCCACACGGGATGGAGAGTCAGCCTACATCAGCCGTGGGACGTAAACTGGAGGACGGGCACAGATTTGTTGAAATCAGGAATTCTTCAGCTCAGTGTTGTGATCGATCCAGGCAGGCAGCCAGAGCTCCATTAGTGAACCAGCTGTACCGAGAGCTGCATGATGAGGGACCAGTTCCTCAAAGGGCCTTTCCTCAGTTCGCCATTATTCATTCAAATATAAGCAATGGTTTTAGCATTAAGTCATACATTGATGAAATTATGTATTGGCCGTTTTCCCTGTTTTATTAAGGAAGAACATTACTCGTTCAGGAACACATACTGCATTTTATCACATGGGATACATTATACAATGTTATAGTAATGGGGTGTTTTAGCATCATTTTATGAAAAAAAAATCTAATATGAGATATAAACAGCTTTAAAAAAAAGTACCCCATGATAGAACAAAACAGTTTTACAAATATGTAAAAAATACTCTTAAGAACAAGTCCTTCATTCAAAATCGTACTTAAAAAAAAGTATTAAAGTATTAACAGCAAACTGTTTTAGTAGTATTAAAAGTAAAATTACTAGTTATGCAGAAAAATGGCCCCTGTGAACAATGTTTTAATTTTATATAGTTTGTTGAATCATAAATACTGATGCATTAAGGTTTAAGCAGCATATCTACTGTTGGTTATTTAATCTGTAGCAATCCATCATATTTAATAAGCTTTTCATATTTGTTTTTGAATACATGTTTAGACCCCTACAATTTGTGTCATAGAAGCAAAAAGTAAAATAAAATGGAAATACTCAAGTAAATTATGAGTACCTCAAACTTTTACTTACTACTGCGTGCCTTCTTGTATGTATCTTGTATCTTTAGTTTTCTTACTGCCTGCACCTGGTTTTATGTCTTTTTCATCTTCATTGTCTTGATCGACTCGTACATTAGCTTACAGTATTGATGCTGTATAATTACTATTCTTCCATCTTTAATACCACCAAGGAACTTTTACATAACAGTCCCTGCTTGCAGTAGCATTACCAGGCAACAATAATGTAACTTAGACTAAAATATGAAGGCTTATTTTAAGTTTCACATCTTTTAGGAGGATGGTTTTCATACTTAACTGGCCTGAGTCATAACAACTAAGTTTTCTGTTATAATCTGCAGCACACCAATTTAAAGTTAATGGGCTAAAACATGCAAATTACCAATGGTTTTATTTATTTTCTTCCAGCGTAGCTCTTATCTGAATCTTTGCAGCTTAAAGTCTTGTTCAATTGAGCAACAGAGTTGTCATCTTACAGTAAGACATCCTTCCTGTTTTTCTGAAGGTTTCATGTTTCAGACTACATCTTTGTTGTAACTGGAGGTCCCCCAATAAATAAAACATTAAACGCGAGATTGCAGACGTTACTTTGGAAAAAATAAATGACAGCTTTTCCTAGGGCTGGGCGATAGGGAGAAAATCAGATATCATGATATTCTTGACCAAATACCTCGATATCGATATTGCGGCGATATTCTAGGGTTGACAATTGGTGCTCTAACAAAATATCTTCACACTTAGATTTTAGATAAATAATCATCAGTAATATGGACATAATGTCTTAAGTGGGGGAAAAGGCAAATAATAGAACAGCTAGAACAGTCTGGTAAGTTCAGAAAAGTACATCACTTTACTGTAATGCAGCCTTTAAAACCAGTAAAAGACAACGCTTATGTTATATCACGATATTACGATATCCAAAATCTAAGACGATATCTAGCCTCATATCACAATATCAGCATAATATTGATATATTGCCCAGCCCTAACTTTTCCCACATTATTTCAGTATTTCAAGGACAACAACTTATTTAGAATGTATTGAGTTTACAACTTTACAGCACAACTTTTGGTCTTATGCTCTAGTTTCTGTCTTGACTGTATTGGACTAAATTCAATAAAACACGTACAAAATCATAAATTGCAGTTTTCAGCCTTAATAGCAGCCAGTAATTTGACAGCAGTGATTTACTGATAGACCCACATTCTCCTCATAGCCCTGGTTCATTGCTTTGTTTTGACACATTTTCATGC
This sequence comes from Gymnocephalus cernua, assembly GCA_023631565.1. Lineage (NCBI taxonomy): Eukaryota > Metazoa > Chordata > Actinopteri > Perciformes > Percidae > Gymnocephalus > Gymnocephalus cernua. The sequence continues at coordinate 9,145,952 of CM042440.1, forward strand.
AGAAACAAAGAAGACGCCACATAAATCTTCTTTTAGCTACAGTATATTGTAAATTCGACCAATAGGAACTTTTTTATGTAGCCTAGGAACGATCTAAATAAGACTTATTGTCTCCTAAAATGACCGCACAGAAAGCTGTTATTTCAGTCTCTGCTCAGTGGCTTCATTTTGCACCCAGTGTGTTATTAGATGAGACAATAGCTCTGTCCAAGAGTGCTTTCTCTGTTTACATATTCAGGTAAATACGCTGTTGCTGCGCTCAGCTCTCTGGGCTCTTATTTAAATTGAACTGACAACTCCAATTACGTCCATATCTGGCCTCCAGCATAAACAATCATGCTCATTCTCAGCAGCCACAAGGATTTCGTTTGTAATGGTGTATGGATTTTGAAACCATGTTATGTAATACACTATTAGCGCCATTAGGATGAAGTGGTTCAGCACAATCCTTACACCAACTTCAACTGAGCTTGCTGATTAAATGCATGATAAAGTTCACTGCATAATAACAAAGAACATTACAATACTGCAATAGATGTATAAGGTAATTTTTCCTACAGCAAATACATCAAATTATGAGGGAAACAGGGTCATTAGTGCTTGTGCATTTTAGTATAATGCAATTTATAAACTTTAGTACAAATTACATGAGAAACTAAGATGAAGATGATGTATAGAAATTACAAAAGCTCATTCATTCCAACTACAATATCCATTTTAGACAGGGCAAAATTAGTCTTACTTTGCCAGAACTTCCTCCACTGCGGCTAGCCTACACAACATTCCGGGATGGGAGAAAAACGTGCTCTGGTTTGTTGGCATTTCTTTAAACCAATCACAATCTCTTGAGCGGCACTAATCGCTGTACGGAGCAACAGCACCTCTGCAAAATAGCTTCGGGAAGGAACTTGTTTTGGTGGACGTTCAAAAGTTGTTTTAGTCGTGCAACAGAAAACTCAGATTGGACAGATAATCAAGCTAGCTGTCTGGATTTACCCTGCAGAGATCTGAGAAAAAGTTAACCATAGTCCTCATAAATCGACTAGAGTTTAAAATGCCAACACAAAGGAAGCCTAAATGAGCGAAATCCGGCGGAATTTCCATCAGCAACTGAGCAATCCCAGAAGTGGAATGTCGAGGATATAGACGAAGGCAAAATAGACTGTCACCACTATTAAGGCAGCTTTTCGAATCTTTTATCTGAAATTGATAAAATGAATTAAGAAAATGTAAATTTATAGTCTGCTGACAAGAACGAAGAAGTTAGTTCTTTTCAGGATTCAGGCTTTATCTTAAGTAAATGCAGGATCCCCCAAATTAACTGATTAATCACTTTGGCAAGATCCCCCAAAATGATTTAATGGATCATTAGACCAGAACAGCAGCCCAGGATGGTTGTGCTTTATTTTTAATGGCATTGCTGTTTTCAGTTATCTTATATTTAAAGATAAAATCTACTCAAATGAAAGCAGGAACTTTTGGAAGTGCACAACTATGAGCAGAATTAGAAGGAGGAAATTGCACACATTAACTAGATGTGCATTCACCGCTGCAAATAAAATTTGTAGAGGTATCAATCATCCTGGAAGAAATAAAATCAATTATCCACAAGGTCATCTCAGGGTAATCAAAGCAATCACTGGGGCACAATAAGGTTCAATGTAGCAGTCAATTACTCACTAAATAATGTTCTCAGAGCTGTGTTAAGTGCCTTTGGTATCAAAGTCAATTTCCATTTTAATGTTAAATTGACAATGCATAGCAAATGCTGCTTGTAACTGATACTAATACACTGCAAACTGATATGGGCAAAGCGACTTTGAGAGCTTGCTGTGTCTTAACAGTCAGCGGAGAGTAAGACAACAGCAAATCAGTGAGAGAGAGAAGAGAGAGAGAGAGAGAGAGAGAGAGAGAGAGAGAGAGAGAGAGACCAACCTGCCCCCTTTAACATAAATACACTTTTTTGGAGGATTTGGAGACAGTGTTTTCTCCATTTGTTCATTCACTTTCACATTGTGTGATTTATAGATTATCTTTATAGCATCACATTTATCATTCAATGACAGAGGCACTGGCTTTTTCCACAGAACACGTCTTTCTGTTGTCATCGCTTGCGACATATTTTGTGCATTGTCCCTGTTTTAAATAAAATAAAATAACATCCTTTAATGTGTCTCTGCTTTTCCAAATAGATGGATTTTGCCACTCATCTATTCAATCACATGCACTTTCTTGTTACAACTGCCAAAAACTTAACATCCATATAGAGATGCTGCAATAAAAACAAATGCACAATATCTCAATAAATCAAATTAGAGAGAGATTAAAGCATAAAACTAACTAAACTACAGCTTAAATAGAAGTCAATAAATGTGCAGATTGTTATTGATTTTTAACAGACATTTATTGATGCTCTGAAAGCCTGAGTGGACACAATTACGTAGCACATGCATTACATTACAAGGAAGTTCACATCAGATGAGTGTAAGATCTGCAGTTGAGGTTTATAAAGAACATACAGTAACTTTTAGGCTCAGCCCTGATGGGATATATGGATGCATTTTATCATTATAGGCTAAAAGTAATAACATCATCTATCTGCTGACTGAGTAGAGAGCATTGCTTTTGACCTATACTTTTTCACTCATGAAATGAGTACTGCAGCGCCTGAAGGTTTAATGGTAGGGAGTTATTTTTATTTATTATTATACAAAACTGACGTTATCTGTATGGCCTCTAGAAACTTGAGCAAAATGTGTCCCGTTAAGAGTCCAGTAGGACCTCAGCAGCCTCCCAGTCCACTGATGTCCACACTGCGACAGATTGGGAATGAGTTAAAAAGTTTGATGACCACTGGAATAATACCACCTATCACTAAAATCGATTGCTTTATCAATTACCGTTTATACAATTTCACAAATCACAATTGTTTCCACTTCTGTCTTTAACCTGTATTGGAAGTGTGTCTGAAGAATTTGAGTATGTCCATGTCAGAGTGGGGCATTGCAGAACAGTTTTTTTTGTATCTTTCACTGACCCACCTCTCTGCTGTTCAGTCCCCCCCCCTCTCTCTCCTCATCCTCCCTTCCTCTGATTCATTAGTAACACTTGGAGCCCTCCTGCCCTCTTTTACTGCCTCCATTAAATCCTTGCTCTCTCCATTGCAACTCTCCCTGGATAGCGAGTGCGTCAGTTCATAATCCCAGCTAAGAGCCACAGCCATTTTGTCTGCATTTTTCATCCTACCCACTTTATGGTTCTTTATGGTCCTCACTATGAAGCACATTAATGAATTGAAAAATGAAATTCATATAATGCTTGTTAGCTTGTGATTCACACTAGGAGAGGTAAAACAAGGGTCTCTTTCCTTGTACTTAAAAATAAAACATATGTATTCATAAATCCACTCCGTTTGACTAAAGTAAATAATGAAGTGGGCCTATAGCTAATACACCATCCCATAAACATGAATTGTGAAGGAATACATGTGCATTATTACCCAGTTAATTTAAAAGAGACTAGTGGTGGGAGGTGAATGAAGCTTAAAAGTTTAATTCTGCTGGTGGGTCAGTCATTACAAATGCATGTTGTGCAGCTACACAAAAATGTTTCTAAAATGATGCACAAAGCATCTAGAATATCTCCATTTAATGTGTAGAGGTTTACTCCTCGAGGCAGCGGGCCCGGGTTCAACTCCAACCTGCGGCCCTTTGCTGCATGTCGTTCCCCCCTCTCTCCCCTTTCATGTCTTTAGCTGTCCTGTCAAATAAAAGGCCTAAAATGCCCCAAAAAAATAATCTTAAAAAAGAAAGAATACTCCATTTTCTGATGCATCTATAAAAATGTGTAGTCTTGGCCTTAAATATATTTCGCTCTGTTAACGTTAAAGGTTTTGACAACCTTTTAAATGACTAGTGCTTTTGTAAATTTGAGCACTACAGTATCTCCTTGCTGCAACAACCTTGCAGTGTTTAGCCTGTAACCTCACGTAACCTGTGCAAACAAACAGGAATCAAATGTGAAATGTGCAAAGGCAAATACCACAGGTCCCAGAGGAGCGGACTCAGCTGTAAATGGTGAACTGGAGTCGTGTTAAGAGCAATGCACTGAGGTCAGGCTATGTAAAGGCCTGCACCCCCCTCTGAGATGGATACCAGGCTACACATGGGGCACTGGATTATCTGCCTTCATTATTGCTGAGGGCTTGACTGTAATGGTGGACATGATTCAGTCTTCTCTTATTCTTAATGGGATAAGTCACACTGCAGTGTCCAAGGTGAGGTGGAGGTGAGTTTGTCCCTAGCTGATTATTCGTTAGCCCAAAATGCTTTTACTTTATCTCTGTCTGTGTTTAACACTTAACATTAAGAGGGTCAACATGTTTTTCATCCAGGGGCCAGCCCACGTCATCAGCTGAATTTAAAGGTTAATGCAGAATGATTTAAAGGGGTTTCAGGACGGGGGTTTCCTGATTATGTAGTTAAGGTGCATACCATGTAACTGCAACATCCACAGTTTGATTCTGGCTGGGGACCTTTGTTGAAATCTACACAAATTAATAAAGGCAAACAAAAATAATAAAAAATCTTACAAGTTAGGTATAATATGTCAATCTTAGATTCCAAACGTCCAGACTCACCAAACAGCGTAAACCATTTATGCTGCAAATAGTTTTACGTGTCCCACGATCTTTTCACACCTAAGTTATTGTGCAACTTCTTAAAATATAAAAAATTTGGATAAGAAAATCTCACTCAAGGTCCATATATGTTCTTTTTTGTCTAGAGCTTTCAACCGAAATTTTTAAGACAACACAAACAAAAAGTTCTAAAAGTGCTATGAATTAAATCATTATTCAGCTTGCATGTTAACAGGTTCATCACAGATGAGGACCATATGACACAGTTGAAAGCTTTAGGTAAAACGAGTAAGTGCACCTTGAGGACATTTTTCATGTCGTCATAATCCCATGCAAGGATTGGCGTTGCAGACTAGAGTAGGCTATATAAGGCTACAACTGCTGTGGTGGTATGTGGCATTGATCCGTGTACCCTAAAAAAAAATATAGTTATAGTTTTAGTTATTAGTTTTACCCCGTGATCCTCATTAGCTGTGCCCTTAAGCACAGCTAGTCTATGGGTTCCACATTTTTAAAAAGCCACATCAAAGACAAATTTCCACTGGTTCTTGATATAAGATAAAGTTAATACTCTGTCAGAGTAATAAAATAGACATGCACAATCACAATGTCCATCCAGCCTCACTATAATAAACCTGCATGAGGGGGAAAAAGCAGGACGCCAATATAAACAAAGTGGTTTCTTTGTTATATCTGACCCTGAGTTGAAACCCCACAGCTGCTGGTAATGGCCGAGTGAAAGTGATCTGGCTGTACTCTGCGGTAAGCACTACCATGCAATGACTAGGGGTGTGACGAGACACTCAGCTCACTGGACGAGACACGATTTTAAAACTATAAAGAAAACCTCAATGGTGAAATATGATTGATTTTATTCAATCGAAAGTCAGATACTGAAAAACAAGCACTGTGAAAGGTTCTGCCACAAACTCAAATGGCTTCTTTCCTCTTTAAATAATCTCGTCAAACCTAATAACTGCGGTGTGTTCACCAGGAATACAAAATGCTGCCACACAAACAATTTAAAAGTGGTGGGTAATGACTGATCAAAACAATACAAATTAGCTTAAGATGGAAATATCAAAACAGTTTCTGACAGCTGGGGTCTCTTCACTCTTTGATTTACTTCAGGAAAAACACCTCCACTTGTCTTTTCTTTTTCTCTCACAACAGGCCTCACAACAACAAATGTTCCAGCCTGTGATGTCCACCAGACTCTGCAGAGGTATCCCCTGACAACACTGCAAGCTGAGAAACATCACTGTCTCTATTCTGAGTGCAGGCAACTCACTTCAAATCAGCATCAAAGTGACCTACGATTAAATCTTAAAGAGGAAAAAACATCTTAAATAAAAAAAATGAACGTCCTGCTCATGAAACTCACCACAGTCTTTTTGACAAGAATTTGTTAGTTCAGTGACACCTTTTATCTCACCAAATGTTGAAGCACAAGCTGCTATATTATATAGGTATATATACAGTGGCTTCAGAAAGATTTTGACCACTTCACTTTTTGCACACTTTTGTGTTGTAGATGTAATTTTAAATGGATAAAACGGCAATTTATGCCCCATCAATCTACACTCTATAACACATAATAAAAAAAGTGAAACCTTTGGCAGTGAATACAGCTTTGACTCTTCTTGGGTAAGTCTGTATACAAGCTTATTTGGGAAGTCTATCACATTCTTTCTGGCAGATCCTCTCATGCTCCGTCATATATATCTGTCCTGACAAGTGTGAATTGAGGGGCCTTACATACAGTAGGTGTGTGCCTCAATTTGCCACAGGTGGACTCCAATCAAGTTCTAGACCACAGTTGGGAGTGCCACAGCAAAGGGTCTGAATCCCGAATACAAAATGTAAATGAGAGATTTCAGTTTTTTATTTTTATTTTTTATTTGCAAAAAATGTAAAGTTAGAAACTATTGCTATAGTTTCAAATGAGCAATTTACTAAATAGGGATGCACAATGAAAACCTAAAAAAAATGTAGCTAGTGAATGTTGTAAATCTGTTGCTGGGTTATCAAATAAAAGATCAACTTTGTAAACAAGAAGTCACTGTAGTTACAAAAATAACAGTAGAAAATATTTTTATAATGTTAAATTTGGGAAGTACTTTGTTTTATTTGTACATGCATAACGCGTTTCATAGTTAGTAGTATTCATAAGATATAGAGTGAGTCGGAAATATCTGATTATGCTAACCTCACCAACGCTACTTTATCCAACGTCATAGGCGCATCAGGTGTTTTACTTGAGGTAACGTGTTAAGAGCTGGTGCAATGCTTCCAGCAGAATTTCACACAACATAAAACTCCACTTTGCCTTTTGCACATTCATCACAGCAGTGACCTTTTCCACTTGTGCAAGGTAGAGGGACAAATACCTTTATGTCCCCTGAGGCTTTATGTAATATACAAGTTCATACTCTTACCTGAAATCAAATGTCAGGTTTTTCATCGAAAGATTTATGTTTTCTCATCAAAATCTTGAAGTACACCAAAACTGCACACATGGATCAGTGTGAAAGTCTGCCATATGCTCCACTTCTCTCCATCCTTCTCTGTAGTGACTTTAGTTTAACATTGATGTCCACCAGACTCTGCAGAGGTATCCCCTCCTGACAACACTGCAAGCAGAGAAACGCCAGTCTCTATTCTGCGCGCAGACAACTCACTTCAAGTCAGCCTCAAAGTGACCTGCGATTTAATCTTTAAGAGAAAAAAAACATCTTAAATTTAAAAACAAATACCTTCCTACTCATGAAACTCACCACAATCTTTTATGACAGGTATTTGTTTGTTCAGTGACACCTTTTAGCCTGGTGGTTTAATGCTCCACTGCATCCAATCAGCTTGGATTAAGACTTCATTGACCCAGCAGAAGTATTATGGTAAGCAACTTCACTTCAGCCTCAGTGTAATGAAGGGTTCTGATTCATTTAAAGAAAGGAGAAAAAAGCCTTGAGGAGTTTGAAACACAACTCACCTTGTCAGTTCTGCAACACTGGCATTTGTGCTGACACACTCACTGTGGCCTTTACAGGTAATTGGCTCTTTTTTTTCTTTCTTCCTTTACATTAACAACACTCCCCTCCCCTCTCTGTGTAATATATATATATATATATATATATATATATATATATATATATATATATATATATATATATATATATATATTGTTGCCTTCAAAAAGTAACCCTGAATCCACTTTTTTGAGTTAGTAAATTACATGTACAGTGACTTTATTACATTCACTAGCAAACCTTGACTCTTAAACCTTGACCCCCTCCCTCTCCACATTCCCTGGCCAGGAAACTGCCAGCCTTGCTTATTGTGTCCTCTCTTGTAGCAGCCTACTGCAAAAGTTACTTATGACAATTCCAGCTCTGAAACAGAAATGAAGACGCTACGCTAGTCTTCCTTCTAGTCAGCCTTAACAATGCAACGAGCAAACAGCAAGGAGAGCGTGAGATTTATCACCAAAACAAAAAAACTGCTGATTTCAAAAGCAAAATTCAAATCCTCCTTACAAATAATCGCCTCATCACCAGCTCATCACACAAGCTGTGTGTGCACTTCAGCGGAATATGCTGACAACGGGCTGGGTGCAAAACGGATGACTACCCAACTACATTTCATGTGCCTATTCCTCTCTTAATACATCCATGGCCTATTCCCTGTAAGTGACAGCGTGGACAAAACCAAGTAACCACCAGGACAGATACTTCAGAACCATGGACAGTGATCACAGCATTTTGGAATACACCACTACAAACAAATATCAGATTGGCACAGCGGCCTATTAAATATGTTACAGTTTATTTAGGAAAATGGGGAAAGGGTCATTATGCAGAATTACAGTAAATGTGCATGATGTTAATGTTGCTAACTCTTCATGGTGACCGTTTTGCCAAATAAACAGTGGAAGCAACCACCAGAATAAAATCAGTTTTTTAATAACTTACCGAGTATGATCGCTTTGACTACTTGAAATCGAAGTTCATGTGTAACTTTGAAATTGCTGGAGTTGAAATGCCTCTCAAAAGCCTTGGTTTTCTGTGCCAATATGTTCTGGTGTGACGTCGTTAGCTAGCGAGCTTTTAATGAAAAGTTGGAGTTAATCGCCAAAAAAAACCCTCTTTGGCGATTAACTCCAACTTTTCATTAAAAGCTCATCTTAAAAACAGCGTGGATAACACATTCGCAACGATGTCCTCCTCGTGCTATGGTCCTCCTTACTCACGGCTTCCATCGTGAACTAATACATCCGTGGAACCAACAGGCTAACGCTAGCTTTAGCTAGCTAGTTTACCGGCATTGCGAGCTTGTGATTCGTGTCGCAGTCTATATCCATGGTCCCAGTCTACATCCATGGTCCCAGTCTACATCCATGGTCCCAGTCCGGCGGCCATAAAGTTAGCGATAACAAAGCCCGCCCCAGGCGTTTAAACGGCTCTGAGCCCGCCCATTTAGAGTGACGAAAATTACAAATTACAACTGATTACTTTTTATTATATTTTTTGGAATATCTTAGGGAGGGCCGAGCCCACTGATTACACTATATGTATTGATCATGGTCCCATTTTACTGTTTATTGCAACACAAGTTATCATCAGGTAGCCTACTATGCTGCAGACTATATAAGTAAATAACAGCATATATTTTGCCTATCTTGCCCAAGGAAATCAGCCAATACTCTAAAGTATAAAGGCCCAGCCACTAGATTTAAAAACAGTAACATTTCACGCCAAATTAATTTCAATGGAATTAAATTGCCAGAGTTGTGGATTTGCAAGTGAATTTGTTCACACCTTTGTCAAGTTCAACTTTGTTTAACTTTTACCAGCGCATTTGCACCATTAACCAATAGCAGGTCATGACAGTGGTGACCTTTCAGGGAGTGTCCAAAATGGAGGAAGCTTTTGTAGCTTAATTAGCTGTATAGCCTTCCACTTTTAAGAGTATAAACTTATGGTTATAAAAATCAGAGTTGATGGTACAAATAGGCTTTGAATAAACGGTGCAAAATATTTGTGTACCATTACCAACCAAGCTAATTAGCTTGCTACCTAACAGTTTAAGCTGGTAGGCTGGACACAAAATTATCTGTGTCTGTGTTTCCAGCTGTCCCAGGTGATTGTGAATTGTGGTGGCATGACAGAGTGATCGACTATCTGGGCGAGGGCCGTGGAAACCTGCAGTTGCCGGGGATCATGATGCTGGGATATGTGGCAGCTCACAGTGAGAACCTTGCTATGGCTGTCGTTCTCACCAAGGTGTCTACCCCCCGAGCTTCTTTTTTCTTAGCTGTCAAAATGTCAGTAAAGCAGCAGTAATGATCATCATAATGCATTTATCATTTCATGACATCCATAGTTAATTTTTACACTTTTATTTAGATGTTCTGCCAATTTTCCAGCAATGCCTCAAATGTATTACCTCATTACCTCCATTTATTTTGTTATTGCAGTGGTTCACAACCGCTTTGGTGTTGACACAGTTAAGTTACGAGCAGTTCAACCGAAGAGTGATTTCCTTTTTAGATTTCTTAATTTGAAGAAGGCCCAGAAGAGTTGAAAATATGCAGTATTTTTACAAAATAAGAGCAAGACATAGAGAAAAATCAGACAAATAATCATGATTTTGAGTAATATAATTTGTCAGATTTTTCTTGGGACAGAAATGTTGACAAATATCCAGTTTTATTAAGCCACTGTCATGTACTGTATAGTAACTGTGCGGTGCATCTGTGTGTATAATTATTATTAAGAACCCATGCTTGTCTGTACCAATACTTTGTTTGACATTACAATAAATTGCAGCTGACAAAGGCAAAAAAACAAACAAAGTGTGCATTCAGCAATATGCTAATATACCTGATACAGGAACCCCAGCAATCGAAACTCATTTGCTACTATTAACAAATAATCAGAGAGTAATGGGCTTATCTGTTCTGGTTAGGCTGCAATTAGTCTTTACACCAGCCTCCTTAACTCCTTACTGGTACCCATTTGCTATCATTTTAACAAGTTTTTCTGGCTTAAACTGTCATGAAAAACCAGCCACAAGATCGAAAAAATCCAATCAGAAAAATGTAACCTTCTATTGTGTTTAGCTCTGAGACGTAGATGCTTCTGGTCAACTGCACGAACACCTTTGAGACCCCTGCAGAGAAAAGATCTTTTACATCTCTAGCTCTAGTAAGACAGCAGCTCATCCAACCGGAGATTATAGCAGGGGACAGGAAATCAATGCTTTCAGGAACAGAAAAGAGTGAAGAGGTACAGAACGTTTCCTCAACAGTCTCAGAGCATTTCATCACTGGAGAAAAGACATGGTTGATGATTTCTGTTTAGATTTTAGAGTAATTTTAGTGAAGAACATATGGCAATAAATAAATGTAATGAACCTTGTCTCACTCATTCAGACAAGGTTCATACTGTAATACTTACTGTATGCCATGTCCCAAATGAGAGGCATACAGGTATTTCTTCTGATTCACTGAGTTTTATTTCATGTCCACATGAGTTAGGAGTCACCCAGCATGCCAAAGTAACTGTTCAAAAGAAACGTTGAGTAACCCAGACCCATCCTCCAAAGCGCTGAAGGAGGGTCTGGCTACTCCACATTGCATTAAGGGATGGGAGGAAAACGTGCTCTGGTTTAATGGCATTTCTTTAAACCTATCAGAATCGTCATGGGCGGCACTAAACTCTGGACAGAGCCTCTGCAAAATAGTCGTGCGAGAGAAAACTCAGATTGGACAGATAGTCTAGCTAGCTGTCTCAATTTACCATGCAGAGATCTGAGGAGCAGTTAACCATAGTCTTCATATATCCACCAAATTTAAAATTCCAACACAAAGAAAGCGGAGGGAAACGGAAAACACATGCATCCGGCAGAATTTTCTGCAGGCACCGGAGCAATCCCAGATGTGGAATGTCAAGGATTTAGACTAAATAACAAATAACCTAGTATAATATCAGTGCTTTCCACAGTACTCTGAGAGAGTTGTGTGGCCTATTTTCATCAGCATCAATAATATTGCATAATTCTACACATTACTGTCTTTCGAAATGCATTTATTTTTGTTCATGCAGACTGTGTAACATCAGTCAACTGGATTTATAATACCATTTTGAAACAGTGTTGTTGTCATTCTCAGCTTTCTCAGTTCAGACTGAATACTCAGTCTGAACTTTCAGCGAGGATACAAATCAATACAGGGCATTACTTTGAAAAAAAAGCATTAAAATTATGGCTCTACATGCATCATTGCAGTTTTCTCAGGCAGAAAATGGGCTTTCAAACTTCTGAGCAAGGCTCAGATAATTCCCTTTAGATTTCCTGGTTTTAGCGATGTTGTATATTTCACAAGTAATTCCCTTGTAGAAAAAATAAAATAAAAAAAATTCATGGCCACGATATTTCTCTGGTTAATTGCAGGAGGAAGACAGTACAGAGGGGCAGGGTCAGTGATGGAGCAGCTCAGCCCTGAGAGGCACAGAGTGACTTGCAGTCATAAAGGAATCTCATTTTTTGCTGCCCCATTTTCACAAGTGTCATCATACACTTCTATATCCTTGAGACTGGAGGCATCTGTATCGTCCCCTACGCTGCTCACACTGTTCCTGAAGGCAATACCTCCTATAAAAGGATACACACTTCCTGTTAACAGGTCTCTGATGTTATAATAAGGGAGCTCTGGGTCTTGTCTTTGAGGTTTAGTGATACACTGTCCCTCCATGGCTTTGTTTCTTTGATAGTACTTTGAAAACTTATTGAAGATGATGGTGACGGGCAGAGCAACCACTAACAGGCCACAGATGATACACAATGTGGCCACTATCTTTCCCGCCAGCGTTACCGGGCAGGTGTCACCATAACCGACTGTGGTCATGGTGATTGTGGCCCACCACCAGCCTGAAGGGATGGTCCCCAAATCCGTGTTCTCTTCTTCCTTTTCTGCAAAGTAGATGAGGGCGGAAAAGATGGAGATTCCCACTGAGAGGAAGAGAAGGAGCAGGCCCACCTCGTTGTAGCTGTGGCGGATGGTGGCACCCAGCGCTCGCAGCCCAATGGAGTGGCGGGCCAATTTGAGGATTCGGAGAATCCTCATGAGGCGCAGAACCTGCACCACCTTCCCCATGTTTTCTAAGTCCTCGTTCTCCTCTGCGGCCTCCTCGTCGGCTGTTTCCAGAGCTAAAGTGAAGTAAAAAGGCAAAATTGAGGCAACATCGATAATGTTTAAGGGGTTTCCGAGGAACTTCCTGAGGGAGGGTGCAACAATCATCCTGATGATGAACTCTGCGGAGAAGCCGGCAATGCAGATCTCCTCCAGGATGGCGAGGACAGGGTCCTCGATGGGTTTATCGTTGTCGTCCACCCGCTGAAACTCAGGCATGCTGTGGACACACATGGCAACGATAGAGGTCAACACCAAGGTGAGAGAGGCCACGGCGATGATCTTTGAACCTCTTGAGTGACCTGGATCCTCCAGCCTGAGCCAAACGTAGCTCCTCACTTCTGCACACCAAGCGCCTTTGAACTTGGCCAGGTCTTTATCGAGAGCAGAGAGCTCCTCAAAGGAGGAGTCTAAGCTCGGCGACTGCTGGTCGTCGCTCCTAATGTCCCACTCTCTGTCGTCGATGTACTCCTTCCTCTCGTGGTACCAGTAGCTACAGCAGGGGCTCAGGTGGAGCTCCTGGATTCCCCAGTACTCAATCTCCTGGCTGAAGGAGAAGACGCACACCTCCTCCATCATATGGATGCATCCCGTGTGGTAGAAGTTGAGCACGCAGAGGAAAACCTGGGGATTCCTGTCGAAGTAGTACTCCTTCTCAGACAGGCTATAGTCGTCACACAGCTCAAGGATCGCCGCCTCACTTTGGCAGCGCAGCAGGCGAGCCAGGCGTGTGTGAGGGAAGCGGAGCAGCATGTCTGGATCCACTTTGTGTCGAACCCCTCCCACGTTGAGGTGGACCTGGTCCTCCTCTTTACCCCGCCGGTGGAGGATTTGCCCATACCCCATGGTCCTGATGATACATATAGAGATATGATGACGAGAAATTAAGTATGTCAATTTTATAGATTTTTTTATGCACCACAAGCATTAAGATTGTAATTGGTACATTTATGTGGAGGGATGTCTATCAAGACATATGTGACTGCACTGTTTGTAGAACACATTAGTCCTCTGAAGGAAAATAAAATCAATTGGCCTACAATACACACAGGTAATGGCTTGAGCTATAGTGAGTGAAGAGGCGTGAGGTGCTGTCACTTCTTCCAGGGCTCAAGTAGCCTACAGGATTATCACCAGAAGAATCACATTGCACAGCGGACTAGACTAATTCAGAGGAAATGAGAGGCAACAAGTTCAGACTGAACGCAAACAATATTTCAAGCAATTACTAAAGCCAAAGATTTATTTCTATATTGTTCGGTCCTAATATCGACTCTTCTACAATTCGTGCATGAAACCAATATGTTTTTCACCACCAAACCCTATTGACAAATAAGTCAGTTACTTTTAATTTTACTCAAACTGAATGCAAAACGTCAAGTTGAAACGTACCTGTGCTTGGAGCCTTTCTTTCCATGAAAATAACTTTTATCCGGGTGGTTTAGTTTTTACATTCTTGTAAAGTGCAGTAGACGGCAGGTCTTTGGGAGTGCGGTGCTGCAGCTTCCCGGACGGGACAAGAAGAGCTGGAGGCGGGACAGCGCCACGGCGGCAGTTTGTTCCCTTTTACAGGGAACAGGGAGGGGCGAGAGGGGAGGGAAGGGGAGGGGAGCGGAGGGAGGGAGGGAGGCAGGGAAGGAGAGGGACTGTTTGGATGTAGGAACACCCTGCAAGAAATTACTGTAATATAGTCGCTTTTTAGGGGATTTATTAATTAGCCTATCACGGTATGCTTATATTATTCCTAAAGGAAGCTGTAGCCTAGTTCTGTTGTCTGTTTGTGATATTTAATCTTTGCGATGTATTATAAGATCATATGACTTTCTTTTAGGGTAAAAAGTGCACCTGCAGTAATTTCATGCCTGCCTAATGAGTCAAAGACGGCTCTATTTGTGTGAAAGTACAGCAACTAGACTGCAGCTGGAAGGAGTAGCCTACTAAAGTAAGTAAAATCAGACACTGACATTTCAATCCTCTGTGAGAAAGCACTTCTGGCAGGCTAACTGCCACAGCAGCTGTATTTGGCAGCAAAGGGGAAATACAACAAACCTTTTATAGTGGCAGCAGTTTAAAAAAAGAGCAGCTATTGGTTGTCGTTGCACTCACAACAGTTTGACAATTTGTAATCCATGAAATAATGTGACAAGTTTTTTTTCATTTGTGTCCTAGCTCAGGGGGGTTTCTATCCATC
Organism: Gymnocephalus cernua; assembly: GCA_023631565.1. Lineage (NCBI taxonomy): Eukaryota > Metazoa > Chordata > Actinopteri > Perciformes > Percidae > Gymnocephalus > Gymnocephalus cernua. Next base: position 9,160,973 of record CM042440.1, read on the forward strand.
ATTTTATTACCTCGATAAAAAAACATTCTTCTCCAAGATGTGCTGCTCGTAGCATAAAATATAGTTCCTTAAAGCACCAAAGCCTTGCAAGGAGATGTGGACTGTCTCTGTTCTACTCCTAAAATGAATGTGGCATTTTAACATTTTCTTTATCTCATCAGGGTACATTTGTGCACCTTTTCAGCACAGTGTTTTAATAAAATGTGTGCTTTTGTGCCCTGTGAGAGCTGAAGTATTACCTGATCAACATAAAATGAATTAGTGACTCTCGATAAACATTGAATTGTCAAGTAATTTATCAAGCAAAAACATGTCCAGCTTTTCAATTCTAAGAATGTGCTGATTTCTTTGTGTTATGGGATGGCAGGCCTTAGGAATTATGGACAGTGGGGACAACATTTTCCAAATTGGGCCCCTCACCCAGTCTATAGCAGCACCATAGACCTTTGCATTGACCCTTTGGGCCTTGGGCCAGGGTCATTTGTACCCTTTGACCCTTGACAGCGGCCTGTGTGATGGTGACAGCAGCAGTTACATCCTAACAGGTTAAACCTGCCATGTTCACAGCATAAAGATCTTAATTTCAGTGGTGAAGATGGAGATGTGGTAGTTATGATTGAGGGCAGGAGTTTTTTTTATATTATTAATTATCATGTATGTACTCTTTTAAAATCTCCTGATTTAAAAAAAAGTTGAAACTCTTTCTGTTTGTTGTTTCGGTTTAACACGTCATTATTTGATGAAAGTTGTACTGTGACCGTTACTTTTTTAAATGTATTCATACAAAAACTTTAACATCTGGTTTTTCCAGGATCATGAAAACTTTCATGGTTTGTGGTGTCCCTGTGGCTCAGGGGTTAAGATGCTGACCATGAATCACAAAGGCCCTAAATTTAAGTTTAGCTGGGCATTTTGTTGCATGTCTCCCTCTCTCATTTCCTGTCAAAATGCCAAAAACATAATTTATAAAATGTAATTTAAAATTTAAAACACTTTATTCCACATTTCATTCTCATTATTCATACCAATAGTTTATATATATATATTAAAAAAAAACATTTCCTGCAAGATCTATTTTGTGACTTTTTACTGATTTGTGTTTGCCCTCCTGCATATAGAAGCACTGTAGATGATCATGGTGACATAAGTGAACTAGGTAAATCAATCTCTTTGCAGTTAATGTTGAGACTCACATCAGGCCACATGACAAGACACATGTCTACACAGTCATCCCAATCAGACTGGAATAGGATTCACCTGTGTGTGGTTGTATTCGTTAACCAGGAACCTCCCTCATCCTGTCCATAAGTGGAGGCCTGTAGAGTTTGTTCCTGTCACAAACTCTTTCAAAGGAACGGCAAAAACAGGGACTTTACGGTCACCAGTTTCCTACCTCTTGTGCCATGGGTTGGGATTTCAGGTGGTTCACTCTCCTATTAGCTGTTGTAAATATAAGGGCTCAAAACAAGCCCTCTATAAGTAAGTTATTTTTTTTTTTCCTCCAATTTTTGAATGTTTTTTTTGTACCATATGCTGTTTACTTATAAATGTTTAATCTCAGATATCAAATCAAAATGCTTGGGGAACGTCATGCGTGTGGATGTCGGTCCACTTGGAGGAAATCTTCTTGAAGTGTCCGGTGTCCTTAGTAAGCAGACGTTTCTGAATTCAGTGTGTTATTCTTAACTGTGTCTCACTTTCTTTCTTCTAACTGTCCTCTTTTCCCTCCTCAGATAACTCTGCAATCCTCCTTACACCAAGATTAGCTTCAATGTGTGGCTTCAGCATGAAGATCGACCCTTTAGGAAATGCTATGATTTATGCCTCCCTTCAAAACTGTTTCGCTCAAAATGTGGTAAAAAGACTTGGAGATATGATTTTTGTAGAAAAGCAACACGTTTTTTGATGGGTTAATCATTTTGAGTCTTATTTCTATGCGTTGGTAGGACGATAAAGCATTCACAACTAAGTTAAATCTTCGTCTGCATGGGAATTGGATGGTTGAAGACGAGCTGTACCAGGTGGTCGAGACCTGCCACTACACTGCCTGGGCCTCCAGGGAAATTGTCTGTGTCCACAACTATATGGAGGCAAGTGAATGCAGCATGACTCTCAGGGGTATTTTCCAGTCTATGTGATAAGTGGCTTTGTCCCGTAAGAGCATCAAGGCTGGTACATTTGATGTCACTGTAGAGGGGAGAGGAGGAGATTGATTATTACTTATGTAGTGGCCTCATTTCTAGGTGTCTGTGAAGAGGGCAGCTCCAGATGATTATGCCCTGCCTCAACATCCCGTCTCGGGGGCTAATTCAATGTTTCGTGATGTTCGACACGCTAAGGTTAGATGAGCTAGTTGTGAATTCATTATATTTTTTTATATTCTTTTCTGCATAATGTCTTTGATATTTGCTTCACAGAAACCCATAGATGCAGAATTCAGAATCACAACACTCGTGTTCTTCACTCCCGAGGAGAGGATCATGAAGGTCCCAGAGGCCCAGGGCAGAGGTTATGGGATCGCAAACACTCCTACAAGGCTGGTTCTGCGAATCCCAAAGACTTCACCTGAAATGTACACCCAGAATGTAAGTGGGACTGCAGTTCATTAAAACTTAAACAAGCTTTACTTTGGGCATCTTGCCCCTCAGGCAGGCTCTGGCTAAATAAATTGCAGCCCATTAGTGAACTCCCTACTTGCTTACACTTGCAGTAAACTATGGATCAGATAATGTAATCAGACTGCCTTTTTTTTAAATGGATTGCTTTGTCTGAAATCCAGTTGGCATTAGTAGGCTATTTTATCTATATCCCCCTCAATATGTTGCATTACCCACATCCTTGATCTCTTGTGATGCATGAAATGGAGTTAACAAAGCATTTACATACACCATGTTCTGTAATCTCAACCTGCAGGTAGCCGGTGTGCCTATGATGGTGCTTAAAACTTCAATGAAATTTGAAAAGAAGTGGCTGGTGACTCAAATCAATGCAGAAGCGGCTTGCCCAATACTGGAGGGTAATGTTGGAGAACACTAGGCAGGGCCACAGCTACCACTCTGAGGTTATGTCTTTAGTATTTTTTTTTTTCTGGGAATTGCATTCTCTTGCATTTTAAAAAAATATATATATATATTTTTAAAGCAGTTTACCACTGAAAAACTTGCACATAGTGGTTATTTTATTCCGGATTCCAGTATTTTTAGACTTAATATATTTATGACTACAATGAGGCAAACATTTCTCCACTAGAATTGATATAACTGCAGTGTGGAGAAGGCCTTTTTTTAAGAGCAGCTTTTAGACCTTTTTGTAGGGAAATAAAACGGTTATTTTTTGATACCACTCCTTTTTTATATTTAACAGACTGATATGAGAGTGACTTGATCGACTGTTAGATGTGTCGATAGATCTATCATTAACGGTGTCTATATTGGGTCTTTCTTGGCTAAAGTGCTGTATGTGTTTGCCTTGTGTTCAGGTAGTGTTTCCTTCACTCCAAACACAATCAGCTGGATCCTGCCGAGGCACATTGACCCTCTAATGTCCTCTGGTCAGTTTAAACTGTTGGAGGTGCACATGGGCGTCGATGGCCAGAGGCTCGACACTGCTGAGATGGCTGCCAGACAATACGTGTTGTCTGTCAATGATGTATACATCGTCATTGAAATTCCTGTTGGGGCTGTTGGTGGCCACTTTAAGGTCAGATTTACTTACTAGAACAATTTTCATATGAATGAATGAGGTTGCCCGGCCTGCACGGGCTTACTTTTTACATTTTTAACGTGCATATATGTCCTATTTTTAATTTGGGGTTGTCAAGATTATAATGTAATTAAGGGAAAGCCTTACTGAAGATTTTTGATTTTTGCAGAGTCATGTTCATGATGGTCAGTACCTCACTACTTATACCATTGAGCCGATGCTCGAGTTGCTCTGGACTGAAGACACCGCTCACGAGGACACAAGATACAAAGTCCTCCTTCCCATCACGACACCATTTCTGTCTCGACCGCTGCAAGTTATTGACAGTGAGTCTTCTTAGCTTGGTACTCATGGCCATTTTTGAATATATTGTAAGCTGCCTTCATTCCTCTTTGCCCCACAGACACTGTTCCCAAGGAGCAGATATTTAAGGTGCTGCTTGGGCCTTTCATCTCTGATGTGGCACTAATGAACATCACCTTCCCCTATGAGGTTTTGTCGGTGGCGGACAGCAAGGTCAGAGGCTTTAACATCCTGCAGCACGAGTCCCGCAACAGCAGCTCGAAGGTCTTTACACTTGAAGTGCCCTTCACAGACCCTAGCGTGCTACAAATGGTAAGCTTTACTCCCAACTTGAGAAATGACATGCAAAAAATGGTTTGTTAATTTTCAGGGCTAATCTTTCTCTGTATTTCCCAACAGACAGAAATGGGCATTACAGTCTACTCTCTTCACCTGACCTTTGGCTTGCTGGTCCTACCAGAGTTTGCTCCATTTTCTCTCTCTGCTCATCTGGAAGCTAAAATAGAAGACATAGGTTTGTACTCAGGGATATGATGGGATTTATTTATAATAAAATGGGCAAAATTATTTGAACACCCCCCCCCCCCCCCCCCCCTCTGCAGTTCCTCCTTCTGTCTCTGGTGGCTGTGATGATCAAAACTTTTATGTCCTCGTGAAACACGGGACCCACGGCTTCAACTTTCAGACCATAGTAGGAAGACAAGTGTTGACCCCGGACTTGGCTCAGCAGTACGGCTTCATGGACAATGGAACACACTTCAGTTTTACAGTACCATCTTATGCCCCCATTCTTGCGACAGAGGTACAGTCACAATAGTTTCACCTAACCAAAGTATTAAATGTGCAGGGATTTATCTTGGTGATATTTGTTGTAGAGATTGTGATGATAATAATAATATGTAACTTATTTATGTTTGTCTAACTTCTCAGGCTGTTAAGGGGTCCTCCATCAGAATCAGACTCAATGTGGCTCTGAAGGATCCTGAGGCCAACACAAATATCAAAGAATTCTCTGTGGCTTGCAATTTCTTCTCAACACTGACTGGTTTGTTAAAGAAAATGAGAAAATATGTTTCTTGTGTTGGGGGGGAGACACTAACCTGATTAATGTCTGAGCCTCCTTTTCTTCAGAGTGTTTTCCTAATGGAACTATGACAGCGCTGGCTATGAAACTGGAGTCGGTTCCCAGTCTGAACCCCGGGCAGCTCACCCTCAGAGACCCCCGCTGTGGTCCCTCCTACAGCAATGACCACTATGCTTATTTTGTCTTTGCTGTAAACTCCTGTGGGACAACCAGAAAGGTAGCACACTGTTGAATTAATTCCCTGAATGCAGACTGTTAACACAGATTGATCTGAAACAAGTTTTCTTTTGTTGCTATTTTTTCAGTTTTTGCCTAATATGATGATGTATGAAAATGAAATCTCTGTGCCAGATGAACTTGTAATGAAAAGGGAATCGAATGAGGACGAACCGGAGTATCAGTGAGTGACTTAAAACTCATAGAGCTAAAATGTGTCAATTTTTTTCTGAAGTGCCAACGTCCTAGCTTTTGCTGCATGTCTTTGTCATAATGTGATAGCAAACTGAGCATCTTGAGTTTTGGACTTTTGGCTGGACAAAATAAGCTACATTTCACTTTGGAAAATTTTATAGACAAACTATAAATTGGAAGATATTGGCAGATTCATTCATTATTTGCAGCCCTTAAAGCACATTTAAGATCTGTGAACTGACTAAATTTCAAGAAATTACTTTAGTGGAAGCTATACATGCAACACACATACAAATATGAATCGCTCATCACAGATGTAAACGGTCAGACAATCATCAGTTACACCTATACAGACTAAAGTTGTCTCATGGGCTGTCTCTTTATTCATTTTTTTTTTTTTTTTTTTTTTTTTTCTTTCTAAAGTCTAAAGGTTTCTTGTCATTATGACATCGCCACAAACCATGCTGTGGCCTTCCTCACCAGCCCTCGCACAAGTGAACCATATGCTGAAAATGCACGAGGCGAGCTGCAAGTTGAAATGAGACTTGCTACAGGTAAGGAAAGTTCTGAATGCAAGGGACATGGATCAGATTTTCAGTAACCTGCAAAATGACTGTATGTTCCTAAATTGGTGCTAATGGTTGCCTAAAGCCAGGAGGCATTCCCACAAATTTAATCTTGGAACTAATCACATAGTTAGTTAACGCATCTTTAAACCTAATCTAAATGAAGAAGTCAAATTATGACACTATAATTTGAAGTTGAATTCACTCACTGCATTAAATACCTAATGTACAGGCCCATTTCTGTTGTCTGAATCCATAATAATTTAGTCATGTTCTCTCTCGTCACTCAGACGACATGTACAGAGCATTTTACAGCGTAGATGGTCCCATCGCAAAGTACCTACAACAGCCTCTGTATTTTGAGGTGGAACTGATGAGGTCTACAAACCCCAAGGTATCACTGGAGCTTATGTCCTGCTGGGCGACGCTGGAGAATGACAGGAAATCCCTTCCCAGATGGGACATAATCATTGATGGGTAACTTCTTAATCTTTCCCTGCTGGGATGTTTTCCCACATACACAAAATATAACAAACTGAAACCTGGGCATTAACACAAAATGGGACGGTGTCCAATGCAGCGGTGCTCATTTTCCATACTTGGAACATATTTACTTAACTAGTGGGACTATTTTATCCTCAGCTGTCCAAGCCCAAGGGACCCGAACCAGGTGAAATTCCATCCCGTTTTTCCTGATGGCAGAGTTCAGTATCCTTCTCATGTCAAGCGCTTTGAGGTCCCGATGTTTGCCTTCGCCGAAGACAAAGATAACTTGAGAAGCAAGGTAATTTTAGATTTGAATGTGTCAAATTTGTGAACCCTATGCTGTAAATCTCAATCCCAATAGCCATGAATCTGTTCATATCTTCTAGCTCTTTTTCCACTGTGACGTGGTGCTCTGTGATGCCAGAAATCCAGCGGGTAGGGCTTGTACTGGGCAGTGTTCAAACCCGGACTACATGATAAAAGGTATGGCCTCATTATACAGTAATGCACACTAGTAAGGTTTCCACTTGTTAGCGCAGACAAGGATGGGATAAATACTCCATAGTTCTATTATGTGACTAATGTATAAATTCTTCTTCCACAGGTCAAAAACGTGCTGTTTCAGAAGGCCAAAGTTCCAAACACGTGTCATCAGGTCCCATATTTATTAAACAATTCTAAAAGATTTAAAAAATGTACACTTGTATTCTTGAAAATTATTACCCTAGAGATGGGATTTTTTTATTTATTTTTTTGCTAGTTTTCTATGGTTAAAATGAGGTCCCAATTAAAACGTTGCAGTAGTTGGAAAAGATGCCTGTCTTGAGCATTATTTTAACTAATATGATGCAACGTTGTGAATTTGCGTTTGCTACACCACTTAACAGTGAATCTAAATGCCATGTCCATATTAAATAAAATAGACGGGTACAAAATAGCAATTATTTATTTTTTTTCTTAAATATGGTCTGTTATAATGTGTTTAGGTTTGTGGTGTCCAGGAAGGTGTGCTCAGGGGCGCCGCCAGCAATTTTGGGCCCCATGACGACAAATCTAAGTGGGGGGCCCCCTCTGCGCAGCTGTTGTCGCCACATCTCTAGGACCGAACTGTCCCATCAAAAGCTTTACGTAACTCTAAAGGCTTGCAACTGTCTTGCTTCTTGTAGTTCAATACTACTACTACACAATATTTACTGCTGGTGATTTGTACATGCATGCAAGTCTAGTATGCATTTCACTATTTGATGCAAGATTAAAAACAACCATATTAAAAAAATATTTTTTTAAAGTGCTGAAGGCCATCTTTTACAGTCTCAATGTATTTTTATTGTAACATTTGACAAAATGGAAAATTCTCAACAATTAATTATAATTATTAATGAAAGATTTAAAAAAAAATGAACAAACTTAAATATATAACTGCCATTCATGATGGGAATAAAGTCTGTATCTATAGATGTCATTCCATAATTCAATCTAAATGAACGTATCAAACTGGATTATTTTAACAACACTTCAATATATTATCAAGTAAGCTACTCACGGTTTCCAACTGTCCAGCATCAGTACAGACAGTAGGTTGTTTTCTATTTATTTATTCATAATGATCATTAGGTGAGAAAATAATTGTTTAAATTTCTGTCTAATTCATTTTCTTTTTTGTAATGGTAAAAAGAGCAAGAGACAGACAAATCCCCACAGACTCCCTGCAATGATGCCAACTGACATGTCATTGAACACAATGTTGCTCACCTTCTTCACTGGGACAGGGAGGGGCACAGTTAGGGGGAGACTGGGGTGCTGCTGATTCATCTGTTAAGTCTGGCAGGGACAATGATTAAATATGAATATCTTGCTCAACGTTTCCCTGCAGTGATTAAATGTAGGCTAACACTAGTCTGTACTGTTGATTTAACGTTACTCATAATTTTGTACTGTTTTAACGTTACTCATATTTTTAACTTTTACTGCCAAAAACAAGTAAAAACAAAGATCATTAATTTAAAAAAAAAATGGGGCATATTAATCCATTCCATATTGACCTTTCACCCAGAGCCGTTCTGACTGTAAAATGAAGGAGGGAGATGAGAGAATGCGCAACAGAAACATTGCTGCATGTGATGCTAGTTTATATATATATGTATGTATGTATGTATGTATGAAAATAAGTATTTGAACACCCTGCTATTTTGCAGGTTCTCCCACTTAGAAATCATGGAGGGGTCTGAAATTGTCATCGTAGGTACATGTCCACTGTGAGAGACATAATCTAAAAAAAAATAAAAATAAAATCCAGAAATGTATGATTTTTTTAACTATTTATTTGTATGATACAGCTGCACATAAGTATTTGAACACCTGAGAAAATCTATGTTAATATTTGGTACAGTAGCCTTTGTTTGCAAGTACAGAGGTCAAACGTTTCCTGTAGTTTTTCACCAGGTTTGCACACACTGCAGGAGGGATTTTGGCCCACTCCTCCACACAGATCTTCTCTAGATCAGTCAGGTTTCTGGGCTGTCGCTGAGAAACACGGAGTTTAAGCTCCCTCCAAAGATTCTCTATTGGGTTTAGGTGGCTAGGCTACGCCAGAACCTTGATATGCTTCTTACAGAGCCACTCCTTGGTTATCCTGGCTGTGTGCTTCGGGTCATTGTCATGTTGGAAGACCCAGCCTCGACCCATCTTCAATGCTCTAACAGGGGAAGGAGGTTGTTCCCCAAAATCTCGCAATACATGGCCCCGGTCATCCTCTCCTTAATACAGTGCAGTCGCCTTGTCCCATGTGCAGAAAAACACCCCCAAAGCATGATGCTACCACCCCCATGCTTCACAGTAGGGATGGTACTCATTCTTCTTCCTCCAAACACGGTTAGTGGAATTATGACCAAAAGGTTCTATTTTGGTCTCATCTGACCACATGACTTTATCCCATGACTCCTCTGGATCATCCAAATGGTCATTGGCAAACTTAAGACGGGCCTTGACATGTGCTGGTTTAAGCAGGGGAACCTTCCGTGCAATGCATGATTTCAAACCATGACGTCTTAATGCATTACCAACAGTAACCTTGGAAACGGTGGTCCCAGCTCTTTTCAAGTCATTGACCAGCTCCTCCCGTGTAGTTCTGGGCTGATTTCTCACCTTTCTTAGGATCATTGAGACCCCACGAGGTGAGATCTTGCATGGAGCCCCAGTCCGAGGGAGATTGACAGTCATGTTTAGCTTCTTCAATTTTCTAATGATTGCTCCAACAGTGGACCTTTTTTCACCAAGCTGCTTGGCAAAAGTTTTTTAACTTTAATGTCACTAATACTAACTATTCATTGATTCATTTGAATTTAAATATTTTAAATACTTTCACAGCAAAAATGATGTATGCGATTCATTTTGGATTAATTAATCACAGTCTGTAATTAATTAAATTAAATGTTTTAATCGATTGACAGCCCTAATTAGTTTTTACCTATTTTTTGGGGCCACTGTCAGTCATGGGCCCTTGGAATTGTCCTAACTTTTCCCCCCTATATGGCGCTCCTGGCTACAGGGACAGAATAACAAGGAGACAAGCGTCAATCATACGATATATATTTAACGTTCATTTCTTCTGATATAGCTAGCTAGATAGCTAAGTTGGCAAGCTACCCAAATACGTAACCTTAACGTTACATCTCACCATTGTTCGACTCCGTTTCATCTTTAGCATTAACGTTACTGCTTTGATTCTGGCTTATGGTTATACTAACATCTATGTTAACGTTATTACTCATTACTAGTACTCATCGATTGACAGCCCTAATTACTTTTTATCTATTTTTTGGGGCCCCTGTCAGTCATGGGCCCTTGGAATTGTCCTAACTTTCCCCCCCTATATGGCGCCCCTGGGTGTGCTTTACTGCATACTATCTGGTAACATGAGGCAGCAAAACGGGATAATTTTTATTAGGGCTGTCAATTGATTAAAAAATGTAATCAAATTAATTACAGACTCTGTGATTAATTAATCTAAATGAATCGCATATATAATTTTTGCTGTGAAAGTATTTAAAATATTTCAATTCAAATGAATAATCATCATTAGTGACATTAAAGTTAAAAACATATTTTTATTATTTTCACTGTTCAAATATATATAAAACAATCAACAATATGACCTAATATGCTGAGGAAATAAATTCAAAAGGGTATTTTACAACAACTACGAATGCACCGCGAGACTGTAGATTACCAGCTTCATTGAACGCACCGTCTCTCGTCTGTGTTCCGACAACCATAGATATACAGTTAGAAACAGTCAAACTTTAGCGTTAGCTATCAGCTTTTTAACCGTGTTTAATCCAGCTACTAGTTAGCAGAAGGCTAACGTTACCTGCTGTTGAGTTGTTAAGCTGTTAACTAGCCAGCAATGTTTCTGTTCTGCGCACTCTGTTCTCTTAATAGGCTACATCCATGGTCTCCCTCCATTTTACATTGTTTAGAACGGCTCCGGGTGAAAGGTCAATATGGAATGGATTAATTGTGATTAATTTTTTTAACGCACTAATTTTTCTCAGATTAATTAATCGAAATTAACGCGTTATTTCGACAGCCCTAATTTTTATATGCGCTTTGTTCTTGTTTTGTTACATGGAATAAAGTCGCTGAACATCTGTTCAAGTGCTCCTGCTCAATGGTGGTTATCAGTATTCTTGTTTGTGTAATTTTTTTCTTGTCTTTTTGTAAAACAGTATCGGTGGTGGTATGCAACAGTTGAAGCCTACCTAATATATTTGGTACCCTTAAAATTACATGTTGCCCCAGCCTGGCTTTTTGAAACGTTTATTGGATCCCCAAAAGCTAACATCACTCCGTTTTCCTGGAGACTGGCACAGAACTCCTAAAATTGTATACATTCAACCATCACAAATCCATAAACCAGTAAGCGCTATAAACAAAACTGGCACAATGAATAGTTTACTGCTCGCTCAGTTAATGTTTGCAAAGTGTCTCTGGTTTTAATCGTGATTTAAAGGGTTCCATCCTGTAATGACTGTAAATTACAGGACATTTTTCTGTCTAGGTGGTTAGAGATGTCCTAAACTGACCTGTCTTGTCAGAATGTTCACTACTGATGTAGATGATTTGCACTACTTGGTCAGCAAAATGTTTCCTGAAGATCAGAAGACTGGATTGTAATCCATTCTCCACAGGAAGCCATGAGATTACGGTGGTGCATTTGAAGAACATCTGTGCCAATTGAGAAATAAGGAGCTATAGTCCGGCTACTGCGTTTTGAGCAATTTGCAGTTTTTAGATTTCTTAGCTGCTGATGACTGAACAGTGCTCAAGGTGTGACAAAACTAAAGCTTGAATCCCTTGGTTCAGAGCGCTTGACGTTACTCATTTTCTGGTAACAGCAATGTTCTCACCTATTATAATTGCCAATCACTCCACATAAGTCTAGCATCCAACCCAATGCCAAGAAGCTTAGTCTTTAACTTGTTCTACTAGCTTTCCACCAAGTGAAGTTTAGTTATTGACCAGCATGTGTTGAGGTCCAAACACTTTAAATATTCAGCACTAATTTGTTCTCACTTACCCACCCAGCCACTGTTGTGTTCAGTACATCAGTATACTCAGTACTTATAAATACAAATGTATAGTGTGCAGAATGTGTTCATTTTTACAGTGGTTTCATTTAGATTACAAATCTGTTTTTCACTGAACTTCTGACCACTTTGTCTTGTACAAAAATCCATGTACATTCTGGATTTTTGTATTAGTGATATTAATTTCTAACAAGTAAAACTATATAGAACAGTGCCCTTTCAGTGTTTGAGAGTAAAGGATAAAGAAATTAGTGCAACTCATGGACCTGTTCCATGTTGAGCACCATTGAAAAAACCTTCAGGAACTGATGTGTTCATTATGGAGCTACAAATTGTACAATGTTTCTTCAAAAATAAATTGTCTGAGGAAATGTACCTGATTTTACTAAAGAACTACAGATTCATATACTTGTGTATTGACTGACCACTAAATTAGTAAGAATACTTAAAATTGTTTTGTTGCATTTGCTCCATTGTAGAGTAGAATATGTGTAATAAAAATAAACCACACACGGAAAAAAGGAACTTTTGAAAAGCATAAATAAATGCAGTATTACGTTAGTAAGAGTATTGCACATTTGAATTTAATTAGTCAGGTTAATAGGGTTAAAATGGTCCAGTGGCCAGTCTATTGACTCAGTGTCTGACACCAAGGGAAAGGTTAGTTTGATAGCCAAAAGCAGAAATGACATCTTTGTGGAATAGCCCAAGTCTAACGCTGAATGTACTCCTGTAAGATTCAGTTCATGTGTATACATGTAAACTACAATGGGTCATGATTTGACATTGGAGTATGAGCTGAAGTTAGGTCAGGAATACACATTTTTACAGTATGCACAGGGACATTAGCTCAGTCTTGCGAACCGGAGAGTGCGCGGTTCAAGTCCAGCACCGAGCAGGTATTACCGAGTGCAGCCTGGTGACTGCCCCATGATTCCAAAATCCCTGATGTGTAATAGAGCCTGAGTGTGTAAAAGGTAGACAAAGTGCTTCTATCAACTTGATTTGGAAATAGTTCTATAGTCTAAGCTTGGCAGTACGTCAGTATGTTACAATACCTTAACATTACAGTCTATCCATTACACCCCTCTACACAGTATTTATGTACTTCTGTGACAACAAAGGGCCTCTTTAAATAAACAGTCAGTCTTTGTTCTAATCACTGTCAAAAGTAACTTGTAGAAAGCAGTTGAGTAAAACTGTTCAGGGGTCTGGATTATCCAGAACAAGGACATGGCTTCTGAAAGACAGGTTGAGTTTCCAAATTATATTAATTAAATTCCATTCACCAACATCATTTTGGGGTGGATGCAGAATAAGAAAACCTGGCAACAATCCAACACCTATCTGCACAGCTGGATCCCACTGGGATAAGTGAGAATGCATATTCCAAGTTTCTGCAACATAGCCTAGCTGTTCTGGGCCATTGCCATTTTAAAAAGTGCATGGGACATTTTAGTTTAGCCTTTATTAAAAAAAAAAAAAAAAAAAAAAAAAAAAAAAAAAAAGCCAAAGTGGGTAGGTTAACGTTCTTTAACTCCCAAATTACAAGTTGGAATGAAGTTTTGAAAGTGCATATGTGCCACTACTCGTATAGCTGCAAGTGCATGTGTCTGTACAAAAAGTCACCTATTATTTCTGGCCAATCTGCAATAGGTTGGCCAGATGCAGGTTAAATGGCAAATGTCATTTCAAAGACATGGCACTAATGGGGTCATTTAGGCAAAGACATTCTGGACAAGTTTAAGAAACAGTTTTTATTTGGAGGTTTGACTGAGCGTTTGAATAGGCCCAGAGGAGACCTGCCTCTGGTGGGTGGAGTCTGTACTTCTTCGCTCTAGAAACAAGAAGTATTGGTCATCAACTGCACATAATAAAAGCTTGTCCAGACTCGTTTGATCCCACTTACCCGTTTTCAGTCCTTTTCTTCCTTGATGTTTAGCGTTACCCAGGCTGGTAGGATGCACACACTGGCCTCTGCAGGAGGCATCTGCTTGGCTATTTGTGTCACAAATCACTGCATCACAGTGGACATAAATCTGAGGACGGACAGAAGGATTTGTTACGCAGGGCTCGTGCAGCTGTCCCTCCCCTCATTTGAATGTACAAGTCTTACCGTGTCTTTCAGAACCTCTTTATCGTTAGTGAAGGTGAACATCTTCACAGAGAAGCGTTTGATGTGGGATGGGACCAAGACTCTGGCGTCACTCACAACAGGATGGAAAATAGTCTCATAGCTGTCATCGCGATTCTCACAGCTAGTGAAGAGGGGGAAAAAATAAAAAAAATAAAATAAACGTTCCATTTTAGCAGTCTTTTAAACCCATGAAACATTGACATTACCGGTCCACAATGATGTCCCAGCTTGGCAGAGATGTCCTGTTATTGTGAAGGGTGGCCCAACATTTTTCTAGGATTAGCTCCAATTGTGGGTCAGTAGACTTCATCAGCGCCACCTCAAAATACAGAGGCTGCCTCAGATATTTCTCTACTGGATAGTCTTCTGCTTGGTAGAAATTATGATATGATGAATCTGGAGAAGAAGAGTCCCATTAGAGAAAGAAGGCATGGACTGAACAGACTGTTGTAACAAGATCAAGGATTTAGTGTATAAAAATATAAATAATTCAACCTTACCTTGGGATAGCCTCATATGCACCATTAGCTGCCCTAAGCCGATCTCTGCTATGGGGTCAAAGCTTCTACGTGTAGCGCTGAATGAAATACTCTCAGTTGCATTGATCACATAGTAGCAGGAAATAGTTTGCCTATTTGAGAGAGAAGAAAAAAAAAAAAATTAAATTGTGTTTCTAAACCAGTCTCCAGATGGTACATCAGAATAAGAGATTGGATGAGTCTACCTGTACTCAGGATCAATTTGTGAGGTGTAGGCTCCTCCTTTGGTGTATGACAGGGTAATCTCATTTTCATACACCATGTAGTGGTCAAAGAACTAAAAACAAAATGCGGTATTAACAAAACAAAAATCTTTTATAGACCTAATGCAACATTATACTTACTCTTCTAGTGGTCCCACAGGAATCAACACTGAAAGAGAAATATGCTAAACGAAAGTCACTGAACACTGGTTTGCAGGACTTGTCCTTTAGAGTAAGCTGGCTTGGCACGAGCTTGGGCACCGATTCCACCTTTACTGCCAAAGCAGTCATTGTTCCATTAGGGTAGCACGCTGAAGGTAGAAGAGGCAGTGGTTTAAGAAAAATAAATAAAGGGTCCTATGATCTTAAGCAGCAGAACCAACATTTACATCTTACCAGTTGTTGTTAGGGGGAAGTTGCAGGCCAGAAAGAAATCAGCAAGCACCCAGTTGTTGATAATATCCAACAGAAGCAGGTCAACTCTGGCTCTGACTGAGCCTAAGGTAATCAGCTATAATTTATAATAAATTAAAAAAAGAAGTTATCCAATGCAGAAGTTATCCAGTGCAGATAATGGTGATTGTTTGCTTGACATACCTCGACCGCGGTGTCCTTGGCAGTGTATGGCAGTATGAGGCTGAGGTGGGTGCCGTTATCTTGGAAATGGTATTCCTCTGCAACCTCAGGTGTCAGCTGTTGAGGTCCAACCATGGCCTGGAAATTGGTGCCTTGACTCCCGTACTTCACGTGGATGTAAAACATGTTCTGGTCACAGGTACCAGTAATAATGGGTAGCACTAAAAGCAGAAAAAAACATTCATTGACTGTAGCTCATTTTTCTCCCATATGTTTAAGATGGGGTAGCTTTGGTTTAAGGTGACATTTGTCTAGAAAAAGCAGCCATCAGAACAAAACACTGTCCAAAGCATAACAAGAGCTCACCAACATCCTGCAAAGATGCCTGCAACTCCAGTGGGTAGGCAAATGGAGTTTCTTCAGGCAGTATGATCAACCCAAAAATCAGTTGGAGAGAGTAGGCTGTAACCAAGCGTTCAGGATTCTGCAGGTATGCATGTATAAAAACAATGCTTAGTGACACCACTGAAACACTTAAAAAAAAGCAGAGCAAACAGCTGGTACAGAGTGATGTTTTGCATCTATAATTTCCATACATGTTTCAGGACAACATCATCATCAAAGGGCACTAGTAAAGAGAAGCCCTTGGTTCCATTGGGGAAGCGGTGCTCCTGGACGATGAATCCTCTGGCACTGCACTCCTCAACAGTGAGAACCCCAGTGGAAAAGGTAACGTTCCTCAGCTGCACATCATGAAGGAAGGTCCCCAAGTAAACGCTGAACACCCGGGTCTCTGAAACTGTATCTGAGGAAAAGAAAGCAGGTTTGTGACCTTCTCCACAAGCCTGGTTTTCTATAGTCCACCAGAAAATGACTTACTGTCTTGGACGTGTGGAGGTAGAGGCATTAGAGGGGTGGTAATGGGGAACAAAATCTTGTATCTAGTATCATCTTGAGGGTTAGTCCTCCACAGTACCTCAAGCATGGGCTCCACAATGTAGGCGATGTGGTATTGGTAATCTGGAGCATGGCTCTGCAATTATTCATGACATTTTAATAAAACATGCAAATTGACTAGTGACCTTGTATTTCTAATCTGAAAGACTTTCCAACCTTGTAGTAACCGTCAGGCGAGCCCACTGGGATCTCAATGACTATGTGGAAGTCTGTGGTGTATAGTGTGTACCCCCGTGTGGCCATCTGAGATTTATCCAGCCTCTGCCCGTTGATGCCCATGTACATTTCTAGGATTTTAAACTTGACATCTACCAAAGGTGTCACACGGCGAGGTACGTGCCAAGAGATTACATCGTTTGTAAAGAGGACGCCACCTGTATAATGACAAAGCAACTGTTGACGTAACTGCAGCCACTTAAAGTTTACTGTAAAATTCAGATTTCTTTGAAACTCACCTGTGGGACAAGCAGCTGCCAGGTTCACCACAGTCAGACCCAGTGCTGCCTTGTAGTAAGCACTGACCTTGAAAACTTCCATGGGGACTCCAGCCACCTAAAAGATGTCAGATTTTATGTCATTAAGGAGGTTTAATGTAATTTAGGAGGAAAATAAACACTGGAGAAGGCCGTGTGTTCCTTACATCCTCAGAATAAGTCTCCGCTGTATTGTATGGGCTTCGCATAACCAGACGGGTTGAGGTAGCCATGGCACCGTAGCCAGCTTGTTCAGCCTCGCTCAGCATCATTGTCACTGGATGTGGTGTGTTAAACGTTAATTTCCAGATACCAAGTGCTTCCGAGGTCTAAAGGAAAGAACATACATCTTAACTTCTGCTATTGAAGGAGATGACAAATGGTGCAGGGTGAAATCAAGGCAACTGTAGTTGACTTGAGAGGAATTTTAAAAATCTACATACATCAGGAATGGTGTTGATCTTTGAGTAGTCTTTAACATCCTGAGTCTGCCCCTTGGCATCAGGTGTAGCCATGTGGGTTGACACCTTAAAAAAAAAAAAAAAAAAAAATATAACTGGCCATTGTAATTTGTTACCACACACACACACAAAATGGTAGAACCATCAATGTAAAGTGACCTACCTCCATATAGTTCCGATCGCAGAGAATCTCTCTGGAGGCCCACTGAGTGTAGCGTGTGCAAGTCTGCATCACATCATGACTAATCGCATCCGATTGACTCTTGCTGTACAGTCGCAGTCTCAAGCCAACATTAAATGTATCTTTCTACAAATAAATATGCATAAGGAGAAGGAATTTGTCATTAACTGAGTCCAGACAAACTGCACAATGACACTGATTGGAGGTTTGATTTAAGTTTTGAGGAATGCACACAACCATAGAAAGTATGTTCTCACTGGGGAAAAACAAGCCCTCAACTAACTTTAGTTAATATACTTTGTTGTTTACATACTTTATGGTTCACATAGCAGCCCAACAGAGACGTGTAGATTCTGGTGTTACCCCACGGGTCAGACTCCATGCTGTATCCACACTGAGCAGCCAAGCTGGGTGTTATCAAAATGTGCTGGGTGCCATCTGTGTGTTTTGGGAGGGGGGGCAAAACATGACAGGGATGACTTCTCACAGCAATGAACCAATCAGCTCATCATTACCCGACTTCATACTCACTGATGGCCTCCACCTCGAGACGGTTCCCCACTGCTAGAGCCTTGTCTAACGACAACCTCATTAGATTACCAACACAGTCGGACCTTAAACCACTGCCTGTTAAAAGAAAAGGCTCATGAGGAAGAATGCAAACTCACTTGGTGATATAATATGATTTCACGTAAATGAAAGCTTACTTGACTGCGAATTGAGCTTCGTATTTGGCATTGCTTGACCCAGGAGGATTAACGCAGCCATCGTGTTCCATAACAACCTGGGACAAATAGAACACATAATTCAGACATTAAACTGGGCAGCTGGCATTTAAAAAAATAAAATAAAAAAATAAAATAAAAAACAAACCAAAAACAGAGATAAAAGAAACAAGAAAAGAAACTTACATGTTATCAAGCTTCCACATATTGCAGTCAGAGCACAGCCAAACAAAACTACAGGAATCTGATAACTATCTAAGTTTGGCACTGAACCTCCAGCACACTAAGGCTGAGTGCTTTGCTGAGGCATCACCAGCTGTTTTATCAGCTAATGATTATATGCACAGGTGAGGTGCATTAGTGATTCTCCACCCACCTCACATTCAGGTGGTCAGGGTTATTGATTACATGCCTCTGATTCTAAAGAAGTCTGGGAAATCTGTATATGTGAAAGATAAATCCACATTAATCAGTAGTGTGATAAAGCAATTTATTGTTCATATATACATTTGTGTTTGGTATCAGGAAAAAATATATATTTTAATTATTCAAGAAATTTGAATAGAGGGGGGGACTACATTTCCTTAAAACCACACACCACCTTGTAGAAAGACTTTAACTGTAACCGGGCTTCAATTTAAGACACAAAACATGTTTTTCCTTTGCAGCAGAGATACTTCTTATCATGACTGTATGCCAACACTTGATTGTGGTTTGTTTATAGTCACAACTCTCCTCCTAGTGTCTGCTAGATGGTGCACTAACATTTATTACTGACAGTAAAACCCAAGATCATCATTTTACCTAGTGCACCCAGGTCAATTAGACTGTGCTGTCCACTCACATACTTATACAATGATATACTTTCATTTATGAGGCCATTATATTTTTTTCCAACTGGAAGAGTCTCAAGTCAGTGCAGAAAAGGAATTGTCAATGCTCTGCTTAACAAAAATCCATATATGTCGTAACTAATCCAGTGGGATGTCTTCTTCCTTTCATGTGCTGGAACTGCAGATGTTTTTGCAGCTAGAGTTTGATTTTCACTGGTGTCGTTGCCGGTGCAGATTGCTTTATGTTGTGTGTGGTTTTCTTCTCGGTTTATCTTCATGCTGATATCTTCAAATGTTCATTTTCAGATCAAATAATGACATCTTAATTTGTTATGTGACAGCTGTGCATGAATTAAAGTAAAATGACAACACTTGACAGAATATACATATTTTATTTAGTCACCAGATTTCAGGATATATAAAATATGTACTCTATAATTTATGAAGCTGTCAGTATCCCCTGTTTATCTTGTGCTGCTGGTCCAGAAGTGTCTGTTGCAGGCTCACTTTGGCATCTTCGAAATCTGGATTGAGCTTTAATGCTTGCTGGAAGTCACTCTTGGCATCGTCGAAAAAACCTGTAAGGTAATAAAAAATGTAACATACATAATAAGTTTATGTATTGTAATGTACTGCCAAACTGGCTTGTTAAGAGTCAGCAGTTTTATTTTCTGGGCAGCATGAGCACGCTATTGCTATCAGAGAATACACAGCCCCATCTAGTGTCATAAAGAAGAATACACCAAACTGACTCCACACACATACAGCATCAACCCACCTAATGTGATCATAACAACATGGCTATTGATTTTCAAACTGAATCTCATCTCTGATCTATATCAAATGACAGCTGGTTAACTGTTGAAGAAACAATCACTGACACAAGCATGCATTTTGATGAAAATGCAGTATTGTGCAAAAAAAAAGAGCCAACAGGGAGCTTGTGGAATGTTGTGGCATATTTCTTAAAGGCAGCTTAGATCGTTCACTGAGCCAGTACCATGTTTGTTTCATTGATTGTATTACTAATCTCAGTATCTAGTGTCACAGCAGGAGTTTTTCTAATAGAAAAGTTCTATAGAAATCTTATCCAGGCCTTTCAGACAAGTGATAAGGCAATGTAACCCAAGTTCACTGTTCTTCTTTCAGATACCCAGTACAGGCTACTTATTTCATCTCCACTGCAATCATATTACTAAATCCTCATTTTTGAGGAACTTGAACGTCTTTGTTTTATATATTTGAGTGTTTTTTACAGTCACTGTACTGTCCAAATTTGAATTTGATAAAAACTGGACTAAACTGAACTACCATCCATTACATTTACAGATAGGTGACAAATTAAAGGAAATAACAACAGCATGTGTCTTGATAAGGTGTTGGGCCATCATGAGCCAACAGCTTCAGTGCTCTTTGTCATGGAGTCTACAACTCTACTGAAGGGATGAACACCCCCTGTTAAATAACAAAGTCTCCACCTCACCTGCATCATTGCATGGACAGATTGTAGATGCATTCATGAGTCAAGATGAGTTAACCCTAATTTATTATTTGTTTAATGCTATTCTGATCTGTAACATTCTTTATATATGCCTTTGTTGTCACTATGTGAGGAGGTACTTGGGTACTCAGTCCCCTTTTCCCCCCCAGTCCGACGCCCCTATGCACACCACATCAGATGTTCGGTGAGCCAACGCCACCACTCTTTTAAAACATATTCCCTCATTTGGTGCGATGGTCATGGTGGTGGAGAGCGCTGTCTAACATACTGGTCTAAAATCCCTCATACTGTAGGTGTTAAACTGGGTTGAGCTCTGGTGACTGTGAAGGCCAGCATGTCATTAAAATCATTTTCATGCTGATCAAACATCTGCACACAATTCATCTGCATTGTTTATTTTCTTTTAATTTCTTACCTTTTTGTATGTACACGTTGTCTGGTATGGATTTTGTATGTTTTTGCATCAAACAACTGACATTTAATTTACTATAAATCCCTCCATTAATATTTCACTTTCGAGTTTTTTCTATTGAAACAAAAGGGAAAAAATATTGGAACACGTCATCAATTTGACATTTATTTTAAAACAGACCGGAAGTCACTCAGTTTGCTCTGTCAGGCTTGGCGATGTCAGCTGGCTACTGTATGTAGCTACTTTGACAAAAAAAAGTGCCTTTGTATCCTTACCTAGTCTATAGTGGATGAGTCCTCTGTTGTAGAAAGGTGTTTCAAACCGGCTGTCAGTCTGTATTGCGGAGGTGTAGTCCTCCACTGCTTCATGAAAATCCACCCGGAGGTACTTTATCTGTCCGCGGTTGTTATAAGCAATGGCCAAATCACTGGCTTCACATTCCCTGTGGAAATATGATACAGTTGCAATAAAATGACACCGAAGAGAGAGAGAGAGAAACAGAATAACGTTAGCTAACAGTTAGCGAAAGCCGGGTCACAGAATTTGACAGGGTAACAGAATATGGTGTTGCTCGATTACAGTGGCTGACTGTTGCCTCGTTTTACACCTCCAAAAATGAACAAACAGTACCTGGACTGTAAGCAGGAAGAGATAAACTTTGAGAACATTTCTTCTGCTCGTTTAAAATTATGTCTTTTAAACTCATAGTGAGCATACTCAAGTATTTGGCGATTACTATCTTCCTCCATGGGTTGAGGTGTTTTTCCAACTGCGGATGTGACGTCACTCAAGAGAACGTCCAATCACGTTTTTAGTGCATCTTAAGTAGGCGTGGCTTGTTAACATGAGTAAATACTGCATCTCATGTTCCTTAGTTATCCCTTTGATTGTACTTACTTATATTTTATAACATATTATTTATACTCAACCCTCTCTGCATTTTTTTTTATAATTTTAATAATATATCTATAGATTTTTTAAATGTTTGTAATATGTATAACATAGCATAATAATCAGTACCCTGCACTTTCATTTATATGTTGCACCTCCTGTTGTTCTGTGTAAATATATATTTATTTGCATATTATTTATTATTTATTTATTTTAATGTGTGTATTTGAATGTATAGAATATGCTATATTTATTTTACATGTATTTATTATTTTACACACAAATTTCCTTTGTAATAAAGTACTACAGTATATGTTAATTTTATTTTCATAGTAATTTAATATGAAATTTAAGACTGAGAAGTCGGTTGACCAATTCATGAAGTAAAAAGGTGCAGAGACAGAACCTTTAGTGTTGCAGCCCCATCCCTCTGGAACACCCTCCCTGCAGATATCTGAAATGCTGCATCCCTGGAAAAAAAAAAAAAAAAAACTCCTGAAACACCACCTGTTTACCAGCCTACAACCTCCTTTAGCTTAGCAACAGTAATTCTGTAAAGTGTCCTTGGGTTTCTTGAAAGGGGCTATTTAAATAAAAGTTATTATTATTATTATTATTATTATTATAAACTAGTATCCTCATGTACTTCAGTATTATTTCATGTTAGACAACCAAATAATGTGAATAAAATAAAAAAGTGTATGACTGATTTCTGATGTGTAAAAGGTTGTAACAGCAGGTGGCAGACTTGACTTAGATCTCATTGAAACAGGGCAGTGAAGCCATCCGTGCAAATTCAGACTATAAATTGTAAACAGAGGTGGAAGAAGTATTCAAATGCTTTACTTTAGTAAAACTACTAATATCACACTGTAAAAATACTCTTTTACAAGTAAAGGTCCTGCATTGAAAATGTTACTTAAGTAAAAGTATGTAAGTAGCATCAGGAAAATGTAAAAGTACTCAATGCAGAAAAATCCTCACATTTTAGAGACTGTAAAGGATCCAAACAGTTCTGTGTTTAATTGGCTAATTATTTCAGCTGGACTTGTAGGCCGTTATATTGTTGGGTGGTTTCATTTATAATAAAACATTGTATTATATAAACTACATGTGTTTTGTGTGCAAACATTTTAATTTGTGAAGTAATTAGTAACTAAAGCTGATATTAATGTAGTGGAGTAACAAGTACAATATTTCTCTCTGACATGTAGTGACATAGAAGTAGAAAGTTGTATAAAAAGAAAACATTTAAATAAAGTACAAGTACCTCACATTTGCACTCAAGTGCAGCACTTGAGTAAATGTACTTAGTTACATAGTTAAATCCAGTCAGTGGCTTACTGCTTGAAGTGGATTTTATAAAGTGTAGCAATGGGGTGTTTTTTGTTTTCATTTTAAAGCAAAGGATGTGATTAGAGACTCAAACATCTGTCACACCAGTCTCAGAACAGTATGGACACTCGCTGCAGTAAATACACAACAAGGAGGCAACCTATAAGCAAACTGGTGAGACATTCTTAAACGATCTCCCAGGTGAAGAAGTCAAAATGACACCTTAAGGAAGCAGAGGTCACTCAGTACCCGTGCACTTCCCTTTTGTGGCCCATTTATCTCCAGACTGTAAACGAGTTGAAGCAGATCAAACGGAGACCGGTTTGACCCAGAGGAAGGGGATGTGTAGGCTGCGGGCTGTTGACACTGCCAAGAAAATGTCAATAACATAAACCTGGAATTGAAGTAAGAAAGTAAGCTGTAGTCCATTACATCACATGAATCAAGGGGTTTAAGCATTCCAAAACAGCCAGGACGTCACAAACTATGAATAAGATAACAAAGTACATGTCTCAGAATTCATTAAATACCAAGCATGCATTCAAATGAGACAGGATTACCTGGTTGCACTGTGTTTGTCATTAGAGATCAGATTTGTTTATTTGAGGCCACCTAAAACTCCATGCAGCTATGGAAAGTCTTTAAAGGTTTATTTTGGAAAGGATAACCTGGACACCTGAAGCAAAGACGGTTATGTTCAGCAGCCCGGGAGCTGGCGCTTCTTCTTGCTCCCTAAATGTTACTGTTTGCTGAGAGAATTAACACAAAGTATCAAAGTCCACTTCGGTCTGGCAGAACCAGGACACTCATCCATCACACACACTCCTCATCAACACTGACAGACACACAGCACCACCACACTGCACTTTTAGCATTACAGTTCACTAGCCTACTGTTCATTTTTCAGTTCATCCAAAGACTATACCAAATAGCAACTATTTCAGTTTGGTACACCCACAGTGCACTTTAAAAACAGAATATATGCAGTTATGTTTGTATTGTGAGGAGGTAATTCCTGCTACATTTGAGGTCGGTATGATATGGCAGGAAAACAAAAATGCTGATAAAGATGCACATAAAATGGATTTGATGAAGAACATCTTACCTCAAGGTCCACTCACTAGCTTTTTCCAGAGCTTTCAACCACATGTTCTTCAGCAGCTGGAGTTGGTGATTACAGTACTATTTCCAAGGTCAGGAATGAAGTCGTACTCAATAAAAAAAAACAGCTTATCTGATAGAGAATATTTCAAATATCTTAAAGTCTATTTTTGTCAGGCTTTTAATTTTCTCTGGAGACAAATTTGTTCTCTTAACAAAACTATTTCTTTATTATTTGCAAGTGAAACAAACTACAAACAAACCAGGGCATTAAAAGGCCATTTAAAAGATGATATTTGAGTATCAATATTTTGAGTACAAATATTTCAAGTATACAGTGACAGATTTCTTTGAAGCTCATGTTTGTGCCCACATTAATGCAGTAAAATATATATTTGATCTGCTTTACCAAACACAGTTGGACTTTATTTTGTTGAATTCCTGTTCCTTTTATTATGTTATACTTGTTATTATTAGCCATGTTCTACCTTAGTGTTAGTATCATAATATAATATTATTTAGTGTACAAACATTAGAGTATCAATCTTCTCATCTAACTCCCAAAATGTCAAACTTTTCCTTTAATATGGACTACCCTACAGTGAAGGAATAGTTAATGTTAAAGCCACAAATTCACTGGTATTCCTCTTTTTTATACAACTACATATGGTTATATTAAACATCCTTAGTCCATTTCTCAGATTACTATTTGTGAGGATTGTTATCGATTGTTCATTATAAGATTAAAGGGAAAAAACTTGCCCTTTATGACTCTTACAAAGACACAATTATCAATGAAACAGAAGACTGTTAAACTGTTTTAAGAAAATTCAAGTTTATCCTCAACTTGTCTCAATGAAAGCTTCTGACCAGGGACCCAATGCACCAACTTTCCACAAACTTTATGTCTTTTCCACTTCTCAGAGGTGTGTGAGTCCCATTCATCTTGTTCCACTGAAACACCGGTGGGCTCACCTCCCTGACCGCCCGTGTGTGTGGTAACCATGAAAGCCACTGAAATAGCGAACAAACATAAAACAGCTGTCTGGTTAAAGAAAGGAGGGAGAGGATCCAAACCAGACTCAAGGTAAACGTTGGCATGTTGACTCTCTACCTCACCCAGACAGAGCAGACAGAGGACCTCTGTTGTCAGCGCTGTTTCAGGCAAATAAGCCAACTCATTCCAGAGGTTACATGATGTCTGTTGTTTTTGTGGCACCGCTGAAGGTGTAAAAAAAGAGATGACAGTGATAACAGGGTAGAAAACAAACAGTGGTGTAGGAAAGTTGTTAAAGAAAAGTACCCTCCAAATTAATTTATAAAACTCAGGTCAAATTAACAGCTCCGCTCTGTCGTGGGTACATTTTAGGCTCAACGGTGTTTTAAGCCCCCAACGTCTCCTTCCAGGCAGAGCTGCGGCCGTTGACTTCAAGGCACCTAACCCTAACCATAACACTAGCCATAACCATTGCCTAATCAACTTCAAGCCTTTTATTTATATTTAGCTTTATTTTGTATGTTTTAAAAAGGGTTCTGAAGTGGTCTTCCGCTGACCATTTTGTGAAGCCAGAGTAAATTCTAACACATTGTTAATAGAGATGTCAGAGCTCAACCGTCATGTTTACCTTTCTATATTGACACAGAAATACATATATGGCATTGAAATGTACAGTTATATAAGATAGACTGTTATATAATGCCTCTTTTGTATCTACAAAAAACACATTTTAGAGCGATAGGTTGACTCTGCCAAATACATTATACAGACTGAACTTTTATCTATATTAAGGTTTCGTAAAGATACAATGTGGGATTTATCATAATAATCATTTTTTATTGAAGGGAATGTATTAAGAAAATTTTACTTGAAATATTAAAATTCATCATGTTAGTAGTTGATGTATTATTAAGACGAGTTACAATCCTTCAAACTTTCATGAAACTAAGCAACATTTTTTTAGTATTTCTGATCAGCACTTTTTTAAGCATTACTAGCCATTCAATGTATTCTCTCATTACCTTTCTGTAAATAACTGGTAGTTTTCACTGTTAGTGGCGGACTCCGCCATTCCAACAATGGATTCAAATCCCTTTGCACAATAAATTCCCAGGGCTTGGTGCATGCATGTAATCCAGAGTTACAGTCTTAAATTTTACTGATATCAGTTTCACTGTTCAGCCTTTTCTAGCCCCAGTAGATTTTTTTAGAAAATGCAATTTCACATATAATATTGTCAGTAGGAACTCAAAAAGACAACAGTGTGCACAACA
The DNA here is from genome assembly GCA_023631565.1 of Gymnocephalus cernua. Taxonomy (NCBI): domain Eukaryota; kingdom Metazoa; phylum Chordata; class Actinopteri; order Perciformes; family Percidae; genus Gymnocephalus; species Gymnocephalus cernua. The sequence goes on from CM042440.1 coordinate 9,187,709, forward strand.
ACCTCCTTTGGGATTATTTTATTGTCCAATTTGTTTGCTTGGTACATTTATAATTCTTAGCAAGCATTATATGTCATCTCATAACATTCACAGACACAGAAGATTAACATTTCGCATGATACAACAATAAAACTTTCCACAGTAAAATTGTTGTCATTGAGAGGATATAATAAAGAAAATATGCAAAAATATGTTAAGTATTAAACATTTTACTGGTTGAATGCTTTAGAGCATAAAGACATGTGTCTAGCAACATTGTTTACTAAGTAAATACAATTTGATATTTCATAAAAACTACTATATACACAATATGCAACTTTGTACAAACAGGACACAGAAAAACAATACAGTACAGGAGAAACAACAGCAAGAACACTTGTTTAACATACGTTAAACTATGAGGTGTTTAGAGAAAATAGTGTAAGTAGCTTTAAGTAGCTTTAATTGCAGTTTCAAAAATATTGCAATAACAAAAAGCACACATTCAACTGCAGATATTGTTACTCAACAGTCTGCTACATGTCAGTAACTTGAGGGATATTGGTTTAAGAATCACAGCTTCACTCCTTCTGTGGTTGACGTCCATGCAGCAGTTGTGGGAGGGTGGATGACAGGAAGCACATGTCCATGTCCAGGAAGTAAATCAGCGAACGGTCTCTGCAGAAAGTAAATAAAACAAACTGTGTGGTGGGTGGGCGGCTATTACAACAAATCACCCTTAGAAAAAAGCTGTCCACTCTTACCACTGTGTCCAGCTTTAAGCATGGCCCACCATGTTCTCCAGACGCTCGATTCTCCCAGACACAGCGACTAGTGAGATCAGTCAAGGAAACTCATTTGCAAACACATTTACAGGCACAATAAAATGGAAATGTATACTGTGTTATTCATGTTTCTATCTCACTACCTAGACAAATATTTGCACTAATTGTATATTGACTCCTCACTATACTCAGAATTTTGACAGACTATCTGTTCATGTTTACTGTGCTATTACTGACCCACATCACTAACATCTTGCACCAACAGTATATGGACTTCACTACTTCCCAGCATTCATATAGACTATCTATTTATATATACTGCGTTATAACTGTTCATTGGATCCACATCACATCTTGCCAACAATTTAATTTTTGCACTAACTGTACTCTGACTCTTACGACATCTCTGCATTGTTATAGACTATCTATTTCATGTAAATTATGTTATCACCATACCACTATCGCTTATCCATCAACTTACTTACACCCCACTTTGTGTCAGCTTAAACTGTCTACTTTATCTGTATTGTAGCCTACTGTATTTTGTTTTCTTGCACTATGTTGAATGTGAAACTATATGTTGTCTTGTACGCTTATGCTTTTTTTGGCCAGGTCGCCGTTGTAAATGAGAACATGTTCTCAACGGCCTACCTGGTTAAATAAAGGTTAAATTAAATTAAATAAAAAAAAACAGAAGACTATGCACAAGTTATCAAAAGACAGTCAAGTGTTTTGTTTGTTTGCTTTCTTTTTTGTATGTGAAATCCATGAAAAATGTGACGGGTAATAACCTGGAGGTTGGCCAGATGTTTTTTTGATCGTACTAATGTGTATTCTATTGCTTGTCTCTGTGTATCTTTATGAATACGTCCCTGACTTGTGTATTTGTTGCCTTGCTTTTAAGAGGGTTGGGGTGTTGGGAAGGATGCAAGGTGTCTTTAATGGTTAATGTTTTTCTGTAATGCTCTAGATACCAAGAAAAAAAAGAAAGAACAAAAAAAAAAAGAAATGATGAAAACATACACAAGGCACACTTTTAAATTATATTACAATAACATCGCCAGCAGGTAGAAATAATCAGCTTTCCCCTCAGCGAAATGTGCTGTTTATAATAAAATGTCTTCCATCTGAAACAACAGGAAGGATATGCTTGGCTGTGAGCTGCTGGATGGCAGCCTGGGTCTGCTTCTGGAAAGCCAGTCTGGCTTCACATTTACAGGGATCCTCCACCACCACCGCCTTCACCTCTTCGCCGGGAGAAAGCAAATTTCACATCAGTGTAACAGACCATAGAGAGTGGAAAAGCACACACAGTGCCACCCACTCGACTTTTTCCAACTGGGCTGCTGTTCAAGAACAAACCAAAGCTTGAACGCACACTTTCCAAAATATTCTACAATATTAATTTACCAATGCCATTTTGCCACAACAATAATGCAATACTAGTGAATCAATTCTATAATATTACCCGATAATTGTCCAACAAATGCTACAGCCAACAGTGAATTGTACAGTCAGGAATTGTTCACCAGCTGGTTGCGATGTTGTGAAGCCCTGTTTATAGGCCAAGCATATTGCTTTGAAAGCTTTTACACATGTACGTTTAGCAGCATTAATATCAGAGTAAAAAGTCACATTTGCTGCAGGAATCCACACAGTATGTTCTTACGTTTCAGGGAACATGTTTTCTTGTCCGCATTCAAGATATAATCTTTCCGGCACTGGCAGTAATAAGAGGCAATGCTGTTGACACATATGTGTTCGCAGTCATGTCCCATGGCACAGGGGTCCAGACCTGGAATAAGCCGGGATTAAGGGATGGCGCTGTCAAGATGGCAGCATAGGTACAGTTTCATGTGCAAGCAGACAGTAAACTAAAGGTAGGCAGTTTGTGATAAGTAAGTAAGGTGGTTGCAAAAATCCACTAAATCAGTTGATGGTTATTAGCATCTCTTTCTAATGTTGATGAAAAGGAGTAAAATCAGCTATTTCTGATTCAATTTCTGATATATATTTTGCTTGCATGAGTTCAAAAAAATTGCAAGCTTTTCTTGTGTGTTTGTACTTGACCACATGTCGCTTGTGGTGGAAAACTTGATCCGTTCATACACCTTCACCACATCTCAGCCAAGGTCATTTGCGAACTGCTTAGCTTCACTGTGTGTTGGACAACACAGGTAAAATCACAGAACCCTGAAGTTCAACAGTAATGACAGTTACATGGACAAATGATTTCATAAGTACCAGGGGGACAAGACAAACATCAGACAGTAACATGGAGAAAAAAAAAAAAAAAAAAACCTTTCCAGGAGAACCTCATTTGTCCAAATCTTTGAAGTTTTTGTACAGTAGTGAATCAAAGTCAAGCCATTCAAATAAATTATTGTGATCAGTGAATTGCCTCAGATTATTGACATTTTCACACATTTCATCAGCAACAAAGAGTGTTTTTTTGGAATTCTATGCATGTAGACAAATGTATTATATGTAGGTTGTTTTATGTCAGAATAAAGCCAAACCATATAAAGAATAAAGTCTATGTACGTGTCCATATTTAAGTGTATTTCGGTCATAATTGCATTAGTTTGGAAAAAAATGAGGTTCTACTGTACGTTTAAATCATTTCAAATACAAAGGAATAAATTCAAAGCAATCAACATAATGATGCTTTGAATGCAAAACTAATTACTAACAATCACCATGCACATTTTTTGCTTAAAAAGAAGCTGAAAGTTTAGGGCTGCACAGCCCAAATACTTTACACTGGTTTAACTTGGCAACTACAAGCAGGTTCTAGTGCCGACATCTGCAGTCCATGTGGGGGTTGAGAGGATCTGGTATTTTTCCTCATGAATTTAAATTCACCAATAACACAGTAAATGATCCATAATCTGCAACAAAACCCCCTGTAGACTGTAGGTGCCCCTTACAGAGGAACTAGAACCAGGGTTAATGCTGGAAAACAGGTCTCATGGGTCTCTTTGTCCTACCGCACAGTGTCTCCCTGAACTTTGAGGTGAGCTTCTCGATAACGCCGTAGGTCTCCACATAGAAGACATGGTCCTCCAGAGGGATGCTGGCCATCAGCTGCAGGGAGCGCATGTCAGCTCGGTCCACCCCGACAGCGTAGATCTCGATGCCTGAAGCCCGAGCTGCAGCAGACACCTCCTCCACCTGGTCCTGGGGTCTCCCGTCTGTCACAATGATGGCCACTTTGGTGATTTTCCTGGAGCGACGCCGGGCTCCAGACTCCTCGGTGAAGGCTTCATTCACTGCGGTCTTGATGGCGAGGCCCGTCATGGTGCCGGCCGCCAAGGGCTCGATGCGGGAGATGGCTTTCTTCATATCGGGTTTGTTGAAGTGGCTTTTGAGGAGGAACTCGATCTTGACCGTGCTGGCGTAGTTGACCACAGCCACTCTGGTGGCGTCCGAGCCAATGTCCAACGTGTCGACCATGTCCGCCAGGAATATCTTCACCTTTTCAAACTCACCAGGACGCACGCTGCGAGAACTGTCAATGATAAAGACCAGGTCCAGGGGACGGCTCCTACACGGAGAGTCTGTCTCTGGTGATCAACCAAACCATGGCACGATTAAGTCCATTTCATACTAAAAAACCCAGTTCATTATTCAGACAAACATTCAAGCTTGTTGGTTAAACTGTCACAGTGAGAACAAAACACAGAACACTATGGGATACACAACACACGTTCCCATGGTAACAAAAGGAAACTGTTGTGCATCACTTCAGTGGTAAAAATAAAAGCTTGTGGTTGTTGTGAAATGATATAGTATGCCGTAAAACACACTGCATCATTTCAGTGTTTCAACAGTCCATCATCGGACTTATCCTTTTATCTCATTTCTCTGAATGAAAAGGATGCTGATGCCCACACATAAAAAGTGACATCACACCTAAAGATAGAGACAGTGTTAGGAGCCCTGCCTGTCCAATCACATTCACATACACATATACTAAACTACACTTCTGCAGTTTAGTGCAAGATCCCCTCTGCTTTTTCAAATCAAAAATATGTTATTTCAAAAAAATTGTTTTAGCTTTGTCTCATTTTAAACTTCAAATGCATGTATCAAATTGGCCTGTTTTTTAAGCTTTTAGTTTCCAGACATCTTAATCTCTGTCCACATCTCATAAATTCAGAAATGATGAATAATGTGAAACAAAATGGCAATTCAGTCTGTTTACAAAGCTACTTATTTTGTCTCCTCCTACTAAAATATATAAAAATTCAATTATATTACTTTTAAATAAAATGGCATCTGCTTTAAAGGAATAGTTTGTCATTTTGGGAAATGCACTTATTTGCTTTTTTGGCGAAAGTTAGATGAAAAGATCCATACCACTGTCATGTCTGTACAGTAGGGCCTAAATATGAAGTTACAGCCAGCAGCCGCTTAGCTTAGCACAAAGACTGGAGACACACATCACTAATAATGCAACAATCACATATGACACAAAAAAAACAGAAAGATCGAACTTCTCTATTCAAAACAATTACATTCCTCGTGAAACATTTATTGAATGGGATGCTTGAATGCCTGATATAAAGGCAATATTTCCACATTAAGTTTTTCTAGATTAAGTGGTAATTATTTAGCTTTAGAGGAGCTGGTAGATGGATTTTTTTTTGTTTCCAGTCTTTATGCCAAGCTAAGCTAAGCGCCTGCTGGCTGTAGCTTCATATTTAACAGACAGATTTGAGAGTGGTGTCGATTTTCTCATCACACTCTTAGCAAGTCTATATATTCCTTTAAAATGACATCTGCTTGAAGTAGCGTTTGCATATTTCTATTCTTTCTCAGAGCGAAAGCAAACAGATCTGACCTGGAAAGCATTGAGGATTTGGGTTGGAAAGCAAACCTGACTGGTAATATTCTACCTGTCTCCACAGGACTGATGGTGGTGATGAAGCCGCTTTGGGTACTGACCGGTAGCGTCACAGGAGCCGTGGTCTCCACTGGCAGCACAGTGGTCACCACCACTGGCAGGATGGTTGTCACTGGTGCTACTGTAGTTGCTGGCAGAGTTGGCTGCACTGTTGGCTCTGGTAGAGTTGGAGGGACGGTAGGAAGGTGTACCACAGGTGCTGTTGGTACTGTTGGGTCTGACTTTGTTGGACATGGACCTTTAAATTCATAAGGGAAAGGGCCTTTGAGCCTCTGATGGGGATGGTGAGCTACGGGAGGAGACAGCCCTTTGTATATGTGGTGCATTTGTGGTGCAACTGGCCCTTTGAATCTGTGGTGATAGGGCGGCATGGGGACTGAGGGCCTGTGGTAAGTCACTGGAGGAAACAGAGGCATAGGTCGATACACTACCGGTGGAGGGATCCTTGGTGGCTGGTAGTGGTAGTGATACCCTCCTCTATACGTGTAATCACTTCTGTGAACTACAGGGCCACCAGAAAGGAAAAGTGATAGAAAACATAAGTAGGTTGAAAGTACAGGAAAGTTGTGTAAGTTGACATTGTAAAGTTAAAGTGAAATATACAACAACAACAACAACAACAACAGATGGACAAATTATTAGTTGAAGCATGAGTGTAAATTCAGCCACCTGGGTTGTTTGCAACAAGCTGGGATTATCCTGTTCTAAAACGCTTGTGAAACACCCAGTCAGGAATTTCACATGTTCATGCATGTTGTGTGTTGTGTGTGTCAAAATTCCAAGGGTCATAAGATGACTCTGGGATGTCGTGAGTTGATTATTGTAGAAGAAGAAAAAGTTATGCATTGCAAATTTGTGTTTTTGGACTTTTCTCAACTATTTGATATTTATAGTGTTAAATGTTGAAGAGTTTTACCTCTTTGGGCCTAAAGTTATTTAAATGAAAGCAGCTTAGAAGTTTAGAAGGGATTTTTTTTTTTTTTGGAACTGCTAACAACTCATGATATCCTTGTAGAAAGTAACAGGGAGGTCTAAGTAGATACGGCTTTATTATAAAGGGGCACAAGCCAAATCTATGGTTTTATTTTTAGCAATGCAATGCATTTAATAGGCTAAGCTTATCATAATGCAAAAAGTAAAATCTTAATTTCAAAAGTAACCAGTTATCAAATAAACTAGAGGATTAAAAAGTAGCCTACAATATCACTCAATGAAATGAAGTATAAAGTAATACAAGTACAAGTAGCCTACCTCAGAACTGTAAATGTAGGCTACTTAATTACTTCCAACCACTGGTGTTTTTATACCGCTACTTTTACTTGAGTAAAATGCACTTCTTCCACCACTGTAAGAAAGTACCAACTAAAACTGTCTATCAGATAAAGTATTTCGAATACAAGCAGGCTATAAGTCGAACTTACTTGAGGGATCCAGGGTCCTGAACGGTGGTCGGCCATTATTTCTGGTTTGAGCGTAGCTTTGTGCGGCGATCAGCTGAGGATCCCCCGCACTGAGCTGGTATGTGGCCAGAACATCAGACAGCAGCAGCGAAGCGCAGAACAAGAGGCTCCAGAGGAAAGACTTCATCATTATCTGCGTGCAGAGTCCTCCGGTGGTCTGCCCTGTGCCTGCTCTGTCTCAGAGGGTGCTGCTCAGCTCAGCAGGGGTCTGACCGCCTCCACATATGAGGGGCTCCCAGTCCGACGCGTCAAACCGTCTGCCCAATCCAAGGCTGGGACATGACCTCCAGGCCACCGTAAAAGACGGTATGGAGGACGTTATTGAAAACGATTCAAATATCTATCCCGTTATATATGATGCCCCCCCCGCATATCCAATTTGCTAGGATTTAAGATTTTTAAGGATGTTTTAGACCACGAGTCCCCCAAACGCACCACTTTCCATTGCCAAAAAGGCTTCCAATTAATTAGATTTTCATATTTTATTAATTCAGTGAACTGTTCAATAATACTTAAATGCATTCATTCACACCATGAAGGTCTAAATTGTGTTTCAAAGCCGTTCCCATACTGCCAAGAATGTTTGGTAAAGAGACGCTGAACTTTGTATTTGTAAATGTGTAAATTAGTCAAATTGTAAAATATTGAGTCCACAAAATACTAAAACGAGGTGTACATTTGTATCACAGAATGTAACCTGCCCCAAATAGCTAAACCCCCAAATTCACTACATAAATAAAATATTACGGACCCATTTTTGATAAGGAGTACTAGTTCAAGCAACACCTGGTGATCTTCTAGTTCGCATTGTAAGTCATTAGGTACATTTAAGTCTTTTAGCAACACAATATTGCAGGTCCATAAATTGGTGAAAATGCAACAACACAAGGTTTTAATAAAACCAAATATGTTACTGTTTATATGGAGTATTTCCATGACAACTGTGCAGACTCAATCTGCTGATTAACATCATGTGAGTAATTGAAAGCTCCTCAACTAGAGGTCTGTCTGAGTTTGAGGTAGGATTGTTTCTCACACACTTACAGCCGTTTGCTATTAATCTCTCTTTTGAATTTACTTCAGCATATTGGACATGAACAAAAGATTCATGAAGATATAAAATGTTCTGAAACGTTTATTGAAGTCAAAAGTATTTCCACTAGGATAAAATAATATTACCAGTAAAGTAATGGGGAGGTTGTTGATAAGCATGCAACTACTAATGTTCACAAGACTAGCGGTTTGCTCCAGATGTCAGGTGAGAGAGAAGCAGAGAAAATGATCCATCATCTGTCTCTCCGTCTCAGCTGGGAAACGATTCACTAGCTTTGCCAACACACCAGGGCAGCAGAGTGATGAAAATGTCAAGGGTGGTGGTGAACTGAACCACAGCAAAGCTAAATAAACAGATGGAAAAGTGCTACAGAATCCATTCATGACTGAGATGGAATAGTCTAGATCTTAATAAGTAGGGGAAAAGTAACACAATTCAACAATAAGAGCTATAAGTGGATTGTCATAGTTTTTTTTTTTTTTTTACACTTCATATCTCAATCTATAGATAGGATGGTGCTGGATTGATAATAGCATTTCAAGCAATTACATTTTCACACTTATCCCTTTTACTAAGACATAAAAAATAGGCCGGAAGGGGTGGGAGGGTGGGCTGGAAGCTTCCGTTGCTTTTCAAACATCACATTCATTCATTCATTCATTTATTTCACACAGATTTCAGTCTTTCCCACGTTTTTCCTCTCACACCTCCATGATGCTTTACAGATGCTCTGTATACAGAGGGTAGGGATGAACAAAACATTATCAGTGGCCTTACACATACACAAGTAGATCAGGGGTGTTCAGAAAGGGTTAGTGAGGGAAGGTAGGAATGTATATGGCGGTGTGTGGGTGTGTGTTTTGGCAACAGGGCTGGTGCTTAAGCGGGCATGTAAGGGGGAGGTGGCTCCTTCTCTGGCATCTTCATTGCCATCTCATAAGTGGGCAGGATGTACTGGAGAGGAAAGAAAGAAAACAAAACTTCAAAAATCATAAAAGGCCTATATCAAGATTTATAACATTATATATATATATATATATATATATATATATATATATATATATATATATATATATATATATATATATATATATATATATATATATATCAGAAATGGGGAAAATTAACTGGTTTTAACTTCTCAAATTTGAACGTTTGCTTTCTATGTCTTCTATGATAGTAAACGTGCTGGTTTTGGGCTGTTGGTTGGACAAAACTAGTAATTTAATTTGCTGCAACTTGGGCTTTGGGAAATTGTGAACAAAAACTAATTATACAAATGTTGGGATTTATAGACCAAACAATTAATTGATTCATTGACAAAATAACAGGCAGACAAATTGATAACGGAGATAATTGTTAGTTTCAACCTTAATTTGGAGTTTACTTCACCACAAGATGACTCAGTTTAGTGTAAACATCAGTAAAGTGTGTACTCTTGCAACAGTAAAACTCAACTTTTTAATGTGCGAGAGAATTCTGAAACATTTAAACCTCTTTTATAAAAGCAGATTTTGAAAACTGGAAGTACTGAGTCTGACCCTGACAAGGTAAACGTGTATGAACTAACACTTCATGCAATGATTGTCCCCTTTTGGCTTCTCAGGCTGTCAATATGTGGAAGGCATGCCACCTGCTGGCTTCGCTTACGCATTACATATTGCTGCATCTGATAGTGGCAACTTTGTTTTTGTGACAGGAGACACTACTCATAAAATTCATAACGGTCAATTCCAGAGTTACTCAAGCAGCTTGCATACCTGGGGAGGGGTCTCAAAGGCCGGGTAGACAGCAATCTCTGGCATGTTCCTGTTGTTGATGTACTTGTAGCAGTTCCACACACAGTTGATCAGGTAAGACTGTAAAGCAAAGATAAGTATTTTAGATTTTATGAAATTTAAATAGGACAGATGGGTAAACGGCGCTATTCTAGCTGTGTTAAAGGTGCCCTGCGCGATGTTGGGTGACGTCACTTCTTGTTGACGTTCAAAGTATTGTCAAACAAAACAGAGGCTAGCTTGCCCCTCCCTCCTCCTCATCCCGTCCCCTCCCTCTCCCTTCCGTGCACTAACCCCCACCCCCAAATCCTTCTTGTTGGTTATTGGCTGGAACGCTGGAAGACTGTTATGTGTTGTGGTGCAGGTCGGGCAGTTTGTTTTTGTTGGCATTTGTGGAGCCTGGGCTGTCTAAAGAGACTGCGTTTTTTTACAGTGTGTTCAGGGGACCGGCAGCTCGCGGATAGTGAGGAGATTTGTGAGGAATGAGTAGTTTGCTGCATGTGACAAAAAGGTTGTAGCCTATATATAAAAAAAAAAAAAGCGTGAAGAGCACCTTTAACCATGTCTTACACTCACCCTTTTACTGAATCCACAGATATTAGATTTATTTTTATATTAGTTTGCTTTAGAAGGATATAAGTTAAATGAACTAACACATAATATAGTAAACCAGATTTGGCCTTGAATAAGAAATCATTTTTACCTTGAGGATGATGAGGAAGGCGAAGAAGACCAGCACAAAGAGCAGCAGGCAGCTGGAGTCCAGAGAGAGAAGGTTGTCCTTGTACGGGAAATCCGGCTGAGGAAGACAAGAACAGACATCAGATAATCAATAAGACCTTTTTATACTTATTCTACTCACATCACCATCAACGTTACCGTGCAATCCATCCAAAAAAAACCACATCCTTAAAAGATCTTGATGACGCTGTTGTAACAGTGACATGTTATAGGTGGGACTTTTTCAGTTATTTGTTGAAAAATATATTAGATCAAGTGTTTGCATTTGAGTTTTACACAAAATACTAGGGGTGTAACGATATATCGTGGTACGATTTATTTATTTTTTTACTACCACCATATATGTGCTGACACACATACCAGACGGCCGATCATCGGCAGAAAAGCCAGTCGAGATGATCAGTCGCGTCCCCGAGGTCCAAAAAACTGCCTCGGGACACATCAAAAAGACGAGAGGAGACGAGACGTAATACATCTCTATAACAGCAGGCGTCGCTAATCTGTATTGTTGCCCAAGAAATGACAACCGGCAGCTGATTGGACGAATGAGTCACATGGGTTTGTTTTCTCCGGAAATTCAAAGCCAGACTGTCAGTGCGGCTTGTTCAGAATACGATCTCATATTGTACAAAAATAGTTCACTGAAACGTGTTTCTGACAACATTTTAAGCGAGAAATAGGCCATGCAGTTCAACAAAGGTCAGTTTAAAAGATAGAAGAAGAAGGATATATCGACGTCTGTTTAATCCTATTGGTTGAGCTACCGCACCCGCGTAACGCTTGCATTCACTGCATCAACGCTCAAATGAATCGCTTGAACTGAGCAGTAGCAGGGCAAAATGAGTTCGACTTCGACTGAAATTGAAATAGAGGATGCCCCGTCCACTTACAAGTCCGACGTCTGGCAGCATTTTGGTTTTCCAGTTACTCAACAGGAGGATGGTAAAAAAACAGACAAAACACGAACTGTGTGTAAACACTGTAAGCAAACACTGTTATACACGACGTCGAACACAACAAATATGATGTGTCATTTAAAACGGTATCACAAAGACAAACTCATGCAACCGGGTGCAAAAAAGAGAGTGAAAGAAGGCCAAATATCTATAGAACGTAGTTTTGCTTCAACGTGGTCTCAGTCAAGTGCAAAAGCTCAAGAAATAGACAAGTTTACGCGCCAAATCATGGGTGGCGACATTACTCTACACAAATGCATTTCATTTCCGCCGGAAGTGATTTGCGCAGCGTCTGCCGGTGTAAACACAGCGATGTCGGTGCTAGCAGTGCTAGCTTGGGAACACGGTTCTACTACTTTGACTGGATATGGCGTTACTCTCCCCCACCCGAATTCAGTGCAGAACTGGGTGGATAACATGACGATGTGGCCCAGCATAACGTACAGCAAGATTTGCGCCTACTTCGTGCAATCCACGGCAATAGATGGAAAAACAATGGACTATCTGAAAGCCTCCGAGGCATATCAATATCTGCACAGCAACAAAGTCGGTTGTGTCATGTCATACAAACATGATCGTTTTGTTTATCTGAAAGCAAATGTAGAGCCTAGCCAGTGTTTGAACAATGCGTGGCATAATGCTTGGGTGCTGGTAACTGAAGCTGGAGAAGACAAAACTGCGGGATGTACGTGTGTTGCTGGACCAGGGAGATATTGTTCCCACTCAGCTGCGATCCTGTGGAAGGTAACTAGATTATTTGACCGTTGTAGCCTAGGCCTATCTCTTTATTATTATTGTTATTATTAATTAATACTGTTCAGTCAGATCCTTGATTCCCAGTCGGTATCAGGCTTGCGTAAAAAATGTAAACAATGGAGCGCATGTACATTGCCTCTACGTAGCTGGTTTGTGGTCGCAGCACTATCTATCTAACCACTCGTTCTGGTGCTTTTTCGAGCGTTTGCAACCAACTACCGCGCACGTCATTCCCGAACCACTTTTCTTCATGTTGTAATTGTTATATCCTCTTTGTCACTGCGATATCAGTGCTTTGTCGGCACAACGGAGCTAGCTAGCAAAACAAACCCGCCCGCCAGAACGGAAGTGGATTGCATCGACAGGAGGAGTTTAGGAAGTAGAGCGGAAACGGCTCAAAAACTTGTCTATAACCAGGTGCATCGGAGTTTTTAATCGCAAAAGACATGAGGCCATTCTCCGTCATCGACAATGTTGGATTTTGCGAACTGGTCAGGGTAAAAAAAAAAAAAGCTCTTTGTGTTGAAATTACTTGAACAGGACACTACTTGTGTGGTGTTTTTTTTGTTGCACTTTTACTGCTTAAAGAAGTTCTCTTGGGCTATCCTAATTCTAATTTCATGATACAATTCAGTTTTATTGGTCAGTGACACCTAGTCAATTGTTGATTTTACATACAGAAGGTTAAACTAAATCTTGATTTATATACAAGTATTGTACATTCTTTAAGTTGTATGTATAACAAGACAGTTATTGAACACTGTTAATGTTAAATAAATCTGTAATTTGATTTTCAGTTGAATTTTTGCATTTCTTTTCAAAATATCGTGATACATATCGTATCGTGAACCCAGTATCGTGATACATATCGAATCGTGAGCTGAGTATCGTTACACCCCTACAAAATACAACTAATGCAAATTATGCAAACAGACTAATTTATCTGTTAACGATTTTCCTAATTACTTTAAGGGACTCTGACTTGACAGCAGCTCAGTCCTGTCTATACTTTTCACTTTTTGCACTTCTGGTTGGATGGAAACTGCATTTCGTTGTCTTTGTATTTGTACTCTGCACAATGACAAAGTTTAATCTAATTAGCTTTTTCCACATTTCTATTCTTTTTCTATGCACGTGGAATCTTATTCTAAAATGCCAACAGTGTGCTTTAGTAGGAGGAAATAAAAGATTGACATTAAAATTAAAATACCTTCACTCCTTTACATAAATCTTAGTATTTGTTTGGTTAAAAATGAGAACAATGAGGCGTAGTTATAGACACTGTATTCTGTTGCCTGTGTTGTAAAATAAAAATGGAGTGGTAATGCAATTGACTCATAATGTCAAGCGGATCAGGCGGTGGACTGGTATGACTGTTGGCACTGACCAGCTGGTCCAGGTAGTCCTTGATCCTGGGTAGGTAGGTGAGAGAACTGATCGCCACCAGGCAGCTCAGAGCAAAGTCAAACAGCTGGTAGCAGAAAAACGGGATGAGCCAGCCGTCACGATGCTAAGGAAAAAGAATTACAGGTGAGTCATGTTAAACTCATCAGTTAGGCAGATCCTGTTTGAGGTCATTGTGTACAAGGAGGACCATGTTGCATTTTTTCCAACCTTATGTCCACTCTGAGAGTAAAACGCTTACATATCTGTAACCAGTAGGTAGGCTCTTTTGCTTCTACAAATTCCACAGATGAGGATGCATCCACAGCCTGAGCAGCAACCAGAAACACTACAGTTTTAAAGTCTGTTCCAATTCTAAATTTCTAACCTTGGTTTTCTTGGCTTACATGTCTAATTAGAGTTTTCCTGGATTGAAACGATTTTTCCTTCAGCTCAGGCTGTGGCTGCATCATCAGATGTGGTTTGGGGGGATATAAAAAAAGAGCCTGCCTACAGAGACAGGGAGTGCTGACATTGTAACTGTGTATATAAGCACGTCTTACTGTAACAAAGACTTGGAGAAGGTTGAAAATCAGCAAAGTGGTTCTTTCAGTCACTTTACAAGAATCTCTACAAGGATTCTAGTTTTTTTTCTATCAAAAGCACAGTATACTCATTATTATACTCTTACTCGCCATTCCTACATTATGTAGCAATGTTCTGAATAGCTTTTGTATAGTTATGATAATGGTTCAAACATTTAAGGTATTTAATTAGGACACTACAGCAACCGCGGCTCTGCGTCGCCACACTGTATTGGAAAAAGGGTTTCTACTACTGCTGTCTGGGAGCATTTTCTTGCACAGCTAAAGCATAACTTTTGCATAGACTGCGACTTGGCACCCAGCCTGCAGATACACACACTTTAACTGTGCAGTCATCGCAACTATCAGCTTAAAGCAGGGCCACGTCAAAAGGCTATCAAACCTGTCAGTCTTGATGCCATCAGGCAGGCCTGTGAGGTAAAGATGACAGGCAGTGAGAACATAGCATTGTACGCTACACTTCCACTGCATCAGGATTATTTTTTTAACATCCGGCTAAAATGTACTAGAGTAAAACAAACAAACAGGGGAGGGTGCTTTGGTATTTCGTGTAACGTCTTGCTTACCGCTTAACTCTGGTGCTATTATTATACAACTTGAAAGCAATGGGTTTTTTATGCATGCACATTCTGGGATTACATATTAGCATAAGAAACAATGACAGCACTTTAAATTAAATCCATGCTGTTAAAAGAGAATTAAAAATGGCACCATGTTCACTGTGCAGACTTACAGTAATGGCTCCATACACCATCATGGCACTGATAGTGAGCATCAGCAGAGAGATGGCAAATCCAACACAGGCATTCTCTGTATGAGGAAAAAGTGAGAATAACTAAATGCAGGGATCGATTTATCACATTAACCATTAATGTATGTATATATCAGTGTGTGTGGGAATGTACTGTATATTCGCCTGCTCCCTTTGAAGCAGCAGTGATTTACATACAGCGTAAGTGAACAGTCTCCGGGGCTTCTCTCTTTCCAGCTAACTGTGTTAAAGGCCAGGAAGCATTAAGCCTCTCCCCCTCAGTTGCTTAGTGTCGATAAATACACAATGAAACTCAGCCTGGGATAATTAAAAGGCCTGCCTTTCATATCCTCTTTTCTTTCCATCACTCAGTTTCTCACTTCCTCAAACTGTTCTGCCTGTTGCACTGGAGAGACGATGCTGGTGAGGAAGCTACTGCAGCAATGCGGTCCGAAGACATTTCTTTGTTATTCAGTAGCTCAAGCAGAACAACTTGAGCATCACTGACTATGTTTACAAGCAGCCAATAACCCGTTCAAAACCGGAATATTAGCAATAACCCGGTCACGCACGGCCATGTAAACACTGGCAAAAACCTGAATATGATCCCTGGGTTACCCCTTTTCTAACCCGAATATTTGGTCATGTAAACACGTATCGGCATATCCCCATCAAAAGGAACATTGATTTGTGTTCTGGGCATGTTCTATTCGCAAGGAATCTTGGTCTTTTGAGTAGAGGAACTTCTTGTATGCGCCATCTGGCGCATACAAAAACCCGCGTGCAGTATACCAAAAGTAAACAAGAAGTAGAGGTAAACATGGCGAGACGCAGCACAGCACCACACTTTTGGAGCGAGGAAGAAACCAATTTCTTTATTAGTGTGGTGAAAACCATGAATATAATGTCTGCTGCTGGTGGGTCAGTACCAGCACCAAAGCGCAAACAAAGGCGATCGCTATCTGCCGCGAACTATTCATTATCTGCGTGCTGCTGCTGTTGTCGTCGTCTTTGGATACAGGAAGAAGAATCGGAAATTACGCATATTGTGTCTTAAGGTTGTCCGTACGTCCACATCGGGATATTGCCAATTGATTACAAATTCCATGTATACAGGAGTAACTCTCTCTGCTCACGCATGTAAAGGGGTTATTCCGAATGTTTCAGAAACCCGAATAGTGACCTTAACCTGACCATAACCCGAATATTGACAGCTTGTAAACGTGGTCAATGTGCTGTATGAAACTGTCAGAGGACTGTCTGGAGCATCAATTAGGGTTATAGGAAACCAAATGTATACAAGCTTAAGCTCTGGTATTATGAATATAATTAGGGGCCTGTACATTGTAATCGATGAAAATACCACTTTTATTGTAGTAAAGAAAAACAAAGTATTTTTCAGGCCTAAGCAGTTCCCTTTTTTTCAGATTTGTGTCAGTGTGTTGTTTTACCTGTATGTAGTTTATGATAACAATCAAAACCCTGAAGATATTCTGTTTACTTTCAGAAAGAGGGGCAGCAAATTGAAGATTTGGAGAACCACCAGAGAATATTTGGCATTTTGTAGTTTAGTATGATACATTTAATGACAAATACTCAGCTTAATCCAAACACCAGAGACCATGTTATCTTTTTATTAGTTAAATAACTTTTAAACATGGCCTGAATAAAATGAGTGCAGCCTGATGAAGCTGCACTTAACATTGCCTCTGCGGGCTGTGGACAACCTCCACTGCTCTGTGAGCTGGCATGAGCCTGCTGTGGGAAGGTCAACCCACCATGCTTGTTTCCCCTCCTCTCCCGCTGAGTCACCGTTTCAGACAAAATGAAGAAGCTAGGGATGGGGCCGATCCGATCCAGTATCGGTATCGGGACCGATACCAGCGAAATTCGGGTATCGGATTTTCCCGATCCAACCTGCGGAGATTTCCGATACCACGAGCCATGTCTGCACTTTAACGTTGTCTGCTGAAATTGCTCCAAAAGTGATTCCTGCTGGCTGGTCTGCTGGTTGGCTGCAAACTGTGGAGTACATTTCCTGAACGGAGGCGCGGCTCAATGAGACACAGAGTTATGAGACACGTCCCCGCTCAGGAAGTCCATTCCGCAGTTTGCAGCCAGCTAGCAGGATAGTAGCATGAGCAGCATTATGGCTAGCTCGATGCTGTCCTGTGTGTCCGCTGTTTGGAAATACTTCACACTGGAAACACAGCAGAGCAAGACAGCAACATGCAAAACCAAAACAGGACTTTCACAATCGTCTGTCTGCCGGTGTTGTCGCTGGCGTGTGGCGTTTCATTTCCCCGTTGTTGCGTCCCCCAGAGACCGCGGATCGTGTCCCGACGGCCGCTTTTTCAGAGCAGCCGCTGCGCAGCCGTGAAAACAGAGGTGTGTGTGTGTATGTGTGTAACTAAGTGTGTGTGTAAGATGTTTACAGTTATTGCACTTTTCTTATATTTCAGATATTTGACATTTTAAAACGTTGATTTGTTGATGCTACAAGAGCCAGTGTGCTTGATTTGCGCTGTTCACACACTGTTTTATTGATTGTGTGTGTGTGTGTGTGAGAGAGAGAGAGAGAGATTTTTACACTTGCACTTTTCTTATATTTCAAGACTCAAGTATTTGACATTTTGGGTATGTAATAAATATTGACATGACAATCAATTTGAAACCCTTACAGTTGCATATCTGTTTTCAGAATGAGATTCTTCCTGTTTTTCTGACTTCCTTTTCTGACCTTATACTTACCTCAAGTTGCCTTTTGGGACATACATGCATACGTACGTCCATATCATACTTGCCCGTTGAGAGGAGTTTATTTCAGCATCATATAAAATCAACAATAATGATAATAATAATATTAAAGCAAACAGCTCTGGTATCGGAATAGTATCGGTATCGGCCGATATCCAAATTCAGGTATCGGGATCGGATCGGAAGTGAAAAAATGTGGATCGGTGCATCCCTAGAAGAAGCCTTCATCAAGCCAAACCAACAAAACAACTGCCAGCTAGAAAGAAAAGGCACTCTGGTAGCCCTGCCAGCTCTGCCCTGGCACATACAAACAAATACCTTGGACAGACATACTGTAAATCCTTGAAGAAAACAAAGGAACGACCGCAGGGACACAACACCGATAACAACATTTTCAGACATGTACACAGCACAGCAGTGATCGGTTATCGTCATGAGTTGTTTTGTTTTGCTGTCAGTGGGGTAGTTGTGCTCCCATGGAAGATGAATCACATGTTCAACCTCAGCGTAACTGCTGCTCATCTGTTAGTGAAAAAAAGCAGCTATACGCTTCTAAATCCAGTGCAGAGAATATTTATTCAGTGCTGTTTCAGTGGGAAAACTATTTTCACTTGGACATCACAACAGCATGTGTTCGGTGTGTTAATGTTAGATAAACTCAATACAATTTCCAATGCAGTTTGTTAGCTCTTACAGTAATTCTTATGTAGATTTCACTGCTTACCAGACATCCTGTCAGAGGCAAAGTAATGGTCGATGACCTCATACTGCAAGTCAATAGTGGGCACGTTTTCTGGGTGGGTCACAGCTACAGTCAGCAGGATGCCCATCAACAGATTGACTACCTGAGGAGAGGAAAAAGAAAAAAAGAAAGCAGTACCTTTACATGTTTTAGCACACACATTACATTTTCCAACAACAGTTTGAAATAAGTTTTAGATTGAATTACTCCCTTAAAGTCAGCCACTGGTTTCAGTTCATGTTAATATTGTGCGGAAGTCAACTTGCCAAGACATGGATGATAGGCAATGTCACAGTCAACAATTTATATCCCTTTTTTGTCAAGGTTACTTTATCATTATGTGGGAATGCAGTTGTGAGGAGGAACCATTTAGGGACTAAAGGATGCTCCAGCATTCAAAATGCTGAGAGGCCTTTCATTCACAAGATACAGTATGTCGATACTGTGAAGAAGACGTTATACATGCTGGCGTGAACGGAAACTTCTGGTTATCTGGATGGAAGAAAATTAAAGTTATTATATGCTATGAAAAACAGTTGTCAATGTTGTAAAATGTAATCGGACTTCATTGTGGTATACTAAAAATAAGTGGGACTACTCTTTCATTGAGAAACTAGCTTTTGAGAGGTGGAACTAAAAACTAACAAAATGGAACAAGAACGTCCTAAACAAAACAACACAATGTTGCTAATTGTTACACCAACATCATATCTACAACTCGATGTAGCGCGGATTTAACTGCAGAGAAGTCTTGTTAAAGGTCCAATATGTAATACTGACAGCTAGTGTTTAAAATAGTTACTGCAGTTCAAATTCAAAATACTGGAGAGTCGTCACCCCCGCCCCTCCTCCCCAGACTCGAAGTTTACGGAGGTTGCCAGGCTGACAACAATGCTTGTCTCACATAGCCAGAAGTTACTTCACAGCCCAGCGGAGTAGCTAATGTTAGATACTCGCTCTATTGACAGTCATAGAAGCCCGTGCTCACGAGCTATGTACCCAACTGACAGACACACTTTTTCGGCTTAGAATTACAGTAGGAACCACCAAAAACCCCACAACCTCACCTTTCTCTCCACACGCCAGACAGACACACTTCCTCGGCTTAGAATTACGATAGGAACCGCTAAAAATAATACTACATTGTTGTCCTTTACCACCCGACTGAAATACACACTTTATTGTCTTATAAGTACGGCAACAATCGTTAAACACACTGCACACTCACGGTCTTCTCTTCTGGATTTACAGCCCAACTTACTCGTGTTTCTAGCTACATTATTCAATGTGACTGCACAAATGTTGAAATGACATAAAATGCCAGTCCCTAGTAGCTGTGATAAATTAGCCTGAAGCTAATGCTTACCCGTTCAGGAGGAAATTAGCCAACTCAGCGTCCTTTTGGGCTGCAAGTTGTCTCCATCTTTCAAATACATCTCCAATATTAACCCGGGGTTTGTTACATCTCTGGTCAGGCAACTGTTAGAAACATGCTGGTTTTTTTTTTAGGTTGAGTAGAATCTATCTCCGTTGATCCCGTTCGTTCGTTTGCTGCTTTCATGGCTGTACTAACGCTACAGCTGTAGGCGCTGGGTTTACCCGTTTACAAGTATATCTGGCTGTCAAACTGGGCAGTTGATAACAACACTCAGACCAAAACATAAACACCGTCACGGATCGTAAATTTCAAAAAGAAAAAATACTGACTTTAGCATTGTTATCAGAAAAGATAGTATTTCAGCCTAACATGTTTCCTTAATATCTGATGAGGCATTGGTGTCATTTTTGGATTTATTACAGTATATATATATATATATATATATATATATATATATATATATATATATATATATATATATATATATATAGGACCTTTAAGGCATTGTGTTTATCGGTTTATGTGTTCTGATGAATTCAAGGAGAAGAGAGTTGGGAAAGCATAAGATAACATGTATTAGTGATATGCAATCTGGATAATTTAGGTGAAGAGAACATAATAATAATAATAATAATAATTCAAGTCAAATTGGTACAACTGCATGTTGCCATTTCAGAAAAAGGTCTTGCACACCATAAAGTATTTTTTAGCAGTCACAAATATGATCAAAGACTCTCTAAAATATATTAGCTTTGCTTGAAGGTCTGAGGACCGAACACAAATAAATGAGTACAAGTGATGAACAGTGTGTGGGATTATTTCTTTGCTTCCCAGCAATTGTGTTTTGTTTTTGTTTCATTTTTATATTCATATATTTTTGTTCTTGATTGTTCTCAGAGTGGCTTCAAACCAAAGTAATAAACACAGTGAAATTAATAAATATTCCCAAGAATTTTCAACTATTATTTGAATATGTAGATTTCTGTTTGTAATCCATTGAGCATCTTTACATTATACCAGCAAACCAGAACGTGAGCACACGATTTTCAGTTTACTTTTGTTGTAGCATGTTTGAGATTTCGTGGAAATAGAGCAACACGGCTCATGGGTGTATACGAGTCAAGTAGCGTTATGGTCCAGCTAGCTAGCTTAGAGTTTAGAGGATTTTGAAATGCAACCAAACCCAGGAACATCTGTTATGTGAAGTTTTAAAAACGAGAGGGGATTAATTAAGCTGCAAGTTATATGACAGTGCTGCAGGGACGAGAAATACCGTATAAAACATAAATGAGATTAAAACCTGCGTCCCCTTGTAGCAAGTTATGTTATTGTGGATTCATTCATAGCCAAGACTGTTATGATTTGACAACAGTTAACGTTAGCTAGCTAGCTACGTTAGCAAGTCAGCGTAATGTCGGCTAGCTTGCGCTAACGTGCCACATAACGTTAAGTCAAAATGTCACATATTTAACCCTTCTGAAACCAGTCGGGTGTTGGGAACTAGTAGGGATCTGCTACTTGTCTTTACGTAAGTTTTTCCAACCGCATTTTCAAGACTGGGCAAGTTGTATCGATAGAAACAGTCAGCTAGCTAGGTTAGTCAAACCCTTGGCCAAAACTGAAATGATAGCAGGCTAACGCTAGAGTTCTGTTACCGTCAACTCGGCATGTAACGGCTGTTTTAAAATGGTCGAAAGTAGCGCCTAGCTAGCTAGATAGCTAACATGGGATCTGCCGACAACAGTCATTATAACCACATTAAGACAATCTGGTTGACATTCATTATGTAAGGGGTTTCTTTAGCAAACTTAAAACAGTTGCTAGGCAATGCTAGCTAGCATTGGCTTGTCCCCATGGATGTATTAAGAGAACATTTTACGTACCATGTACCATGTTCCCAGGATGATGGTCCCCGTCCGGACATGGCAACATCCACAACACCTGGTGGTGTACAATCTGTCTCGACTTGGTTTAAAATGATGCATGTCCTCCACAAGCGTAGGAAGAAACATCGGGAGAGCTTGTCGTGGCGGAAAATAATCTTCGCCAGCTAACGGACACGGAGGAACGCCCACCACTTCCCCTGACAACGCCAGCGCGACACCGCGGATAAATAATAAAAATAGACGCTCTGACGGGCAGTAAGAGGCGGGACCAAAGGGACACCTTTGACAGACAGGAGTTTAAACCAATTGGCTTCAGGCCATGTTAGAGTTATGTGATCCAAAAAAATTAAGGTATATTAGCATTTCCTTTAACAGGACAGTCTGGATTACCAAACAGGAAAAGCAGTCAATTGCCCCAGGGTACCAGAGGCCTATTTCACAAAACCAAGATAAGGGATTAAGCCGGGATTTCCCGTTATCCTGGCTCACTTTAGCATTGACTCGGTTTCACAAAAGCAGAGGCACCTAAATTACCATGGAGATTTATTCTGTACAGCTAGCCTGCTCCTGACCAGGCTAACAGCCAGGATTTATTAATCCTGCTGCCTTTTCTGCTCACTCAGCAGTGGTTTTACCTTATTATTATCAGCCTGCATTAAAGTACAACAGGTGCATAGGCTATTGCTGTTCATTTAAGTACTGTTATTATTTAAAGTTGTGACCATTTTTTTTTTTATAATTATTCATGTGACAGTCATTGTTACTGTTATATTGCTGTATGAAGACTGCTGTTTATATTGTTGTTAGAAGTTTGATGAATATATTACAGCAGTTATTGAGATAATTAGAAAAGGCTGATATAGTTGCCAACTGTGTTTTAAATGAAGTCAGATACTAAGGGCAATATATAAAGTTCTATACATGTGTGTTTCTATAGTGCACCAATGCACCTTCAATTATTTTAGTTGATTCATTTATATATGTATATATATGTTTGTAAATAGCCTGTCAGATAATAGCGGACCGAATGAATGATAGTCTAAACATAGCCTATACATTTACGAACTAACTGCTCTTAACTGAAACCATTCAATGAGTTATTTGTCATTTGCAAAAACGAACTGTTGTACACTTTGCATTAAAAGCAAGCAGTGGAAGTTAATATGACTTATGAATTTTATATTTTAGCCCATGAGAGAGAGGGAGAAACAGAGTGAAAGAGATATATATTTACGCATCATATTCTAGCGTTGTAGAAAATGGATCTTCATGGTAAATTTCCTGAGTAACATTATCTTCTGCTTACTTTTAAGACAAAGAGTTAATTTGTGTAAATGATTAGCAGCCTAATCCTGGAATGGTATGATTATGACCGTTTCAGTTCAGAGCAGTGGTCAGTTAATGAATATATTTAGGCTGTTTACGCAATCAGTCGGTCCGCGATCGTCTACCAGGCTTTCTCTCGCTGTTTCTTTACAGCGCCCGTGTTTTTTTTTTTTTTTTTTACAAATAATGTGTTTCACGTTATCATACTTCTACAATAAGCTGCTGCTCACTCTGTATAAAGTATCAACAAAGCACCAAGCCAGGCTGCACAGATTCGACTAGGTCAAGTCTCGCTTTATCGGTTATCCTGGATTTATAAATTCTACTTTTGTGAAACAGCCCCCAGGTCTTCAGCAGACGGTGGGGCAAATTGTGATTTGCTTTTAATACCGCTAAAGCAAATTATAAGGCAACACTTGCATTATTGACCCAATCTTGAGGCCCCGTCTTATTGAGGGGCCGTTATCTAAAACTTTATTTTAAGGTTGTATGTATATATATATATATATATATATATATATATATATATATATATATATATATATATATATATATATACATAGTGTATATATACATAGTGTATATATACACTAATAATAATAATACCTTTTATTTATATAACGCGTTTCATGAAACCCAAGCACACTTTACAGAAATTACTGTGACTAAGTTTAGCTAAGGGTGGTTGTAGGCTGTGGTGAACAGGTGGTGTTAGAATAATATAATACAATAGCATAATACAATAGCATGTACATACCGTAATATCCTGTCATTGTCATATGTACATTTTAAAAACTGTATACTCTCAATATATGCTCATAAAACATAAAAAAGGCATTGAGGATAAAACAAAAAAATGTTAATTTATTAAGAATTATGGAATACACAAATAGTCAAAAAGTACAAGATAATTTGTTATATAGTAGCAGCCGATCATAATTCATAAATGTATAATTCATTGTTATTTACATTTAATATACACCCTCAAATGCTGAGTGTGTTCATGAAAGCAAAGCTGCCACTTTAAAACAATAACAGCAAAGTGTATTACACATGATTAATAATTAATTAATCAATCACGTATTGCAGCTTTGACCATCTTCTTTCAACCATAAACATAAGTCATATAAGATTATATGCACCGGCTGACTACACTTGCTTTCCACAAAAAGTTAAACTGAGTAGCAAAACCTCATTATCCTCAGTGTTACTTACTATGGCCCTGTGTACAATCAAGCAATCTCAAATCTTTGTTAAAGATAGTAAATATAGACAATAATTCATATTTTGTCATTAATATACTGTAAATAAATTATCAATGAACTGCAAAAACATATGTATTCAGTGCGAGAACCCTAGAACACCTTAGAACAGAAGCTTCTCAATTCTCGAGGACCCCTTACAAGATAAAGACTATACCGGGGACCCCCATGTGTATGTCCCTTGAACTGATTCAACGTAGACTATTTTTTACACTTCTATAGTCTCAGTTATGTAAAAGAACAACAAAATGGAAATTAATTATTTGACACATTTGCATATTCTAAGAGTTACAGGTTTGTTAGATTAAAAAGTAAATTTCATAGTAGTTATTATAGATTTCAAAATCAAAATAGTTTTGTTGAACTATGAAGCCTTTTGTAAAAAAAATAAACTCCTGGATAGGAGAAAAAAAATGGTCTGGGTTGTTTGCATTTCTTTAAACCAATCACAATGGTCTTGAGCTGCGCTAAGCACCACACGGAGTGGTGGTGGCTCAGCAAAATGGTTTCGGGAAGGAACTTGTTTTGGTGGAACATTTGCACCCCGCTAAAGAAAACGCCACATACAATATTAAATGAAGTTAACTGTTCACACAGTACAGTAACGTGAGCTATTAAATAGCTGGATACATGGTACAAGATGGCCTGCCTTGTTGCACGATCCAGACTGTCTTCAAAACTTGCCATTTTCAGCGTGTAACGTTACCTTGCTTGCTTCTGGTTGCTGTTTCTCAAAGTGACTGGAGTTTAGAACATAAACACAAAGAAAGCAGAAGGTGAGGGACATCCGGCGGAACTACCGGCAGCGCCAGAAACTATCCGGTACATTATCTGTTGACAATGCAGACCAATATCATGATAATTTAAATTAAAGAATTTGAAAACTTTCCAAAGACTACCCCGGGCAGACTGCCACAGACCCCTGGGGGTCCCTGGACCTTACATTGCCTTCGAACACAAACATTATTGTGAAAGTTTTTAAGTTATACAACAACAACTTGTTCTCTGTCGGGTCTGTGATAATCTTCGTCTGAAGCCCTCTGCTGGCCCAGAATGTATCCTCCATTATCTTTCTTCTGCCATGTGTAGATTAATAGTGCTGCCAGTGCAGCTGCAAGTGCCACTCCTGTTACTCCTCCTGCAATAACAGCTGTAAACATGAATGACGGAGTTAGAATACAGACACACAGTGAATTACTCTGTTAAATTCAGCGCGCCATACTGCAAAGTACCGGCAAAGACTTCTTTGTTCTCCAAGAAACTCTTGCTGTTTGCCAAAACAACAAATCCTGATCCGCTGTCTTTGTGTGCACCATCAAAGTTCAGGACTGAAGAAGCCTAAAGACAAAAGTAGGAACAGTTGCACAACTTGATTTCCTGCTCTGCCATCTACATTATATGGTGAAGAAATGGTGAGATCCGTGAAAACAACTGTACATGGAGTGTATTCTCGGTTCCACCTCCTGCGTTTGATGCAAACGTTCTGACATCTTTGCTGTTGGGGTGATACTCAGTGTTTTTCATTTCACCTGGCGAGACAAAGAACATGACATATGTGTTTGGTTTTGGAAAAAATAACGACATGGCCAACAGATACAATGTTGCGTGGATTATAACTATTTCATAGTCATTGTGCGTGGTACGCAGCATTACCTTGTTGTGACCAATCCCCAGAGCCAGAACTGTCAAGGTCATATCCTGATCCCTCCATATCTACAGGAAGGACAGGAAACTAATTTCATGGAGAAAAAGGGAAGATATTTAAAGATGCAGACCACCACAATATTGTTTCCTGTCTTATTATCAGACATATGAAAACAGACAAGAGGTGAAGTGAAGCCTATAAAAGTACTTTCCTTAAGAGGACAATAAGGAAATTAATCGTCTCTCGGATACAAAGTCCCATTCAAGTACCACAATCTCAAAAGCAGAATGTGACTGACAAACCCATAGTGATGCAATTGCTATCACCAATAAAGTGTAATGAGTAGAGAACATAGTTCGAATTAAATGGTAAAGGCACTCCACCTATTTGGAAAAGCGATAAAGGTAACAGAACAAAGAATCTTTTGTTTGGACTCAACACTTTTTTTAGTGATTCAGTTAATGTAGTAGCTCAATGTGAAACTTAAAAAAGCAATTACAAACATTTCATTTTAAGTAAACGATCCATTGAAATACAATTTTCTTAAACAGGGGGCATTTCTTTTGAAAACTGTACTGGATATTCATTAGCGAGACTAACTGATGGGGATTGAATGGCCTGTATCCATTGTAAACAATATACCACATTAAAGCATGCTGTTCTTAATTAAATAAAAAACTATAAATGTTATTCAGCTTATGTACACAGGGAGTGAATAATCGATCTATACTCCAAAAATTGGGTGGAGGACTAAAATAACATTTGTTTTGGAAAATGAAAAAGATCTGCTGATTACTCAACAATCTGAACAGTCATACTGGGAAAAACCCTACCAGAAAATAAAATGTGTCTTAGGTACTTCATTCTGTCTGTGCTGCCCAGCTGTAGTTGTGCACACTAATAATGTTTACAGCTGGAAACATTTGCCAAGCAGTTGTTTTGTCCACTGTTTGGATGGGTTTCTTCCCACAGTCTACATGTGCAAGATGAATGCAAGATGAACTTTTCCTTAGGTGTGAATGTTTTCCGTCTGTGTGCGTTAGCCCTGTGATAGACTGGCCACTCAGGGCTGGACTCTTGTCTATTGCATGCCTAGTGGGTAAAGGATGAATGTAGAATTGAGACTAGTTTATTAATCAATAAGTATAAATAAAAATCAATCATCAATAATGTCGATGATCCATCAATTATTTGAGCCATTTGTAGAGCAAAAAAACAAAAACAAATATCTGATTTCAGCTTTTACAATGTGATGATTTTCTGTATTTCTCTTTTCTGTGTTATAAAAGGAATATCTGTTTTTTGTATTGTTGATCAGACAAAATAAGCGATTTAAAGATATCAGCATTAATCATTTAATAATAATAATATATATATATATATATATATATATATATATATATATATATATATATATATATATATATATATAATATAATAATACACTGCATGGCAATTTAACATGCATGGGGGCAACTTTTATTCATGATTACTTTAGATACTTTAAGTACATTTTCCTACTTCAGTACTTTTACTTGTGATTTTGAGTGCAGGAGCTTTACTTGTAATGGAGTATTTTAACATTGTGGTGTTGCTACTTTTACTTAAGTAGCCTATATTAAGCACTTTTTCCACCATTGGAAATATTGTACTTTTTACTCTACAGATATTTGATAGCTATAGTTACTAGTTACTTTGTGGATTATAATTTGCACACAATATGATAGACTTATACCATTTGGTACACTGTAAACTATGAGAGAGTAAACTATGTAAGTTATATATTTAAAGTTATATAATTAGCTTACACATGAATGCTTAAGTAATAATGAAATAATATGCACAATAGTACGGGAATAGTGGGAGCAGGGCCATTCTGCCTAATGAGCACTTCTACTTTTGATACTTTAAGTAAATCCAACTGGTAATACTTTGATACATTGATGTACATTTATCTAAGTAAAACTTTGAATGCAGGACTTTTACTTGTAATTGGTTATATTTTATATGTTGGTGTTTTTACTTTGAATACTTCCACCAGTGCCAATAATGAAATATATTTAATGGTGGAACTACGAATATCTGTTTCTGCCTTACTAATATAAGGAATTCCTACTAAAAGGCCCCCAAAGCCATTAGGGGATTTAGGTAAGAGATGTAAAATCCACAACAGTGTGATGTCCTCTGCTGAAACACACTTGGCTTTGATTGTTAATCTCTTCAATTCTCTGCCTACAATGTTTGATCTGAAATTGAGTTTTAAGGACGGAAAAGAATCCCTGTGACACCAAATAGGTCTAATTAGTTTCTAATGAGTGTTAAACATCCATTATTGATTGAAATTAAATAGACATGAATAACCAAATGAGCATGAATAAATCCGACTATTAGCCTATATTAAATGTACTCTACCTAAAACTTAAAAAAGAAAAAGAAAAAAAATGTTTCTAATATAAATCAAGTCCCAACAAACAATGAGATCGTAAATATAAACACACGTACTGTACAGTATTATAACACTGGTTAACTTCAGGAAGTGAGAAAGGTGAGCACAACATCGACGTACCGTCACTGTTAAAAATGTGTCTCCCACGTTCTCTTAATACATCCAAAATAGTCTAACACTGAAAATGACTTACCGACATATTGATAGGATATATTAATCCCAAAGCTAAAAACAAAAAAGGTACAGATATCCCCATGTTGCAGTTGAGTTGGTATCAGTTGATTTTGTCCTCTTCTTCCTCCTCCGCAGGTGTTTTCATTGAACCTCGGTTCGAGCCTCTCCCGGACAAACCCCGCCCACCAATAAAACATGTAGCCTATAACTTGAGATGTTTACAGAGGGCACCTGAAGAAAATATTTATTCATTTGGTTTTTGTTGTTTTTAAATCATAAAATGATGTAATAACTTCAATAAATGTCTTGAAATAATAAAAAAAAAATATATATATATATATATATATATACATACACATACATATATACACATATACACACACATATATACACATATACACACACATATATATATATACATATATACACACATATACATATATACATATACACACATATACATATATACACACATATACACACATATACATATATACACACATATACATATATACACATATATATATATATACACACATATACACACATATACATATATACACATATATATATATACATATATATATATATATATATACATATATATATATATATATATATATATATATATATATATATATACACACTGAGTTGCAAGAAACTATAGGAAAGGCTACATACATACTTATATATTTGGCTTCCCTAAATATTTATCCATTTACAGGTCTACATTATGGTAGAAGAACATGAGTAAAGATAAGGTCTCCATCAGAAAAACAAACCCAGACTTTGTAATGCTGAATGACTTATTATTGATGAGTTAGCAGCATTCTAAGGTTGAGCTAATAACTCATTTACATACCTTTGGGTAATCTATAACAATGCTTTGCATGTTTAAGATGGTTTCTTTTATATGTAAAACTCGACATTTGAAAACTATCTAGGAGTATAGCCGGAATGTATTGGAGTAAAAAGTAAATTTACCTGTGCAATATAGTGCAGTAATAGTATAACATTCTACAACACAAGATTAGGATACAGCTGTATTTCTACCATCAATTGACTCTTGACGATGCACAGCTGATCTCAATTTAATTATTTATAAGACTTCTTAAACCAATTGAAATGTAAGCGAGTAGAGGTATAAGGTAAAATACTCTGTACCTAAAAATTTTACCTAAAATAGCGTACTTGAGTATACACACATTTATCACACGTTCAGTTAAACATTCAGAATTTTAAAAGTTCCTTGTCAAAAACTTGGTACAATACTTTAAAAAAAAAAACTGCATCTGTTTAATCATGTGTAGAATGTTGTAACCGTTTACTATTTATGGGAATAGCTAAAACAGTTTGAAAAATACCTTACATGAGGAAAAACCACAACAATGCTGGTCAAATGTTAGAAGAACAGTTTAATCATAGTCACAATTCTGCTTCCAAAAATGAGTTGTTTTCTTCATCTAACATCTGGAAATGTACATAAGGCCACCTGAAAATGTACATGACTTTGACAGTGTGACAAAACTCATATGTTCATATTTATATAATTGACAATATTTTACATTGCTTTTGCTTACAAGGTAGAAGCTGTTCCAAAATACAGCACTCTTCTGTACAAAAATAATTCTTGTCATATCCTGTGAAGTTTCCATGGTAGCAGAGAGGACTAAATGTAGCCTCAGTTTTAGTAGAGCGTTTTGTTTTCTTCTTTTTAAACTGTCAAACTTCAGAAAGACTAACAGTGGATGTTACAGCTCCGGTACAAATAGAGGCTGGCCTTTCGCATAACAGATTAAAAACAAAAAACATGCCAGATTGTGAAGCCATAAAGTTTTTTTTTTCCTTTAAAATAACACTTGATCAAATAAAACTGTATACATTATATTCAAGGGGAAAGGAGTGATGAATATACACACATCAAAATGCACATTTTTGCCTTTTTCTCCCCCAAAAGTGTAAAAGACATCCCATTTACAGCATAAACGTTTACAAATGTACAACTGTACAGACGAAATAAAAGCATCACTAGAAATTTAGAGCAAGGCCTGTCAAACACCACGACTAGACTTTTTTTCAATTAAACTAATAATCTTACACTTATTAACTGCACATATACTACATGTATTCTACAATTATTCATATGAAGCAAAGAAGCCATCACTACGAGTATTACAGGTGAATTGTTTAGCTTCTGATGGCCCCACCAGCCTCCACCGATGCACTTGCATACCCAACCAAATGAAAAACATTTTAAAAAACAAAAGCCGAACAATTAAAAAAAAGAAAAGGAAAAAAAAAAGAGGTTTAAGTATCCCTTTCTTCAGCTTATCCCACTACTTCTAGTTCATTTCACCTCAGATGTACAATGCTGGGATAAGCTCCACTTCACAATATATATTTTTTTGGACTACACTGACCATCAGGCGGTGGGGGTTCCATCATCGCTGCAAGCCCCCTACCCAAAAGCAACAATTTACTCATACATAAAGATGCTATACATTGCTAAACTACTTCTACGCAAGAGATGATTATTCAGTACATAAAGATAACCTTTCTAGGGCAGTGTTCATCTCAAAGTACAAGACAGATAAGATGTTACACAAAACATGATAAAGAAAAAAATCATTCCAAGGATTAAAACCTGTCACAGCATGCCAACACATACCCCACTCCCACCCCACTATCCCCAAAACCCCCCCCCACTACGGTCATTTCATGTTAAGATTATACCAGGTTACACACCCACTGTATAACCAAACCTCATGCTCTACTTCTATAAGTTAATGGTAGCTTTTTATTTTGCATAAACCCCCGAGTGATCACCTGGATGAGGGACAGACGGCTCAAATGGGGCTCAGTGAATGCAGCAGCTCAGATTGGTCAGTCTGTAAAATTAAGTACCGAAACTGTTCAGATAATTACACCAGGCAGACTACAAGCTCCTAGGGTAAACACACGCCCCCCCCCCCCCAAATTAGCCTGGAAAATGAGGCAAGAATAAGCCACCACTGGAAATCACCACCTTGGACTGAAGCACCAATCCCCAAAGCCAAGCTTGCAAACGTGTCTCAAAGACCTCCGGGTGACTGTGGCACAGAACACATAGTACTCACCAGTGGACGGAGGGGTTTAAAATCCATCCATACTATGTAGTGCTATATTATAAACTAATCCATCAGCTGCTTTGGCATGGGAAAACACGTTTACTGTGTATGGGACAATATACAAATATAATATTCAATTGCCTAGACTTAGAACAGCTGACACAATAAGTCTGGTTACAAAACAAGTGGAATTGTTTTTTAAAAGGATCATTCAGTTTAGCCTTATAAAATCACTTGCTGGTGTTAATTGTAGGAATTGGAAATTTCAGCAAATGTGTATAAGTTTTTTTTTTTCTACAGAGAATTTACAAGGTAAAAAACTAAATGTACAAGAGAATATGAAAACCAGTGAAATACATCAATTACATCATTAACAATGGGCTTGTGCTTTACCCAGGAAAGAAAAATCGGCCTGCTGACAGTGGGGGCCACTCTGGGGACCTGCACCAGGGGTGGCAGAGTGGCAGGGATCAGTTGTCACAGCGTTCTTAGGTGAAGTTGACTTGTCTTCTTTTTTTTTTTTTTCCTTTTTCTTTTTTGGTAATTCCCCAAAAATGGGATAACAGAGGATGTCAAAGGCTAACCCCTATGGCTAAGGAGCATCTCTCGTAGGAACAGGGGGGTTTGGGGCTCGTACTCCTCCACTTCTTTAGGGGACCCAAGATGTTGACATGACTACATGAGGCCATTCGGGGGGCCACCGATGGGACCCAGCTCAGATCCGCTCTTCATGTAGTACTTTTCCAGCTTGGCCAGAATGTGCTTCCCGTAGGTGTACTTACGTAAAGTGGCAATGTGAGGCCGGATCTGAGAAGGGAGAGATGGCAAATTTCAGCAGATTCAAAGTAGAACTGAAATGATTAGTGGATTAATCAATTAGTTGATCAAAAACTTTATAGTAACAATTTTTAACTCGTTTCTGAAGTAAAAATGCCAAAGATGAACTGGTTCCAGCTTCTAAAATTAGTTTTAAAATTAGTCCTTTGTGAAAGTAAATAACATTTTTTTAGGTTTGGGACTATATTCTATACTCTGTTTTTGGAGGGAAGTTCAAAAGAATAATAAATCTTGTTTCCACATATGGCTCTGACACTCAAATTGGTTCAGTCAAGAGTCCAGTTTTCTGATGTTAGAGGTTGAAGATGTTGTATTCCAATCATTGGTACATTGTATTTATAGAAAAACAAGTGCACATTTGTTGCGACTTTTTGCACTTAGTCCAAATAATGTGAACTCTCTTACTAGCTGTGTACCCTTTTGATGTGCATATAAGCCCCCTCATTCCATATCTGCATAATCACAGATGTAGTAGTTTTTTTTTTTTTTAAAGATTATTTTTTGGGGCTTTTCCCTTTATTAGATAGTGACAGTGGATAGACAGGAAAGGGGGAGAGAGATGGTGAATAACACGCCGCAAAGGGGAAGCAGGTCAGATTCGAACCTGCGCCGCTACAAAGGATTCAGTCTACATGGGCCGCACGCTCTTACTGGGTGAGCTAGAGGTAGTTTTACCAACCTTGTGCATGATGATTTTGCGCTGAGCAGGTTCTGCCATGTCAATCATTCTTTGGACAACATAGTTGGCGTACTGGTCCTTCATCATGGTGTACAGAGCGCTGTGGGGCCCGTCTTTCTGGCAGCACACTTCATCTATCAGCAGTGCTCTCTCTGCACGCGAAGAGTGGATCACACACTTCTCCACAACATTACTGAAGAAAAATGGAGAAAAAAGCTTAAATTACAAATGCATTGCACAGCAGGAGTCACAGAACTGGCCAGTCATGGTGGATGCTTTTTATTTTTAATTTGGAAGGCTGAATGTTTGAATCAGTTTCTTTTTGTCCACATTGTATTTGTGACATTAAAATGTAAGGCCTGTCGGATTTGATGTTCCTAATTACAACAGTGGGAGGTGTAGTGTCAACACAGAGAGAGAGCGAGAGAGAGAGCGAGAGAGAGCACTGTGCTCAATTAAATACAACTACATACTGGTTTATGAAATATTTGAGGTCCAACAGTGAAACGTTAAATACATAGGTAGACCTCAGTAAAGTCTTCATATCTGTCACTACATTAAAACATATACAACTTACCTTGCAAATTTGTGTTGGCTGAGGACAAGAACCTTTCCACGAACCTCTGCGACTATCTTGCTCTTATCTTCTGGTCTGCCGTGCTCCAAAACATGCTGAATGACGTAGTTACCATACTGATCCTGCAGGGGGCAGTGGAGGTGTGAGCTCAAGAAAAAATTTCAATTGATTATCACAAAAAGGATCCGTGCGACACCCTTTAATCTGATGCTCATGCACTTCTTTTCACCATTGGTCTTAATCGGTGCGAGATAATCATGCATCTCTACAATGATAGGTAGGCGAATGAGTGACACCCCCATTTGAAGTCTTATAAATACCCTTACGTCATCACTGCGGAAGGTCAGACAAAACATGCTGCCGGTTTGGAGTGTTGCTAAATAGACCACACAACCAATAGCATTGTTGCCCCTTCAAAAATGGGTGATAGACATTTATGGGTGTAATTTTAGTGACAAGACAGAGACAATAACTCACCTGACCAAGCAACAAATAACAACTCTGAATTGATCTAAAAGTTAAAGTAGTAATTTGTTGGGTAGGTAATGTGACCTCCACCTTTAATTTGGTAGTATTTGCCTTAAAATCCATTTCCTGTCAATCTGTTTTAACAAGAAACTGCATTATTTTGCTCCTGGACTTGACTTTAAGCCAAGTACAAGGTCAAGGTGAAGTGATTTAAGCACTTTAGTTGTCCAAAAAGGTTCAAACTCTCTGGAAGCTTCTATCAAACAATTACAGTGAAATCAAGAAGATGAAAACAGGAAATCAGATTGATCAGGAGATGCTTTTGGCAAAGGAGAGAGATTATCAGACAGCAGGCAAGCATGTGCCTCGTGAATCCTCTGTGGTATAAAGCAAGAAGGGGGAAAAGGCGAGAAGAAGGCGGCTCAGTGAGTTAGGAGAAGGCCTGTAGTTGTAAGTTGGAAAACTATCTAAATGTTAAATTTGATTCTTTACAAGGGTTGCAAAATTCCAGGAATATTTAAGGTGTAAATTTACCATGGGAATTAACGGGAATAAAATATAAGAATTATTTTCTCAGGCTGTCTTTACCATGTCAGAAGTGGACATAATCCATTAATTTGCCAAATAAATCCATTAATTATTTAAATACATACAATGTGAAAATTGTGACGTGGTGAGTTAGCTAGCAAGTTAACTAATGGGGAAAGGTACTTCCAGTAAAATTCCAGCTAAGACCAGCTAAAAACCCATGCTAAGTTGTTAACTTTCACAGAGGAGCAATAGAAAGCACCCTGACTAGTAACATTACAAACTGGCAAGGGATGTGCACAACCCAGACAGGCTGGCTCTGCAGCAGGTATTCAAAACTTCATTGGTACCCATCTACCGAGCATCACTGATATCGATGAGGTGCCTGTGCAGAGCCCAAAAGGATATTAAAAGATAATACTAGGGCTGCAAGATTCTTATTTTCATTTTCGATTAATCCGTTTATTTTATCAATCGATTAGTTGTTTGGTCTATAAAATGTCAGAAAAAGAAAAAATGTTGATCAGTGTTTGCCAAAGCCCAAGATGACATCCTCAAATGTCTTGTTTTTATTTCCACAACCCAAAAGATATTCAGTTTACTGTCAGAGGAGTGAAGAAACCAGAAAATATTTACATTTAAGAAGCTGGAATCAGAGAATTCTTTTTTTCATAAAAATATTACTCAATCTCTATCAAAATAGTTGGAGATTAATTTAATAGTTGACAACTAATCGATTAATCTTTGCAGCTCTAGATAATACCAGCAACAGCCTGTTCACCCTGCTGTCGTCTGGCAAGTGATACAGAAGTATCTGCTGTCGTTTGTTTTTAAATATATTTCACTCCAGTAATATAAATCAAAACTTGCATGAAAGCATGCAGTCCTTTGGCTCAGACAGTGCAGTAAGTATGGGCTGCACATGTGATGGAACAATGCACTGTGCATGCAGAGGGTTGTAATTTTATTGAATTCCTATTAAATGGGACGCTGGTAAATCTGTACATGTGATGGAAGAGTGTGCTACTAAATGTACTGCATGGTTACAATTGAATGGGCATACTTTTAACCCAAACATGCCATGTAATTTTTTTTATAATGACATTGTTCAAAAATTCCCAAAATTCCCGAGCTTAAGTTCCCTTGGAAATTTTCCGACCCTTTGCAACCCTATTCTTTACACAAGAGAAGATAATAAAAAAAAAAAAGGGAAAGGAGGACAGGGACATCCACGAGAGAGGCAAATTGCTCTGACCTTGAACAGTGC
Organism: Gymnocephalus cernua; assembly: GCA_023631565.1. NCBI lineage: Eukaryota > Metazoa > Chordata > Actinopteri > Perciformes > Percidae > Gymnocephalus > Gymnocephalus cernua. The sequence goes on from CM042440.1 coordinate 9,223,945, forward strand.
ATCACGGGACACTGTATAATATGTTTTGGGTGTCATCTCCAATGATACGCCTTGATATTTCTAGATGGAATAAGTGAGGGGGTAGGGTGGATGTTTAAATAATCACATGTCAGATGTAATGACAGCTAACAGGACAAATACATTCATCCTTACACTTAGCAGACCACAACTACACAGGAACAATGACAAGCTGAAAATATGAAATGCTAAAACATGAAGGAGACATGCAAATACGACAAGCACACATCTCAACAATGATCTGTCACACCTAACAAAAACAAACAAACATCTGCAATCAATGTGGGCTTAAAAATGAGACAGATGTGCTTACCTGGCCCAGCTGTTCAGAGTGCTGATGCAGCTCCTCCAGGATGGGCAGAGTCTGCTCCTGGGTGCAGTGCTCCAAAATCCTTTGGATAACTCTGCAGCCATAGGGGTGTGTGGAGAGCACAAACACCTGCAAAAAAAGAAAGAAGTAAGAGCTGATCAATATATAGGTGATTTCACAAAAAATATAGCATGGCTGCAGCATTAAAGCTACACTAAACTGGATGAAAAGTTAGTACTAAGCCAGAATTTATCCTTGGTGATTATCTTTCCTACAGAGCTATGGAATAATGCAAGCAATTGTTTTTTTTTTGCTTTACAACTCAATGTTTTGATTATCTGAATGAAACGTATGTGATAAACGCTTATGATACTAAACCCACCTGTCCTTGGAAGGCATCGATAATGAACTGTAGGGCCTGAGGCTGGACACACTCGATACATTTCTGCACCACGTGATTGCCATTCTGGTCCTTGACACACTTCAACACGTGGCCGTCCAGTTCACGGACAATGTCACTCTAAATTGAAGACGGTAGGAAACGGGGACGTGATTTTAACAGATATCACTGTGTTGAAATTGAGGATTGTAATATGTTGGACTGATTTAAAAAATCTTCAATAAAACAAGGATATCGAAAACATTGTTAAAAAGAAGTATAATCTCACTTACAATTACCTGCTGGTCTGAGGAAATGGACTCCAGAGCTTTCTGAATAACCCTGCAACCATACATCTGCAAAGCCAGGGGAAGGACGTGTCCACGGATACGTGTAGCCAATGCCAGCTTCTGGTCTACACTTCCAAACTGCACAACCCAAAAGACAAACTCACACTATTGCACACATGCTACAGAAAATAAAGTCTCTGTTCTAGTTAATCTTGTGTAGTTACTGAAATGACAACTAGACATTTTTTAAACAGTCCCGACCTCAAAGAACTTTTGGATGACATAGTTCCCAAATACATCGGTCATCAGTTGGTATGCTGCTTGCAGAATCTCTCCAAACACCATCTGCCTCTCAGCTGGAGTGGCCCTCTCTAGCTTCTGCTGGATAAATCTAGGCAGAAAAGATTGAAACGGAAAGAGTAGAGATGAAAAGAAATTTGTCAGACTTTGGTACACTAATGCAATGCCTAAGGTTTACAGTTTAAATGTCAGAATGGAGCAGCATTTGAGTATATTTTAGCCACCTGGATCCATGCTGGTCTTGAGAGAACTCCACCATGTGTCCCGGCAAGTCCCGGAGTTGGAGGTTTGGGAAGCGGTTGTTCCTGAAATCTTCTAGCAGGCGGCTGCGTCCGGACGGCATGACATCAGAGCGACTGTAGCGGGGCCGCGACGGAGGGAACAGCTGGCTGCTGGAATTGAAAAGACTGGATGTCCCTCCGGCGCTCCGGTACTTGGCCTCAGCTCCAGGCGCTGCAGAAATATAACGCCCGCTGCCATTCGTGAGGCCACCTAGGATTACAGAATGACCGGATAGTGTTGTATTACTGGCGCCGGTTGGCCACGTTTGTTATGAATGTAACAGTGCACGCAAGACCAATTTCTGTAAAATATTCTATTTTTTTAATAATCATTTTATAAAATTAATAATATTCTGGCGACAGCAGCGGCCAGTAGCACCCATGAACTCCGCTGTTTTAATTGGTTGTCTTTTTGCCTTGGTTACTGGATCATGTGTGACTTAAGAGAGATACGCTCATCAACTTCAGAGAAAGGAAGCGCATGGCTTAAAGTGCAGTGGGCCTTGAGACAATCATCTTCCGACCACCCAGCTAGACCCGTCAGTTCAAGCTCCACTAAGGTCAATATGACCCAGCTGATGTCCGGAAAGTGGAATGGATGAAACAGGACTCAGGATGGCCCAGCAACGGGAGATCGGAGACTGTTTTGCCCACAACTTGCAAAAACCTGGCTTCATTGCACCATCCCGGATCAGCTTGTTCCAAGCTGACAGAGCGCAAAACCTCGGGTGGGACGAAAATTGGCGGACTCTGCGTTTGCATCGGTAATGCTTGGTGATCCAACACAGTCAAAGTTGAGGGGCAATGTTTCTTTTATGTTGAATCTTTAATGTTAAGATGCAGGCAATGGCTTCCCAGAGAATGCCCCATTGTTTCTGTTGCTGCAGTTTACATTCCTCCTGATGCCAATTCAAAAAATGCAATTTCGTTGTGCAACCCTGTGTTGTACAATGACATTTAATGTACCTTGAAATCAAATCATGTAAAACAGAGCAATAGCTCTTCGTCTCTGGGAAAGCATAGTGAGTGACCTTGAATTGAATTAATGAATTTACACCGAGGCAGCGCTAAGCTCCGCACGCAGTGCCTCTGCAAAATAGTCTAGGGAAGGAACTTGTTTTGGTGGAACATTTGCACCCCGCTAAAGAAAACACCACATACAACATTAAATGAAGTTAACACAGTAATGGGAGCCATTTAAATTAGCTGGATACATGGTTTAACGTAATTTGCTCTTACCAGTGTATCACAGTGTGTACTTCGTCCATAGCAATCCCCATCAAACGGTCCCAAAACATCCCAGTTAGATAGTAAATGCCGTAAACATATTCCTTTTAAATCTTTACAATCTTTCCCCGAAAGCAGGCCTGTCGTTTTGCATAACCCATATTTTCTAAGGATGCTCCGATCGATCGGCCACCGATCGGTATCGGCCGATAATGGCTTTAAAATAGTTTGATCGGTGGTCTCCATAAAGGCCGATCAGATGACGCACTACCACGGATGTATTAAGAGCGCACTACTACTGAGAACATTTTCAAAATGGCGGCGTCCCTACATTCAGCGGTCTGGCAGTTCTACAAGGTGTCTGAATGGCGGTAGAACATTGGCCCGCGGCCGGCCGCGGAACGAAGACGCTAGGAAGACGGCTACCGCTTTTAAAAAGACAATACACTAGCGATTAGCAACGTGTATACCGAAGAAATACCACAAGGCAGAAAGCTCCAAAGACATTTCAACACCACCAACCTCATCAGACATTTGAAGGTTAGTCACAGAAAGGAGTATGAGGAGTTTTCAAAGTTAGCTAACGCTAAGGCAGAGCGGAGTCGTGTAGCTAGCAGCTCCGGCGTCGCTCAAACAGCTGTTTCCCCGTGTGTGGGTGTGTGTGTGTGTGTGTGTCTGTGTGTGCTGAAGAAATGTGCAGTGATTGAAAGGACATTTTTTAGATTTTGAGCTAGGACAGAAAGCCAAACAGTTCCTGATACATTCTCTAAACATGTGTGACTGTTATGTAATGGCGTAATTTTCAGTTCATAAAAGTGATCGGCGATCGGTATCGGCCGATACGTCTTCCAGCAATCGGTGATCGGTCCCAAAAATCCTGATCGGAGCACCCTTAATATTTTCTTTAAAACTTGCCATTTTCAAGGCGTAGCTTGAAGTTTGTTGTTATTGGTTCCCGAAGCGAAAAGAGTTTGAACAACAACATACAGAGCAGTAGGTGAGCAACATAGATGTCAGGCAATTATCCTGGAAATATACTTCTGTTAATCCAGACTACTATTCTCATAAATATAAGGCTTACCTAGGTGAAGGCTGGAAGAGGATCCATGAGAGGAGGGCAGAGAAGGTGGAGGAGTGAGTGGAGAGTGACCTGGTGTGAGGCCAATGGGGCTGGGTGAAGAGGAGTAACCAAGGCTGTTGTAAAAGGGTTGGCCAATGGGAGTTAAACTGCTGCCGCCGCGTTTATATAGATCAGAACTTGCCAGCAGGGAGTCCCTGCGAGATACACTGCTACTGGTAGAGCTGGACACTGCAAGAAAAAAAAAAAAAAAAACACTGTTGGAAAACAAACTCCTAAAAGTAAAGTTTCTTTATTCCTCATGTAGCTTGTGGCTAAGTCACTGACCAGAAGAGCCGAAGCCTCCAAGAGCAGAGCCCAGGCCTACGCCGAGGGAGCCGCCAGTACCGCTGAAGCCCAGGGAGGAGCTTTGTGGTGGCGGCGCAGCAGAGGTGTGTGAGAAAAGGGAGCTGCTCTGAGAAGTGTTAGGGACTGATCCAGAGCCGTAAAATGAGCTAGAAGGCAGGCCGCTGCTCTGTGGGGGAGCCTGCTGCTGCTGTTGCTGCTGCGGTTGAGGTTGAGGCATGGAGCGGTACAGCCCGTTGCCTGGAGGACCAGACATATTGTTACCGGAGCCAGATGCTGACACCGCAGCTGCTGGTGGCGGGAGAGAGTAGAGTGTGAGGGGTAAAAGCAGAGCTGAGGTCAGAATGACCCTGAGTGGTACTAATTAAATGAGAACAGGGAGGAGTAGATATACATACTGAAATTGGACTAGGACTTACCAGCTTGTGCTGCTGCAGGGTTGATGAGTAGAGGGGTCTGGACTAGACGAACTGGCCCACCAAGACCAGCCCGGGCACCAGGGCCCATCACCAGGGCCCCAGTCTGGTCATAATAGGCTGCAGGGGCCAACACTTGATAACCTGGAAAGATAAGGAACAAAAAAAAAAAAAAAAGGAGCTTAGTAATTATGGATTACTACAAATTAAACAATTTATGAAGTCACTCAACAATAAGTAAGGTGTTTAGTGTTAGAACAATTACTTAAACGTGTATATTACTACAAAACGTTCTTAAAAGAGCAGTTCAAATGACAACATCAAGCAGTGAAGATAAATGTGTTACCAGACATTCCTGCATATGCCAATGCAGGGTTTGCAGCAGCTGCTGCAGCTAGAGATTCCTGCTGGCTCTGTTGGCCTTGCCCAGGTGTAAGAGGTCGCTGGTTGTTTCCTGTGCGCATCACCTGGAGGAGGTGGTAAGGATACTGTCACATCCACAGGCTACCAAAATACTGTTTGAAAGTCCTCAAACATATTCTGCATTTAAAGCGCCTGAAAACTTTGTTTCAAATCTTAAGTATTTCTATATTAGATTCAATATTTAAGACTAAATGAGTAACAGTCAACGTTGAAGTTCAGCTAATCTCATTCATCAGGACTGTGTGGATTTGGTTTGTTCAGATTTGATTAACAGTTGCCTAGCAACATAAACAACCCCACAACTGTCAGCACATATTGATTCAAATGTTGCTAAATTTTGATAGGTGCACAGGAGTATGTGACATCACCTTTTTCTAACTGAGCTCCACCCACTTTAAACACATGGACAGGAAGACAGACAGAGAGAAATCCCTCTTTTGAAAAAAAAAAAAAAAAAAAAAAAAAACTAGGGCTGTCAGAATTAACGATACAACTAGTGCGTTCCTTTTGGGCTTCAGGCCGCTCTATAGTTATAGGGAAATCAGGAAGTGATACAGCAGTTCGCGTTGGGGTCCTGCATCACTCGGCGGGGTTCTAATTCACAATAATAACCGGCTCACTCTTATCCCGCTTATTATTTTAATACAGCTTATTACATGGCTACTCATACAGAGGTTACCTGCTGATGTCCCACTCAGGACGGTTAACCTTACTGCTGATGAGCACAGCTCTCCAGTGGAAGCCAAGTCGGCCCCGGTGAGTGAGCCAACCATGATGGAGCTAACTAATGCTGTTCCCATTAGCTCTGTTAGCGATCCCAGTTTCCTCTACCCTCTCTCTCCCGTTTTGATCCGCAGTATGAGCACAAACGGTGATATAAAAAAAGATTATTGATTAAAAAATGGTCTGCCAGAGTCTATGATCAGAACATCGCCCATGGCAACGGTCCGTTAGGCTTAGCAATGGTCTACAGAAATAGATCACAGAATACTGTGATTGAACAGTCCTAATCAAGTATTTAACCAAGCCATGTCATAAATTGTGTTATTACAATAACAGTATTTGTCATCGTTTTGGATTGTTGCAGTAATAAACATTTGCAGAAAGTTTTTTAATCTGTACAGAACAACTTTTGCTAAGGTCCTAAGGGGTTTGACTATTGATGGTAATTGTTGATTTTGTTTAGATGTCCCAAATTGTAATTATATAAGTGATTATTATTAGTGATATAACAAGATGTATCCTGGGGTTCACTTAAAGTTTTGTTTGAAATAGTAATAAATAAAAATGTATTATTTCACTAAAAGAGACAATTACTGTTAATCTCAATTATTTCTGGGACAATTAATTGTCCAGCAAAATTTGGAATTGTTACAGGCCTAGTGATTAATCATGATTCAATATTTTAATTGATTGACAGCCCTAGAAAAAACACCACAAAACAGTTCTAAATTCAACAGAAAAGTAGTGTGTTTGTGTGGGACCCAATTGCTCAGAGCAAAAAGCTGAATGAGGAAAAAAGGTTTTTGGGGCCTTTAAAGCTTCCAATCAAAAATCACATTTTGCAAGTGAGAACCTGCTCCTCACATACATTATAGAAAGTTTATTGGAAATGCATTTTGAAGCACAATACTGTTATATAATGAAGACATGAAATCAAATGAGCATTTAAAGTTTAAGAAAATCTGGGAGCCAGACTAAATATATAAACCAGAGGGATGTTTCACAAAACAAGTTTACCAGATTAACCAGCTTTAATAAAGTCAGGCTTATTTTCAGAGAAATTTCTTCTTTATTTAGCTTCAAATAAGTCAGCCCTAGGTACCATATACACTTATCTTATTTCTTGACTAACTTTGTCAAGCTAGTTGTCTGGCTAAGCTCTGCCTTAGGCTTAAACAGTGTTACAATCAATCTGACAGACTGTAACCATGTTTTCTCCATAGTACTTTACCGCTGCATTGTGAATACTAGTACTAATATTCAAAATTTGATGCATTTTACTTTCACTGCAAACTGACATGGACTGCACTCGTCTATTTGAAACCTGAGCTGTTATAGCACCAATTGTGCCGTTACAGCACCATTTGTTCTCTCTAAATATAATTTTAAAATGAAAGAAGCAGACGCCCAGAAAAGGTAGATATAAGGCAACAGTGGTTTTGTCTGTTTTTACTCTCCATATCAGGGTTTTTCCGGGCTCAAAATGAGGTGATACAATTAGTAAAAACAAAAAAAAATTACTTTTTAAACTGCCTGTAATAGTTTTATCTGCCCTCATTTTTTCTCCTCCTTGCCTTATAAATCGCTGATTCTACGAGCCATATCTGCAAAACTAAAAAACATTACACTGATGGAATGTACTGTTAATTTAGGAAACCTTTAAGAAATTGGACGTGCTTGGATGCAAAATAAACAATATTCACCTGATTGAACAGCCACAAAATATCAGGGCGCTGCCTGACACATTCCTGCTGTAGGGAAACAAGACTAGGTTGAAACCTGTATATGACTGGACCGTGTTTGATCAATGTGCTAGAGTGTGGCCAAAAGTTACACACATAGTCAGTGGTGTCTATATCCCCTAGATATTAAATGTTCATCTGCAATTTTCTGTAGTGGTCCCAGTAACATTTGTAATAGGGATGGGCATGATTAATCAACAATTGATAATTACGAATTTCGTTGATCACGTTAATTTGTCATCGATTAAACTAATGCAGTTTGCGTTGTGTAGTGCGATTGAAGCAATGAAATGAATTCCACTTTGCCACCCGGGGGCGCCATAGGCTGCTCAGTTACCTACGGTTTCCGTTTTGATTCAAAGTAAACATGAAGAGGTCACGGCGAAGTGTGGCGTGGGACCATTTTGATTTAAAAAACGACTTAAATCACTGCGACGCCGTGTGTAAGTACAACATGGCCACGACTCAAATGATGTACCACAAAGTGCATCCGACCCTGGTTAATGTCGGTGGCGGTGCGTCCTGCTCTCAGTCTCAACATAGCATCAACTCGGCATTAGCACGGAGGAGCTGTGATGCACAACGAGCAGAAGAAATTACCCAAATGATCTGCAAGTTCATTGAGATGGATATTGGAAGCAGCATGTCACATTCCGTCACGACGTACCATCACCAGACTGGTAGAAACTCACTACGAAGAACGGAATAAGGTTCCCCGGCCCGGGCTGGCCAAGTTAGCGCGGAGGTACCTGTGCATCCCGGTGGGTGTTTTCGGCGGCTGGACTCACGGTCACCAGGTAGCGGTTACGTCTGACCCATGGATGTATTAAGTGAACCTCAGACCCCAGATCATGTCAACATGCTTATTTTTCCTCAACAAAAACCAGTAGACTGGTGCAGAAGTTCTATGTGAGTTTGTGGTTATTTTGTATTAGGCTTTGTCCGTGCCTTGGATAGTTTTGAGTTACATTTTGACAAAACCTGTCAGATCTAAGTATTATTATGTTTTTGGTTAAGTTATTATTTAACGCGATTTTTTATTTATTATTTTGGAACAAACGAGGGTCTCTGTTCAACAACGCCGGCTCGCAGCAACGTTTCCGCTGCTTCAGTGCACCGCAGCTCATATATCTTCAGTTCAGCCTAACCTCCAATTTAACTGTCACAAGTTGTTCTTGTAATTAAGATCTCATCCAGGAAAAACACACCGTATTTTTGTATTTTCATTGCGTTTTTAAATTTATAAAAAGTTAAATAAATAATGAATTTAATATACAAATATTAATGATTAAATCGATAATTGATCATAATTCTCCCGATGATCGACGAAGCAAATTGAATCGAATGCCCATCCCTAATCTGTAATATTAAAGTGTACTGAAGTAGCACATCACACAACATGGTTAACCTATGTTTGAGACTGAGAACATAACATATCTTGCAAAACAATTTGATTCTGCTGGCAAAATTATTTTCCAGCAACCTATTTTTTTTAAAAACACATATACCATCATATACTGTATACCCTGCCAAAATGTCAAGAAGGTATGACAAAAATACAGCCCAAGCCTACTGTGCTAATGATACAGTGCCACAACATCCACAATGGCATGATGCTACAATTGCACTTACAAATGACAGAAATCCACCAAGTGCAACACTTCATGTTTTCCGTGAAGACACCTGTTGGAGTTATGTCGAGAACAGGTTTTTCCTGCATAGAGAATTAGGAGGCAGGCGCCTTGTCAAATATGTCCCGCCTCCTAATTCTCTATGCAGGAAAAAACCTGTACATACTATATACACTTTATTCTGTGCAGCTCTGTGGCTATGAATATCACTTTTCTTCGCTGGGAAATTATGTAAATTGGTGCTTGATGTCTTGAGTGCATTTTAAAGACATGACATTAACTAGACTTGCATTAGCCTGCACACATTAGCTTTGAGCTGTGTTTATAAAATAGTTTAATCTTGGTGCAATTTGTCTTTCAACATAGGCTTTTCAAAATGACCTCTGCTTTTCGGAGCCACCTTTATGAAACACCTCTCTGATCAATAGCAACACACTTCCTACCTGTTGTTGGCCTGGCCCTGGCCCCTGATTGGATGCTTGCTGATTAGCTGAATGATTTGCAGTTGATGCAGCCTGTTGTTGAAAAAGGTTGGCCGGGTACACACCCCAAGGAACACCATAGTACTGTGGTGGAACCACTGTGGGGCCTGAAGAAAACATTTTGATATTACATACACATATTGTACAACTGAGCAATATGGTACTCTTTATCTGAACTTGGCACAACAGCATTTTGTATCAAAAATATATCAAATTAGAGCTTTAATTGACAGTTAACAAAAGGGATGAAAATGTGCTGTGTGATCACCTGCAAGCGTGGCTGCTGCTGCCAGCCCAGCGGCAGTGTAGGGATCGGTTCCAGGGGGGCCAGCATTAATGATGTAAGGGTTTGGCACAAAGGCAGGAGCAAGGCCAGCTGGGTAATATGAGGAACAGTAATGCAATTCATATTTCCATATCAAATCTCATTCAAATGACTATGCCACTGTAAAAATGGATCTCTAGAGACAAAAAGTAGTTTAACTATATTACACTACACACTACTACACACCGAGATGCTGCTGCTGGGCTGCAGCCAGGGCATATTGTTGTTGCTGAGCTGCAGTGAGCTGTTGAACAGTCAGAGTATTAGATCTCTGGAACAACTGGAAAAAATAAACAAAACAAAAATGAATCACAATCTGCTGAGACAACATAGTTAGATCTCTTGAAAGATGTGTTTTGTTTTACAACAAACCTGCTGCTGTGAGTTGTAGTCAAACAATCCTACTGGTGTCCCTGAAGAGTCCACCTGAATCTGGTTCCCAGCGTAGTCAAACTGAAGGGACTCCACACCGGCTTGCTGCTCCATACCTCCCATGTTCTGGGCCTCCTGGTTATGGAAGTCCTCAGATGCCTTGTTTTGGGCGTGGTTGTGTTGTTGAAGGACATGTGGGTGGTGCTGTCCCATCATCTCCAACCCTGTCTGATTGGGACCCATTCTCTCCACAGCCTCAGTGGGAGAAGCCTGGCGGCTTCCAGGGGTTGGACTGAGATAGTAAAGAAGAGCATATGCCACTATTAGTACAAAACATTGCCTCAGACAGGAGTCCTAGCAACATTAATGACACTATAAGCCTTTACATTTCTATCACACGTTAATTTGGACAATTTCACTATGTTTATGCTTCACTGCAATGCTCATGGGAGGATTATCTAGAACAAGGGCTGCAGAAGAGGTTGGAAAACTAAGCTCATACTCTCAATTTAAAACCACAATAGTAATAAAGCATCAAACAATAGGTAGCCATTCACCTCGTTACAGTAAAAGGAGAACTTACTTGAAATCTTTGCAGTCTCTGTCCATGCCGTTTAGTAGACCTCTTCCGTTGGCTTTAGCAGGATCATTCTCATCTCCCACCTTCTTCTCTGGGCTCTTGTCCTCTTCAAAGGGGGACACTTTCTCTTGGACATCAATCGTGTCTCTACCATCTTGGTCAACATCTCCGCCACCCTGCATTTAAAAAAAAAAAAAAAGATAGATAGATAGATAAATAAAAAGATTAGTAAGACTATGTGCCACTCTTGAGAATAAGTGTTAAGAGAGATGCCCCTCTTCCCTTTGAGTTAGAAGTGAGACAGAAGCTCAACTCACATAGCCACCATTCCTGTAGCGACCATCCATCTTGTCACCAGGAGAAGAGCTCAGGACGTACTCCACCATGCTCACCCCCAGGCCTCCACCTTCTGAGCGAGGTGAAAGCACAGAATTGGCATCACCATTGCCATGGAAAGTCTGGCCTGGTCGCCGCTGCACCATGATTGGCTGAGACACTGAATGATCTGAATGAAAAGCTGTGATCAAATATCTAAATAGTTATGTACATAAACTATAGCTGTGTAAAGACCCAGTCAGATTAAGGAAACCCTAAATAAATCATAGTTAATGGGTGATGCATGATGCCATTTCGAATTATGTAATTTGACTTGGAATATCAGATCTTATGATTTCATTATATTGAGGAAAGAAAGGCTACATGAGAATACAGTACACAAAGATGTAGGAGCCACTCACGAGATGATCCCCATGCATTGTCCCTCCACTCCTCTCCAAGAAGCATCCCTTTCCTTCCATCCTTGGCCAGCTCATCAGAATCCCAGAGTTTTTTTGCTGGCAGAAGCTACAAATAAATTGTACAAATTTTCTAAGGATCATTAAGGACATCGCATGTCAAGTGCAATGTAATATTTAATATACACCTCCATCAACAACCATATCTTATTTAAAATTTGATGTATAGAGAAATGCATGACATGTGAGCAATGCATTGTGGCATTTTAGGGCAAGGGACCACTGGTAAAGAGCGAGTAGAATAGAGGGAGTGACAGGCTGCAGCTGGGAATCAAAAGATGACGGGAAATACCGTTTTAACATTTAAAAAAAAAAAAATTGACCTCCACCGAGTCAAAACGCAAAAAGTTTGTTCTTGTTTCCCCAACTTGGTTGCAAGTTATAGAAGCTTGGCTGGGAGCTTCATGGAGACAGCTAGCTGCCTTTTCTGCTGTCAGAGTCAGCTTCAACTTCTTATATTAAACTTCTAATAGCTGTATTTTAATTAACGTGACAACCCGCAATAAACAGTTTGCTAATGAACCATTTAGCCTTTACAACAGAGCCACTTCACTACACGTTTTTTCTCTGTCGATTTGTGTGTGTTGTTGCTGTGTGCTTGTAGTTGAGTTGTATTTTATTGATGAGAAAGACAAACCCCTTACCTCTCCCATGCCCCTTGACTCCAAAGCAAGAGCTTGGAAGTCATAGTTCATTTCATCCACAGCACGGACCTGAGAAAGGACAGGACAAAAAAAAAAAAAAAAAACTTGACTGTAAACAAAAAGCTTTAAACACTAAATGGAAGGCAGCAAAATAGACCTTAAGATATTACATTTGTTCTGCTTACTGCAGAGCAACTAACCTGTGTTTTATTTTAATTTTTCAATAATATTTAGATTCTGTGAAATAAAAAAACTAAATACAAAATATGGCCTTACAAATCTCAAGAGGCTCCTCGGCCAACAAAAGCTTGTTCAATACAGAGGCACTCAACATGAAGTATCTGAATAATCGACACAATACAACCACATACAAACAAAAAACACAATGTATTGAAATGTGTAAATCGAAATGTGTAAGCCTAATGAGCTAAAGTACAACTCTGTCAAGACGGATTTTCGTACAATGGTTGAGTCATTGTTAGTTTTCTGCATTGAGGTTGATAGTGCTGGAACTAATTTGGATGTAAAGGTTACAAACAGATGGGAGATTAAAATCATAGCACTATAACATTACACAAAAGGATAAAGTAACAGTGGTGCTACACCCAATTTCTTTTCACTCTCCCCCCTTCTGATTGTGCGTGCGCATGTGAAAAGTAGGTGTAAAATACAAAACTTCACTCTGGAATGCCCGTGGGCCTTTGTTATCTCAAATGAAGATATTTGGCATGAAACACTACAGGCTACACCATTCACATATTTAAAAGAAAACTGCAATAATGCAACATTAACCTGGATAGTATCGGCTGTTAACACAGAAAAAAGGTGGCCCAACAATAACAGCTTTATTTTCATCAGGCTGAGTAATAACCCATGCCCAATCCACTGTCTGCATGCATGGGGGCCAGTTGAACAAAGAGACATGCAAAGGAAATGGGGACCCAATATGCTAACTGAAAAGGGACCATTGCACAGTTAATGGATTGAGACAGAGATTCATAGGCCACGTGTCTCAATAATTAGAAGCTTGGCCCCAAACAAGATTTTCACAAATTAAAGATTTGTAAAAAGAACACGGAAAAACGTAAAACTTAAAAACCCATTTCAAGATAATTGTAATCCCAATGTTTTCCTTCTTTTACCTTCTTTAGTATTTCTAACATTGCAGATCAGGAACATAGTGCGTTTGCCCAGCCCTTGTAGGACTATCATTAAGTATTCTACTAAAATTAGGATGTTCTACAAAGTATGTTTCGTTTGTTCTCCCATAGCCCAAACAGCAGGTTAGGTGGGTGTGTTGCTACAGGTATCTGTACAAAGATCAAATTCAATCCAGGAAGTCCAGTTTATGTAACAAATCCATACATTTGAAGACTGTTCACATACCAAAACAACGCACAGCAGTTTAAAACCTTGTAACGATCACCGTCCCGTATACGACCCACCTCCGCTCAAAATGGACGCTGAATACACTTTGTTACAACTTTTACACATTAAATCTTCACAATACATGGCCATGCAATACAACATTTGAAAGCTTACCCTCTCAAGATTCAATTAAGCCCACACACAAAGCATAAGGTGATTTATAGCAGTTATACAACTGTTATAAAGTTAAAGAAAATAAATGAATTCAGAATTACACTGCGCAGCTGGTGTGTGTGCATTCATACCTTTTTGAGTGTCCCTTTATCCACAGAGGTGATATAATCCCAAAAACTTTGTTTTCATAAATCCACAAGAGTCCAAGGAAATGAAATATCTAAGCAGTTTAATCCAAAACGAGTTATTCGCCTCAAAATCTTAAAGTTTACAAGCCCCGAGTTATAAAAACGACGACGCAAGATACAACTGCTGCACTCTTCCAACGGGTCTCTCTCCTCCCTCCGGCCGTCTAACGGCCGATGACCGCATCCATGTTATTCTCTGAAGCCTTAGGAATCAAACCAGACCTCTCATAAGTCAATATGTCTCCGGGAGCCGGAGATTGACAGGTTTAACGCCGAATCACGGCTCGGAAGTGAACTGCCCCACGTGGAGCTTGATCAACATTTGCTTTAGCCAGTTAAAATTCCATGCTATGAAACGCCCCTAGCCTTGTAGCCAATAAGGAGACGATTCGATTGATACATAACAACCCATTGAAATTTTAACCCCGTGATGGCTGGCTCTGTGTTTCAGCACAACCAGTGACTGTTACAATGCAAAGCCCTCCCTGACCAATTTATAATGACTTATTTCTATATACATTTATGTATATAGTTATTTCAAGTATGTGTGTGATTGATGTGGGTGTGTTTTTGTATTTGAAAAGTTTGGAATTTTGCACTTTTTTGGCTTTTTTTATTGCACCTTTCAAGATAAACACGCCATATTTGTAGAAAAAAAAAAATCATATAAAATCAATTTTTGAGTCTTTTGGCTTCTGGATTTTTTTCTGTAGTAAGCCGAGACATGTGGCCAATGTCCTGGATTGTCTGTCACCTGGTATATGCGTTCACAGCAGTGTATTTTAATCATATTACAGATGTATGACTTGGACGGGGGAAAAAAAAAAAAAAAAAAAAAAAAAAAAAATATTCTAGCCTCTGTAGCTCTGTGTCAGTGAGGCCTAGAATCACCCTGACACTTGGAACAAAAACTTGAGTGTTTCCTTTCCAATGATATCAGGCACCTCCCAGAGTGTCAAAGTATATGGGAGCTGTACCACCTTTAATTTGGGTATGCTGTTTAGACCAAAAAGCATGATATTACAAGTCTGGCTGGTTATCACAGCCACTCTCCTGCTCTGCCAACACAGTGGCCAAAGCACTGGTCTCACAGGATTTGCGAACTGCGAATGAGGCTGCTTTTAAAAAAACACATTAAAAAAAAAAAATAAAAAATAAATAAAAGAAATTCAGTGCAGTGCTATTGCCGTCCTGCACACCTAGGTCTATGCATTACAGACTGGTGACCTGTTCAGGGTGTACCCCAGCTCTCAGTGTGTGCTGGAATAACCAAATTCGTAGACTGGATGGACCCAGAACTCGAATACGAGTCACCATTATAAAGGATTTTTTAATTCTCTTAATTTTGCTTGGAGGAGTGCGGAGGTGAAAGGCAACAAGGGCATCCTAAACAGGAACTCTTACAGAACGGACAAACTCCACTGGAGTTCACTGGAATGTATTAATGACTAGATGCTGCAGTTTATCTGATACAAATTGAAATGAATTACTGGCGTCAATGAATAAAGCACCAACTCAACTGTAGCAAATATTTTCTGGATTCTGTATTCAAATTTATCTATTGACAATTATATAAATACATCTAGATTAATTAACTTATAGAATCTAATTATTTTAGCAGTTAGGGTAGCAGCCTTTTCTTGGCTGTGTTCTTTCAGAAACAAACACTTTGATTGCATGCTGGTGTAATTCTTATAAATAATAATAAATAAACTTGATTTAAAAAAAATATATATATATATATATATATATATATATATATATATATATATATATATATATATATATATATATATATATTTTATTATTATTATTTTTTTTGTGGGCCAAAATGCTGGCCAACCTACATTTTCATCTCAAATTATTCATTGGTTTTTAAATTATGAAACCTTAGCATTTCTTTCCTATGAAATTAATGTAATTATATTTATGGATTGCTGCACAGCATTAGGCTCAACCAACCAACTCAGCCACTGCCATTTTTGCATGCTGGAAAAAATGGTAGTTGATGAATGGCTGGCATCTGGTGTACTTCTAACCTGCACTAAATACAGTACAATAACTGAAGACCCTTTACCTGATCAACATGATTGGCATCACCAGTTGGCCAGCGATGCTTGCTGGGTGTGCAACCTCCAAGCTGCTCTCCGGGCTGCCTCTGAAAGAAGTATCCAACTGTGGCGTCATCCTGAGATCGTCCACTCAGTGGAGGCTGCGGGGTACCTGGGGTGGGGTTAGCAATCCTGTCCATGCCCTGTAAATGTGGGACTCCAGCTTGTCCAGCTCCCACAACTGTGGCTAGGGGCCCTCCAACATGAACTCTGACACCTCCAGTCTCAGGAGCGCCATTTGCATGCAGCATCCCACCTCTTGTCTCCTGCCAGGCCACGTCATTCATACCTAGGATGCTGCATGGAACGCTCATTCCACGGGAAAGCCTACACAAAACAAAATATATACAATCATACGAGTATTATGTTGACATGAATATGCAGTCTTGTTATATCACCTTTTTGTGCTGTCCTGCATAATAGCATATGACTTCTAGTCTACCAAAGTTACTGCCTGAACCAAATACGTCAGATATATAATAAGTTACATTTTATATCAGTATAAAGCCAATGTAGCACCCATTTTAACATGACAGGTTACTTTATTCAGGTAGGCTTTTAAGCAATTAAAGCTTTACGTTACAACATGTGGCCTTTACTAATGTGAGCTTTGAGACAAACCAACTTTTTAAGTAGACTTTAGGAAAAAGACGCACCTAAACATAAAACAACGTTAATAACAGGTACAACTTTTTATTGTCTTCGCTGGGACATGACTTAATCCTGCTGCTCTATTGAAACGTTATAGTTTGGGTCAAAGTAGTCTGGATCAACCGAAGTACATTTCCATGATAAAGCCTGATATCCGCACGCAGGCTTTGTCCCTCACCTACGCTCTTGTGTGTTGCCGTTCTCGAAATCCCTTCACTACAGGAAAAACATTTTTTCTCAATCACCACCATTGTGTCACCTCCTTCCGTGATAGTGACTTAACAGCCCTTTATTTAAATGAGGATCTTCGAGATTTGAGCTTTATTGTTTCCCTAAATATCTAAATGTAGCTAGTTAGCTAGCTACATGGCATGCTCAAAAACGGCACATTAACGTCAAATAGGAAGTCTAATTTGGCAGTTTTCTAATTTACGAATAGGCAATACAAGTACAAAACAGGTGAATGACAAGCATGTTGATGGCTTGCAAGACCAAGAATGCTAGGTAACGTCGTTAGCCTAGTGTTAGCGGGTGATTATGGCTAACGCTACCATTAATGCTACGTTACTAATGATAAAAAGGCACTCTTAGGCAGACATATTACGTTAACACTGCTGATTTATTTTCCACGATAAGAGCTCTCGCTAGCTTTATTTATTTTTTGTTAAACTAGTTAACGTTACAACGACATATCAAACATTACTAGTCGTTGTAGCAAACAGACGTGCAAGCCTTTCAGCAAGTTGGCTAACCATAGCTAAAGTAGCTAACCTGGCCAACAAGTCCGCGGCTAACAAGAAAGCTAACTTTGAGGCTTTGACTAGCTAAATGATTTAGCTACGTTTTCAATTGTTAATAGCCAACCGTGTATCCCCTTCTTGCTTTTTACGTCTAGTCCTTTATTGGCATTAGCGGATATTGAACATTTTTATTGTTAGCTAGCTAGCTATGCTACTTCGCTAGAGTGAGCATTAGCAACCTCCTTCGCTAATAAGCTAACCGCAGCGGGCCTGCTCTGTTTATTATTGGTAACGTTAGCTAGACATCAAAGTTAAATCCGTGAATTTACCTTTGTTTTACAGTAGCTAGCTAAGCCAGTGGGCTCCCGTGTTGGGCGGAAAACAAGCTATTGTCTTGGCTCGAAATACCACACTGGTTGAATACAACAAGCCAAATAAACCAAACCAGCTAATGTAAGAGCTAGCGGAAGCTAATTGCCAAGTTGGTGTTGTGTGAGCTAAAACATCAAGCAAACACTCAGTGGCTAAACAACATGGCCCCCCTTCAAGTTCCAAACAGAGGGGCCTTAACCGCTAAACAAAAGGGGAAATACTCACACCACGGCAGTCGCGTTTAAATCATTCGCTTTACAAAGCCTTTGCTTTCGATGTGAACGAATAAAGAGGAGATACTTACGCGTGTCGTTTTGATACAGGGTCTATGCTTGTTGCACGCCGTCAACCCAATTCTATATTGTTTTGTTTCCTTGGAGAGAGCGGTGATTTAGCAAGGCTTGATAGTCAAGGCTAAGAGTTTGCCTACGCTAGTGCCCCCTCCCTGTAAATAGCGTAAACTACGTAGACATGCGTATAAAGCCAATGATGATTTGCCTTCCCAGCGTAGGCTACCGTTTGTACACAAAGGTAACATAGGTGTAACGTTAGCTTATATAGCAACCTGTCATCAAACATTTTATAAATGAGCACTTTACATTCCCCTAAGCGTTTCCATGTTGATGCTGGATATGTCTTAAGACATTTTTTGGATAGTGTTTGTTAAAAAAAAAAGGTTGACCTAGTAACAAAAGTAGCAATCCGGATATGAGAAATGTTGTAATGACGAGAATAATAATAGAAGTCGCGTCAAAGAAGAATTACAAAAAAAAGCCTGCTTTAGTAATACATCATCATACAGTTAGATTTGGATGATATTGGCTGATCCTGAGTCGGGTGGTCCTCGTGGTGCTTGACCCTCCTCTACATAAGGAAACGCCGATGAGATCCAATCACCTCTTCTTTTACAAACTGTGATCTCACCTCCCTATTTCCGATTGGATTGCTATATTTAGGAAACCACCCTATGCTTTATAAAGAGATCGCAGTGGTTCTTGATAAATGTGCTGGAGTTGGTAGACGGGAGCGCCTTACGGGACAAGTTTTATTTAGAGTAGCCTACTAAAACAGAGGTAGTGAGCTACATCGGGAACATCTTAATTCTTAATGTCACATTTAAGCGAGAGGTAGGAAAAGGCAGGGATGGCAGACATTAGAAAGAAACTTGTCGTGGTGGGGGACGGGGCAGGTGGGAAAACATGTCTACTGATTGTATTCAGCAAAGACGAATTTCCTGAGGTGTATGTTCCGACTGTATTTGAGACATATGTGGCGGACATAGAGGTGGAAAACAAGCAAGTCCAGCTAGCTTTGTGGGACACCGCTGGGCAGGAGGACTACGACCGGCTGCGGCCCCTCTCCTATCCGGACACCGATGTCATTCTGATGTGCTTCTCCGTGGACAGCCCGGACTCGTTGGAAAACATCCCTGAAAAATGGGTCCCTGAAGTCAAACACTTTTGTCCGAATGTACCTATTATATTAGTGGCCAACAAGAAAGATCTGCGCAACGATGAAAACGTAAAGAACGAGCTGTCCCGGTTGAAGCTGGAGCCTGTGAGAGCAGAGGATGGCCGGGCCATGGCCATGCGCATTGGCGCATATGCCTATTTGGAGTGCTCTGCCAAAACCAAGGAAGGGATCTGGGAGGTATTCGAAACTGCAACACGGGCAGCCTTGCAAAAACGGAAAACCCCATCAGAAAGTTGTCTTAAATGCTGTGTTTTGATGTGAATCGACGCTGTCTGAAGAACCGTGAAGCCAGACAAGACAATTCCGCCGCTGGGATCTGTGTCTGAACATGTAGGCCTACGGGAAGTGACCATGGTATGATTACTCCCTTGTAATCAGACAACCTTGGTTATACTAAAACAAATGACTGCAAACAAGTTGAATTTGGACACATCCGTTGATCATCTGATGCCGGGGCGTGTGTGTAAAATGCACTGCTTACTGCATGTTCTTTGTGCGTCACATGATCCCAGTCTGGCCGGTGGAGGGCTAAAAATGACAAACAACATGGAAGTGGACGCTATTCACTAATTTTCCAATGTGGACATGTCCTTTCCAAAGGCCTGCTTTCGAGCCAAGGTTTAAATTGCTCACTTTTTGTGTTTCAAAGTGTTTGCATATAGGCAATGTCTTACTGCCAAAGTTATAATAAGCAAAGCAGTACAAAAATTGCACTCGTTATTTATGTCCACTTTGTATTACAATACAATGACTGTATTTAGTTTGTGAAATGGCACAGCATCTGGACACTATAATTCACAGAAAGCTTTGATAGAAGTTCAGTGCAAGGATGCCCATGGTGTTCTGTAGCCTGTTTCTTTTGATGTTTTACGCCATTTTCAATAAAGACAGCTGAAGTTTACGGTTAAAAAAAAATCAGTTGTCTCAGGTTTGTTAGTTGGAACCTCAACCAAAAAGTATATTTTCGACTTCACAATAATACATGCGTAGTTTAATAGTTTTTTTATGCAACAGGCCAAATCGAAGGTCTAAGAAACTATACACATTATCCAGCCTTGAAAATGGCTAATCATAGAACCATATTGTCCAGTGTAGTTTAGCAAGTTTTCAGGTGGCTACAATGACTCGATTTGGGAGGACATTTATGCATTATAAAATAACGAAAGAAAAAGTCACACAAACACATTCAGATGGGCAGAGGGGCAGATTCAGTAGTGATTTCTTTTGTGAAGATGTTAAAGTTTGTTTACAGCACTACAACTGAATTAGGAACAAAAACATCTTAATGTCTTCCTTTATGACTACTTGTACCTCACATGTATTTGGAGCTTTGAAGTTAGCAACATAAATCCATGTATTTGAGTTTATTTGTCATACTTGTGTAAGAAATGTAGCTCAAGTCTGATCTGACTAGAAATGTTGTGTTACTTTTCCCTTAGAGATGGGAGTGCTTGTTCAAATGACAGCTATGTTTATCAATTACAGACAGTGTTGCAACACTGGAAATTCAGGGTAAAACCCTGGTGGATTTACTATGCACTTTATTATCTTTTCTTTAAACATGTAATTTGTTTGTGGTTCAGTAAACAATAGTAACCATAGTGAAGATGAATCTGAGTTTAGAATGAGTATCTTTTATAAATCCAGCCAGTCAGAATGGTATAAAAGTCACATTCCTCCCTGTCTTCTGTTGCTGGGCTTTTTGCTGACTTACAGGACAGGAATGCATTGTGCGCTGGACTGGTTAATTTTCCCACACTGGCCCCCCTCATGTGCCTCATTTCCAATGTTGTTAGGTTATTATTCACTGATCAGACAAAGCAGAGCGTGTTTTTCTTTAATTTTCTTGTTTTGAAGAATAAAACAATGGAATTTTAGAGAAGAAAAATGCTGAAAATGTGCCAAACATATTTGTAAGAGTGTGTCAAATTATGACCACATTAGAGTAATGACATCATTTTGTTTGAATGGTACAATGAAATTTGTTGTGAGGAAAAAAAATTCAGAATGTAAGGGAACAAGGGGTACTGTTTTGGGAAAGCCAATAAAAAAAATCAATTTGTGTCACCATCTCTGCTTTTCCATTATTTTGCCTCATTTGCTCACATTAAAGACAAATGCTTAATATTGTGTTGCAGCTGGCATTAGTTCCAACATACTTATTGACAATAATATGAACTTGTTATATTTTGTGAAGTACATCATCCATTGCATTTGTGATTTTGTTCTGTTTTTGGTAGGATACATTCCCCATAACTTAAATATACGTTTTATGATCAGTGGTGAAGTACAGTTTTTAGGTACTTATACTTTACTTGAGTATTTCCATTTTATGATACTTTATACTTACTGTATTTTTTACCCCACACAATGGATCTAAAAGCTATAGTTGGTAGACACTTGGCTGATTATTGTATTTTGTAAACAAAACATATGAGCTTAAAACTTATGATGCATGGTTATAGAATTAACTACTTAGCTTGTGAAGTATATCAGAACAGCTCCACCCCAGCAAACTACAGTAAAATACTGCATAATTTACTGTTATTTTGCTTTTGATATTTTACACACATTTAGCTCATAATACTTCAATACTTTTACATAGCCTTTTACAAAAGCACTTACAATGGTGTATTGATATACTATTGTATCACTACTTTTGCCCAAGTGAAGGATCTGAATACCACTGCATACTGTATGATTACACATCATAGCCATCACTGGATAAAATAATTCATGTTTTTCAAAGGGTGAGTCCATCTTAGAACTTTTTTTTTTAACTGTCAAACTGATTCACTTATTCTTTTTGCTTTATGATAAGAGAGATTCTTTTGTCTTAGAAGCTATTTGTGTCTCTGCTAAATTTAGACCCCAGGATACAAATGGGCATGACACCAGTATATAGTGAGCTTTTTGTGGCTGTGTTCAGTATTTAGTTTTGAAAAAATATTGAATATCACATATTTGTGAGTTTGAGGGGAGCAACTTTAACTCAAACTGAAGTACTTCATGTCAGGAAAATGCCAACATTTTTATTGGGAGGAATAATCAATGTGAAGAAAAATGTACCAGTGTGTAAAAACTACATCATACTACCTTTGCTTACACTCCTACTTTTATAAGCCTGCCAAGGCGTTAGTATTTCTAGGCATTTATGTTAAATTATATACAATAAATTCACAAAGATGTAGAGTATGCAGTACAAACTGTCTTTATTGAAGGCCACATGTTTTATTTTAAATAGTACAAGACACAATGGTAGCAGGTAGGACCTGAACAACTGGAAGACTACGGTGAAATAACAAACCAAATTAATAATTTGAGTGACGAGCATCATGGTTACATAACAGATACAATCAATACAAACACTGTAGTATATCAGCCACTGTCATTTAGTTGAATTTGGCAACAAATGGTAAAGGAATGTCAATATCCATCTGTCTGTCACCTACTCTCACATATGGTTCCACATTTTTGCTTTTCTCCTTAAGTGTCTTAATGACAATGTTGTGGAAAGCATTAACACGTTTTACCAATAAATCAATCCAAGACTGGATGTCAGCTTGAAGCTGTTCAAAAGACACGTCAGGCAAAATATTCTGGAGTTTAGCTCTCACAGCTTTTAGATATTCTACAACAATTTTGTGGGCCTCTTCAACCTGCTTGGTAACATCAGCCAGGATACGAGAGTTGATGGCATCATTGTATACATCAGTCACAAACATAGAAAGCTTCTCTACATTCTGAGATTTAAGTATTTGGAGAAACTTCTCACTTTGTTCAGTGGTAAACTGCATAAATGCAGAGAATTTGTTAATGATATCTTCCAGCTGGATTTCCCTCAGTTTCCTAACAGTGGCAATCACTTGGTCCTGAATTTTCATCAAAGCTACAAACAAGTCATCAAGAAGTTCTCTTCCTCTGACAACATGGTTAGAGCCTGGAAGGGTGAATTCAATGGCTTGGAAATAATCAAGGGCTGCTCTAAACATGGAGGCAAAGTACTCTGGAACCTTTTGAACAGCATCCTCAGATACGTCCGCAACAAAAGCACTACACTTCTGGTAGACCTCAAGCCCAGACAGCCTCTGTTCATACCCAGGAATCTGGAACTTGGTTTCTTTCAGGAATTTAACAACAGCATCAAGAACAATTTTAACTTTCTTTTGGTACACTCTGAGGATCAAAATGGTCTTATCTGTGACAGTTATCTTAATATTATGATTTACTGCTACAAGGTTGTCAAAAGCCCACCTGAACACCATCTTACCCTGCTCTCTTGCCTGCTCAAAAGAAAGGCTTCTAGCAAATCTGTAGATTGTGTTATATGTCCTGACAGCAGGATCAGACACCATTTCCATGACAGTGGGCACCTGTTTCTTCAGGCCAAGCATCATCTCATATGGCATCTCCATGTTCCAGGTTGTCTGAAGGTTCAGCTTCTTAGAGTTTATCACAGACATCTTCAGACCCAAGATATCAATGTCGGTTGTTGGCTCAGACTGTGGGGAAAACATGAAACAAATATTATTAAAATATTAATACACTATTCACATTGAAATCACACACAAAGTTTATTAGTAGGCAAACAAGTAAGCAAAAGTTATCTTACCGGGTAGCGACCATAGAGTCTGGCTTTAACTTGTGCTGGGCGTTTAGTCTGCATTTGAAGTGCAATGAGTCCTGCAGATGGAGTGGACATGGAGACAACAATGCCTTCCTCTGGATTTCCAGTAATCTCCTGATAGATTTCCAAATTCAGGACAGGTAGATTGACCTTTGCTGAATTGGTGATGGAGGTATCCACATTTTCATAGCTTAAGGTGATGGTGCTGTCATGGTTTCCCTCAAGCATTGAATGTTTTACAGACAGGACAGAGGCCATTTTAAATCCACCGACTGTGTTCACATTGGTTTTGCCCTCAATCTTTCCAGTCAGAACCACAAATTCAGAGGTTGAGGAAGCATTGAGTGTGAGGAGAATGCTGTCCTGGTTAAGGATGCTGGCATCAGTTTTGAGCGTAACCATTGCGGTTTTCATAGAGAACTCATAGGTCAGATCACCCAGTACTGGGATCCTGATGCTCTGAATTTTGGGCAGGGTGATTTTTGGAAGAGTCAGCTTACTGAGGGCAGATGGAACATGCAGAGCAGGCATTGTGATGAGACTGACGTCGGGCAGGGGAATGGTGAATGTGGACATCTCAACATTCATCACTGGAACTTTGTAGGCAGGGACTGTAATGGTTTTGGGCAACTCAATGCTATACTTTTCATACTCTGCCTTTGCTTGGTCATAAGATGTAGCCAGAATGGCAGCAGTCTTATCCTTGCCGATAAGCACTTTCTTGTGCAGACTCTTGACATTGTTGTTAATGTAATTGATCACTGGATCCACATTAATGTCAATGGTGATCATCTCAGGGTTCTTCATGTACTTCAGCCTGGAGTTCATGTCAAATGTCTGCTGAGTTGTTGTCAGGAGGTAGCTCAGGCCAGTGTCTTCCCACAGAGAGTAGTCTTCCACTCCTCTCCACATACCAACAAATGGCACAGTTATTTCAGGAATGGTGATAGGCTCCTTGAGCACATCCAGATTTGCCACTCCGTTGATCTGGGAAAATATGTTAATTTCTCTGTCGCCATTATCCATGGTGAAGTAATGGGAGTATTTGTACTGGTTGAATCTAGCCCGACCTGTCCAGCTAGCCTGCTGCACTTCAGAGTTCAGGGTCAAAGAGATGTCATTCTGGAGATCCATCTTTCCAGACAACTTAAATGGAAGTGAAACCTTGACGTTCCCCTTGTTCTTGGTGTCAAACAAAAGCTCAGTAGGTGTGACCAAAGCAAGTGCAGAGTTTGAGAGAGTTCCCTCAACCTGTCCGGCTAGATCAGCACTGTGAGAGGCAGTGAAATCAATTTTCATGTCTCCAGCATTAGCCTGGAACTTGACATTTGCAATGCTGCCCTTCATGAAAGGTGTTTCTGTCTCAAACTTGGCATTAATAATTATGTGGCGGAAAATGCAGATTTCAGCATCCACACTTTGATTCAGTTTGAGGTGGTTGCTACCTGTTGCTCCAGTGAAAGTCACTTTGGCTGTGTGGAGATCCATGACCAGTTCCATGTCACTCTTGTGGGTTACCTCATCTGAGAAGTCCTGAACTGCATATTTTTCATTGGCCAGATTGTTAATGGTCAAACGGGCAGTGCCTGCCTCAATCTGGAGGACATTCTTTTGATTCATTGATGTTTCAGTGAAGGTGTTGAGGAATGGCATTTTGAGGTCATGTTTGTAGCCAGTCTCCACAGTGGCAGAAACTCCATTTTCAAGGGCAAAGAATGCATTGTTGACAAGCTCGGCAACATAGAGCTCAGTGTTGGCCTTTGCAGTAGTTTCAGAGGAAGCTTGAGCTGACAGGCCATAGAGAGTCATTGTTCCCTTGTGGTCAAGTGTGA
The DNA here is from genome assembly GCA_023631565.1 of Gymnocephalus cernua. Lineage (NCBI taxonomy): Eukaryota > Metazoa > Chordata > Actinopteri > Perciformes > Percidae > Gymnocephalus > Gymnocephalus cernua. The sequence goes on from CM042440.1 coordinate 9,249,841, forward strand.
AACATGACTGGTCAACTTTAATATTCTCAGAGATGGACAGGCGACTCATCTTGGGTGCAGCAAAATGGGCACTGGCATCCACATTGAGGTCAAGGCATTTCAAAGTAGATGTAGTCTGTGAGTTAAGGTTGATTTTGAACTCTGGTGTGACTGATGTAGTGGTGGTGTTTTCAAGGTCAGCAGTGGTCGTGTGTTTCAAATGAGGGGAGGTAACTCTGAACTCTCCGTAGAGTTTCCCAAAACACGGGATCATGGTTATATCTGCAACTTTCTTTTTCAACTCCATAGTGAATGTGTCATAATCAAAAGATTTGATTTTTTGGACCATCCTCATGAAATAGTCACTCATGTCATCAATCAGCTGTTTAAAGTTAAAGGAATACAGTTCATTCACAAGCTCCTGAACAGGTGCCATAACTCTTTTGAGCAAAGGCTGGATGTCAACTGACTTGAGAGCAGCAATTGCAGACTGCATCTTTTCCCTCACCTGATACTGCTTCATAATTTTAACAACCTCATCCATGATGGCCCCGATCATCTTCTCAACCTCATAGCTGGAGAGGATCTCTTCTATTTTGACATAAATTACATCAAAGTTGTTAGCAATGTTATGCTTCTTGATCCAAGCCATGATAGCATCCTTCATTGATTTCAGCACATTCATGACTTTGTCAGTTGGGAACTTGGCTGTCAAGTTGGTCATGGCATTTTCTATTGAGTTGAGAAACTTTCTTAGGTCTTGGACAAAGAGTGCGACGTCAAAGTTGTCAATGACCTCCTTCAGTTCAGCCACTTTGTTCTGAATTTTGGCACTGATCTCATACTTAGTGTTGAAGTCTTTCAGCATCTCAGTGCTGTGGTCCATCATTGTCATCATTTTGATCTTTACGTTTTCAATAACTGCAGGCAGATACTCAATGAATGGGATCTGGATGAAGTGGCTATCACTGTTCTTGTCATATTTCACAAATCCAGAGATGGCGTAATCTTGATTCGCGTCACTGAAGAGGGCAGTTGAAACAGCTCCTGACATCTCAATACCCATTCTCTCTGCATTGTTAAAGGCACTCATTTCTTGATCAAAAGTGTGCTTGTTTACTGTAGATGCCATTTTCAGTGTGACACTTTGCTCTTGGAGGCTCAGCATGCTGTTGAACTTGTTGTTCATATTAGTGATGATAGTGGTTTTCAGTTTATGGGTGGTTGAAGCTCTGTACTCAAAAGACTGTGTGAACAGAAGGGGTTCTGCTTTCAGGAGGAATTTGCTGTATAGTTCACCACTGAGCTCACCATACAGATACACTGCACCATTGGAGTTGAAAATAGCATCAATGTTCAGAGTGAAGGGTGCAGCAACAGTTTTGACTGTACTGTCCATACGAAGAACTGGCGAATTGAAGTTAGCCACATTATTGAATTTCATGGTCAGACCAGCAACCTCCATATCAGTGGTATGTGTCATTTGAGATCCCAGGAGTTTACCATTGGTATTGCACTTTGCAGAGAGGACCATGTCAACGAACTTGACTTCATAGGTGTGCTTTAGCTCTTCTTCTGAGAAGACTCCCATCATTGTTCCAGTCAGCTCCATATTGTAGGGCTCTGCCTTGAACTGGGCATCATTCACAAAGTTAATCTCCATGATCTTCAGGTCATTTTTCACAATAACCGAGGCAATAAAACGCTCCATGTTAACTGTGATGTCATGCATGTAGGAGTTCCGTTTGTCAAGGAAATTGTCAGTCTTGGAGTGAAGGGTGAAAGATCCCAACGTAAGAGACAGTGAGTGGGTATTTTCGGTTCTCATCTCCTTGAAAGATCCAACTATGTTGTTGGAGAGGATCAAGCCATCTTCATTCAGTCTGAGGTTCACTCTGTTTCTGGTGTTGATGTCAAAGAGGTTGCCCTTAAGGATGCCATTGAGATATACTTCTGTGCTTGCAATCTTCCCATCAACACTGAGCTCAGCCTTGTTCTCTTTAATGACTCCCTTAGTGGTGAGAGACATGGTAGCACCAGAGTTGTCAACTCCTCCGTGGAAAACATTCTCGAAGGTCATTGGGCTGTGCTGAGCAGTTGTTGTACAGCTAGTAGTCAGGCCATTCATGGTCAGGGCTAAGGTTGCCTTGTGAGAGGCAAGGCTTGAGAAGATGTTCAAGGAGGCATCAGCATTTATCTCCAGGCTGGTGGGGTTCATAGACCCAGTGAGCAAAGAGTAGGCACGGTTCACTGTGTCATCAGCTTGATTCTCTATCCTGAGGCTGGCCTGTCCTCCAGAGGCAGAGAACTCCATCTGGTTACGAATTATTCTCTCATCAGCCTTGGTCACAGAGTCAGACTGGATGGTAAGCTTGACATCTTTGTAGCTAAAGCTCATTTTGGTGGTGTGCTTGATGGGGTTAGTGTTCATGTTGGTGTTCGACTCAATCAAAAGTTCCTCATTTGCATATGATGCCTTGATCTTGTTTGAAACCTTGAGGATTTCAGAGTTCACCCTCAGTGTACTCTCCAGTTTAGCTTCTTTCTTTGCTGGCTCAACAGAGAAGGTATGTAGATAAGTAGTGCTAGCAGTCATGGGTCCAACAGACACACTTCCATCTGTGTTGATATCTCCAGAGAGCATGTTTGAATCTAGCGTGACCTGGGTGGTAATAGTCAGAGAAGTCTCCAGACCCACAGGGGCTCTGGCATAGATGTTATAACTTCCTGTTGACATTACTTTGTCTGTGACAGCAATGGTTTCCAGCACATTAAAACCTGTGTTCATGAGCATGTGGTTCAGGGACGCATCAATGGTCAGTTTCATTGTTTTCTCTGGTGTGTCAGTGATTTTTGTAGCTCCTTTAAAACAGACAAAACAGTAATATTTGAATCAGTATCACATTTTATGTTGTTTCTCTATAGATAAATAACAAATGTATAATTATTCTAATTAAAGACAAGAATAAAGATTAAATTACCCTCAGTTGAAAAGGAGAGAAGTTTCATTGGGCTGTCAGCCATGACACTGAACTTGGCCAAGTAGCTCGGAGACTCTGCAGTATTGTTACCAGCAGACACAGTTGCCTCCCAGTTATAATAGTTGCTGTTGACCTTGGCATATGCTTCCACCATTCCCATCAGAGGCAGAGTGAGATCATATTCAGAAGGGATGATGAAATCGATTTGGATCTCCTTTGAGGCAAACTCCATGCCCAGCTGAGGCATTGAGATGTGTGGGGTGTTGAATGAAGGTATCATTAGCTCCTCAGATGATTTGCCTCCAAGAGGCAGAGGGACAGTGATGGTGAAACGGTCCTGGTTGAACTGGTACCTAAATGTGCTATCACTGGTGAAAGGATAAAATCAGAAAATGTATTATGTAATTCAAAGCAGACATCCAACTGGTCACTACATGTTGTGAAACATAGTAATTATTATTTTTAAATGTGGGGTATACTTACAAGTTCATGAATAGGTTTTCAGGCATGGAGGGCATTTCAATACTTGCAATTCCACTCCTCAAAGTCTCAACATAGGGAACATCAGCTGAGATCTTGTCCATCCAGATATCACTGGCCTGATGTAGAAATCACCACATTTGTCATGCTTTAGTCCAGAGGAACTATAACTAAGTCAAGGTCTGCTAAAATAGTTGTAATGATTATATTATCTTCACCTCAACTGCCTTGTTGAAGATATGACGCAGTTTCATGTCAGTCTTGACAACCTGCTGGTCCACAATATCCTCCGCAAACTGCCTGAGCCAGGCCTGGAGGGCTTCAGTGTAAGGCACCAGGATCTTAGTATCAGCATTCATGTTGGACTTCAGATGAACCTCAGCATGGTCTTCGCCTTAGATACAAAGCATTTAGCATTTTACTTTTACATTTGAGACAGAGTTTGAGAGAAATGCCTGAAATCATCAATCTTTGAAGTCCATTAGCAGTATATTCGTAAACACACATACCATATTTGAATGTGATTGCCTGAATGGAGGAGGTCTCTGGGAGCTTGACATCACTTTTGATTTCCATGGTGAGTCCATCAGCATTGCTCATTGTAGCAGTGATGGCGGCATCAGTCTTGAGTGAGGGGACCAACAGCTGAACCTGCAGCATGCCATCAGTCATGGCCTGGAGTCTGTGATTAATAAAAAAAACATGATCAAGTCAATGCCTGTGTATAATTATTTTTAGCTGTTGTGTAAATGTGGATATGGGGCATGTTACAGTACATAGCACTAAGTCAGATATATTATTTATTGACAGTATGTTAAAGAAAAGATTTTTGTTTTTTGTTGACTCACTTGGCACGGCCAATCAGAGAGAGCTGGGACACGTTCTTGTTGGAGATCTCAAGGGTAATGGATTTGCCTTTGGCACTGCTGTCGGTCAAGCCAACCTTAATGCCGGCCTCGACATCAAAGTCAGGCACCTGGATTTGTGTGGTAAAGACATTCCTGTTCCTGTTGTACTTCATGGTGGCTGTAGCCTCAGTAGGCTGAGCACCTAAAGTTAGAGAAAGTATAACTTGATTACTCATGTATGTAACCATATTAAATGAAAAAAGTGGTTGTGGCACAGAAAGACTTCAATCATTACGAATGTTTTTTTCTCTCTAAATAAGATGTTCATACCCTCAGCTCTCAGGGCCAACTGCAAATAATCAACCTTCTGGCGGTCGTCATTTCCTTCGCTGAGGAGTTTGTAGGCAATGGTGGCTGTGTACTCAGAGACCTCTTTAGATGGCTTAATGTCCAAGGTGAACCTAGGGGGAAAAGAACAACGTTGAACTCTCTCAAATCTTCTATGATATTGTAAAAACACAAGAACAAAATTTTTTTAAGTATTTGTATTTCAAACTTTGACTAATTCTACTGTGACTAACAGTGTTTTTGTCCATACTGAATGGCATACCAGTACATGTACACGACTGAAATATGTCACACTACAGAGGCGAGACACCATTAAATTACCATTTCCTCGTGACTGAAAGAATAATAATCATTCAGTATGTTGCATTCACTGATATTAAAATTAACAAAATAATCACAGATTCTTCAAAGAAAAACTTACTTAGACTCTCCATTCAGGGGGAAGTAAGGAACAGCAGTCTTATCACCAGTGTTTGCACGGAGTGTTTTGGTGCAGTATCTGACTCCAGAGAAGAGAGTTCTGCAGTCTGCGTCACCCTCTTTGTGTGGGATCACAGCTGCCTGACCAGCACCCACAATCAGCACTTTATTGCTATTTCAAAGAAAAAACAGCCACATCAGTTTCCATATTCTAATAACTTTGTTAAACATGCTGTAATAAAGATTGCCATCTACTACTAAAGCATATATCATTTATCAAATATAATTTCTGAATGTTATTTTTTACCTGATGCTCAAGAGCTTTGTGGTGCCCTGTGGGGTGGGGATGGACAGCTTGACCTGGTTCTGTTCCATGGTGATCTTGGCATTGAGCGTGCTCTCATGGTACATGTTGGTGTGCATCTCAACAGCAGATACAACAAATTCAGGGACATGGACTCCCATCTGAGTCACAAACTCAACTCCAATAGAGGGTGTGAACAGCAGCTCATTCTGTGCACAAAAACAGATCACATGAAATTAAATTAGTTGCAAAGTAAAAAAAAAAAAGACACTTCTACTATAGTACAACTATTATGACAGTCTATTATACTATTTATATTGAATTATTATTGTCATATATTTTAATAAAACTTTGCAGGACATTTGAGGAAGTACATCAATGAAATAGCAAAAGATAGAAAATCTACCATGTTTGGAGCCATGCGAAGGCCTCCCTTTGCTCCAGGAGTGAAGGTGCCAGACAGAGAAAATGTCAGAGGCAAGCCAGATGCTGTTGGCATGATGAATTTGTTGTCCATGAAGATGTAATGGGCGAAGATTTCATTGTCAGTGCTGGACATCAGTTTAGCCACAACCTGATAAAAAAAATCAATGGTCACTTTTGAATTATCTCTCACCATGGTACAGAAAAAAACAGGCACTATATTAAATAGATAACAGGAGTTCAGAAGAGTACCTGGGTAGGAATGGTCCTCATGAAAATCTCTGCATACATCTTTGCGTTATCAACAAGGGACTTCAGCTCGTTTCCCTTGATGTAGCCAAGCTCAGCTCCCATGATCTTCAGGTAGGCCACGGCCTCTGGGGACTCTTGACTCTGCAGATCCTTTACCAGCTTGTTGAAGTTGCGAACAATTTCTCTTACAAGATTTTCGGGAATCTTAGGAAAAAGTTGTATTAGTTTTGGTGGTATCAGTGGAAATGATTAACATAACTTATACTCAGAGAGGGTTTAACAGAAATAATAACACACAAGATATACCTTTTGTCCTTCTTTGTCCAGGGGAGAAACCCATTTCTCCAGTTCTTCTTTCATCTTTGGTGGTATCTTGTCTAAAGTCCAGTACAGAGTCTTGGCCAAAGTGTCAGGGAAGAACCCGGTCTTTCCAAACAAAGCATCAATGGTTGGCTCAAAGCCCCTTCCTTCCATGCCAATCTATCAGAAAAAATAAAACAATTAGATTAAAAAACAGTGTGGGTTTAGTGTGTTAAAGCATGAATTTGAGCCAAACAATTATCTTACATATGCTATTAAGTTTTAATTTCAGGGACAGATGGGTAGAGCCGGCCAAATTGACCGAAAAAGTCCAACGCAGCAAATAATATTAAGAAGAAGAATAAGACATATGAATGACATTTACTGCTGCTAGTGTTTACAGTAAGTGTAAAACTACAATTTGAAACAGCAACAAATTACTGATTATAGTACGTATACTTTAGTACTACATACCTCCCAAAGATCCATGTTAAAACCAAAAGCTTTTAGGGTAGTTTCCAGCATCATCTCCCTAGGTAACTGGCTACTGGGATCGAAGACAATGTTGCCCTGAATGGCGGCCTGCATGCTCTCATGTGCCATGCCAAGATTGTAGTTGCGGGACTTCTTGGTGTAATCGCTGTGTGTGGCGACGCTGACGTCAGTGTCCTGCAGGGCATCCTTTATCTTCTGACCGAGCCTGGGGTAATAATAACATGTAAAAACAAATCAGCTGAATATAAAAAGGTAGGTGGTTAAATCAGAACAGTATTTCCATGAAATAAAGCATAAATTGTGTTGATAGTTGAATGGCGCTCCAATCTTACTTCTGGGTCTCTGAATCAGTGGAGGAAATGATATTGTAGACGTGGGAGGTCACAAAGGCCTTGATCTGCATGTTCTGCTCCTGCTTAAGCAGCTTTTTTACCATCTCAATGTCACTGTCCTGGGGATTCCTCATCAGAATCAAGTATGCTGCCAGGCGCTTCTGCACAGCACCCTTGGGGTACTGGCAGACTCTCTGGAGGTTAGCTCGAACCTGGATAGAAAAACAACAGTGACATGTTTGTTATTGTGGAAACTCCATCACACAACATCATCAAACTGTGAATCTAGGATAAAGTTCATTTGTGGAGGGGGATGTTAGTTACCTCATCTGTCGCAGACATGCGTCTGAAAGCCTGGATGGCAGCCAGCTGCACAGACAGTGTGGTTGCAGGCTGTCTCATGCACTTCACCAGGGTGGTCTTTATTGCAGCGTCAGCAGCCTCCATTGCATCTCCCATGTTACCAACAACCTGGATGGAATAGTATTAACAGTTGGAAAAAAACATCAAAGTGGAAGTTATGGTAGTGGTAGTAATATGTTTTTAAGCTGTCTATCTTCACAGCTGGTTACCTACCCTCAATGTCAGGAAGGTCAGATCTTTCTCCCCAGCGCAGTCTGCGCCAAGGAGGGAAGTCATGTACTCAGAGACTGCAGTGATCTCGGGGGTCACGCCCTCAGCCTGATACAGTCTAATGACAAAGTGAGACATTAGTAATTAATTTACAGCAGCAACCACCACTCACTTCTACAGCATTGTGGAAAACCTTCTTCAGATTCAAAAAAGGATATGTAGCTTTACTTACTTCCTGACTGCATTGCTCAGGGCATACATGATGGGTTTGCTCTGCTTGTACTGAGCCATTGCCAGCATGTCCTTTACCATGAGGCGGGAGGGGTTAGGCAGCAGTCCCAGGGCGTAGACAGCAGCATCAACCTCCAGAGCAGCATCGTTAAAGGTCCTGAGAATTTTCAGCATGGCGCTGGTGCACTCTGGGGTGCCGCACTGAGCCAGAGCTTGCCATGTCAGAGATTGGGACATGTCCATCATCTCAACAGTAGCAGATCCCAGGACGTCAACCTTCAGGCCACGCAGCTCAGACACCAGTTTGTGAAAGAGGCTGGCACGCTCCTCACCCTGAGTGGTCTGTGACAGGGTGTTCAGCTGCTGCATGGTGGCAATGGCAGCATCTTTGGTCTGCACTGGGGACTTTTCGTCAGCAACATCCATGGCCAAGGCCTTGATGTTGTTCTCATCTGAAAAAATATATATCACAAACAATGAGAAAATGCTGCAAATTTGACACATTTGCCACACTAAGCAATTTTTAAAACAGAAACACTCACTGCGGTCAAAGATTCTGTCATTGATCTTGGCGGTCTCTCTCAGAGTCACAGTCTGCTTCACCAGAGTAGAAATTCCATATTCATTCCTGTTTGCAGAAGAGATGAGACAATTTCACACATTGGTAATAACAGGGAATAATTACACCTCCCAAAAGTCGTATTTTTCTAAGGCATATATATGTCAAGAAAGTCCCTAAATTGGGCACAAATAATGAAACAAACCTACAATTCACATTTGTAACAGTTTTGCTCTTGAGAATTGGAAGATAGGGCACGCTGTACACTAGAAATAGATCACTCTTCTATTATTTAGTGGATTCTTCATTGTTTTAAAACTTACTGGTGGGAGAGGGGTAGGAAGATGTGTTTCTCTGTGCAGGTTCCACTAGTCATGTGCTTCTTCTGGTTGTCAAACTTGTAGTTGCAAGTCTGGGTGCTGCTAATCATCTTGGACAGAGGGTAGTTCTAATGGTAGACACACAACATCAATGTTTTTGTTTTTTGATTATGAAAAAGAGCAGAAAGGGAAGGAAATAGCATGTTGAAGATCAATTTGATGTTTTCATTTTCAGTTTCACATGCTGGTGCTTTTAGTGTTTCTTTTCTGTACTGTTCTGTTTTTGTTTTCTCTTTCTAAAAGGCAATCCATCAGTGGATTTATACTGTGGAAATATAGCTTCTTTTTAATTGATATTATGCTATTAAATAATGTAGGCTACACAATCTCTTGGCTTTAGTTCGTGATGGTGACAGTGCGAGGTAGTTGCTTAATCTCTTACCATGCCAGTGATGAGTGCCAGGGGACTAGTGACCTGCTTGCGGGCAAAGAAAAAGTCACATTTGGAAAGATCCCTGCTGACAGTCACATCGGTGGCGATGTCCTCTCTGGCGTTGACGCTGAAGTCGGTGGGGCACACTCCATGCACGGTGGACTGAAAATGATGAGAGGCATCATCAATACCAAGGAGGTTGGAAACAATGAAAAAAAAAAAGAATTGCAAAACAGGATAAACGTGCTTTTTGTCCTTTAGCAACCTCCATAAATCTGATTATCAATTCTTCTGAATGATTACCCCCCGTTATGAGAGCTGGTGATGGCATTAGCAAGATAAACTTATCTAGGACTTTGACCTGCAGCTGAAGAATGTCATTTCACGAACATCGTGTTACAGGAGTGTATTTATCACCTGTGACTGGTACAGCTTATCTACTCATTGTGCAACGTTTTTTTTTTATCTTTGCATGAGTCTACACCATGATTAGAATCAAGATCTATATGGCGACACTGGCCTAAATTGATTGGCAACTGCTTTAAATACTGACAAAAAAAAAAAAGACCACAAAACAGTGAGGGGAGCTACCATTTTGTTGTTCTTCTCCTCTTCCATTACTGGCACGATGAGAGCAGAGACGATTCCCCTCTTGATGTTCAGGATGTTGATGGGCTCATCATCCTCGGGGTAGAGTCTGACATCAGTCTGTCCTTCGACTGTGATCTTCAAGGGGTTCCTGTTGACGTGGATAGATCATCATTTACAACCTGCCATTTATATCATCCTTTTCTTCAATTTTAGCCACTTTTCTAATCATACAGTCCTTAATTTTATAACTAAATAATACAGCAGAATATTAAATCTTTGCTGTATTACACAACTTACTTGGCCATGGCAGCTTTAAAAGCCTGAGCTTCCTCAGCAGGACGATACACTGGGTTTCCTTCTGTGTCCACACCAGAGATCTCGCTCAGAGAGCACTCTGCTGTGCGGATGATGAAGCTACAGGTCTGGGGCACTTCAACCTCAACCTGTGCAGCAGAGTAAACATTTTTTTTAGTACTACTGTTTGTTTTCTATTCTATTCAGGGATACACGCCTGTTGTGCTTGCAGAAATAATCTAGGTTGTGTGACATACTTTGCAGGAGACTTTGGGTCCACTCTTATTGTCGGTAGCTCCATTCACGCCGTTAAATGTCTCAGCTTCGTAGTTGTACACAAACCGCCGGAAGTTCCTGAATCTTTTGGCCACTAAAAAATATTTATAACATCATTAATATTATAACTGTGCATCTTTTTACACTTATATAAGAAATTCTCAGACTTTATATATCTTGAAATACTCAAATACTAAGAAAACACAATCAATAATTACTGACAGGTGGGCTCATTAGTAAGCATTCAAAGGTGTATTTATCAAGTATAAACACATCTTATAATAATTTATGAAAACAATGTTAAGATTGATAAAGCAACTCACATAAGCAAACCGGAGACTGTTCCTCAACACTTCCCACATCTTGCTCTGTAAAGGATGAAAAACTGTGTTTGCTTGACATTTTGAAAAAGCCACAAGCTGCTATAACAGCTGAGAACAATGAAATACTTAATTAAATAAAAGCTGTATTTGTAAGTATAATTAAATCATCATTAAGCATTTTTTTTAGCTCATTTAAAAAGGCTTTTAATAGCATCACAGCTAACACAAATAGTATGACAAAATGAATGCTTGAGTACCAAACAAGCAATCAAATATTGCCGCATACATAAACAGCAAAATCTTAAAAGGAAATTATCAGGTTTTTTTGTTAAATACCAAGCAATAAACATCCACTAACCATTTTCTCTCAAATTTAGAGAGATTTATTTAGTTATGAGGACAATGCACATTAGTCAACATTTCTGTAAATGTGCCAGTGTTAGCCAGCCGGCTGCTTTTCAACAGTTTTCAATAGATTTACACTTAAAATTGTATAACTATATACTTAAATTCTATTAGCTTCAAAATAAAAACACAATACTTACGGGCTAGTGTGTATGTGACCAGCAGCAGCAAAAGGCAGAGCTTGGTACCCCCCATGATGGGATAAGTATAGCTCCTGAATGCCTTAAGGTAAGAAGAGTTCTTCTCTTTCTGTGAAGCCCAATTCTTATACTCTCGACCCTTGGCTTTTATAGTTCTCTCTCTATGTCATACTGTTTGTGATCACCAGGACTTGCAAATGTGTTGCCCTGGTTCCAAAGTCTAAGCAGTCCTTGTGGCAGGCCAAAGGTCAAAACATTTCACAAACTAAGACTTGACTGTCAGCACTGGGTGGGGGTGTTGTATGTGATTACAGTATGTTACATTACCTCTTCAGCTTTTGTTTTTTCCTTTGGGTTTGTTTTTTCTCTCAGGACATTAGGCTGATCCTTAGGTCCTTTTAATGGAGAAATAAGTATATTAGTGTTTATCGTTTATCTCTATATCCAAAAAACATTTGCAATCAGTTCAATGTCATATAATAGCTCATATATCCTGAATCACTCACTTTGATTGCTTGTTTGTAGTGCTCAAAGGGCAATACACAAATAAACTAATTTGGCTGTATCTTTGGCTGTATCAGCAAAGTAAGGGGATTACTTAATTGGGAACTATGCCCATTTTCAAACTTCATACATGTTATTCCTATGGTCTGAGACAGTCCAACAATATTAGTGAGTTTTTCGTTAGTGCTAAAACTCAAATTTGTGATGTCATCAAGTAAAAAAGTGCTGCTACATAGACATACATAGAAATATAGAAAGATAGATGTAGAAAGATGTAATAGATGACACTGAAAGCACACAGTAGAACACTACAATAGAATAAAGCTCATACATAAAAAAAAATAAAAAAACATTCTGTGGGTATACAAAATCAGTCTCTTATTTATTGTCTACAGAGCAGCTCCATACTTTATACCTGATGACATCACAAGTTGGAGACTTACTTCTGTGGTTTCTAGCTTTGTGAGAGAGTAGTTCATGTTCACAAATATTAATTGAACTTTCCTAGGCCATGGAAATAACATATTTTTAATGTAGGTGGTGTTCCCCCAAAATTCATTCTAAATGTTCATAAAACTTTTGTCTTTAAGTCAAGTGCTTAGTTTTGACAATTTCAGAGATGTGATTTAATGTTGAAAGACACCAGGAACTTTAAAATGAAGTACTCTGCCGGTCTTTATGGATTTTTAGCACAAAGGTTACACTATAGTGTCCTTTCTGAACATTTACAAAGAAGGCCTTTTACAGAAAGTAAGCCTTTGCCCCATGACTGCCCAACAATATGAATCATATTCACGCAGAATCGAAACCTGAGCCACCTGCTGGTTTTGTTACAGCACTTGGAGAGTTTTATTACCGCTGTATTAGAGTATGTCTTAAAGCTGTAGCACATACTATGATCTTGTATGATCTGGTTTAGGCCTTTTCATGCCATGCTGATCATCAGATTTAAAAATTTGTGCACACACAATATCATATTGTATTTTAGCATTATAAGCACAAGCGTAACAGATAACAATAATGGCTGCATTCCATTGATGTGTGCCAGTTCTTCAGCTCTGGTACAGTGCATTGTGTCAATGTTATTAATGTGATATGCTTTTCCTGCTATGACAAGTCAAAATGTCTCCCATGAACAAGGCCTATTACAATGAATATACTCATTAGAAGCAGTGGTGGAATGTAACTAAGTACATTTACTCATGTAGCCTACTGTACGTTACTTGAGTATTTCAAAGTGAAATGTTTTACTTTTTACTCTACTGCATTTATCTTACACCTCAAATTCGTAGATTCATTGTTTAAGTCGTTTTCATACAAAAATGACAAACATTTCATGACTTCAGCCTCTCCAATGTAAAGACTTGTTGTTTTCCTTGTCTTTCATTACAGTAAACTGAATAATTTTGTTCTGTTGGTCAGACAGACATTTGGAGGCTCCACCTCAACCAACCACAAGAGTAAAATGCTGCTTGAACATTTAAGGGCCAGTGTGTAACGTGTTTAGTTGTCAATTATCAAAATCTGTGGTATTGGTACTTTTACTGAAATAAGAAAATGAATACTTCCTCCGTCACTGATAAGCAACAAACATATACATACATAAGATCACTCTCTAGGAGATAGTTAAAGTCTAATTTGATGGAAACTACATGAATGTCTTTGTCAAGTTCAGGCTTATGTTATATATATTCAGAAGTAGGCCTCTAGTATGCTTGGCTTAATAACTTCAATTGTCTGAGACACTGTTCTACAATGTTAGATTTACCATAATGAAAAGGTAAATTGAGCCAATGCCCTCCGAAACAGTGGATTTACTGTTACAGTCAAAGAATACATTTGTCTGTTAATGTTGCTGATAAAAAAAGACAAATGTCTGAACATCCTTGGTTCACCTTTCACCTCCTAAAAAAAGGTCTGTAACAGCTGTCTGTAACAGCTGTGTGATCGACTTTACAACAGAGGTGAACTCAAGATAGGTTAATCAGTCAGAAGAAGACAGACTAAAGTTGCTGAGTCACAACAGCACTGAGTACAGTGATTACAGTCAGTATGTACAAAATGACATCATTGGGCTTGGAACAAATGGCCATAATTAAACGTTACATTAATACAAAGAAAATGTGGGACAAATAAAAGAGCAATTAGAAATCTGTGCTGAAATTATCCTGTTCTAGGGTTGTTGTGATGTACAAGCATTTTCAATGTTTAATTAACCAGAGACAGAAATAATATAGAGGTGGTCAAATAAACTAAAATATCCATAGATCTCACAGATGTCTTGTAAAACCTTTTCTTAAATAATACATGATTGATTTCAATTTACAATAGTAAATTAGTAACTAAGTGTAAATATAACACAGAGTCAATCTGAAACAGTGGATCTAAGATCAATCAGAATTGCATTTGACACTTTCTGTCACGTAAAAACATGACCCACAAATATGGATCAATAAATATAGCACATTTTTGCCACCCCTGTGTCTGAGGACTTTTGAGCTCCGGTTCAAAGTTTGTTCTGTGAAGCTGATCATCTGCTGTATGTCGCTCAATTGTGTTGTGAAAGGAGTCACACCAGATCAATATGGTTCAATACACGTGGTGTCATTGTATGGCTACAATGGTCGTCAAAACTAATGATGTATAATACAAAAACACACCAAGCAGCTAAACAACAGATTAGTAAAGTGAAGCAATAACATGGAGGTGCAAACAATATTACAAACATTAAAAAAGTAAGCAAAGTCAGCAGAAAAGTGGGATTGATTACATAATAACTAAAAGAGCTTAAACATAAATTAGCACTATAAGAGTGAGTTTTGGAAGATCATTTTTACATCTTAAAATGCAAGTCATCCCAAAGTCAATACGACCGGATTGCGTCTCGCTTGTAATCTGTGTTTGGACATGCTTTGGACCCTGACAGGATTAGTTGGAGCCAGACCCATCATTGCTTTTAAGGTGCAAAATAAACTCACCTCTGTAACTGTGGTGATACAGTCTTGATGATGTAGTAGGTGTTATGCTAGATATGATCATTCACACTTTATATCATCCTGGCTACACTACTGAAATTCCCTTTTCACGTGACTCAGCAAGTCGCTAGGAGTGTGAATCTTCAATGGTGTTGCAAATATCCTGTCAACATTTCGAATCGATTCGATATCACGATGCATCACGATGCGCCACCTCCTCAATGTTATTATATGTTGCTACAAAAGGTTTTCATCAACAAATTCAAGCAATCAGATATATATGAACTGTCCTTTTTATTGTATCTGCTCTTAAAAAAGACACTTCCCGAATGTAGGGAGTCTGAACACAGCACACAACAGACAAAAGGCACACAAAAAATAGAAGCGACTGGAAAATCAACAAGTTACATCATTAGGCAATAATCAATTATGGTCTGTCACTGCATCGATGCAGAATCGTCCAGGTCCGCATCGCGATGCATTGATTAATTTCAACATCCCTATAAGTCGATCCTGGACTGTCTACAACCAGAACGCTGCTGCAAGGCTGTTGACCAGGTCCAGCAGGACGACAGGCTTCCTATCAAGTTCATCTGAACTGCTCCATCATTATTATCGCACTCGATGAAAAACAAAAAAAGGTGGCCGGGCCTTTGAAGTGGTGCCTCTGACACTGGGGGACGCACTTCCTATCTGTGGTCTCTGTTGGCACTTTTACAAAGCAACTGAAGGCTCACCTGTTTAAACTGGCTTTTGTCTCGTTTAAAAAATGTTAAATTAATATTGTTATATTTTTATTTCCATTGTTATTTTATTCTTTTTGCTTGTTCATTTTACTATTAACATGTCTTATTTTTAACAATGTTCCTCTTGTTAAGCACTTTGTGACCTTGTCTGTAAAAGGTATATTAACTTATCATTAATATTATTTCAGTAGAACCTTTATGGTATTATCATCTAGCATCTTCAGATATACTATACAAAAATAATGTGATATAAATGATTGGTAAGTGATTAAAGCAATTCAGCTGGCATTATAAAAGTCTTTCATACCGGATTTTGAAAAGGAAAGAGATAATGCATCTAATAATAATCTGCATGGCGCTCTTCAGAAGCTGGTCCTGCTGGAGTTAAGATGAAGTACATTGACTAGTATTTTTTCACATTTGAGTTATTTCAACGTTGTGATATTAAGAGCTAACGTTACAGTCCCAGTAACTTGTAATAATAGCTGAATGTTTTCTTTAATTTCAGTAAGTTTAACTTAAGATAACCATGTTAACCAAACAAGTAGTTGCTGTGGTCACGCTAGTTAAAGTAACATTACAGACAGCGTCTCTAAAGGTCCATACAAACCAGGCTGATAATCGGCTGTCAGACAGTCTGGCGAGGTCAGTGATTCAAGTCTGTTCGGTGTGTTTTGTGCCGAGCTGTCGGCCTTCATTTTGGCCAACCTGACCTGCTCAGTTGGAGACAGGGCAGTCCGGACTAAGCCAGAAATGGCGAGTGATTTCATTAACATCACAGTTGGGAAAGACTATAGAACTGATATTTACGGAAAGATTAACACACTTTTTAGAAAGTAAGACCTTTTTTTCAAATTATCAAAGTGGATTTCGTAAAGGAAGTGGAAGATAACTTGCACAAGTAAAAATGTGCATTTCCAATTGCCAACAAGCCTTTTATAATACCATATCTAATATATTCACAGACAGCTTGAAGCTTTAATTAGTACTTGTGTGTGTGTTTCTGGAATACTCTCCAGCAGAGCGTGTGAGAAATGAATTGCATGATGTCAAAGGGACTACCTTGCAGTTACCACTTTTTACCATTAGAACATTGTAATTATAATTCCATTGTTAGCTTAAAACATGACGCCTTAAACGTATCGCAATATGAATGGCTCTCAGATGTGCCTCTCCTTAGAATTTTGCTTGTGCATATCCAGTATTGCATTGTGGTGAATCGCCAGTCTTTAGCTGTAATCAACGGTAACATTTACAATAGACAGTGGACTTTTTTTATTTCACGTAACAGGAAATTCACAGCTGTAATTAATAACATTAATACTGCCTCCATTCCATTCCTTCCATTTGAGTGAACAACCTGCCAGTGAGCTAGCATGTTCAATACCAGGTCCCTGGTAAATGGAATTCAATTATTATTTATGTTATTACTGTTATAACATCTGTGCTTTTCCTTCTTTGGCATGTCTGACATATGGCAGCGTCCAGCACATTAGAACCATAACCATAGAGCTTTGTCCCAATCAGGTCAGTGCTTAATAACAGAACATATAGGCTAATGCTGTCTCCTGTGCTCCTCTCACCTGTACTTTAAATTGGCATAACTGGGTATTGCAAAATTAATTGCAAGGCGTTGAGCATACTGTTGTGATAGTGTTTGCACAGGCAGTTCTGTGGTTTTTCCAGTTGTTTGGGTGTGAGTAAGTTCTTCAAAGTGCTTGAAAGCATTACTCAACTATTAAAGGAATGCATATCTAAGCAGTCTCTCATCCAAATTTTACTTGCCAAGTGTGAAGAATGGTCTTTGACCTAGGGTTTTATATATAGCATATAATAAAGCTGTTGAAACCATGGAATAAAAGTCAACATGTCATTAGTGAGTGATGGACCAATATACTGTAGTTAGACTTTTAGCTTGAATGATGTCCAATTGAGCAGCAGATAACCCTGCCTTAAGGAAAACATCTTTGCAGTTTCCTTGCTTTGGAGAATGTGGTTGTGAACAATGTGGTTGTGGCAGCTCCTCTAACACCAAATCAGGGTGTGCATCAGATGGAGCAAGTAGAGCCTGGTAAACATGTTGTTGAGTTATCTTATGTGTTGCTCTTGTCAGTTAATAAATAATTGTACACATCTGTGTATGTGTGTGTGTGTGTGTGTGTGTGTGTGTGTGTGTGTGTGTGTGTGTGTGTGTGTGTTTGTGTGTGTGTGTGTGTGTGTGTGTGTCTGTCTGTCTGTCTGTTGGCAAAAATCTGACTTTAGAAATGGCATAATTGATAATAAACCAGTATTAGTTGGTCCAGCTTTTCAGTGTTTAGCTTCCAGAATGCATCATACATGTTGGGGCTGGTTTAGGTTTTAATGTCATACATAACATTACATAACAGCTGGCATGCTTTAGGCATGTAACTAAAGCAATATCACAATATGTGTTCCCTAAGTATGTATGTGCTTAAAAAGTCTAGGAATTGCTTGCATAGACTGTATGTGAAACTTTATTCTAAGTGCGCGTTTAATTACACTCGCAGAGGGCAGCACCCTGAAAAACACTGTCACGCATATTACTGACTGGTATCTTCTTGTACAGTGTATCTTCATGAACTAGTTGATAACATGTTCCAGTACTGTTAAGGAGAGACAATCGTGGATCAAAGGTTTCAGTCTCTGACAATGTTTGTCAAACGTTCTATCAGGGGTTCAGCTGACCTTGCCTAGATTTACTTTACTTTATCTAAAAAATATTTTATATATTTAGACTATATTGAAAGAACTAAACAAATGCTGCTGCATACCATATTTTATACCAGCTGAAACCAAAACGCTAGCTAGGTTAATAGTTTGTCTTTATAAAACTGCAGGGCCATAAGACAGGCAGCCACATTGACCACAGTGGGATATACACTAGATAAGAGACATAATTCTTTTTTCTTAGATTGGAAACAATAATTTGCCTCAGATTGATGTGAAATGCGTTCATTTCCCACAAATGGTTGGATAGCTAAAAGCTGTGTTATATGCGTAACCCAATCTGCTGGTAATCAATGCATGCATGCATGCATTTCTGCCATTCAGGGTTTTACCAAATGATCAATCAACATTTGTCAATGTTTTTATAAAACTAGAGGACAATAAGACAGGACACATTGACCACTCTGGCATATAGTTAGCAACCCCAGCCCCAACAAACACAAAAGTTCCAGTCTAGTTTTGGTACTGATTAATTCACCAACATGTGGACTGTTACAGTGACCCCCTCTGGTTGCTAATAGACATTGCATTTGTGCATCTATTGGCTTGTTCATGAATTTCCAATGTACAGAGAACAAATGTGCCAATTTAAGAGATGAGAAAGTTGTCATGCTCTGCTTTCCTGTTTAGATTGGGGTCCATGTAATTAGAATTAGTTTTTAATTTGTCTTTTTTTGTAGAAAACACAGCTATTTTTCATGTGGCAGAGATATTTGTACAGTGTCTCTGCTTAATCACTTCACTCACAACCTTGTATGCTGCCTGGCAGTTACTGACATTTGACCTTACAGATAGAAATCTTCAATGATGAGGTGGCAGTATCTAATAAATGGATGCTGGGCTTTTGTTTGTTCATCAAAACAACAGTGTCAGAGGGATAGGCTGCCACAGATTTAACAATGTTCGGATACATTTTAACTTTATTTTTTTGAATTATAAACCTTGTTTTTACATGCAAATGAACATGTGTGTTAAAGACAAGACACTAGTATGCCTATATACTAAATTATAGTGTATAAAAACCTAACCCAGTTTAATTAAATTATATTGTCATCTTACTTAAAGATATAATGAAATATAGTATTGTCATTCCAAGATAGTGCAACCAGCTAAAAATGCTTAACTTGTAATAACTGTTCATGTATGCATTATGGTTTATAGGCATTAGACATCAATAATTAGTTGTTCATGTCCATGCAACAGTAAGTAAGGTAAGAGAAAAATGAGACTTGCAACACAGGCTATACAGGTTGTTATAGGCATTGTTGTTACATGTAATATCATTATTATATGCTCGTCAACTGTTTTTCACATCTATTTCTAAATAAAACTGAACATGATAGTTTATGTTCATCTAGAATCTTTTCATCTATTCTTTGTTTTTATGTTTTGAACACTTAGAAATTGATGTTAGATAATACTGTAGCCATTCAAAGAGAAGCATTTTAATCTTTTAGCTTATTGGTGAAGGTGGAATCAAAGATTAATCTCAAGCTTTCTACCCTTAACTTTTACATAAGACCTGTATTGAGCAGGAGCCTGCTGCAGATAGTCAGTAACAGTATAATAAAATTGATTCACAACAGATCTGAAAATATCCAGAATGTAATTAATGGTGCCATTTATCGACTCAATGTCCACAGCTGTGTTTGCATACTTGGTGATTGTTTTCATTAAGCTTACATGCTTGTCATAGAAAGCATTAATGTAGACAGCAATGGCATCAAGGACATCAGACTTCAGTGTGTTGTCAATAAAGTCCTGAGCTTTGTCAATAAAGAATTTTAAGGTGTCACCCAGTTTTTCTAGGAACATGTCTAGACTCTCTAGGTTCTTCAGAAGATCTACAATAGAATTAGGTATAGCCTTTACCCAGTCCCTAATGTTGTCAATTATTCTGGCTCCAGCCATGGTATAACAGGCATTGTGACCTGAATTTTTCTTGTCATGCCAAACATGGCACTGGAAACATATTCTACATTAACAGCCACAAGGTGCATTGCCTTCTCTAGCATAGTAGTAATGCTGGTGGTCAGCTTATTGAGCACCTCAATGAGAGGGGTCAACTCATCAGAGCCAGGCAGTTTCACCTGGGTCTCCCTCAGGACCTTGATAGCATTATCCAGAAAGACCTGAACAGTCTTCTGGTACTGAGCGACAGTATTCCTAAAGAGGATGGACACCTGGCTCAGATGTGGGGCATGGTTGTTTGCAATGTTGTGGACCTCCTCAGTATAGCAAATAATACTATTCTTCAGCTGAGCAGCATGTTTGAACAGTTGGTTTTTCTCAAAAAAGCTAGACAAACAAGAGGTGATGGCAGAACGTCTTTCTTGTAGTCGCCTGAACATGATGTCAGAGGCATCCATGTTGATGACCATCTTCAGATTTATTTGATCAGCATCCTTGGCAGAAGCTTTGATGGTGAAGATATCAACATCCTTCCCAGGATCAGACTGTTTAACAGAAAACAACAAACACAAAATAAGATGTAGAACTCTTGATCATTGTAATTGTGCAAATATGATAACAGTATGAGCTCCTTACAGCATAACGACCATAAAGCCTGGCATTTATCTGAGATGGGGCCCTGCCATGGAGCTGAAGACCTAGAAAACCAGTAGATGGAATAGAAATTGTGGCACTGATTCCATCTTTGTGGATAGCATAACGCAAGTTCATGTCAGTGAAGGCAGGACTGGTTATGTCCACATTTAGGGTGAGACGGGAGTCACTGTAAAGACAGGCAAGTATGTGTTACTTTTCTAAGGTAAAGAAGCCAACTTTACCCAAAAAACAGAACTACTTAACCAGAAATAATTACGAATATCTGTCATCATATGATGTGTTTTCTTGGGATATGAGTAAAAATCTGTGTGATCCTGAGTATTTACACAAATAACAACTGTAAATTCCAAAACATATCACACACAATACAGATTTAAACTGTTACCTCAGTGTATGGGAAAGAATGTGTTGAATGTCCAAGGTCAGATCAGTGTGGGCGAAAACTGCCTTCCCAGCCAGGCTTACGCCAGCATGTTCAAAGTTTATGGTAATAGAAGCTGTTGAAACACATTGACTTCAGTTAAAAAAGTAAATAAAAATTGATGTTTTTTTTATGTCAGAAGAATAAATTATACTATATGCTACAGAAGAAAACACTTACAGTCCATGTCATATTCCAAGAAGACAATGGCAGAGGTGGCAGAGGACCTAAAGTTGACTTTGAAGTCAGGAGGCTTAAATATATATTGTAGCCAGTGAACTATAATTCACTAGTGAATTTGCAATGTGTGTTTTTTGTATTTGTCCTCTATTTTAGAACATCTCACACTCCTGATATCCAAGAGGTTATAATATTTCCTAATGAGTCTGATGTAAATCAGTCTTCAAGGAAGGTGATATTAATCAAAACAGAGAACCCAGGAGGTAGCAGAGAGAATGCCTGGTAAGAGAGGTACATGAGAATCAGTCTGGATGCTTTTGAATTCCAACAAACAGCCCACAAATGGTCTAAATACTTCTTATCTGTGATTTAAGCAGGGTCATATGCAGGGTCATTTTTTAAAATAATGTATTTGGTCACAATTTAGCACGGGTAGGGTAGGAGGAACCTAAACCAAGCCTTCGGAGGAGCTTCAGATGACGGTAAGAGTTTCCCGAAGATCTACATAGTTTGTGCGGTGAATCATGTCAGGCTGCTCTATAGGAGTCCTGAATAAAAAAAACTAAGACCAGAAAAGTAGTATAATAGCTGCTCTTTAAAGTTTAGATTTGAATTAAATAAAAACATCACAAAGCACGAAATCAGACATTTACAAATTGCATTAATGTATTTTATTGATGTTTTGTTGCAGGAAGGCGAGTTTCAATAAGATTTTACATTTTCAATGTTTGTACACAATAAACCATCTCAATGAAACTGATACAACAGGTGTTTCTGTTGAACTCATTGTTATAAATATGGTTAAAGAGCAAATTGTCCATACTTCTTCCAAGCATGTGTTTTGAACAGATGGTAGTGTTTCATTTGAATTTAGGCCTCAGTCTGAGGGTTCCTCACTGCTGGAAGGAAAATGGAAGGTCAATCTCAAGCCTTCCTTCACTAACTTTCATGTAGGCTTGAGCCTCCTCTGAAGCTTGCTGCAGGAAATCATAAAAAGTGTTATTGAACAGATCCACTACATAAATGAACACGTCAATGATGTACTCAAATGAATTGTTTAGCTGCTCCATATTTAGGGCAGAGATCTGGTCAACAACATTCTTTAAGACTGTGACAAGGTTACGATAGTGGACATTAATGTTGATGAACACTACATCTAAATAGTCAGACTTGACAGAGTCAACAAACTCCTGAGATTTCTCAACAACAGCCTTCAGGGTCTCACCCATCTTCACTAGCATTGTGTCAAGACTCTCCATATTTTTCACAAAGTCCACCAGTTCATCACAAAGGTTCTTATAACCTGTTCTGACCTGATCCAAGATCTGGCCTCCAGTGATTGCGTCACCAACTGGCATGCGCAATTTCACACTGCTGATCTGCTCAACAATGGAGTTGTAGTAGACCTCCATGTTGGCTTTGATAGTCTGGAGGGTCTTATCTAGCATTGCAGCAATGCTGCTGGTCAGCTTCCTCAGGACCTCAGGAAGGGTGGTCATCTCATCAGACCCAGGCAGTTTGAACTGGGTTTCCCTCAAGACCTTGACAACAGCATCCAAAAATACCTGAAGAGTCTTCTGGTACTGGACAATTATGTTCCTGAAGAAAATTGACACCTGGCTTAATTGAGTGTCATATTTGATTGCAGCATTATAGGCCTCACTGATGCGGTTGACAACAGAGTTTTTCAACTCTTCCATGTTGCTTGTGATCTGGTACTTGTCAGCAAACATTGTGAATGTAGAGATGATGGAAGGGAGTCTCATCTTGAATTCACTGAGCATTACTTTGGGTGCCTCCATGTTGTAGGCAATCTGCAGGTTCGTCTTGTCAGCATCCTTAGAAGATGATTTGATGACCAAGATGTCAACATCAACCTCTGGGGCAGACTGTTTAACAGAAGAAAAGAAAATATTATTTTAGCTACATTTTTATTTTGGTATTTAGTTTTCCATTGTATTAATAAGGTAATGCTAGTGATACTCACAGGATAACGCCCATAGACCCTTGCCATCATCTGAGATGGGACTCTGCCATTGAATTGAAGGCCCAGGAAGCCAGTGGATGGGGTAGATACTGAAGCACTGATACCATCTCTGCGAGCAGCATAACGAAGGTTCACATCAGTGAAAGTAGGACTGGTGATGTCCAGATTCAGGGTGTGGCTAGAGTAACTAAGAGAAATAAAGCATTTCAAATTAGAAAACATAAGTAATTCTTTACCTGATATTTTATATGAAGGAATTTGATTTATGCACATTAGATAAATGGTCAAGATGAAAATGTAGAAAAAAATGTAGATTGATTATTTACCTGTTATCAGCCTGGCGCTTTTTCCTAAAATGCAAAATAAATGAGTTAATTACTTTAAACTTTGAATTTTAGAAGTAATTTTTCAGCATAAATTGTAAAACAAACAGGATGTTACCTCAAGGCTTTGGTAATGACATGATTGACGTCCATGGTCATTTCAGCATGTGTCAGGACAACTTTGTTGACCATGTTCACAGCTTCATTCTCAAATTTCACAGTAGTAGAAGCTAATAAAATAAATATTTTGTAAGATTTAGTGCTCAACAATGCTTGCAATATAAAACAGATACATGTATTCAGGGAATTAGATCAACTCACCATCCATGTCATATTCCAAGAGCACAATGACTGAGGTGGTAGAGGACTTTAAGATAACTTTGAAGTCAGGGGCATTGCCCTCTACTTCAGCTGCCAGATTTGTGGTGTACAGCGGGCTGACAAACTTGCCATTGGTGGAGATCTTCTGCGTTGCCGCTGTCACCTCAGCAACAGTTTTCTCAAAGATGGTGAGGTCACCCAGGCTGCTTGGCTGAGACAAATTAATCTCAATATCAGCAGTCAAGGAAGAGGTTGGGGCAAGATCAATGGTAGCCTGGACAACATGCTTCCCGTTGGTGTTGAAATCAAACAGGTTTGCCTCGTTGTTGCCAGTGTACTTCAGCACTGCATACACACGGCTCAGGGAGGCTTCAACAGCAATATTCTCATTTACATCCATGCCCATGACTTTGGTGGCGCCTTGGTTAAGCTTGGTATCAGCAATAACCTTGGAGGTGGAGCGTAGGCCATTCTTATTCAGATACAGATTAGCATCATTATCCAGGACTCCCAAAAGTAGATAGTCTTCAAGCACTGTGCCATCCATGTTGGCCTTAGTAGATGACTCCATGGAAACATACTCAAAGCTTCCCTCCAGCTTCAGACTGTGGTCTGCTTCAGCCTTTCCAACAGCATTGATCACAGGGAGATTGAAATCACCCTTAATCCTGAAGGTGGAGACAACATTTGCTTTGGTTTTGGTGTCTGCAACCAAATTTTGGTTTGCATCCAGATTGAGTATAGGCAGTGCAATCTTTGCAACAGTAGCCACAGAGACGGCAGTTTCAAAAGTCTCAGTACTCATGCTGATGGAGCTGTCATGAGTGCCTTCAATGTGACGATTTTCAAGGGACAGGGAATTGGCCAACTTGATTCCTCTCTTGGTGGTCAGACTGGTGGTGCCATCAAGTTTGGCTTTAAGACCCTCAAACACAGAGGCTGTGGTAGCTCCCAGACGGAACACAAGATCATCCTCAGCATACAGTCCAGCATTGGCATTCAGATTAATGATGGCAGACTTGACAGACAGCTCTGTGATCAGGTTGCCCATAGATGGAATCTGGATTAAACCCATCATATCAACAAGGGGAGCAGCCTGGCTTTTCTTGTA
Source organism: Gymnocephalus cernua (assembly GCA_023631565.1). NCBI lineage: Eukaryota > Metazoa > Chordata > Actinopteri > Perciformes > Percidae > Gymnocephalus > Gymnocephalus cernua. The sequence continues at coordinate 9,275,032 of CM042440.1, forward strand.
AACAATCTTGGCATTCACGTCCACAGACTGCTCAGTGGTAGTTAAAATGTTCTTCAATCCAGTCTGCTCATACAAGTTCAGATCACTAATAGCAGGAGTACGGAAGTCAACAAAAGGCAGGTCAATCTCAGGAATGCTGATAGGGTATGTCAGGAAGTCAAGATTGGCCTCACTTTCCATTGCAACAAAGATGCCAGCCTCATTTTCACTATTATCAACAGTGAAGTTGTAGAACATTTTGTACTGATTAAGGCGAGCCAGCATTACTGTATTCATCTGTTGGCTGTTGGGTTTGAAGGTGGCTGAGTAATCATTCTGCAGATCTATCTTAGCAATCAGACTTTCAAAAATGTTGACCTTGGCATTTCCTTTGTTTTGGAATTCAAAGACAAACTCAACAGGACGGACTACAATGTTGATTACATTTGACAGGACTCCATTGACTGCACCATACAGTTCTGTGTCATGGTTTACATTCAGCTCAGCCTTCATATCATAAAGGTTGACCTGTCCAGATGCCACAACAAGACTGTTCTTAATCAATGGCGCCTCTGCCTCATTGAGGATGTTAAACTTGAAGAAGCTAAGGGTGCCAGATTCAGCAGTAATTTGCTGTTTCATCTTAAAGTTGGTAGAGTCTGTGTCTCCAGAGAAAGTTAACGTGACAAGGCTGGGAGTGAGTGACAATTGCAAGTTGCTCTTATGGGTGCCATCATCAGCATTGAGTTTGCCAGTGCCTAAATTGTCAACTGCTAACGTGAGGGCGAAGCCATCTTGGCGAGCAATTGCTTTCTGGGTTACATTGGCCTCACTCCTGACATTAACAATTGGGAAGTCAACTACATGATTGTAAGTTGTATCGAGAGAGGAAGTCATTCCCTCCGCTATAGCAAAAAAGGCTGTGTTCATGAAATTAGCAGTGTAAGGTGTAGTCATAACCTTAATTGTAGTTTTGCCTTGGGCTTGGGCTGATTGGCCATAGAGAGTTACAGATGCCTGATGTTCAACTTCAAGAGCAAGATGGTTGAACTTAAGAGTCTCTGCAAGGACAACACGACTCATTTTTGGGAATGCAATACGAGCAGTGGAGTCAATTCTGTAATTTAGAATGTCAAAACTTGGAGATGTGGCCTGGGAAGTAAGGATTCCAGTGAATTGAGGTGTTCTTTCACTCGCAGTGGAGTTCTGGAACTCAGCAGAAGTCTTGACGGTGTAGATGGGAGTTTGGAATTTGATCTCACCATACAGTTTACCAAAGCATGGGACCATGATCTGATTTGGAATGGTTGGCAATGTGATCTCAGGAACCTGAAGAGACTTAACAAGCTTTTCTACAGGAACTTGTGGAATGGTAGGGAATGCAATCTGAGGAAGGGTGATTACTGGGAAGGTCATCTCAGGAATGGAAGGAAGGTAGTTCAGGGACAGGTCTCCAAAGAAGGCATCCACATCAAGCATTTCGATCTCAAAGTTTACAATGTAATCAATAATTTCAATTATTCTCTGCTTGATGTCATCAAATGAAATTGTGGTGGCTTTCACAGTATAGAAGCCTAGGATGGTGAACTCAGGGATGTCTAGCTGTATTGGGATTTCAAACTGTTCAAGCGTATCCATGCTGAACTTCACAGAAGGCACGACAAGATCAGTGAAAGGAATGATGAAGGATGGCATGTTCAACTCAGCCTTCTTAAGTTCAGTAATGAGCCCTTCAATGATCTGCTCAATCTCGCTGATGATTTTTTGCTCAGATGCCATGTTCTTAATCATCTCAACCATGTTGTTGAACATATCAGTGACGATGGTGATGGCCCTCTTGTAGTATTTGCTCACAAATTCCAGATAAGAGGTTATCTCAGCTTTGATATCCAGATCTGTGATTCCCTGTTTTATAAATTCAGCAAATCTCTTCACACTGTCAAGCACAACCTGGTCAATGATATCCTTTACAGATTTAATCATTTCTGCAACTTTGATTTCTCTCAGCCTTTCCATAAAGCCTCTAACAGAAGATAAGACTAGGTTGACAAAGTCTCTTGTTGCCTCAAGTTTCTGGGGAATTTCAAGAGTCCTGATCAGTTCATTCACGTAAACTGTGTACTCAGCAATTATTTGATTGGCATAACTCACAAAGTCATTGTAATCCAGTGACTTCAGCTTTTGCACGATAGTTTCAATATACATATTCAGCTGTTGAATTATATCCTTAATCTCAGTTGTTTTCAGGTAGTTGATAGCACCCTGGAAGACTTGCATGAATTTGGTAGGGATGTCTGCATCCTTCACCATATTGGCTACAGCCCTAAACGTTTCCTCAATTTTAAATTGCTTGATGAGCTCAACAGCCTTTTCCAAGACAGCCTGAACCTTTTTGTCAGCCTCAAACTTTACAATCAACTCTCTCATCTTGGCATAGAATGTATTGATCTTACCTAGGATGTCAAGATCCTGAATCATTTCCTTAATGTAATCTGTCATATCGTTGAAAATCTCTGTGGGAATCTGACTCACTAGTTCCTCAATGTGAGCTTTAAAGTTGATGGATGAAATGAACTCCTTCAGCACAACAACACATTCTTGCATGTCAAAGGTCTCAATTATGTGTTTCATATCACTCATGATTGTCTGTAGTTTAGCCTTGACTTCATATTTGGAATCAATATCACGCAGGAATGCTATGCTGCTGCCCTTAAGTTTTTCCAAGTCAATCTGCTGGATCATCTCCTTCATGGTATCAATCACATACACAACCATTGCCTGGATGTCATACTCCTCATTAATGGCATTCAGCTGTTCCTGAATCTTCTGAATGAGGGTTTCAGGGAAAGTTCCACTAACAATGACCTCTTTTACCATCCCGGCAAAGTGTTGGATGTAAACTGTAAGATCAGCCAGCAGCTTCTCAACAGTAACCTTAAGGTTTCTCAAAGAGGCTTCAACATCCTCCATGGAGATGACATATGCTTGGGTAAAATCATCAAAATACAGTTTCAGCTGAACGACTTTGCCTTCTATGTTGAGTTGAGAAACAAGGTCACTTACATACTGGGGAAGAGCCTCAAGTTTAGCCCTAATCTCCTCATCTTTTATGTAGTCTTGCAGTGCCTCTGCAACACGGACAACAACACCCTTGATGCTTTCCAAGAAGGCAGGCAGATATTCAATTAGAGGGAACTGAATTATTTGACTATTTGTGTTCTTGTCATACTTGAGGAATGAAGAGATGGTGAATTCCTGGGTCTCCCTGGAGTCTGTATTGAGCATGTTTGTGAGGATGGTGCCAGAAACCTCAATTCCAGTTCTCTCAGCAGTGTTGTAAACACTCATGTCCTGATTAAAGGTATGCTCATTCATTTTAGACTTAATGCTAAAACTGTTTTTCTGCTCTTGGAGTGACAGAACAGTATCCATCTTGCTGTCAATTGTGGTCTCAAGAGCAAAACCACTATCTAGCTGCTGATTGACTGATGCCCTGCATTCATGTGAGCTAGCAAAAGCCAGGGGCTGCGCTTTAAGGAGGAACTTGCCATAGAACTGGGTACTGTGCTTTCCATACATGGTCATGTCTCCATCAGCACTGAAGACAGCATCAAGGTTGAAATCAAAAGGAACAATGCTGCAACGCATGGTGTGGTCAAAGCGCATTGGCTGTGAGTTGAAACGGGCATCGTTGGTGATCCTGGCAGCAAGACCGACAACTTCAAGCTCGGTGTTGTGGCTCATGTGAGTTCCAAGGAGTTTTCCAGTGGTGCTGCATTTTGCATTAGCAGTCATATCAGCATAGTTTACCTGATAGGTGTGCTTGATCTCTTCTGCACCATAGATTGCTTTCAAGCTTCCAGTCAGGTCCATCTTGTAAAGCTCTGCCTGCAGCTGAGCCTCATTAATGAAGCTGGCCGCCAGAAGTTTCAAGTTGTTATTAACATTTGCAGAAGCAGTGTAGGGTTTTAGGTCGATGGTGATATCATGAGTGTAAGAGGCATACTCACTGGCAGAGGCTTCAGCCTTTGAGTTGAAGTCAAGGCTAGATAGAGTAATGGTCAGAGTGTTGACATTATCAACCTTGATGTCATGCATTGCAGCATTGTTGGTAAAAGATAGTGTAGCTCTTGAAGCATCAAGCCCAGCATTGAAGGTGTTTTCCAGGGAAAGGGGGCTGTGGAGGGTGGTTGTTCCACTTGTGGTCAAACCATCCTTGTTCATTTTCAGATTTGCCTTGTGAGTAGCCTCATTCTCAAGAAGCTTAACGGTGGCATCGCTGTGTACAGCCAGACCATTGACATCAAAAGAGACAGTCAGCAAAGAGTAAACACGGTTTTCAGAGTGGTCTGCATTTGTCTCCATTCTCATGACAACTTCACCAGCTCCAGCAGAGGCTTCAGCCTGGTTGCGGATCTTCATGCCGAGAGCAAAGGCATTTGCATCACATTTCAGTGACAGCTTGCTGTCTTTGAAGGAAAGCTCAGCAACATGGGTCAATATGTCTTCAAAGGCATTGGTGTTAGACATAACTGAGAATTCACCATTGGCATATGTTGCTGCAATTGTGTTCTGGGCCTTAACGATGGTGGAATCAAACTGAACAGTAGAATCAATCTTTGCTTCTGGCCTAAGTGGGAAGATGGCGAATGACTGGGTTGAAATGGTCTTGCCATACATGGGTCCAGCTGTGAACTTTCCCTCAAAGTTGCTTTCAGCAGAGATTTCTTCAGTGTTGAATTCAGTCATGCCAGTGTGCTCTAATGCAACATTGAGACCAAAGGGACTTGTGGCTTCAAACTTGCTGCTTGATTTCAAATTGATTTTGTCTGTGATGGTTGCATCCTCAACAATACTAATACTGGCTTCAAGGAATTTATGGGCCAACGAGCTTTTCAAATGGGCTTTGATGGAATCAGTGGTGGCCAACATTCCAGACCCTAAATAAAACACAAAAGAAGAAAATTAGATTCATAGCTTGATAACAGATAATTTAATCAGGGAACACTGTTAACATTGTAACTGAATTAAGTCACATTGTTTCAAATTAATAGTTTAAAACTAAAAGCTTTTCCCTGGAGTGAACATGACATACTTTTAACTGTAAGTTAATAACAGTATAACAATCCCTAAATTCATGAATAGTATTTACTTTACAATACCTTCAATCTTTATTGAGAGGATGTCAAGTGGGGAGGTTCCTTTCACATCAAACTTAGCTGAGTAGCTTGGTGTCTCCACAACATCTTTGCCGGCAGCCATTGAGGCCTCCATGTCATATAAGTTGCTCTTCATCAGAGTTGAAACCTCAGCTTTGCCAAAAAGAGGAATGGACAGTGTAATGCTCTCAGGGACAACAAGCTCTGGGATGGGAATTTGTATGGAGACAACCTCCAGTCCAAACTTGGGTAGAGACACGCTAGGTGTCGTCAAAGCTGGTGGAAAGTTAAGCTCTTCTGTTGACCTTCCTCCAAGAGGGAGAGGGATAGCAATGGTGAAGCGCTCATTGTTGAAGTAGTAGACAGCCTTTGCCTCACTGTTATGAACAAGAAAGGTAAAAATCAATAAACCTTCAATAATATTTTATAAAGGTTAAGATATTGATCACTGAGTTCTTTCAGACTTACGTATTGAGGAACAGTGTCTCTGGCAGGGAAATCTCAGGCATAGCAGGCACTCTGAAGTTCTGAATGTAAGGTATATCAGCCCCATACTTTTCCATGTAGTTGTTTGTTGCCTAAGACAATGAGAACCAGTGTTTTATGCATGCTGCACATTTTTAGCAAATAAAATGTGAATAATTGTTAAATCTTAGATTCCTACCTCAACAAACTTCATGAAGATGTGACGGACTTTCATGTCAGTCTGCCCCATCTCCATGTCAAGAATTTGGTTGCCATACTTCTCAACAATATCAGCATTTGGCAAGCTGGTGGTCTCAGTGTTCACATCTGACTTGAGTTCAACCTCAAACTTGCTGGCATCTGCAACGATAGAAAACAATGAATTAAATTCCGTGACAAGAGAAAGTATTCCTCTAATCCCCAGGTTAGAATTAAGCCAGGAGTAAATTTACGAATCAAATTTGTAATTTTCTTTCAGGACAAAGGGCCCTATATTATTGGTACCATCTAAGACGTAAGCAACTATTAATTCATTTTTATGTAATATTCTGAAAAAAGGCTAACTGGAAAATAATATTACCATATTTCATTGTGATTTTCTGCTCAGAGGTGGCGTCCATGACCTTGATTTCACTCTTAACCTCCAATTCCAATTCTTCATCACGTTTCATGTTAGCAGTGACGGTGGCATCAGCATTGAATGAAGGGACAAGAAGTTGGACTTGCAGCATACCTTCCTTCATGGCCTTCAGACTGAAAAATGTGCCAGTGAGTTAGCGTGATCTCAATGATGAGGTTCACATTAATGTTATATCATAAGGATTTAGGGTTGATTTTCTTACTTGGCACGTCCAACCAGGGAGAGCTGAGGGATGTTCTTGTTTATGAAGTCAAGAGAGATGGAGTGAGTTCCTTTGCCCTTGGTATTTCCATCGACAACACCCAGCCTGAGTCCAGCCTCCACATCATAGTCAGGGATCTGGATGTCCGCTGTGATGACATTCTTTCTTCTGTTATATTTCATGACTGCTCTGGCTTCAGTGGGAGCTGAACCTGTTGTTGACCAACCAATAGGTTAATATTACGTGACTCCACTAAACATCAGAGCAAAACTGAGCTAGTAATAAGCAAGAAAGATTTTGTAATATCTTCCATTACCTTCTGCCCTCAGAACAAACTTCACAGAGTCAACCTTCTGTCGGCCCTCTTCTCCCTCCTTGAGGAGCTCATAGGCAACAGTGGCTGTGTACTCAGTGACTTCACCAGTAGGATGGAGCTCCACAGCAAATCTATTAAGATAATTCAGTCAATTAGCCAATATTGGTAGGTAACTTATTTAAAAAAGACAATTATGTGCTGGTAGTTTGGAAAGTCTTGCTTACTTGCTATCTCCGGTGATGGGGAAGTAGGGGGCTGTCTCCTGAGAGAAAGCATCAGTGTACTGCAGAGCAGTGCAGTATTTCATTCCAGAAAAGAAGGGAGTGCACTTGCTAACATCAACCTTATCCATCACCATAGAGGGAATGGTCTTCACCTGTGATCCAGTCACTGCCACCAGGGTGTTTCTAAGTTTTAAATGTAGAAAAGTTAGAATGCAACTTTGGCTGTTTTAATCTAAATAGAAGACGGTAGAGTAGAGTAGTTACAGAAAAGTAAAAAGTTTTGCATTCAAAGATATAAGATCCCCTTAATTATTTTTATCGGTCTATGATGACAGAAAGCTGGATGGTGTGGTCAAAAGCTTCAAACATGGCTATCTTTAACTTTGTTAAATAAAATTGTCGACTTTATAAATAAAATTAGCTAGCTTAATAGTAACATTACAACCAAAGTTGTAAAGCACTATGTGCCTGTTGTTTTAGCCATACGTTCTACTTGGACTTACGTAATTTCGAAGAGCTTAGTAGGACTGGTTGGAGCAGGAATGGTCAGCTTCACATTGTCACGTTCCATGGAGATCTTGGCACTAAGGCCACTTTCATGGAAAATGTCGGTGTGTATCTCTAATCCAGAGTTGACATATTCAGGGATGTGGGACCCAATTTGCGATACAAACTCAATGCCAGCAGAGGGCATGAAGGTCACTTCACTCTGTGTGGACACATAGGAGAAATGAGAAATGTTTAGTTGATGCTGTTTAATATTGAAAAAATATTGGTGGCATTAAAACGCATTTTTGAATAATTACCATGTCACGAGCAATCTGAAGTCCACCCTTAATGCCAGGGGTGAAAGTACCAGACAGTGCAATCCTCAGAGGCACCCCAGTGATAGTGGGCAGGAAGAATTCATTGTCCATGAAGATGTAGTGGGCAAAGAATGTGTTGTCAGCCTTGGTCATCAGTGCCTTCATGATCTGTTGCAAATAGAAATACACATAAGATATTTAAATATTAAAAAAGAATGCCATTTCTAAATAAATGCATGGTTTTGTTGTCCCTATGCTCTTTAAAAAAAAAAAGAAAAAACTTCCTTACATCAGTAGGGAACATCTTGAACATGCTGTCAATCATCATGGCAGCAGAGTAGGCCATCTCTTCCATTTCGTTGGTCGTCAGATAACCCAGCTCATTTCCTAAAAGTCTCAGGTAAATCATTGCCTCAGGAGACTGTGCTGTCTTCATTTCCCTCACGAGTTTGTTGAAGTTGCGTCCAATCTCCCGCATCAGGTTCTGGGAGGCCTAAACATAGATGTGCACTCTCTATTAGAAGATATTTTCATTATGGGAAAAAATGATCATCATAATTACAGTGGTTTTAGTCTTGTGTACAAAACAGATTGGTCTGAGTACCTGTCTCTTCATCCTATCATTTTTCAGAGTAGGCAGCATGTTCTGCAGGATCTCATTGACTTTGAGTGGCATGTTGTCAGAAACAAAGTACATTGTCTTTAGGGCAGTGTCAGGGAAGAAGCCATTCTTTCCAAACAGGGCATCAACAGTTGGCTCAAATCCTTTGCCCTCCATACCAATCTGTAAAGTTAACACATTTTTCACTGTTACAAATTAGCGAACTAAAAAATAGTCTCAAAGCACAATTTAGATTTAAACTGCCCAAAATGTTTACCTCCATCATGTCAATGTCAAAGCCAAATGCCTTCAGAGTCATTTCAAGCATGACCTCCTTGGGCAGGTAGCTGGTACCCTCAAAGATCATGTTACCCTCCACAGATCCGATCTTGTAGTTGCGAGAGAACTTAATGGGGTCCATGGTGGGCCCGACCTCATTACCTTGCAGGGCATCACGAATCTTCTGTCTCAATCTGCAGGAATGAAAAGATGTATTACTGTTAAACATCCAATAGTGCTCAAATCTGGACACTTAGATTTCTCAGCATGTAGCAAAACAACACATTTAAGAAATATAAATTAAGCTGAAACTGCTTTTCACTTACTCTTGGGTCTCTGGCTCAGTTGAGGACAAAATATTGGTAATGTGGGAGGTCACAAAGCTCTTGACTTGTTTGTCTTGCTCATTGAGCAAGGCATCAGCCAGCTGGGCCAGTTCAGTGGGCTGGGGGTCTTTCATAAGTACCAGATATGCGGCAATGCGCTTTTGCATGGGGCTGGCACTGTCCAAAAGCACCTGCATGAGAATCTCTCTGCCCTGTGACCAATAGACATCAATAAAATGAGTACATAGTAGAAAAAAGTATTCCAATGGTGTGTCAAACCTTTGAAATAATTTGACATGCCTCCTCAGGGACGGGAGTCAGCCTGAACACTTGGATGGCAGCCTGCTGCACAGCCAGGGAAGCAGCAGGTTGGTTCACACACTGGATGACAGCAGATCTGAGTGCGGGGCCAGCAGATACCAGAGCTGGAGCCATGTTTCCAATAACCTAGAATTAATGGACATGTTAATATTTTGCCTATTTGTGTTGGCAGTCAATTAAATGTTGATCTATGGGGAAGGTTACCCACTCTCAGTGTCATGAAAGTTTTGTCGCTGTCACCAGAACAGTCACCCAACTGGGCAGCCATGAACTCAGCAACAGAGTGAATCTCAGGGATCAGTTTTCCCTCGGCTTTGTAAAACCTGTTGAAAAACAAAAACAAAATTGAATTACACAAAGAGGTAAAACATGAATATTATTAATAAATGTAACGATATTTAACCTGGAATAAAGTGTGGTTACCTCTTGACAACGTTGCTCAGGGCGTACATAATGGGCTTGCTGGGCTTGTATTTGGCCATCTCCAGCATGTCATTGATCAAGAGGGCAGAAGGATTGGATACAAGTCCCATAGCAAAAACACCAGCATCAACCTCGACTGAGGAGGTATCAAAAGTCCTGAGGATCTGCATGATGGCACTGCTGCACTCAGGGGTTCCACACTGGGCCAAGACCTGGTAGGTCAGGGCAGGGGACACTGCAAGAGCCTCAGGAATGGCGGGACTAAGGGTGTCAGTTTTCATTCCACGGACCATGGTGACAATGTTGTGGAAGAGGTGGGCCCTCCTCTCACCCTCGGTCTCGGGCAGAGTGGCCAGTTCTCTCAGGAGGTTCAGACCTGCATCTTTATCCTGGACAGCACTCTTGTCCTCAACAGCCTCCATGTGAAGACCCTTGACAATGTCATCTGTGATACACAAGCAACATGGTTATAATGACTTAATGTTATATTTAGTGACCATTTTAAAACAATCAACTATAAATGAAAAAAATTCAAAGAAAAAAAGTGCTTACTGTGATCAAAGACTCTTTCATTGTGAGGAGAAACCTCAACCAGAGTCAGTTCTTGCTTTCCAACGTTGGTAACTCCATACTCTCCCCTGTGGGAAGACACATGCTTAAAAATACTGTTGAAGAAGACATATCAGTATGCACACTTAAAAGACAGATCATTTCATAGAGTCTAATACAAGGTTGGACTTACTTGTGAGAGAAAGGAATGAGGATGTGGTTCTCCGTGCAAGACCCAGAGGTCATGTGTTTTTTGTCATTGTCAAACTTGTAGTTGCAGGACTGGGAGCTTCTTACCAGCTGGGCAAGAGGGTAGTGCTGAAAATAGACAAAAACTCATATTAATGCAGTGAATTAATCAAAGTGACATAGTTGAATAGTTTACTTTAGTTCCTGTCAGTAGTGCCTTTTTTGTCTTTTCAACATTGTTGTTTTGTCAACTCAACTTAACTAATGTATTTTTGTTTCTTCTAACTTACAAAAAAAATACTCTTGGTGCTGTCACAACATAATTTGTCTTTCCTATGCACCGGGGAGACTTTGATTGGATGTATAGTACAGTATTTGTTTCTAGTGGAAAAGCTGACATGAAGTAGGTATTTATTAAATCAACTCTTGAAGATTTGTCTAAAAAGTTAATGTTGCTACCATGGACAGTAGGTGATCTTACCATGCCAGAGATAAGTGCCAGTGGGCTGGTGTGATCTCTCATTGGGACAAATTTGTCACATCTGGACAGGTCCCTGGTGAGGCTGATGTCAGTTGCAATATCCTCTCTTGCGTTGACTTTGTAATCGGTCTTGCACTTGCCATGGATAGTGGGCTGAAATATTGATTTTGTTCTCTAATATTGATGAGAGAAAAAACAAATATTTAGAATGTACTACAAGCAATTATTTTAAAACTGTAAATATCAGCTTGGTTTACTTTAATGGTTCCACTAAAATATGCAGATTTGTAAGCATGTTCCTGGTTAATGAATGTACCATATCTTCTTCCAGTAGAGGTACAGCCAGGGCAGAGATGATACCCCTCTTGATGTTCAGGATGGTTGTTGTCTCACCATCCTCGGGGTAAAGTTTCACATCATACACACCCTCAACCAAAACCTTCAGAGGATATCTATAGAAAATGTATGATGTTTGAGTTTATCTATCAGTGCAAAACCTCCAAAAAATATCAGATTGATAATACAGTTTCAAAGAAAATAATCTTTGACTTTAGTAATTTTCATTGAGTCACATACCTCTCCATTTCAGCAGCAAAGTCATCAGAGCTGGGTGCAGGACTGAATACAGGGTTGCCCTCTGTGTCCATGTCAACCACCTCACTCAGGCTACAGCCAGTGGTGCGGATGATGAAACTACATGTCTGAGGCACTTCAATTTCAACCTGTGAAATAAGGTAAGTGTTTTTTTTTTTAACTCACTCTCTAAAAAAAACGTCTTATGGAAAGAAAAAGAAAAATCAGATGACTAAAGATGATTGTAAAAGATCTTTCTCATACCGTGCAAGAGGCCTTGGGTCCGTTCTTGAGCTGTGAGGCTCCGTTGATGGCATTCAAAGATTCAGCTTCATACTGGTATTCATACTTGTGTAAGGTCTTGTACCTTTGGGCCACTAGAAGAAGAACAAATTATATGTAAAAGCAATATATTTACTACCCTAAAATGATTGTCAATGTGTAGACTGGATGTCAACACAATTTGGCAACTATTAACACGAGCATGATCACAGCAAGTACTTTGGTGTAACTTACGCAGGCAGGCTGGCTGATCTTCATCTTGGGCAACTGGGCAAGAAAAAAAGTCATATAAATTACTCTTTAGTGATTCTAATGCGACGGACTACAACGACTTTACCACTATAAGTACACTAATTCATAGGTCCTCAGTCAGAATTATTATTGTAGCATTTCACCATGTTATTTTTTTTAAGTTTGTTATAACATACATTTAAAGGTTTGCAAAAAAGAATATAATACAATTTAGGAAAAATGTGATTTTTTTTTTTATATTGTTATACTAAGCCAACTACTCACAAGCCAAGGCAGATGTGCTGAGGAGCAGCAAAAGGCAGAGCTTTGAGTCCCCCATGATGGGTTCGTTGAAGCTCTCTCCTTTGGTACTGAGTACTCCGTTGAGACTAATTTCTCAGCTTCAGCTCGGGACTTTTATACCGTTAGCTGGGCTCTGTCTGGGGACTGGGCGGCACAGACAGTGCTTTGAACGCTCAAAGTCCACCCCACCCTCCTGTGTGGAGGGACAAAGGCAAAAGGTTTAAAAAGATACCCATGGCTCAAAGCACAGAAGCCTACAAACTGATGAATACAGTTAAATCTTTAAATGTCCCTTTTTAACCACATTAAAGGTGCATTTTATGTGTTTTTTAAATGCATGTAGGACTTTGGATGATATATTTTAATTGAATAAAGCACACTGAAGTTTAGCCTTTTCAGATACTATTGGTTTTATTAATTAAATAATACTTCACTACATCTAATATAATTGAGACATCCATGAAGAGCAGCTGTGTGGTTTCAATGTATTTACTTTACATTTACTTTTTTAGTCACATCTAGGCCCATTTCTTGGTGTTGTCCATTTGCCAATAAAAGAATTAACACTTGCAGTCCATTAAATTAAGAATGATTCTATTTTCTGTGATTTACTCTTACGGATGGTTACTCTTGTAAAAATGCAAAGTTAGTCAATGAAGTTAACTAGCTAACAGCTCCATGTGAATTAGGTCACTGATACACACTCATTAGTAAACACTGAGTGATCAAGGCATGCTCCAACACAAAGTCCCTCTAGATGTAAAAAAAACAACATGATAAACTTATCAACTGCCTTATCCGTTGATTATATTGACCAAAAAACAAACCAGTGGTTAATTTAATAGGGACAGTGCACATTAATACCAACACTTCTGCAAAGTTAAGCAAAATACTATTTTTATCTGTACTGATCAGGTTTATGTTCATTTAATATCATCTTATGTACATTTATTTACACAGTATACACATTAGGACATACTCAATGTTTTAAATGGGAATGTGGCTCATCATTACAGTTGAAATAATTGTAGTTATAGTACTTACAGTATAGTACGTAAGAGTGATGATGCTTGGTGTTCTGCTTCCACTGCCACAGGCCAAAATGAAGAGTAAAAACATTTGCCAAACTTCGATACGGGTTAGATGATGAACTTTGATCTACAAATAAGCAGATACAAAACATGTGGTAAATAAATAAACAGCAACTTTGGATTGGCTGAAGTCTTTTCTTTTGTTGTTAGATTTAATTAAATCATTTTAAATTTTTTAGTATTTTTCAATACTATGCAAAGTTTGAGACAGCATGTTGTTCTCTTTTGTACATCGATACTCATTGCGTAATGGTCTGTTGCAATATATCCCCATCAGGACCTTTTAAAAGGTTTGTCAGAGACTGACTTTGTTTGCACTGACAGACATGTACACATATAGAGTCCAAAGGGGGATTGAGCCACTTTAACATTTAGCTGACTCTTTAACCCATCATGTCAGATTTATATAAATGTAGATTTAGATTAGACTTGAAAACAATCATTTTAGCTTAAAGACAATTGTAGATATTCAGTCTGAGGTTTATCCTGGCCAAGCCATATTGCAGTTGAGCAGTGCATCTCCGTGCTTTCAATGATCTCAGAGGGTCCAATGGGAGAAGATACTTTGAGGGAACATGTCTAAAAATAGTTGCTAGCACACTTGTTCATCTCACAGTGTTCATCACTTTATTACCTACAATCTTATTTCACTAACTGTGTGATGTTAGGTTCAGTTTATCAGTTACCAAAGTCTTGCAATGGCTGCAGATTAGAAAGGTAATAAGAAGAAGATGAAGGAGAAGATGGAGTCAGAGAAGATGGTGAAGAAACACACCTAGCCACAGTGAGCTGATCACATCAATTATGGTCTTGTTTTTTTCAGTCAAAAGAAATAAAGAAAATAACGCATAATACTGTTGTCCACCTGGTGAGGCCCATGAGACTGATTATAAACTGTGACCCACATCACAGGAGACAGACATGTGCAGGGCAGCTGTATAAGCACTCTTGTCTAATCAATTATTGGGCAAAGGTCAACTGTTTAATTTACTGAGAATACTGATTTTATTTTCAAAGTACTCCTCAACTTTAGATGTTTATTTCTCATTGTTAAAATTGGGCAAAGATCTCACATTGACTGCTTATTTTTGCAAACCTAATAATTCCGTAGCCTTCAAATCACAATTAGAATTTAAATTTTATTTAAATGTATTATACTTTATCTACTCAAGACCACACAATAACATACAATAACCTCAAAAGATGGGAGGTAATTCCGTAAATCAATTTATATTAGATACAACTTTAGAATTATATATAGAAAACCCTTCTGAAGCAAGTCATCCAGTGGAGATTTACTGGCAGGTAAATGCGGACCTCCGGGTTTTGCTGCCAGAAAATCAGCAAACGTTCCCTTAAGTAACCAGCTAGTGGTAGCTAGTTAGTTTTGTTGGAAGAATGCTGAACAAGACACTTTTTGGTGACCAAATGTTCCAATTAACTTGATGAAGTGAAAATAAAAGTTTACAGCTATTTTAAGGTACACGGTGCCATGAATACACATTGCTATGCCTTAAGTCAGCATGTAGCCACTAGAGGATGGATACCCAACCCAAGCCCGACGGGACCCGACGGGCCGGTCCGGGTTCAGACACATATTTAGAAATGATGTTCGGATTTGGGTCGGGCTCGGTCACATCAGCGCGATAGGGCATTGAACATTTTAAATTTAAAACAGTGTATTTGTATTATGTTGGTAGCCAATGGGCCTGTTTAACTAATGCAAAGTTCGTTTTTGTGATTAAAGGTCCTATGATATGTTGCATTTTGGATGGTTTTATATAGACCTTAGTGGTCCCCTAATACTGTATCTGAAGTCTCTTTCCCGAAATTCAGCCTTGGTGCAGAATTATAGCCACTAGAGCCAGTCACACAATGAGCTTTTCTTAGGATGTGCCATTTATGTGTCTGTAGCTTTAAATGTTATTGAGGAGAAGAGAGGGGGTGAAGGGTGGGGGTGTGGCCTTGACATGCTTTGCTTGTTTGCAAGACAAGATGTCTCTTTCTCATGGGCGGGCCAAATTCTCTGGGCGGGCAAAGCAGAGAAAAGGGAGGTAACCTTGCTCCTTATGATGTCATAAAGCAAAGATTCCAGATCGGCCCATCTGAGCTTTAATTTTCTCAAAGGCAGAGCAGGATACCCAGGGCTCGGTTTACACCTATCACCATTTCTAGCCACTGGGGGACCATAGGCAGGCTGGGGCAACTCATATTAATGTTAAAAAACCTCATAAAGTGAAATTGTCATGCCATGGGACCTTTAAAATAAATGTAAAATATTACCCTAACATCCGTCTTCCTGTGTGTGGAAATTTGTATATGTAGTTAACGTGCGCTTGTTGCCCCGTGTGCGCTGATGCACTCATCTGTTGACATTTCTGAATGCCTTCCCATAGTTGCTTAATAAAAGCGGGCTTTCCACACAAACAAATGTATATGTGTCATTAGTATGAGAAAATAATGAGATTTTAACTGTCAGGGTCGGGTCGGGCTCGGACATAAATATCTTATCTTATCTCGGACAGAAAAATGCGGTCCGATCCGCACTCTAGTAGCCACACCCTAAAGCATCCCCGGCTCAGTGTTTTCAACTTTTTTCCAATAAAAGTAACTAGTACTAAGTGCCAAGTTGGCAACACTACCCCTGATTTACTGCCTTCTTTAAAATAAATGGGACTATAATTAAAGAGTTAGAGTCGCCCCCTGCTGGAAATAAGGTAGAATTAGTGCAGTGCCCGTTTGGAGCATGTGTTTGTTCGCAACGTGCCAATTGCTTGGTTCCGAGTATTTTTTCCACAACTTTATTGTGTAATTTGTCACAAACAACATGTGACACAAAATGGAGTTATAAAATGCTTAGTCTCCAAAACGCGCTGAAGGGAGGTCTGGCTACTCCACATTGCATTCAGGGATGGGAGGAAAACGTGCTCTGGTTTAATGGCATTTCTTTAAACCAATCAGAATCGTCATGGTTGGCGCTAAACTCCGCACAGAGCCGCTGCAAAATAATAAACTCAGATTGGACAGATAGTCTAGCTACCTGTCTCAATTTACCATGCAGAGATCTGAGGAGCAGTTAACCATAGTCTTCACTAAATTTAAAATTCCAGCACAAAGAAAGCGGAAGGAAACAGAAAATACATGCATCCAGCAGAATTTCCTGCAGCACCAGAGCAATCCCGGAAGTGGAACGCAAAGGATATAGACTATAAATTGCTTGGTTCCCAGTATTGCTGCTTGCAGCGTTGTTGTGAACAACTTATCCGAAATTTCAATCTGATAGTTGCAGAGCTGCCATGCAAGGCGCTGGTCCACTATATGACACGCCTGTAGGCTCACTGCTGCACCTCAGTCAGAATAATACTGGCTTCTCTCTTCTACAGGAAGGCGCTAGATTTGTCGCTAGTCACCTTTTTTTAACCCTGTCTGCTGTACAGGGGCTCATAGGCTCTCTGTTGGTAGCAGAGCCGGTGAACTACAATCAATGAGCCGTCTAGAGCGGTGGTCTTCAACGTTTTTAAGCCAAGGACCCCTTTACTGTGAGAGAGATGGAGCAGAGACCCTCTACTACCTGTTAAGTTGCATATTAAATTGGGCCTATGACGTGTAGACTGCCTAAGGGCTTAATACATATCATTTTAGTATATAGAATACTAAGCTATTAAAATAATAATCGTTGGCGTGATTTTATAAATCATGTTTTAATGTTTAAAATACATGTGGCACAGTGAATCCTTAGGATTAACTGTATCTGTGGATTCCTTAGATATTTTCTTACCTATAGGCCAGTAAACCTATCATCAATGTTTTTTTCACAAATAGGCTGATTTATATTTGAAAATAATATGTTGGATTCATGTTAAGACATTTCAATTTCTGAAAAATGTTAAAAACAAATAACATGGTGTCAACCCCCCCCCCCCCCCCCCCCCCCCCCCCCCCCCCCCCCCTCCCATTGCAGTAACTATGAGGACTCACAGGCCCCGGACCCCCTGTTGAAGATCTCTGGTCTAGAGATTTAGCAACTCTACGTCCCCGCATGCAAGAGACACACATACAGAAATACCTTGATACTATATAGTTGGATGCAGGTTTAAAGCACTTCCACATTGGCTTAATTTTTCAGGCCTAGACACAGAAATGGTGAAAAACTATTTTACAGTCTAACTCCACAATCAAGTACTACACCGTTTACAGTCTTTCCACATGTTTTAAAGTATTATGTATAATGTGTTTAGAAAGAAAGCACTAATTTTGCTTTACCTGGACTTTAACATGCAGTCCTGTATTTTATACTCAGAAAATACAATCAGATTTTTTAGCACAATTTCTCTGCAACATTACAGTTTGCAATATATTCCCCTACAGTTCACTGACCTACAGTATATTAGTCAATCTGATTGAGCAAACAGTGGCTGAAAGTCCAGACACAATGAAGTCATGCACTGTGTATCGCCGTGTCATGAAACATGTTCGCTAATAGTTATATTGTTCTTCAGCTTTATCTGGAACTGACAGATAGCACAGATAACTTTAGTAATAGAACTTATTCTAGGAAGACAGATCAAAGTTTATCACGTTCTGCAGAGCATCACAATTGCATGCATGCACACATACAGAAAATATGAAAATGTGCAGGAATCCTAAATCTTTGTATAATTTGCATTAATATCCCTATGCTCAAATATTAAGACACACACACACACACACACACACACACACACACACACACACACACACACACACACACACACACACACACACACACACCTAGTTGAAAGTCCTTTTCCTATCGATTGCAGGACACATACAGTACAGAACATGCAATGTACTGTGCCTGTTCAGTACATCATATACAATACACATTTGGCTTCCTTCCAATAGTCATACACACACACACACACACACACATACACACACAGACACACACACACACACACACACACACACACACACACACACACACACACACACACACACACACACACACACACACACACACACACACACAGAACTTTGACTGGCAAAATGTGTAGGGTTTAACCTTTGTTCAACATGTAAAGACCTGACATTTATGGGTACGTGCAATTGTTTTGGTATGAAGTTTAAATGATAATAATGGTTACAAACAGACACAGACTTTCATACTTACTCTCACCACTAAATGCTAACATCAGCATGCTAACATGCTCACAATAACAATGCTAACATGCAGGTATAATTTAGCAGGTAAAATGTTCATCATGTTCAACATCTCAGTTTGTGTTAGCATGCTAACACTTGCTAATTAGCATTAAACACAAATGAGAAAGTTTAGTATGTAGTTGGTCATAAGCCAAAGTATTAACCCTTGTGTTGTTTTCCATTCGACTATGTACTTGTCATCCTGAAAATCAACACTTTTTCTAACATTTTCGTCTCTTTTATCAACATTTTTGTCTCTTTTTTCAATGTTTTTGGCTCTTTTTTATACGTTTAACGCTTCTTTTTGCTACCATTTATAAACACCACTAACACCAACCTATTACCAGTTTTACACTCATTTTTTGAATTCATGGTCAGTACACATAATTTATAGGAAATGATACCTAATTCTTGATTTAAAAAGCAGAAATTATTAATTATTTAGACTCAATGTTCAGTCGGATTTTGAAATACATTTTTTTTTAAATGCTAATTATTTTTATAAAACACCCAAAAATCAATGAAAGTAGAGATCCTATCTTTTGTTGTACTTGCGAAGCGCGATGTATGTAATCATCCAAATTAGGTAGTTAAAAAGAAACCCATATTTCTGATCAAATTTGACCCGAAGACAACACAAGGGTTAAACAATCTGAAATTTCGACCTGATGATGACGCTAGATGAAGGCTTTAAAGTTATTCTAATTCGTGCTCTGGGGAAAATTTTTAACATCATCTAATCACAAATATTAACAGCAGTGCCAAGCCACAGAGGTGAAAAATTCTTCCATGTAGTCTGATTTGGGATGTGATATACAGTGTGTGTAATTAATATAATGAGTCAATTCTCCAAAGTGTCAGGTTATAAAATTAATAGTGGTAAAACTGACATTTTCAATGTCGGGCAAAAACAAATAAATTTAGAAGTATCTAAACAATTTAAAATACAAAGTTGTAAAATGAAATATTTAGGTTGTTACATTAGTGCAAATAAAAAACAATTGTATAAAAGTAATTTCTTAACACTGAAAAATACTTTTAAACATAATTTAAACAACTACAGGGATCTTAAGTTGAATCAAATTGGTAGAATTAATTTGGTAAAGATGATGTGGCTTTCTAAGTTTATTTTTTTGTTTCAGTGTATTCCGCTTACACCACCTAAAACCTTTTTCAAGGAAATAAATTCTATAATTACATCTTTTATTTGGGCTGGAAAGACTCCAAGAATAAAAAGAAATGTATTGTTTTGCTCCAAACGGGAAGGAGGATTAAACCTCCCCAATATTGAACTGTATCAGATAGCAGCCCAGATGTTTTATATTGATCGCATTATTAATAATACTAATGAAGATCCATGGTTGGTTATAGAAAATCATCAATTACAACCAAATAGTTTATTATCCATTCTGTTTTCTAAGAAGAAAGTAAAAACTGATACTTTTGTTATTAATAGTACATTAATTCAATTTCAATTTAATTTTATTTAATCATAACAGGAGTTATCTCAAGACACTTTACAGATAGAGTAGGTCTAGACCACACTCTATAATTTACAAAAAAAACAACAAATCCCCCAAGAGCAAGCACTAGTGCAACAGTGGCAAGGAAAAACTCCCTTTTAGGAAGAAACCTCGGACAGACCCAGGCTCTTGCTAGGTGGTGTCTGACGTGCCGTTGGGGTGCATCACAGTATAGTTACATTAAATATGTGGGAAAAAATCAAGCTGATTTCAGGGATGGAGATCGATACCCCTACACATATTAAGATTTGGAACAACCCGTCTGTTAGAATTCAAGGTACTAAATTAATGTGGAAAACTTGGATGAATGAAGGTGTCGAAACATTATCAGATATTATTAGTTCAAATAATATAGCCCCATTTGATACACTGAAGGATAAATTTCAATTAAAAGATTCAGAGATATTTAAATATATGCAGTTAAAAAACTGGGTCAAAGAGAATTGCGATATAGTGAATGATGTTCCAGAAAAGATAAAAATCCTCTTGGAACAAAGTAAGGAAAAGAAAAAATGTATAAGTGTTATGTATGATTATCTCAAGAATGTTGTAATTAATGATAATTTGTTAAGTAATATATATGAAACAAAGATATAAAGAACTTCAATGCCAAAACAAAATGGAAGTAGTGCTTGAATCTAACATATAAAGTCACAACCAACGAAAATCTTAGATTGATCCAATATAAATTAATGACTAGAATGTATTATAGTAGGGACAAAATCCATAAATTTTATGCATCTCAATATTCAATATTTGACGCTCTGTAACTAGCCCAACGCTAGCTCTGTGTAATTCATTAGTATTCTATTTATTTGTTGTAAGTCTAACATGCAATGTAAAATTATATATTTATTTGTTTTCTCTCTCTTTCAACAACTCACTTAAGGAGCACCACCAGTGTAGTGTGTGTGTGTGTGTGTGTGTGTGTGTGTGTGTGTGTGTGTGTGTGTGTGTGTATGTGTGTGTGTGTATATATATATATATATATATATATATATATATATATATATATATATATATATATATATATATATATATATATATATATATATATATATATATATATATATATATATATATATGCTATGCCTGGTGTGATACAGGCACTAAAGGGTGCCTTTTGCATCGGTATCTGACGCTGAGAACCACTGACCTAGCATCAGTATTTGACAACTTGGGAAAGAGAACGGGTTGGTTAAAAATGATTACTGTCATGGCGTCACTGGTCCAGCTCAGCTTATTTTACTTCTTCAAAAATTAAACATGCAATGTTCAGACCAACTGAAAGGGGTTTACTGCTCTTGGTTTTAACCCCTGAAACAAAATCATAATATGGCTTCAACTTACAATTGTTTTGATTTTGATGAATCTATTTGAGTTTAGGCTTAATCATTTCGTCTATAAAAATGTCACAAGAGTGAAAAAATGGCCATCATAAATTCTCAGGGCCCAAGGTTCAAATAACTTGTTTTGTCTATAGCAATTTCTAGTAAGGTCTACTTATTATTGCCACTATTATCAAAGCACAATGACAAGTGAAGAAGTGCTGAAATGCAAATGGTATTTTTTGGCCATTTAGTTATTAAAAATTAAGTATTGTTTTGGCCAATACATTTTTAATCACTCTTTAAATATTTATAGTAACATTTACTGAAATACTTAAATCCAATAATGATATTAGATTATATTTAAATAATTATACCTGTAGTAATAATTAATATGTATTATGTCACATTTAAAATACTTGTTGTGTTACATTTGTCTTGAGGTCACTGGAGCATTTAAATAAAAATAATCAATTGAATAAGCTTAGACAAACACAGCATTATTTAAAAGAATATATTTACTGCAGATGAAAAAGCAGCCGCGTGTTCACTCTTTCATAAGGGCCAAGGGTGCAAGTACAACAGAGCTTGGGATAACAAATAGGGAACCAGGGCAGCAATCAGGCTGACCAGTGGTCTCTCAAGATATGACATTAATCCTTAAGTCTGCCGCTAGGACACAGACATCTACATACAGTAAGCAAAAAAAGGCATTGTCTCTATTTGACCTTATAATGCTTTTTAAAGTGGTTTTATATGTAGTAATTATAATACCAAAAAATATCCCATTACAATGTCAGTGTGTTCAAGGCATGCACTCACTTACAATATAATGTAAAAACTTCTAGGAAGGTCAACTCAGCATTGAGAATATCAACACAGCTTAAAAAAGTAGAGCAAATATTATAAGCAAGCTGCATGTTTTACAGTGTGTGTAGCTTATCAGTATATCAGCATGTCCACATGACTTCTACTGTCTGCAGCTTTATCATGTCCTTTCAATTGCAGCACGTCCAAAAAAACTGCATATGCATAGAATTTTCAAATCAATGATTTTACCACGATGACTGATATAACCTACTAGTTTCTAACTGAAATGTATACAATGCCCAGAGGGACTGAATCTGTAGGGAAAAGGTGGATAGCCCCAGACCACAAAAAGGACAAATGGCACAGCTGACATGGTCATAATTTTGAGAGGAAGTTAAAAGCATAGATGGAAATTGCTTTGATTATACAAAACCTGTGAATGACAATAATCAGAATGTGAATCAAAACTAAATTTGATCTATTTATGCCAGACTGTTGGTCAGAACTAATTTCAGTACCACACGTTCCATAAATATTGACAGAGTACCATAGACAGGAGCATTGCCCCACACTCTGTTTAATGTAAGGACAGCCAGATCAATATTTGAGGAGTGTGTGCTGCTTTTACAGCTGCAATGGCTGTTCGTCACTAATCATGCAAAAGATTAAGTGTACATGTGTACCATGGAAGAAGGACAGAGAGTCAACAAGTTTTTATGAAGACATTACAAACAACATGTGCAGACTTAAACATTAGTTAAGCTAATCTTTTCACATCAGGAAAGTATTAAACCATACTTGGTCATCTATGACAGCATAGTAGGAAGTGTGTTGTCAAGGAACAATGAAATAGTACAAGAAGTAACTGTGCATGTTTGTGTGGCAACATATTGTATTGTCCAAGACAAAACAAACAGTAAAGAGACATGACATAACATGGCACCACTACATCCAAATACAGAATACTCTTTGGTAATTGGCTAGAAGGGGACTGTGCCTGTAAACACCCCTACCTAAGTCTTTACACTGGCTTCCTGTGCCTCAGAGAGTTGATTTCAAAATACTTTTGCTAGTTTATAAATCATTAAACGGTTTAGGTCCAAAATACATTTCTGACCTGCTAGTAAACTACGAACCACCCAGACCTCTCAGGTCGTCTGGGACAGGTCTGCTTTCTGTCCCCAGAGTCAGAACTAAACAGGGAGAAGCAGCATTTAGTTTCTATGCTCCACATATCTGGAACCAACTTCCAGAAAATTGCAGGTCCGCTGCAACTCTCAGTTCTTTTAAATCAAGGCTGAAGATCTTTCTTTTTGATGTTGCCTTTTGTTAAATGACTATCCATTTCTTATACTTTCGTTGCTTATTTTATCTGCTTTTATATAACTGTTTTTAACTGCTCTTTAATGTTTAATTTCTTATACTGCACTGTAACTTTGATTATTGTATTTTGTCAAAATGTAAAGCACTTTGAATTGCCCTGTTGCTGAAAAGTGCTATACAAATAAAGCTGCCTTGCCTTGCCTTACCAAAGTAACAGACCTGTTTGGTCCAATAAAGCCCGCCCATCAGCTGAGCTCAAGCTTTAGGACAGACCTGCCTACAGTACTTAATAACCAAGAAAGGGTTAAAATCAAGGGCAACTGGACTTGGTTAAAAGAGCACCTATTTATTATATCTTAGTTAAAGGAGCAGATGTATGCCCTTGATTGCAACCATCTCCTATATCTGGATGACTGAGAACCTTAAAGCAACATTAGAGAACTTTTCCTGCTTCAGTTCCCCTACAGGTTGTCTGATTTGAACTACAGCTCACGCTACTCAATCTGGCAAACTTGCATAATGTAATGTAATGGACAATTTCGCTTCCAACCTGCAGGGGGACCCAAGCGGGCAAAGTTCTCTAGTGTTGCTTTAACAACCAACAACACTACAGTATCAGCTGAGTGGAGGGCTGTCAGTGGCCTCTAGTGGATCAGTTATGTTTCTGCAGAACAACACAGAAATTGTCCCTCCATTTTTTCACAGCTACAATGTCTCATGTTCAATCCCAGCAGCACTCACTATGTCCTGTTTTGGTGTCCTTGAGCACTACTAAATTGAATCCTTGCTCACTCAATCTAAACTTCTTTCTTGGATTACCTTGAAGCCTAAACTGCAAATATACGATGTAAAATGTTACAGCATATTCAGCTAATTTGTAAAATGAAACAATATTTAATTGAACATATTACCGTTCATTTAATGTAATTGGTCGACTGTCCATTTGTAAGAGCCATGTTGTATTGTTCATAGTTTTTGGTGTTTTATTGCAAAAGTAAATCATTTTATGACCTTTAAAATATGTAGTCCAATATACATTATAATCTAGGTAATGTTGTAGAATGGGCTTTGCCCTATAAAAGCTCACACTCCACTAGTCTGTCCTGCTATTGGACAGTTTTGAGAGAGCAAGATGTGGAGCAACAAGTTTTCTGACCGCTGATTGTAGAACACTGATTTTAGACTGTATTTTTTGCGTTTAGGAAAGTCAATTTCATACATATTTGGATATTCCAGCACTGTATATGCATACCCTTTTTGTTTCTTTTCTTTTTTTTTATTCGTGGAATAAACCATTTTTTATCTTCTAAGAGCCTTGTTCTTGGCTGTGCATGTTGAAGTTGTATGGCAAGCCTTTTTAACATTTAACAGCTAGACTGGATATGTGTTGCAGATATCTGTAATTCAGTTTTTCCTAGTCAAAAAGAACATTTCAGATATCCACAACTACATTTTTCCTATCCATAATTGCCATTTCAGATAGCCACAAAGACATTCTTCCTGGACAAATAACGTCACTTTTGACATTCATTTGTATGGGGTTTATCATTACAGATATCTACAATTCAGTTGCGGATATCCACTATGTGAATTAGGGATATCTGCAACTGAACTGTAGATATCTGTAATTCCAGTTTGAAATATCTACAATTTGATTCTGACTAGTCATAACTCCAGTTCAAGATGTCTTTAATTCACTTCAATTCAAGATATCTACATGTTCATTTTGAGATATCTTAAATGTCTATATCTTAAAAACTGGAATTATGACTAGTCAAAATGGAGTTGTAGATATCTCAAACTGCAGTTAGGGATAGTCATAATGTAATTGTAGATATCTATTATCAAGTTATTGATATCTTGAAATGAATTTTGATTAGAGATATCTGAAATTTGAGATATCTGTAACTTTCATTCTGCCTAGTCAAAATGTAATTACAGATATCTTGAATTTGAGTTTTGACTATAGGCAAAATGATGTTGCAGATATTTGTATGCAAATTAGGCCCGCATCCCACTAGGCAGAACACCTGTTAACTGTTAACTTGAGCCAAACTGCTTTTGAGTTCATTGTTTGTGTCTGGTGATAGCAAATGCTCAATTCTTCCGAGATTTCTTTCACAGTTTTCAATAGAACAACATTCTCTCTCTCCACAAATCCCCTGTGTGAGGGCTCGTTCAATTTCATGCCATTTTCTGGTGTTTTTCTCGATTACAGCCAACGCCATGACTGCTCCTTCTTCCATTCACTTTGATTATGGCGGGGAGGGGAAATTACGTATTTATGGATATCTAAAATAGAGCAACGTCATGCACAATAATTTGCACTAGTCATAATGACGTTTGAGATATCTTTAACTTTCATTCTGTCTAGTCAAAACTGAATTACAGATATCCACAATTGTCATTGTGACGAGTTGAATGTTGTTTCCAATGATGTCATTGCAGATATCTGTAATTCAGTTTTGCCTAGTCAAAACTGAATCTCTAACTGTTGTTTCGACTAGTCACAATTATGTTAGAAATCTTGAATGACAATTCCAACTATCCAAAAGGTAATTATGACTAGTCGGAAAGACGTTGTTGATATCTACTAACTTAGCTTTTAAATGTTAAAAGTGCTTGCCATAGAAGTTGGACATGGTGATCTGCATGAGTCATACATCCTGCAATCAGTGGCGAGGAAGGTTTTTAACAAGTTGCCACGACACCATTATTTCTGCACATTCCTGTCTAGCTTTTCATTTAGGAACAGACTAAGTAGATTGTACAACAGTGCCTCTTTTGGAGGAAAAAGGTAACTGTCTGAACGTTTAAAGTTAAAAAACAAAAAAGACATTTTACCTCAAGGACTACTTTTTAGTTTACAGCAACATCTCACAGTGTTCAGTTCCCATGGAGATGGTTTTGTGTCAGTATTTAATATCTTAAAATATAACATTTTTCATACTATAAGAATGTATTTACCTTACATGTTAAATGTATGCCAGTGAGTGTGATAATGGTCAGAAATCAACATTTAGATAATCAAGGTCCATTAGCTTTTTTCCAGAGATTTCAACAGCATCTATACGGCCTTGGAGTGTTTTTTTTCAAAATGAAGGTTCAGTTGTGTCTGTTTAATTTTGTTAGGGGTTTGCTTGTGTTTACCTTATATTGGCATTAACATGATATTTTATTTAAAAAAATGTTTTGATGATGACAGCATGATAGGCTATTATGGTAAATTGTCCCCCAAACATGAATTAAAGACGTCCTTTTTTAAGGAAGTCATAACAATGTTTTTCAGCTGCATTACTCCAACAATGACAGGCTTGTGACAGTATTAAGTTACAAATTGGCAACAACAACAATAGCAACCTCAGACTACTTTATCACTGCCTCAAACCCCCCACCTAGTCTGTATTGTACTCACTCTTAGGTATAGATAAACACTCCATGTGCTTATAGAAACAGGTGTCAGGCTTCAGGAACACACACACACACACACACACACACACACACACACACACACACACACACACACACACACACACACACACACACACACACACACACACACACAGTTAATTATTTATCCACTTACTGAAATGCTGACATACACACCGCCCTGACTGCAATGTCACTTTAGCCTTCACAAGAGAGGTTGCAGTCACAGGTACTGATGGATGCGTGTACATCTTCTGAGAAGCTGAGAGAGAAGTCATACTGGGGAAAGATGAAATTCCGTTATAACTTGTACTTGTAATTATGTAATATAGACATTATGAAATACCATTGCTTTCTAATGCAGCTTGTATCACAACATAAGAGGGACCTGAAGAAGGTGTGGATCTGTCCACCTGCCTTCCAGTCAGTCCCTTGAACAATTTATTCTTTATTTTATGATGAATCTTGCACAAGTTGAAAGAGCTGATAGGAGTTCCTTTTTACTCGTACCTCATGCGATTTCAGTCGATTGTGACAAAAACAATCGACTGACTGATTGATTGATTAAATACATTAATTTTGTATTTATCAGAGCACATGTTTATGCTGGGGTTTGTAGGTTGTAATTGAAAAATATTGCACCAAGAAGGGATGAGATCAACACTTATGCTACACTTTCTGTATATTTCTCTGGAGGGTTACTTAATAATACATCCTTGATTAGCGTAGCTTGTTGAATGCTTTAACTAAATTGTATTTTAGAATTACAATTTTTGAATGGCGTTCTGGTTATATGTATGTTTGGCGCCAGAATTCTTCTCCTTATATCAAGATTTTCCCTCAAATGGAATCGTTTATTTTAGATATTGTGCTAATAATAGTTTCCAGTGATCATTTTCCACAGGACGCTGCTGCTGCGACTGTTTATACGATGGAAGCAGTGAGTGTGGACGGATCCATTCGGTGTGCAGAGGGGGTTTTAAGTACAACAAGTCGGCAAATCGGTATAAAATATCTTTTGAATAACGAGTACATTTACTTTTGACCTTTATTTTCAACTTCTATAATTAGAAACTGTGCTCACTGTTCTAGCATTCAGACCAAGTTAATTGAATCGCCTTCAAAGAGAAAAGAAAACCCTTTAGTTGTAAATTGGGCAATTCTGATGAAAACCGAGCTCTGTGACACATCTTCCACTAAATGATAAAGCCGTTGCACCAGGAACTAGAGGAAGGACCGACTAAATAAAAACCTATCTCTAAAAAAGCAACAACATTAAGACTATTCCTGTCAAACTTAATGTCTTTTTTTCTCTCTGAAAGTGTCAGAGGGACGTAAAATTCACGCGAGCATCTTAAATTGTTCTCGTGTTGGATTTGACAGAGTTTTATCAGTAGGAGGAGGTGTTAGGTTCGGCTACTGCAACTTAACGGTTAAGTTGGTCTGTTGGTGACGTGAAGTGGGAAAGTGGGCTTAACCGGAGTGGGCTCTTCAACCGGAAGACTCATAAACAAATATTACTCCTAAAATAGGTAAGTTTACATGTCTTTATTAAAAACAAAAACAAATATTGGTTAAAGCTACTGTAGTGTCCAGTCTGCTCCAGTGCCTATCCTGGTCTGCTTTACAATTCCCCCAGTAGGCTACAGAAGAGGGGCTACACAGTCTATGGGCTACACCCATAGAAGACCAGCCTACATCTCACCTACATTTCAGAATATACTAACGCTGATTTAAAGTATTATCCAGACTCAAAAGTACATTTTTAAGCAATGCAAGTTTTGCAAGTAGCTTCACTGTAAACAAATAGCCTATCCATGTACAGTATAGGCTATATTTAGTTGCAGACAAAGTAGGGCTGAGCAATAGGTTTGAAATCATTATCACAATATTTATGAGGACATGGTCCTGTATCAATAAAGACTATCAATAAAGATATCACAGTATGGCAAATGTATACACAGCCACATACAATAAACACATACAACTGTTCATAGCAATGATCTGTGTTCCACTGTTGCAGCAAATCTTGTGTGTAAAACAACTACTTTATATATAATAACTAATAGTGTAGTTGTGTGTGTGCTATAATGTTAATGAATTTGTCTTGTTGTGATATGATGTGTATATGTATTTGGTCTCTTGCAAAAGATATCTTGAGCTCAATGAGATTTTCAACTATCTAAATTATTTTCATTTTTGATCACATCTTGCTTGAAAGTTTTGTTTGGACAACAGATATGTGTAGAACGATGATATAATAAATTCATATAATCACTACAGGATTATTTTGAAAGTATATAAATGATAATATTGGGTTATTTCCTAGCACTAAGAAAACTATATGGTGTGAAGACTAGGTAAAAAGGTAATAATATTGATGAAAAAGATGTGTCAGGCTTCTTTGCCCACTCAGGCACTATCCAATCCCTAAAAACTTTGTCTTGCCATAATTATGCTTGCCAGCCCTCTAATGTCAACAACTAGCCTATTCCTCACTATTGTTGCTGCTTCTATTTTATCTCACACTTTTTAATAACAAGACCAAAGTCAAAATGTGAGATATGAGAAATAAATGAGCCCACTCTAAACTAACCCCAAAAACTAACAATCTTACAACCTCGCTGCTAATATAAAAATAAACATAATGGTTCTGTAGTAGTGAACCTTTGAGCAATTAATATGATGCAAAAATCATTGTGGAGGGCCCCTAACTGAATAAGAAAGAAATGCTGTATTGATTAAACTGTTTTGGAAACCAACAGCAAATATTGGAAATTTGAAATGCAACAGAAAAAAAAGTCTTGTATCTGTTGAGTCTCGATATGACTTGCCCCAGATTGATAGTTACACCGCCTCCCTCTCATAAGCCTTAGCACTAATATCCTGTTGCCTTGACTACTGGTGTGTCAGGGGACTTCATCCTGATCCACTGCATGATTTTCTCTGACACTAGTTCAGAGAGACTGCCACGAAGCAGTGCTGAAAGAAAGAATAACTTGAGAGCTAATTTTCTCTTTTTCTTCCTTTTACACTGGACTAACTCTTCACCCGCCTGATGCAATCTTAGTTACCAGTAGTACATAGAACTTCAGGCTGCAGCGCTGCTCTGCTTATCCACTGCACAGCAGGCTACACGCACCACTAAAATGGTAACTCTGCTTTCTTTCTGTGCACCGAGCCATATCAGTTTGTTTGATTTACATTCCATTCAAAAGAGGCACAACACAGACAGCATGAAAAATATTTTCTCCGTCGTGTTTATGCAGAGTTGAGGATGGGAAATACTCTGTGAAATGTAGAGTCAGTCCTATTTTGGGCAGGGGGGAGAAATTGGAAATGATCCAGCCGATTAAGAAACCATGTTTTAGGGCTGCAACTATTTAAATGTTTTTTGTATTAATCGATAGGTTGTTTAAGGCTATATATTAAATGTCAGAGAATAGTGAGAGAGAGAAAAACAATTCACAATTTCCCAGATTACACAGTGACGTCTTCAAATGTCTTGTTTTGTCACCAGTTGATTTTGTTTCGTACACTCCCTCGTACACTCACTATATTGTAATGAGCTCCATCGGATATGTGTCATGCTTTATGGATGGATGGACTACTATTACTACTACTACTAGGGGCGGCTGTGGCGGTTGCCTGCCAATCGGAAGATTGGAGGTTCGATCCCTCGTCGAAGTGTCCTTGGGCAAGACACTGAACCTCGAGTGTAAATGGGTGTGAATGTTTATCTGATGAGCAGGTGGCACCTTGTACGGCCACAGCGTGTGAATGGTTCCTGTACTATGCTAAAGCACTTTGAGCAGTTGTTAAGACTGGAAAAGCGCTATACAAATACAGTCCATTTACTATTTATCTAAACACACACCCTTCATCTCTCCGTATCTAACTGTCTTTGGGATTTATTGTACGCTAAGACAAGTAGTAATGAGCATCTAGGAAAAGAATGGAGGCTTTCTTCATTGTGAATGACAGGCCCAGGAAATAAAGTGGGCCTAAGAATGGCAAACAGCAGTGAAACTGGCCTGGTCAGAGGTTTACAAGATCTCCACCGGAGCTTCGGGGTGAGGGATACTTGCTGCACTGTAGCCTGTGTGAACCAGTCTCATATGGCAGGGAACCCACTGGAAAAAGTGGACCATACACAGCAGAAACAACTATGGGGGTTGGGGACAAGAGGAGAGACTGTTGTTGCTGTGTAATCAAGGGGAATTGCAAACATTGAATCTGGAATGGCCGTCTTGAGGGGCTGCTGTGTATCAAACAACTCTCGCAGACAGTGTTCGGTGTTTCAAACTTATTTAGCATCTCTAGCAATCAATGCAGTAAGAGCGTGACTCTCTGCAAAGCAGGTCATGTAGATGTCAGAGAATTTCTGACCACAGTTCAAAACTTTTTCCACTGCACCAAGAAGCAACTTTGGAACATTACTTGACCAGTTCCCAGCTGTGAAAACATCTAAAACATCCTGTGACGTCTCAAATAGCAGACCTGTATGCATTTAGGAATCACGTTTTATAGGCACGAATGGAACAACAGCTAATTGCCCATCGTAGGGACAAACAACAGTCCCTGTAGCAGGTAACAAAGCTAACCATAACTTTATATAGTTTTCTTGTTGCAGCATTTATAAATTATTCTAAAACAGTTTTTGCTTAAGCACAGAAATTTGCTTGATCAGTGTAATAGCATTTGTCCTATTTTCTGAAGTAAAAAAAAGAATATGGAATACGCCTTGATTGCAACCCATATTCTATTTGTGGGAATCTAGTTTTAGGCTTTGATGAGCACACTTCAGAGGCCAGGAGAGTCTGTAAAAAAAATTTACGAGTGTGTTTGTATTTTCTTTTTAACTAGCATTCTCTTGACCAGAGTACACACTGTTTTGCTGTTTTTAGCCCTAAATCACAACAATCTCCTTTTAAAAGCAAGCTCTTAATTTAGCAGCCAAGGTTCTTGAAACATCATGGCAGCACTTTTAAGTTTTCCAGCCTGGAATCCTCTGGGTTTCATGTGGTTTTGTGTGTTTGAGAGAATAAATAGCAACGCCTATATTTATGTCTGCTCCAGCTCAGCCTGCTCACTGAGCTGTCCTGGAAAAGTCCATGTGACCCAGAGCTAAGGAGGTACTGCTGCTTCCTCATCCTGTTGTATGTTAGAGTGGAAGGACTACGGTCCGGCCTGCAGGGCAGTGTGTAATTTTTACCATAGCCCTGTTAAAACATTGTCAGCAGACAGTGACATTATATTTTCAAAGTGAGCATCACTTTTATTCTAGTCGGTCGCTCCTGCACCGTAACGTTCACAAGCTTGCTACACAGTAGGTTAAGGCACCACACAATGCAACACAAGGCTTTTGCTCAGTTTTAAGATAATGAGATTTGCATAGCCATGCTAATGACTTTGGGGATTCCCTTACGTTTCCCCTAGCACCTCCAGCAGGTCAAAGCTTTTCACTTATCAAGTGTACAGACTTTAATTTGCAAATATGTCTGCAATTGAGCTCAGATCCCCATCTGTCTAAGTACAGCCCCACACAGCCTGTAGGCTCTTACATCTTAGGCAGATCCAACCTTTACGCCTTTTATTGCTGTGCCCTTTGCTGAATTCCTGATTTTATGATTTAATGTGTTTAAATAAGAAAACTGGGGTAACAGACAATGTGTAGTGCATCTGGTTTCATTGATTTCTTTTCCATCCATAAGCCCGAGTGACATTGTTAAGAGTTTATGTCACTGGCTTTTCCTCAAACCTGCCTGCCTCTCATGTTACTCTGACTTCAATTCATAAAATTGCAGGAAATTACACCCATGTGACAATTATGAGAAATGAGGGCATCTGTGTCTGGAAAGACCTCATCCAAATTCACACTGCGCTCATTTGTTCTACGGCAGATAAAATTGTTCTTGTGCCAATAATACAGGAGCAATGGGATTTCAATGATTAAAAGAGAGATAACATGGAGATAATACATCTCTCTCTCCCATAAAATAATTATATGTAACACAGAGGAATGGAGGTGTTATTCAGAAGGATTATTATGTAATTGAACCGCTGGTATTAGCTGGATATAGTTTTTCTTTCTATGTGTCATACTTTTTCCATTCTTTCTTCCTTCCTGCCCTCGCACATCTCTTTTTCTGTCCCTCCCACGCACATGTTACCAGATTCGTGTTGTAAAAAAGACTTGCTCAGGTTTTGTCACATTTCTTCTTTTGATTTCCAAAAAAGAAGCTGTCATGTTTTTACTTTTTAAATATATAATGTATATATTTTGTTTTTCATTCTGACCACATTGAAATTTGTCTCTTTCTTTAATACAGAGGCTGCTCTCAAACCTCTTATGAAATACAAATTTGAGGGTATACGTGCAGTTTATTGTCACAAATTCCCCATACAATGTCCTTAATTAAACCTGCTAAACCACCTGTGCTACCCTAACCTTAACCTTAACACTAACCCGCCTGAAATAAGATCCTCATCATTTGGGAAACTCAGTTTTTGGAAAATAATTTGTGACACTAAACTGCACGTAAGCCAATTTGAGATGGTTGATACTGACATGTTTTATTTTATTGCCTAAATTAGCATACATTTGTGTGTCACAGTTTCAAGAATTGCAGGTTAGGACCCAAACAAAGAAGAAGAGATGAGGAGGTACCAAGGCGAGTTTCAACAATTTAATTACAAAAAAATAAACTTACAGTTCAAGTTAGCAGGCAATAAATCCAGGAAACTGGGAAAAACACAAGAGCTCTAGGAAACAGAGCACCAGAAAACAATCAGAACTTCTTGACACCAAGTATGACAACCAACTTGGTCGGAGCACACAGACTAAGGCCCCATCCACACGAAGACCTATTTTGATGCAAATGCACATCTTTTGCATCGTTTGGGCCGATTGTCCACACGAATTCTGTAAACGCACTGCCCGTAAACGCACTTTTTTGAAACCTGGTCCCAGGGTGAATAAAAAAAAAAACGGCTCACGTTTGGCTTCGTGTGTACAGTGAAACCGCATAAGTGCGTATCGATGATGTCATCCCCACACACCTCGGCCTCACAGCTCCGCCTTCAACCCAGCTGACTGCTCTAACAGGGACGCAATGCTGTTTATAAAGTGGAAGTAGAGAACTTATCAACTAGCTCGCTAATCTGTCTGCTCATCACCTCCTTGCACGGATTATAGTAACTTTTAGCACCGCTTATTGTAGAAAGGCTACCGCTAGCTAGCGCGCTAACGTTAGCTCTGGGAAAGACATGGGAAATAACCTTTTATATACTGTCTATGGAAATAACCCTACAAAATAAAACAGGTTACTAAACAACACCCAGGATCATGACATTGTGTCTTTATAAACATTTTCTATGCAGACAAAATGTATGAAACCGCTTTGTTTTTCTCAAATAAAAGCCCTCACCTCCCTGTTGTTTTCTTTTTTTTTTTTAAATCTGTGTGCAGGCGTCGTAACTGTGTTGCCTACTAACACACCCATGTTTCCCTCTGCTTCATCAGTGGGTTGCATGAACACAATGTCCCATCTAATGTTGTTTTGGCTTTATCCTGGATGTGTTATTTTTATGCCTCCTCATATCCTCAATCATGAATACCCCTGCATACATGAATAAACAGATTTTGCAGAATATAACCATGGAAACCCAATTTGGACAAACCTAAGTAACCAGAGGTGAATAGGCCCAGGTGGTCAAATGCTTCAGCGTCCTTGTTTGCAATGGTATTTTTTTTATCCATTATTTGTGTCTCTCTCTTTAATCAGTGTATGAACTCCACCTGCTTAAAATCAATTAGAATATTAATTTTCACATAAAGGTGAGGATTATGGTTGAGATGGATGTCACTCTGGCCTTCTCAGGAACAACAGTCAGTATCAGCCTGACCTTTTAGAAAGTGTTAAGAATTACAATGTCTAAGGACACTTGTCCCTCCCCCCTGCAGTTAAGGGTCGATCAATTATCACCACGCCAGAGAATTAATAGTGTATTCACAGAGACACAGCCACGTCCCCACCGCGCACGCACGCACGCACACACACACACACACACACACACACACACACACACACACACACACACACACACACACACACACACACACACACACACACACACACACACACACACACACACACACACATATTGCAACCTCATGACATCTGAGTTAAAATCCTATCTCTATTATTCTCCTGT
This sequence comes from Gymnocephalus cernua, assembly GCA_023631565.1. Lineage (NCBI taxonomy): Eukaryota > Metazoa > Chordata > Actinopteri > Perciformes > Percidae > Gymnocephalus > Gymnocephalus cernua. Next base: position 9,310,286 of record CM042440.1, read on the forward strand.
GATTGGACCTCAACTGTCAAGATGTATCCCTCAGCGTGGCTGCCTAAGAAGCATCATCAGCGTATGTGTTATGATAAAACACTGCTGCACGCTGGGAGGAATTATTGAACCAATGAATAATTTATGACATTCACACAAGGATATTAATGAGCGTTGTTGGTCTTCCGCAGGAGCAGAGTAAGCCGAGCAGCCGGCGACGTGGAGAGTAAAAGCACAGGGCGAGTGGAGAAGGTAGAGAAACCAGCCGAGCTATCTGCCTGCCTGAGAGTGCTGTGTCATGGGGAAACAGAACAGCAAGCTGCGGCCCGAGGTCCTGAACGACCTGAGAGAAAACACAGAGTTCAGCGACAACGAGCTCCAGGAGTGGTACCGCGGCTTCCTCAAGGACTGTCCCACCGGCCACCTGACTGTGGAGGAGTTCAAGAAGATCTATGCCAACTTTTTCCCATACGGAGACGCTTCAAAGTTTGCCGAGCATGTGTTCCGCACGTTTGACACCAACGGTGATGCCACCATCGACTTCAGGGAGTTCATCATTGCCCTGAGCGTGACATCTCGCGGCGGGTTGGAGCAGAAGCTGCGCTGGGCCTTCAGCATGTACGACCTGGACGGGAATGGGTACATCAGCCGGGCAGAGATGCTGGAGATAGTTCAGGTGAGGACATACTGTATGACAAAATAGGGTTTCTTTATTGATGTATACTAGAGATGATCCAATACCATTTTTTGCTTCCTGATACCGATTCTGATGCTTGAACTTCCATATCGAGTACTGATCCGATACCAGTGTGTCATATATTTCATTATGTTTTAACAACTGTATACTAGCTACTAACCCTGTATGAATGTGATATGATTTCTATCATTGTTGTCTGTCTGGCTCGGGTTAAACTCTTTGTGAAACATGAACAAACACAAACAATGAACGCCACAGAACTTTCTGTTATTATCCAGTTTGACAGTCAATTATAATGGAAAAAGAACATAAATAAACTACTTTAACAGAGATTTTCTTTAGGGATTTATTATGTGTTATCGGATTGGAGCATAAACTCGAGTACTTCCCGATACCGATACCAGTGTTTTAGGCAGTATCGGAGGCACATATCTATCAGTCTTTTGCCTATATTGGGTCATGATCAGCCTTATTCTACATCTTCTGAGATATAAATGTGGCCTAATGAGGTTCTAGCACTGCATCTGTTTTTTATGCAGACCTTAAAATGTAGCTGTTATTATACAATGATTATCCAAATGCAAATGCTAATCCTCACATCTTAGCAACTGTAACTGAGGACTTACCAAATATTGATTAATCCACTCACTTAACTAAGTTTTAGCCCTAATTCTGTGTGTTGCATGCGTTTAAGGTTTCTGACTAGTGACTATTTTTAGGCCCAGTAGTCATTTGCGGTTCTGAATTCACAAGATATTTTTTCATCTCACATCACGGATGGAGGCTGCCCTTTTTGTTTTTCTTATCACTGTGGCTATATTTACTCTTCCAATATGGTGAGCTGAGCAGCCTGCAGGGCCATATCAATATTGGCTTAGTCCGCTTTGTTTGTGGATACAAATGAATGTGAAACAAAATATGTCCATCAGTGCTTTTATTATTGGTGAATGCTTTCTGTTTTTCAGCAAAACTCGTTCTCTCATCACAGACCTTTACATGATCTGAAATGTGTATAGCAGTATAGTGTGTGTGTATATATATATATATATATATATATATATATATATATATATATATATATAGATACAAATAGACACATCTGACACATGTTCTGAGTGACTTACTGTGAGTGTTAACAGCAGGGTGAGCTTCAGTTGCCAGAGCACCATCATTACCAGGTAGCAACAGAAAACGGGTCAAAGCATTCAGACAAAAGATGTAAGAAATATGTCAGGTGGGAACAGTTATTCATTATCATTCATTGTTTTTCGTCTTTACTGCCTAAAAGCATCCTACGGACAACCAACACTATTAATATGCACACAACAACAATTGTTCTCACCCTCCTTTGTAGGCAATTTACAAGATGGTATCATCAGTGATGAAGATGCCTGAGGATGAATCAACACCAGAGAAAAGGACAGATAAGATCTTCAGACAGATGGACATTGACAATGATGGTAAGACTGGTGATTTATTTTTATGTGCTTATGCCTTTTGTATAGGGCTGCACAATTAATCGCAATTTAAAGGTGCTCTAAGCAGGACCGGCAATTGCTATAGGCGAACTAGGGCGTCAAATGTTTTGGGGGTGCCGTATCGCCCTTAGGTCTAATAATAGAATTAGAACGACAAGTGAAATAAAACATGTTTATTAAACATGGTCATCCTAGGGCGCTCCCTCAGCCACACATTAACTTGTCAACCTGCAACACACGGAGCTCTGAAGCAGACCTGTGCGTCACTTAGTGTCCACTCTCGCTGTACAAATAGAGATGAGCAGCGCGCCTTCCGTGGTCTGTGCAGCTTCAGGGCGCAAAACTCAATCTTGCCTAGGGCAACCAAAGGGCTAGAGCCGGCCCTGACTCTAAACGATGTTGGTGACGTTACTTGTTGTTGACGTGACTAGCTCGCCCCTCCCTCCTCCTCATCCCGTCCCTTCCGTGCTTCAGCGCACTAACCCCCCCAACCCCCACCCCCACCCCCAACTCCTTCTTGCCTCTTAGCCTTTTGAATCTCATCCTGCTGAGCGACCTCAATGTCAGTGGCTTGACTTTTAGTGCTAAAGGGTGATGCCATGTGATATGTACTTAAGCATACTGTTCTGTCACATTTTAGTAAGCTGTTTAGAGCTAGTCATATGGGAGTGGGCAGCTCAGTTTGTTTTGAAGCAGAATGTTCAGAAAGTCTGGAGGTCAAACTGTGTGTCTCAAATTTGATAACATCACGTGGTACCACAGACCAGGCCTACGGCTACGGCTGCAGCTCCTTTCTAATGCAATTTATACAGACGCTGTGTGACAGGAAGTGGTAGTTATATGAAACAAGTCACGGTGTACTGTTGCATTTTATCTTTGTGGTCAATTAGTCAAGATTTAAATGAATGTTTACCACCATCTACCATTTGCTGCGAGCATTGTCACATTTCACTTTAAAATGCTTTTTTTTTTAAATAGTGCAAGCATGCATTCTGTTATGATGGCTAAATAATATCATTGTAATTAAATGCTATAACTCAAGAGCAGTTTACTTTGATTTTATTAGCCATTTTTAATATTATTACATTTAATCTTTTTGAATACTTTTGCAGGGTTTTGCAGACATAATGTATTTTCATTCATTCAACAAGACTCCCCAAAACCCACAATATAAAATATTTATAAAAATTAACCTGAAATATTTTGATATTTGAATATTTCATTTTAATATAGTTTAATTTTGTTGGATTATTTTTAACGTAATTTCAATATTATTAATAGGCATTATGTTGCAGTACCAATTAATAAAACTGATTTAAAAGGAAGTTCTAAATTAATTACTTAGAAAGTACTTACTAAAAGGAAGTACCATCATTTTCATAATCTTACAAACTATAATATGTTGCCATCAGTAATACTGAAATACTGTAGTGTTGGCAATCAATGCCTTCTGAATTACATAAAAATAGTAAAACAGCGTCACCTGCTGCTTGATTTAACAGCTGTGAATAACTCATTCAGTCATAGAATGTTAATGCAAGTTCAAGTGTACTTTGCCTGCACTGTTATCTGGGGCAGCAGTGATTATATTGTAAGCACATGAGCTCAAAAGGAACATCAGAAGCTTTTCTGTTGATTTTAGCGGGTGGTTGCTGCATGAGTCACCTTTCCATCACATGTTCGACAACTGGTGTCTGTAAATAGTTTTTTTTTTTTTTTTGGTCTCTGCTTCACAGGTAGATTGTCTCTGGAGGAATTCATTAAAGGTGCCAAGAGCGACCCGTCCATTGTCAGACTGCTGCAGTCAGATCAGGGAGCCTCTCGTCAGTTCTGAGGACAGAGACAATAACAGACACACACTCTCCAAAACACAATCACAAACCCACAGCCATCGGACAGTCATCATCACAACCCGCTGACCAGACAATCCTTTCATTTAAAAACAAAAACACTCCTTGTCTTGTTTACATTAATGGAAACTTCTTTCGTCAATGTGGCTCCTTTTCTGTGGACTATGACGTGCTTTGAGGTATTTTGTGTATATGCTTTTCCAAAGCGCTCTTGCTTTGAAATGGTTTTTTACCTGTTCTCCATAAGTAAAAGTGCCATATCATATATTTATACTGACTGGATTATAAATCCCATTATGTTACACTAAGAGGAAACTAATTACATCACTTCTTATAATTTGATTCAACTTAACTGTGTTGAAAAGTGGCTTATTGTTGTTCAGGATATCAACTGTAGCTTAACAAGTTGCTCTTCTGGACAACTTCTATATGCCTTTGGTATTGCATGCAGTTAGTGATATACGTGTTCAGATATTGTAACAGTTTTACGTAAATAAGAAGGCTGCGATTGTTTTTATTCCTTTTTATTTTTGTAACAAAAAAAAATTTGTTTTCACACAATTGAAATAAAGTCGTGTAAGAAAAATCTACACAAGTCCCACAGTACCCCCTTGTCCTGGACAGACTCACCGAGATTCTCACTTACTGGTTTAAAAAAAAAGGAAGAAAAAAAAATAAAGTATTGAGTCACATTAAGTTGGACATTGAAGTGTTACTTTGATAAGTCCACATTTTAAAATAGGTGCTTGAGATGTTCAAGAAAGGAGAGGGGAACAATGTTTAAAATGATGTGAATGAAAAACTAAAGATGCCACATTCAGAACCTCCCCCCCTCCGCTCAGCTGACGGCAGTCGTATAAATATGCAGCTTCTAACATTAAGCGGGTATGTGAGGCAGAGTTCACTGCAGGGACACAACACATGCCTCCCTCCCTCCCTCCCTCCTGTCCTGGGTGACTGACGTAGATGATGTGAGAAACGGCAGGTGTCTCTTATGTGTCTTTTCTGGAATATTTCAGTAACTGGGCAACTGGGCCTCCCATTCGTCCACAGGAGAGGGGAGGCGAGTCGCGCAGGACCAGACCAGATCCAACCAAGCCAGTCTGGATCAGATCCTGCCCCGTTTGGGATCATAACTCATCTTTATCAAAGTCATCATCCAGGTCCACGTCGCTGAGGTCGTAGTCGTCCTCCACAGGAAGCTGCGGTTGACAAGGAGTATAAAGTAAAGACTAACTGTTAGCCAAGAGGGAGTTAATCATGATCACTCCAAATCATTTATAGATACAATAAATGTCAAATTTGTGGAGCTTTAAAAAGAAAGAAACTGTTTGCCTGCAAGACATAAAAACTCTGCACTTTTCTTAAATTGAAACATATGTACAGATGAAATTTCACTCTTGTGAGAAAAGAAACATCTGGATTTTTGGAAGCACTCCAACTGCCATATTACATAATGGAAGTGTTTATAATATACCCATCTGTGTGCATGATTGCAGAACAGAGGCAGCAAGGAGCAGGTAGAAGTTTATTGTATTAAGTAGGGCAGACACAGTACACAATAAACCCTATTTTAACTCCAAATTGGTTGCCCCAGACTAATTTTACAACCGGGCCAAAACTTCTGCCAGATCTGTTGCATGTTTGAGGCAGGAGGACTGATTAATAGCCTGAATGATCAACGATCTGTCCGTCACATGATCGAATATATTTCTGGCACGTTAGAAATTTTGGTCATAGAAATGAAACTGAACTTTGCTGCAGAACAGGCAGACTATAATGTCTGCATCTTCCTGACAATCTGCAGATCTATGTACAGTTTTTGTACACTTAACAACTGTTGCCTTTTTCTTTTAGTCAACATTGTCAAGGATGAGGTTGTCTTGTTTGAATAAACATTGGCGTTCTCAAGACCTAATCGAATGATCCGTACAACATGAGCTGGGTTTTTGTATAGTAAAACGTGCAGTGTGACTGAACGTAATGTATAAAAATGATTAAAAACGTACAGTGTCTGTCCAGTTTAACACAGTTTGGTTGAAGGCCTCAACCCTGTCATCTGTACATATGAGTAAAATCTCTGATCATGAGACCACTAGGACACTCCCACTCACCTGTCCATCATTGCCGTCCCAGGGTTCAACAGTGTGAATCTTGGGCATGTTGCCACCTCCCAAAGTAGCAGTTGAGCCACGGCCCACAGAAAGCTCCCTATATGAGAAGATGTACCAGAACCATGTGAGCGCCATCATTCAGCGTATTTTTACTTTGATTCGGTGAGAGTCAAGAAAAAAAAAAAAAAAATCTACCTGAGGAACTCATGAATTCCAGTCTCACTGAAAGAACCCCTGAGCAGAGCAAATTTCATCTTGCGTGTGTTGATGGCGGCCATGGCAGGGTAGCCAAATCCACCAATACCCAGAGAGGCCTCCAGCTCCATCTGAGCTCCAGCCTCAGTCCACAGCCAGCTGTAGAAGCAAAGGGAGAGCAGGCTATTAGTCCCAGTCGTAATTAGTCATTTGTATAACAATCATGACTGGTCTCTCATCTTTACCCCCACATCTTCTTCTTGTACTTCTCAGACATCTTCTTCATCACCTCCAGGTAGCCGTTTCTACCTGCTGCGCCTGCGGAGATACAAGGACAGTGGGTGGTGAGTGATTCAAGAATTAAAAAGAAAATGCACCCATATTTGGTGTGTGAAATGTCCCAACACTACACTAGTTTTCAAATTCCAAATGAACTACTACTACTGTTAAAAGATACCAGATTTAATTATTGAACATGTTCAGAGTCAGAGGTGTGTCTGGTCTCACCTGTGTCCAGGATGTGTGGCAGGACGCCTATCACACACAGCTGACTGTCCTCACAGGTCTTTTTGAAGAGGTCTTCACTGAGGATCTGACAGACAAACATTTACAATACACACACATTTTATGTACATTCACATCATTTCATATAGAAACAAACATTGTTGAGGGTCAACAAGGGTTTAACTGTGATCCATATTTTTTCCCCTTTTGGGTGTAATTTTGGTAACAAGTGAGATGTTGATCAGAGAGCTCTTTGAATTTTGTGTTGATTTAGTCTTCATTTCTTAGGTCACTGCTCATGATCAAACAGACAGTATTTAAGTGTTAGTAAACTCATAAGTTTAATCAGTATTGTGTTCAGCAACACAGTTGCAAAATACACATTTAATAAAAATATTGTCGTTTATGACTTTAGGATTACAAAAAGCATCATCAACAGGTGCTTACTGGAAGCCCTTCTGGCCAAATATTGTGAATTTAGTCTAATACCAGCACTACTAACTTTCATACATGAATGTATGATGCAAATACACAAGTGTACTGACCTCCAGCAGTTCAGGAGCAGCAGCGTGGTCAGAGAACAGATCCAAAGCCTTCTCAATGATGTCTCCACGGGAGCGGCCTCCTTGGTAGTCTTCGGGCTCCTCACCTTTGCGGAATACCTTGATGGTTGGAAATCCACGGATCTACACAAACAACATATATTGTTCCTTAATGTTAGCCTTAATTTTCTACTCTGGGAAAGTTTTTGGAGCTCTCCGACCAAAGTCCCATATCTCAGGCAAATCGGCATTGGCTCGGTGCTTGCGAGCACATGTTCGAGCGTGATTTGTGAACCTTTCAACGCGAGACAAGAGGTGTGCTGGTGCCTCACAGAAACATTCCAGATATCTAGCAGGCTAAAGATCTGGAACTGTCAGGGACTTTGTCATGGAGCTACAGCCAATTAGAGAGCAAGACACTGGCTGAGGGGAAACCAAGGGGAGGGGTCGCTTGTACTTTACTGTATGTGTTGCATTTGCAACAAAAGTTGTTGCACTAAAGAAAACAGGCTATAAATAGAAAAGATGTGTGGAAACAGGCTATGTGGGCTATGTGTGCCAAAGACATCATCACTTAAGAGCGCTCTGTCTATTTTTTTGTCTTTGTTTTATCGCTATGAATCTGCCACTTGTTTCTAGCGGACATCCAAAAATCCTGTCCCGCATTTGGTGTAACATCATGTTGTGTGACACTTCTCGCGTTAGTCAGGTAGTGTGAAAACAAGACAGCAAGTTGTGTAGTGGGAATACTAGGGGTGGAATGGTGCATGTATTCGTATTGAACAGAAACGGTATGGGCATCACGGTTTGGTGCATGAATTTACACGGAGAATACACGGTACGTTTTGCGGTAACTAGTATGGCTTCTTACTCACCCCGTAGCGGCCGGACACAGCCTGGTGTACGGTAGCATCAACAGCTCCGAGACGAACTCTGCCCTTGGTCTGCTCCTTGACAGCTGAGGCTGCAGCTGTCCACTCAGGCTCCAGGCTGTTGACAAAGAGAGTGATGGTTAAACAAAAATTAAAAAAATAAATAAAACTGTAGTAGAGTATGATATAGGAATTACATTCCACAGTAGACAAAATTAGATGTGTGTGTATTGTTTACCAAACAAATCTCTGCTTCTGAAATACTAACTTAAAGTGTAGAAAATGTTGCACATTGTTTAGGAAAATAAACTAAACACAAAACAGTTTGAGTAGGGATTACTGTCGACTGAATAATAGTCTCAATAGAAAGGGTTTTCAGTCCGGTCTGTGGATTATCCAGATTTACTGGGACATTGTATCCAGAAAGAAACACTATTGTTTAGTCATAACACCTTCCAGTGCTTTGAGCAGCACAAACAAATTCCAACAATGTCTGTTGTTTTGGGGTGGCAGAAGTCGCAGAGACAGATATCTTGTTTTTCTTCCACTAGTGAGGGGGGTTTCACGGTTTTCCGCAGCTGCGGATGGACTGTGTCAGGTACCAAACTCACTTTTTGCAGTGACCACACCAGGGGGCGAAGAACTCCACCATCCACACCTCATCACCCTCCAGCACCATCTTGTCAAAGTTGTCATCAGTGAGCTCGACCACATCCTCCTTATTGCCAGCGCCGCCGCCGCCGCCACCGCTCTGCTGGAGGGCAGTTGAGGGTTACTTGAAGTTCACTGAAGTGTTTGATTTTTCACCACTTTGAATCACTGCAACAAAAAGCCAGTGTACGGGGTCTACCTGTTTGCTGTAGCCAGAGCCGCCAGACTTTCCGCTCAGCCTCTCTTTCACCAGAGTGCGCAAAGAGTTCATGGCTCCATCCACGATGGCTTGGCTACTGCGTCCACCTGAAGGGTGAAGGGGATGCAGAGGTCAGTCATTGCAGCCAAGAAGTCATTATAGAACCTCAAAGTCTTCCTCACAATAACTTTAACTAACTCAACAGTAACAAAAGTGTCCAAAAAGACAGTGAGAGCACATTAGTGATTCAATGAGAAAGGATGAAGTCTAACCCCTATTTCCCACTGGGCACATCTGCGCTGCGTTCCGCAGGCGCTGCGACCCCCGCAAGCAATCGCTGCCATTCAAGTCAAACCTGGGTGAAGCGGCTCTGCAATCCGCTAAAGATACGCGGCAGGTCCATTTTCACGCGAGCCACGGGCCGTTCGCACAGCCGGGCAGGAAGCGTAACAGCGAGACTATCCGGTCAATTTACCAAAACACATCCCCCAATATCGTATGTGTCTCCTTTACAACGAGAGTCATCTTGGAGGTTAAAAAACATAGTACGACATATTTCTTACACCAGTGCAACATAGGAAAGCTTTTTTTGCACACGTCTTTTGGTCGGGCAGGTGCGTAGGATGTGATCAATAGTAGCAGATCAGAAGCTTAGAAGAAGTCTCGCACACTGACCACTACGCAAGCAATAATTTATTTAGAAAATACAACGTTTTAGTCTTAGACCTTAGAATTTACCTGATGAAGGTCTAAGACTGAAACGTTGTATTTTCTAAATAAATTATTGCTTGCGTAATGGTCAGTGTGCGAGACTTCTTCTAAGGACAACACCAGAAAAATGAAGGCATGGAGTTTAATTGCAAGAGTGCTTAGAGTGGAAGGTCAATAAACACGCAATTGTTCTGTAAAGTACTTGTAGAGACAATCAAATCTATGAGTCGGGCAGCGAGACGCTCCGGTTGTGGTATGGCACGTAGCGAGGACGGAACAAAACCGGAACACAGCACACGCGCCCAGTGGAGAATCGGAGTAAGAGTGTGGCCTCTCTGACACCTACATCCTCTTTTCTCTGATCTGATAGACAGCTTTCTCTGCTGGGCTTGATAAGGTCACTGTAGAGCAAGATTTCAAATTCACAAAGCTGCGTATTCAGCAACAGAAACTATTTGGTTTTTTTCTGCAGTGGTTTTGTCTGTACCTTGGTAATCCTCTGGCTTGTTCTTATTAGCTCCAAAGATCTTGATGGTGGGGAAACCTCTGACGCCATACTGGCCACCCAGTGACTTGTGCTGGTCTGCATCTACGGCACCAACCTTGACAATACCCTGAAGGATTTCAGAGGGGAAAAAAGAAGGTTGGAGTGTGCAGTCTCAACTTTTCATTACAGCAAAAAACTTAAATTTTCTTCACAGAACATTTGTGTGCCGTTTTACAAATCTGGGTGCCAGCATATTAGATAAAGAATATTAGAGGGGATAACTATGTGCAGAAAAGCACATTCCATGAAATAAACAATGAATATTAAATTTGTTCCAGATAAAACTCACTAAACCTCACTAATTTGACTACAGTACCATGTCTGCCCACGTCTCATGCCTCCGTTCGTGTTATTCTCACTGTTGAGTTACAAACTTCTAAACACTCGTAGGTGGAACAAAGCTGAGAGCTTAGTAATCATGATATAGCTTCAGTGTTGTCTTTATGGTCCTTTGTCTTATTGGCTTGTTTTAGATGAGTGAAATGAACAATGAATGCCTCTAGTGTACCTCCTAAGTCAATAGGCTCATTCGAGATGAACTGCGCCTCGCCTGTAAAGTGGACGAGAGCAGGCGGCAGCAGCAGGGGGCAGCAGCAGGGGGCAGTGACAAAAAGCTGCGTTGAAGTCGGATTCCAGCAGCCTTCATGCTGAACAGGAAGTCAAAGAAACACTCACATCCTGTTAGGTCCGATTCCGATTTAATAAAATGTTATCAGACACATATCAGCTTGTACCAGTTGTTTTTATTAAGACAGAGTAGCTGTCAAAATTCTCTACACGCGATCTGTTGCTGATGTTAATAAACAACAGACTGTAGATGATCTGAACGGATTAAGTCTCTGATTTCTTAATGTCACTATCAGGCACACAACGTGTTCTGTACAGAATAAGCCTTTAAAAATCAGACAAATGGCAATTAAAATCCCTCCGATTCAAAAACAATTAAAAAAAAGTTTATACAAAACGTCGTCATTTTGAGTCGATTCTGAACCAATCAGCTGTCAAATCAGCTGAGAGGCAGGCGTTTCCCAGCATGCTCTGGGTCCGCCTGGGTCTTCCAGTCGGTGAAAAGCAACTTTTTAATTTTTTTTTTTTTCTAAAATAGTCATAGGCTACCCCAGAAATCCGGCACCAGGCCCGAGTACTTTAAGCCCTGCGTTATTTAGAGTTGCGTTCCTCTCATATGATTGGTAGGTGAAATTATATATATATATATATATATTTTTTTTTTTTTTCACTGCCGCACGCCAGAGATCCTGGAAAGGTGGCGGAATACTTTAAGCCCTGCGTTTTGTTTACCTTGAGGGCAGTGGCTGCCTTCTTCCAATCAGGAGTTAGATGTTGACAGTGGCCACACCTGCGATGGAGAGGGACAGGGAGGGGAATACTTGATCAAATTCATGTTGATGTCTAGTGACAAAAGTTTGAAATATGTGCATTGCAAATTAGAAAGAAAGTAAAAAAAAAAAAAACAGTATTCAAGTCCAGAAACATTTTAATTTCATCATCAAGAGATATTCCTATAGTTCAAACATTAAAAAAATCCAAGTATTTGTCACTTGTAATCACAGTATACCAAATTACTCAATATTAACATCCTGTGAATATTTAACACATTTTAGTTACTGTACATGGCCTTTAGGCTTAGACTTCCCATGTCCATTTCCTGGCTACTTGTTTAATAAAGAATTAACTTTACTCCTGGTATATAAAGCACTTCATGGTCTGGCCTCTGAAAATAGTTCTAACATGCTTCGAGTTAATTGACCGGGCAGATTCCTCAAGTCACTCACATGAGAGAATTTTCTCCAAATTCAATCAAAATCTGGCAATTTTTAAGAAGGATTTTTCTGTTTAATTTGACTGTTAATGTGTTGTGTTGAGTGTGTGTATGCATGCTGTCTACCTGCAACTGCTAAATCATATTTAATAATGTTTTTATCCCTATCCTTGTATCCTTCACATTTAAAATTACTTCTTTATGCATTTGCAAATCTGGGAGGAACTACTTTGCATACAAGTCTCCACATTCCTGTCAGTTCATACGTTAATGTTTCTGTGAGAAGGAGCCATTACAAACGGATGACTCAAACATCACTCAGTCGATGTAACATGCTTGTATTGAAACTATGTTCACTACTTGGTGGATCTGAGGGCACTTGTTGCCAATGAATAATGGCTGCCAAAGTTATATGGACTCACCAGGGAGCGTAAAACTCAACCAGCCACAGACTGTCACTCTGGATCACCTCCTTGTTGAAGTTGGAGGGGGTGAGCACAACAACATCATCACTAGCTGAGTAAAAGGCTTGGACAGACAGGACCAAAGAGCAGCCCAGCACTCCTGAATTAGAGACAACAAGGTGTAACGTTACTCTAAACAGTGCATGCTCAAATGTGTTCAATTAAATAGTCAGATCAGCTAAAGTAAGCAATGAAAGGACATCGTAAGCCTATTTTAATACAGCGTATATGCATAAGTATGTAGCAGCAAGTGAAATTGACGTTTATTAACGATAACAGAGGCCTGGCACTGTTCTGTGCACCTTACTAAGCTAACGTTATTCAAGCTAACCACAGTAGCGGAAACGCTGTCAAGTACATCTACCATTAACACACAAACAAAAGTGACATTTTTATGAAATTAGAAAAACTGTTGCGGTTGTCACTCACCAAGTAAAACCGGTCTCATGATTGTAGCTGCTCTCTGAACGGGCTCCTCTGTTAGCAACACGCTGACTGCTGCCGCTGCGTCTCCCAGAGCAAATAGATCGAAAAAAAATCTCACCGTGGCCCACGCTGATTGGTCCACTGGTGGCAACGCTGCACCTCAGCCAATCAGCGTGCGCCGTGTAGTTTAGAGAACGGGTACACTGAAGACAAGCGGAGGAGAAAGGAGGCACCATGTAACAGCAAGAGGATATGCAACAAATGTAACAAGGATGTGTCTCTTATTATACAATAGACAGTAAAGTTCACATAGTACCAAACACAGTGAGACATGTCTTTCTAATTAAATAAAACATAAAGTAAGCTACTAGAAGCTAATTTTGTGTTATCTTGTATGTGCATTTGTCTTGTCTGACTTTTGCTATGTTTTGTATTGTGCTATGGACCGTTTTTTGTGTCCTGAATAAAGTATAAAGTAAAGTAAAGTTATCAAAATTTTCATTCGCAGTTGTGGCAAAAGCATTAAGACCCTTTAAAAGCAGCAATTCCACAATATAAAAGGAATGTAACACGCATCAAAAGAACAAGTGAGATAAGAACCAAAAAAAAGTAGAACAATGTAGAATAACCAAATAGAACAAAATGAAATCTAATATTATAGAGACTAAAAGCTAAAAGTAGGAAACACAAATGAAGAGCAGGCAGGAAGTATTATCAGTAAAATGTATGTAAAGTAGCAAAAGTAAAAGTAGTCATGCAGGAAAATGGCCCTTGTCAGTGTGGACTGGATTGCTGATGCAATAATGTGTAAGCATTATAGATTATTGGTGTAGCCAGAGGAGCTAATTAACACTTTTATCTTTAACAATGAATTATATTTTATAAACTCATCTTAGTCTGCAAAGTAACTTCAGCAGTTAAATAATTGCAGTGGAGTAAAATATGTAATTTGTCCCTCTGAGATGTAGTGGAGTAGAAGTATAAAGTAGTATGGAAACACTCATGTTAAGTACATGTACCTTAAACTTGTAGGCTACTTATACTTGATAATTACTTAATCACAAGCCACCACTAATAACTTGTACACGTACAGTAGAGCAAAATGTACAATATATGTCCTTGGAAGAATACTTAATGTGAACAAAATCTAAATGTCTCAAGTCAACAAAGTCCTTGTAATATGGAAATACTTATTTATAAATCCAATAATGATGACCTACAGTAACTTGATGTTCTTCTATAAGAAAAGTGTAAGAAAATGAAAACAAAGTTTGACTTGACTCCACTGCATTGCAGGTTTTACTTTAGATGTCTTTGGCTTTAAGCATTTACAGCAGTCTATAACACAAACACTGGACTTTATTGTACTGTAGGCTACCTTGTCTTTTTCAATCACGTATTAATGGATTCCTATCCTCAATGGTTTGCACCATTGTTTGCAAGCAGAAAAATAAAAGCATTTCGGCTCCTGTATTGTGAAGGTTGTGTCACTAGATGGAGACAAACAACAAGGAAAAGTACTGTTGAGCTGCTGTATGGTCTGTCAATCAATAATTCAGTTTACGCTACTGCAGAACTGATCAATTGACCTCAGATTACAAGTTGTTGGAAATTGTATTCTGCAGATTAATTTTTGAAAGTAACCTCAGAATACCCCCCCCCCCCCCCGCCAAAAAAAATAAATAAATAAAAATAAAATAAAAATCCTTTCATGCTCTCACTGATGGCAGTAGCCTACTTTTAATCCTCAACCATCACGACCACTTGACACCACTGAAGAGCCATACAACGTAGCCTAGGTTTAAAATAGTTTAATATTTATAAAGCCTATTTTCTCTCCCAGATTAAGTGATCATTACTTAGCCTAAATCTATTTCGTCTGGGTAATTTGGTGACAGCCTATAATACATTCAAAATGGATGATGGATAATGCGTCTTTCTGTATGAAACAAAGATTGTAAAGGCTATTGTTGTAAAAAGAAAAAGAGAGATAATGATTTAGGATTCTAGTGCAGGTCTACTGGCTGTTATTCAATTACCTTTAACTAATTGTTGCTCTTCGAGCTGCCACGGACACCCAACGAAGTGCGTGTCCTTGATTTCCCTGTTTGCTACTTCACAATTCATTACATGCAGCGGAGATTTATGATGAGCTGCGCCTGGCTGCACTGCGCTGCGTCAATACAACCTCAGTGAGAGAGAGAGCGCGACCGGAAGATACGGAGATAGCCTCAAAAATAAAAGCATAGACTATGCTACATTGTATTGTTAAAACATCGGATTTACAGGGCCTACAATATATTTCATTATTTGTTTAAACTTATTGTTTTCCTCCTTTAGTTATTTCAAGTGATATATCTTGATATTTGGACAATATATTGATAATGTTGCCAATATCACTAGCCCTAACCCATATAGATTTACCCCTTTGATATAAATTATTCTATTTATTTTTTATAATATTTAAATCCTTTTTTGGGTTTGTTAAGGCTACATATTGGTCTTTTTTGTAATTACACACATACAACAACTTATGATATTATGTTCTTAAGTTTTTTTATGTAAGGTAATAATTGATCACCAGGTCGGTGACACAGGTGCGAAGTGTATAAGCAAGAGATGACAACTAGAATAAAAGGTATAAGAAAGGTTGGCATTGGGCAGCGTTGTAAGCACATCCGTTAAGTATTACAGATTGACTGATTATTGGCTTAAAATGCATTAAAGCCTGTTTGGTGGTGCAGCAAAGAAACTTGGTCAGTAAGGATTTTGTTTGAAAGTTGTTACCGGAAGTCTTTTGGTTTGATTGTGGCTCACTTGACAATACGCGCACTTCAATGCTAACTTTCTCAGAGCACATAGTCGTACTGGTTACTGCCAAACACGGCTGTGTTGAGCTCAGAAGACATCACGCTGCAGTCACCTCTGAGCAAATCATTTTTTCCCCCCAACTTAAATACATAGATTAGACGATTTTGGAGGTTTTACGCACAGCGCCAGGGCTTCTGGTGACTTGTGCTTAGTCTGACAGTAGAGTTGTGTGAGAATCTCGATCACTTCGGCTGTTTTGTGGCGGACCTGTCAACATAATGTGGGGGATCCAAAGGACGCGGTATGCAGACTGCAACGGCTCTGAAGCCAGTGAAGAGACCGAGATTGTTGTTAACATCGGCGGGGTGAAACAGGTGTTATATGGAGACGTGTTGAATCGCTACCCGGACACCCGACTAGCAGAACTGGTAGACTGTTCACTTAAGTCTTCTGAAGAAATATCTTTACTGTGTGACGACTACGACCCTGACACAGGAGAATTTTATTTTGACAGAGACTCCGAAGCATTTAAGTGTATAATTGAGCTGTATTGTTATGGAGAGATTCACATGAAACGAGGCATCTGTCCAATTTGTTTTATGAAGGAGATGGAGTTCTGGAAGATCGACTCTGATTTTCTGGACGAGTGTTGTAAATGCCACCTGCAGGAGGTAGAAGATGAACTTGCCGAGATCGCAGAGAAAGTGAAAACTATCCTGGTGGACCGAGATGGAGATCCGTCTGCAGCAGGATGGCAACGCTTCCAGATGTGCCTCTGGAGGCTGATGGAGAAGCCGGAGTCCTCGCTGCCTGCGCGCATAACCGCTATAGTTTCTTTCATCTTCATCCTGGTCTCCTCCGTGGTGATGTGCGTCGGGACCATCCCCGACCTGCAGGTGGAGGACTCGGAGGGTAACCTCACAGAGAACCCAACTCTGGAGATCATCGAGACGGTGTGCATCGGCTGGTTCACTATTGAATACATCCTGCGTCTAATCTCCTCCCCAAATAAAACAAAATTTGTCCTGGCTTTCATGAACATCATCGACTTCATGGCGATCATGCCCTTCTTCGTGGTGCTGATTCTGACCTCCTTCGGCACAGGAGTGATGGAGCTGGCTAACGTGCAGCAGGCGGTGCAGGCTTTACGCATAATGCGCATTGCGCGCATTTTCAAGCTGGCACGACATTCCTCTGGACTCCAGACCCTCACATCTGCCCTGAAGAGCAGCTTCAAAGAGCTCGGGCTGCTCCTCATGTATATGGGCGTGGGGGTCTTCCTGTTCTCCGCATTGGGCTACACCATGGAGCAGAACCACCCGGAAACCTTGTTCACCAGCATCCCACAGTCGTTCTGGTGGGCTGTGATCACCATGACCACAGTGGGCTATGGAGACGTCTACCCCAAGACCACGTTAGGTCGGTGTAACGCTGCCATCAGCTTTCTGTGCGGGGTGATCGCCATAGCGCTGCCTATACACCCCATCATCAACAATTTTGTCTTGTTCTACAACAAGCAACAGGTGCTGGAGACTGCTGCCAAGCATGAGATTGAACTGATGGCGCTGCGCTCCGGCGAAGGCGAGCAGGAGGCTGCACCCGGCGCCCATAAACATGTTTGCGGTGCAGGGGTCTGGGACGCCGCCATGCGCTCCTGTCACAGCGACACATACATACCCTTACTGAAGGATCCCAGGGGAGGGGCAGGCATCCAGACCCCCAGCATGGACACAAGCTTTGAAAGCACAGCCGAGACCACTGAATATTTCATCTCATAAACCCCCCAAAAGACTGTGCTTCATCTGAGAAGACTGCAACAAAAAGATAAACAACACATCAAATTAATTACTAATTTTTGACACATTTAAACATAACCCGAACAATTTAGGGTTAACGATACCATGATGACTGGAGACATGATTGTAAAAAGCCTCGTAGAAATAATAGGACCGCAGTATGCTCTCCAAGGACCGTTAATGCATTTGAGGAATCGCGCCTAATGACATATGTGTGAGATATTGACTTTATGAGCTGTGCCTTTGCGCAGCGACTCCCTGTAGGGCTGAGGGCTTCTGTTTGAACAGCCAGTACACCGATTCCCCCACGTAGGCTTCTTATATAACCCCGCTATCCCCCAATCCTCACACTCATACTGTAGACTGCACTGTAGCTTATTCATCTGTACAGATACAGGCCTATATATCACAATGAATATTGTTTTTAAAGATTGGCAGCTCCTCCAGCAAAAAAAAAAGAAGAGAAATCATCCCATGGTAGGTTTATGAAGGATGTACAGGCATGACAACAACACTGAGGGAAACCTGTTGGTATTTAATAGTGATGGACATTTATAATGCCATACATTTCAAGGAGGTCACTATAAAGACACATAATACACTAGAGAGGTGATGGGTATATGAATATAAAAGCAGCTGTTTCTGCTGGTGAGCTTCATTTTTATGTAACTGACACTGTAAGATTGTGAGGTAATATATCAGATAGACAGTAAAACTACTGTGCAGGAATGGTAAAAGCAGTGACTGTGTCAGTAGGCCGCAGCTCCAGATAGGATCATGTAATCAACACCAGGACCTCAGAAGTTTCCTTGGCTGCAGGACTTGCTCCTACTGTATAAAGGGTTTGAATTTTGCAGCAGATGTCACCACTCTGCTCTTCCCTGGAGGTCCAATGGAATAACTTGATCATCAAATTATGGGTGAGGGGAAGGAGCAACAGGCTGGAGGTTAAACAAAAATAATCCCAATGGCTGAATTATTAAACTTTGAATTTGTTTGTTTTTTAGAGTGCAGGCTAACCTGAAAATCTGAGTGGAAAAGAAGGATTTCTGATGAGAATATAAATAAAACATATGAATATGTGCAGGACTTTTTTTTTTCATTAATTCATCAAAATGGCATCCAGGCCAGCAGGTTATCAACATAAGTAGAAGGTGTAGGAGTACCAATAGGGAGTGTCTGCCTGTAAAATGTGTCTAAATGCAAAACATTTTTTTATAAAACTTGTTTGTCAAAATGCACATAAATTGGCTTAATGAGCACTATATTTAAAGGTTAAAGTTTCACAGTTTGAAAGGTCTCAACTCCTACACCATTAGTCAAAGTGACATAAAACTTGCTGCACAAATAGAACAATCCATAGAAACGCCATAAGTTTGACATATTTAATTCAAATGTCATGTCTTAGATGTCAGTGGTTTAATTCTGCTGCCACCTGCAGAGATGATTTATGTCAAGATTGTGTTCCTTGGTAGCCTGGAAATCCAGACCCAAATCCGAAAGATTAAGGGTCTGGCATTGAGTGATGAAAATGGCCCAACTTGAGGGGCAGCACCAAGCTTGCATTTGAAAATCTCACTGCACGCAATTGGATAACACTACGACCAATCACAACAAAACACGGGGTGACGTATCCAGAGCCCCATATGTTTAGCTACCAGCGGAGCTAACTGGTAGATTAAACTGTCGTCATCTGTTTAGCTCGCCTCTGGCCCGCCTATATCAGATACACTGATATGATTGGTGCATTTTGGCTACAAGGGCATAGTTAATGAGCATCATTACTCAATGCCAGAGTGACTCGCTGAGCAAATTCAAATTGTGCTCTCGCAAGAACTCTTGATTTACAGGGTAGTTCCTTGGCCCAGTCTTAATTTGTTACACTTTATGAAATGAGCAGAATATCTTGAATGTAAATACGTGCTGCCTCGTGCATGTGGTTTTCCCACCAAAAACAGGGCATATGAAGAAGAAGTCAGTTTGGTCAAGCTTGCATTCGTGCTACTGCACTACCACTTGGAGTGGCAGCAGCTGGACATTTCAACTCTCTATCCATTACTTTTAGCTAATTATTTGTTTTTCTGTTACTTTAAGCTAATTATTTAAACTATTTATTAGTGGTGGGCATAGATTAATTTTTTAAATCTAGATTAATCTCACTGTAATCTTGGAATTAATCTAGATTAATCTAGATTAAAATGGCTCATTTGAATTCTGCCATTCAGAATATGTGTGCTACCCAAATAATGACTAAAAGTAAGTCTTTGAGAATGGGTTTCTCAAGCCAGGTGGCGCATTAGACCAGGGGCTCATCTCCTGTTTCCAAAATGCATCACAAACTGCTTGAGAAAGCTGTTCTACTATGACAATTGGTGATGAAAATAAATTATGTTCAATAAGATGTACTTGTGTTTACTACAGGGTTTCCCACAGATAAGAAGGAAATCTGCGGTGGTCTTTTTCAGTCGCGGAAAATACTTTTCAATACTCATCTGGGTTGAAGCAGCAAACATTCAGTGTAAAAGTAAAAAAATGAAAGTTTAAAAAAAGGCCTACTAAACAACAGTCGGTGACATTTAAGAACAACTTGTTTATTACTAAGGCCATATGGTCAAAATTAAATGATTTAATAGTAATGTAATAACTATAACTTATAATAAACAATAACTTATTTCACCAGTAAATTGCTGTTGAACGACAAAAACAACCAGATGGGAAAAGGGTATTTTACAATAACTTTGAATGCACCGCGAGGCTGTATGTTACCAGTTTCTGTGAATGCTCCGTCTGTGTTTTTCCGACGTCGGCATCTGCTGCGTTCCATAGCAGAGCAGACTGTTGCGTCCCGGTGTTGATATACAGTCACACTTTACACTGTTGAACGTTACCTGTCAGCTTTTTAACCATGTTTAATCCAACTGCTAGCTAAAGGTAGGCTAACATTACCTGCTGTCGAGTGTAGTGTAAAGTCAGGCACCAAAATAAGGCACCAACATTTTCGTCCTTATTCGGTCTCGTTACTACCGTATACGTCGGAACCGGGGCCCTATTGGCACAGAGTTTCGGTACCCAACCCTAGTCGTGATGAACTGTTTTACAGTCAGTAGGCTGTATACATCCGTGGTAAAATATCAAGGTGAAAGTCATCATAGCTTGCGTAGCAGCCTATAGACCCAGCTCCCAACCCAACTTTGAGAATAGATTAACGGCGATATTTTTTTTATCGCCCGATAAGAGTCTCACCACTACTATTTATCCATTAGGCTACTTCTAGCTATATGACCATTTGTTTTTTTTATTACTTTTAGCTAATTATTTCAACTGTCTATCCATTACTTTTAGCTAAATATTTAGAAATGGTTGCAATAGTTAGCGAAAAGTAGTAACGGATAAATGGCTGAAATAGTTAAAAGTAATACTTTTAGTTTTGAAAGTCTTTTTGGAAAGACAGTTAAGGGCCTTTCAGACCGAAGGTGCCGATGGCACCACTGCGCTCTGAAACCCATTTTTCCAATGGTCATTTTTCCAACAACAGCGTTTTGCTACATCAAGCAAAGCGCTCAAAGTTCAACCTGGTTCACAATATTTTATGTTGGACATGAAAATGCAGATGTTATGTTGGTTTAGGTATGTTAAAAAAGGTCACTGTTAGGCCTGATTGAGGACCTGAAAGTAAAAGTCAAAAAGGTAGAACTTGAAGCACTGTGATTACATCAGCAGTCACATTTTAATGGATTGAAGGAGACTGATACATCTTACTGCTGCCTTACTGACAAAGTGGCTGCATCAATCATTGGGACAATATGTCAGTTTGTTTGATTAATAACAGGGCACTGATTCAGTATGAGCTACCTCTTCAGTGATGTTTTCCACTGAGCTCCAGTCTAAGTTATACAGCCTGAGAGAAAGATCATGAAGGAGGTCAGGCAGGACTCTGCAGGCTGTCCACCTACACATGCCCAATACAGGACTCTGCTATCTCTCCTGGCCAGCAGCAGATTCAAACATGTCAAAGCCTGGGAGAAAGGCCTTTGTACACGCTGACAGGTGGAGCTGGAATGTCAAAGACGTGCATTGTGTAACGGAAAACACTGTTCCTCCAGCAGACATGCACATGCAAATACACATGCGACTTCAGGTTCAAATTTAGATTTTCAAGCACACACTGGCGTAAATACAAACTACCCCCCTCCTCTTCACCACCTACAAGTGCCCACTAATAAATTGCACACGCACGCACGCACGCACGCACGCACGCACGCACGCACGCACGCACGCACGCACGCACGCACGCACGCACGCACCTTTACCCATACACCCTCAGCCATGTGTGATTTACTCTAGAGTGACCTGCTGTGATCTGCTGTCTAATCACCAGTTTTTACACCCACATGTTGGTCATTTGTGGCATTCAGTGGGTATTTAAGAAGAGGGGTGAACACTGACTCAAAATTGTGGTCATTATCCCTAAAAATCTTTTCAAGCTGATAGTCGTTATATCATTAGACATGGTTTTCAGTGAAGATGGGTCTATTTTTTTTCAACAATTCTGAATATATGGTGGGCAAAAGTTTTCTGATGCATGTGCAACACAGATTTCTCTAAATTAACTAAACAGACTAAAAGGGTCACAATCTGCGTAGGTGTGTGTTTGAGAAAAGTTCTTTAAATTGTCCAGCTGGCAATTACATTACTTTCTAATGGTGTTTACATTATCTTTTATTCCACAACTAAGCCAAGATGCAGTGAGGGTGGAGAATAATAATTAAAAAAGGCAATGCTTAGCATGCTATGTTTGTTTCAATCTCACACTTCAATATTTCATTAAGTGTTGAATCATGGATCGTGCTTGAAGGATGCTATAAATAAACACGGTATAACATTCTTCCTGAACCCTCAGACACTTTGTACAACACCGTACAGTAAATTAACCAGCAGTATCACTGTAGATCTACTTAGAAACATGGGTGCCATCAGAAGTGTTTTAGGTAGTCAAAGTGATTCCTGAAACTCACGTGTCCCATCCAGCTGACTCCCAGCGCAGATTGTTTTCTGGTGATGCACTGTCATATCGGTATTAAGTTACACGCAACCATTTAGATGAGAGCACAAACACACAGATACCTTGCTTGCCTCTCCCTGCTCCCCTCTCCATCGACCTTTAGGACAGGGATCTTCTTCTACTCATGTCTAAAAATAGGGAAATCCCTGTATGTAACAAATGGTACAAACAAATGGAAGCCCAATACAAACTCAAGACCCTAAACAGACGTTACAACTGTTAAAAAGTGTCTGTAATTGCCGCAGCATTGGGGAGTTTCAGTCACAAAATTTGGTATTCCTATTGAGCAAAGTTGTAGACATTTAAATCAAAAACGTGAGGCATTAAAACATCATGGATACAATATTGGTCTCAAGACCAAAGTAAAAGCACATAATGTCTCTTCTCAAATGATACAAATGGGATATTTTAATGGATTTGTATTCTGCAGAAGATGGTAAAACACATTCATTTGAATACGAATGTGTGTGCATAATGTTATAGCCTGACAGCCCACCCCTCCGAGCACTGTGTCCGTTTGAAATATATTTTCAGCTGCAGGAGAGGGTAATTTCCCTGATGTGAGATTCAGATGAAGAGGAAAATTGTTTCATGAGCAAATTTCTTTCAACAGGAATGTTTAAAATGCTGCTAAGGTGCACCCTGGAGCCATTTGATTGAAGCAGGAAGCAACATAAAATTGCATGACAATAATTACATATGACCTTCAACAAAATAGCAAAAAATTATGATAGAACCCACACAACCCACCTGCAAAAATTATTTCCATATCTTCTTTTTCTACTAACCTTATCACTTATTTTTATCTTGCAGTGTTCTCTTGCAAAAGCATAATGTCTGCACTTGTGGGTTTATGTGTTAAATTCATAAAACCTGCAGAATATAAAACTATTTCATTTGAAAAATCAAATAGCTTGTGCCCAGTGTATTGTTTCAAATGTAATGCCTTGCTGCTGACTATGACAAAACCTTTCAAGATGTCAATGTGAAGTGTTACAGTAAACAATGAAATAAATGCAGTTGTGCCTCTGCAACCTAAACACTGACCAGTGAGGATGAAGTGCAGCCTTCTGCCGTTTGCTGTTACATTAACCTGGACTTCATAAATGGAAAGGAAAATATATCTGCAAATGCAATATGAGAAGTGATCGGTAATAAAACAGTTCTCACTGGTAATCAGCTTTTACCATTTATTACTTTTTCTTTGGATGAAAATAAAGAGATATGTGCAAAATTGTAATACCAAAGTATGGCCTCAATAGACATAATCTTTGCAGAAAATCCTTCACATGAAAAGAATATACAAGAAAAAGTTATCTGGAGGAGGGTTAACGGTGCCTTTTATGTGAAATAGAGACCAGGTGGCTCTGGGCCATTGCAGTTTAATGTTAAGTCTCAAGGAGGTGATGTGGCTTACTAAAACGTGTGGTGGATCCTACGTAATACATTTACTGACATGCCTGCCCTCTACCAGTCCTCTGCTGCTCGAAGAACAAGCCAAGTATCTGTGCTAAATGCTTGGGGGAAAAGTAGCCCACATCAGATCCTCTCTTCTGGAAAATACCTGTCTGATTATAGTTATGTTATACAGTAAACCAAGGAGAGCAACAAAATGCTTATGAACTCATATTACTTTAAACAATCATATTCTCTCATTATGTTTTGTTGCTTTTGTTGGTTATTGTTTTAGGAGCCTAATATGGAACAATTAGGTATTGATTAGCCTGCACAGTGGACCTTAGTGCAACAAGCCATTCAAATGCTCCCTATATTATAGCTTATTGCTTGAGAATATGTTTGTTCTGTTAAGTGTGAAACTGGATTTGAACCCAAATGCAGACAGAGCCAGAGTCAAAGTTTAAAATTTTTATTACAATACTTAATTGTCCAGGTTTTCAGAAAGGGGGAGCAAGTCCAGGTTCAGGTCCAGGGGTTTTGAGCAGGAGTGTCCTAACTGTCCGGGTGTGCGTGTACAGTCGGTGGTGACGACCAGTAATAGCGAGCAGGAATGGCGGGTGGCAGGAGCGAAGTGGCAGCCAGGGTCAGGTTCCAAATAACTGTAGCACAACAGGGAACAGATCAGGATGGCAAAAAAAACACAAAGAGCAATATCTAGCAGGTTGAGTCAGCAGCAAGACTAACACACTCATCTTGACTATGATCTAACGAAGAGTGGCAAGTTGACCAGGTATTTGAAGCAGAGGTGATTATGGTAAATTAACTGCAGCTGGAACCCTGACTCCAGCACACCAGACGTCACTCCTGTAATCACAGACAGAAGGGAGGGGGAGAGGAGAGACAGAAAGCTACCTGGCAGTAGCAGGCCTAACATGTTCTGTTCCATTTAAACATACCACTTTGGAACTTATTTATATACTACAACTCTTATAAAAAGTATTAGGCTACATTGTTTTCCTGTTTTGTTATCCTACAGCAGAGATCTTCAACATAGGGGGTCCTCAGAGTCAGTGCAGAGGGGCCACCAAATTATTGTTAATTTTTGAAAATTTTCAAAACTTAAAAAGTCTTAACATGAATCCAACATATTGTATTAGCAAATATAAATCCCCACTGCTTACTGGCTTTTAGGTAAGGTAGTCACATACACAATCCTAAGGATTCACTGTGCCACATGTATGCTTAATATGTATGATTTATAAAATCGTGCCAACAATTATTAGGCCAGTTTAATAGCTTAGTATTCTATGCAAAAAAAGGTATGTATAAAGGCTATAGGCTGCCCTACATACAATATATGTAGTAGGGGTCCCTGCTCCATCTCTCTTTCAGTTAAAGGGTCCTTGGCCTAAAAAACATTGAAGACCCCTGTTTTACAGCATGGATCAAAGGAGGTTAACTCTGTAGTTGGCAATTCAGTCTTTAGAGTAGAATACAGTTGTGGTATAAGAAACCACAGCCATACCTTTTATTAATTTACGTATTGCATATCAGTTTTTGCTCACATGTAATTTGCAATATGGTATTTGGTTGTAACAGTTAGTTGCTGTCTATACTGGAAATGGCTATAAGTGTGTTGTTTAAATGCTTTGAGCAATACAATACAACACATCTTCTTTGTAGCATCCAAGTTGTTTCCACATTACGACTTAAAGTCCATGCACACATCGACTTTCCTAACTCAGGAAATAGGAGCATCCGAGAAGCATGTGAATGCACTATTAATATAAAGATCTAAGGGTTTTATTGATCTTCCGAATTAACTCAACCTTTTGAAATATATCTTTGAAAGTGAAAGTGAAATTCAAAATATCAATAAGAAGAAATATTGATTCAGCTAGTTCTGAAGGTCACAAGTGTGAGGCAGCATTATTTTCCTCTGGCTTTGTTTGATACAACTTCGCCGAGGGCAGGAAAATAATGTCTGTGAAATCCCTTCTTTACATTCAACTTAGGCCAAGTCCCCCAGTGTGAAGTGAATCCTTTTTGGCAAACATGAATATGTAAATTAAAAGTCAGAATCCAGATGTATTTATTCATGTTGTGTTGTTTGAATTGTCATTTAGTGGCGGTGTGTTTTGGGTTGCACTGTTTCACACATTACTGCTGTGCTGACTGCTTTGATCAGGCCTCTGCAGTTTGAAATAACACCCTTTGCATTTCTGCCAGTCTCCAGATGAACTTGGGTTATGAAAGCTGTGTCCACGGATGGCTTCAAATAACTTGTCCAAAGCCGAAGCTTGTTTAAGCTGCCTCAGTTTATTTAAAAATCCATCCATCTGTTGCATGGCTTTTTTTTAGCAAATTCATTTGATAAGAAGGTAATAAACAACAACACAAAAAAATTAACGGCTCTCCTGACGCCACTGCCTGCATAATAAAGAGCCACAACTGGGCCTGCTTAGTGTCTGCTGCAAGTTGTTATTTCTTTCCTCTCAGTCACTTAGTTCATGCCCTTCGCTGATGGTCCCCACTTAAAAAATGGCTTACAAAGGGCAAATTTCACAGCATCAGCCATGTCGTGCTGGCCCTTTGTCACTTCTGCTGATAAATGTATGGACATCTCATTAAGGAAATTGGCCTTGAGAGACCAACGCCTTAGTGATTGATCTGACCTGCTTGTCGATACACTTGCCGCTGCTGATTATCTCATCCAGAGACAATGGTGTTTTATGGAGTGGAACATCCATGTCCAGCAGTAACTTGCTACAATGATTACAAATAATGTAGGGCTGCGGGTCGTAAAAACAATATTTAGTGAGGGTGCCATCAGACTTATACCTCCTCCTGGATGTAAGATTCATCCCTGTCACAGAATGACTGAAAGTTGTCTTTTCCATATGTCAAATTGTGACAGATTTGCATTACTGTAGTTGCAGCCTTGGGTCTATGCCTCTGGCTAACGTGAAGTGAAGTTTCATTCAAAAATGCGACATCCATCATATGGAAAACGTAACAGCCACACGCAGAAGATTGATTGCTGCCATTAAAGTAAATCTTATATTTGAGTCATGGGCTCTATATCAAGACTTTTGCTTTCAAAACAGCAACATATGAGAGATGTGATTATGTCTGCTGTAAATTAAGTGCTAGAAACATCATACAGCATTTTAAAATTAAGCTATAAGGACAGGCTAACTTTTCCCCTTGTTTCCAGTCTTTATGCTAAACTAAACTAACCGTCTGCTGGCTGGAGCTTCAGTGGTATCGGAATCAGAATCAGAATTAGAAAGGGCTTTATTGCTAAGTACATTTTTTACATCTGTTCTCCTCTCTGTAATTACCATGCAAATCGTCGCATATGGCAATGCGCCCCTCAAGATCCCCATCACCACCAGTCTTCGCAGATTTATCAGAATCATCAGAACCAGCCACCACCACCACCAGTGTCTAGCCTCCTTGGGGGGGATTTATCTTGCTGCTGCTCGGGGCAGACGCCCCTCAGTTATCAGTTAAACATTAATCTTTACTTCATTCACTTGTATATCCTGATTGAAATTAGGTACAACATGTTACTTAGTGAGCTCTATGTTTGAACACTAGAAACAGCCAGGCTAGCAGTTTCTCCCTGCATTATGCTAAGGTACGCTAATTGGCTGTTGGCTTCAACTCCATAATTAATGCACAGACATTCTTGAATCATTGATTACCAAAACAGAGACCTTTGCAGAAGCTTGTCAAATGCACAAATTGATAAGTTGTTAAATGAATCCTTGAACCTCACAAACAGTTGGCCTTACCCCCTCTCTATCCTCATCAGTGACACATGATCTCACTCAAATTTCGATGGCTGCAGGCACCTCTGCGTGGCTCCACGCCGACCACCCTAACAACAGGTGCAGTGCCTATAACAGACCTGCAGTCTGTTATAGGCACTGCATAAAGCCCCTCAGGACACATGGAGCCAGATGATAATGCATGTGAGCTCAGTGTGAAAGAATGTCAGTGAGTCCAATAAAAATGTATTGCAAAGGAGTTATTGAGGCGATTTAGACGTCAAACCTTGAAACAATGTTGTGTCCTTGTCTGGAGGTAATTAAGCCCTTGCCACTGTGGGTGATTACAGACGGATGGCAGAGTAAGACACAAAAGGAATACTGGTCACCGGAGTATATACAAGAAAGATTTTTCCCTTTCACAGCAGCCTCAGATCAAGGCTGCAGTGATCTTACACAGTGCATAGCTGCAGTTGAATATTTACATAGTAATTAAAGAGAGTGCATGTGTGTACAGCTGAAGTTGGGGGAGGAATAAAAAAATCTGTGGATTTTTTAAAGAGGCTATGAGCATGTCAATGCAAGATCAAAGCTGTTGTGTTTCCTGAAGGTTGGGGATCCTGTCTATTGTGGGTGATCAAGAAATAACACAGTGTTCCTCTTACAAATAAAAAAAATTCAATTCATTAGCGATAAAATAATGTTCAAGTCAACACACTAAGGGGTTTTGCTCCTAAAGCCTAACGTGGTCTGGTATGACCAGTGATATATATTGCTGTATCACAAAGGTCACTGAGTCACTTCCCTGACTTCATGACTTTCTTATACTTGTGTAGAAATACTCTGTGACAAGGTTCCTGCATTCAAAAAATTACTTAAAAGTAAAAGTACAAACGTATTAGCATCATAATTATATAATAATGTTGCAGCTGGTAAACGTTGAGCTTATTTTAATTACTTTACATACTGCTGGGTAACTTGAACGGACCCTTTCAACAGAAACTTGAGACTTGCTTGCCAGTAGTTACTCATGTCTTTTCAGGATTATTTCCCAGTCTTAAGCCAAAAAAAAGCTGTATCTGGTTGGGAAAACATCCATAAACTGATGCTTTATCTCTCATGTGTTAATGTTGTTTTGTTGTCATCTTGACAATTTTGGTTGATACTTTACACCTTTTCCCCTGCCTGCATTTTCATCTGATTTCGATGGACAAGCACCTGTTATATTTCTTCAAAGGTTGACATATGTGGTTGTGGTCTGTATGTGTGGGGATATTGAGGGAGCCTCCATTAAAACCTTTATTCCCGCTATAAAGTAGGCTCGATTTGTGGAAGGGTGTTAAACACAGCATCCATCTAGGAAGAGCCTCATAATAGCCCATTTCCCTGGAGAGCACGGGAGGCCATTTACAACCACCAATAATACAGTCGGGGAATGGCCTCAGCTCTCTTCGCCAATAAAAAGATAATGCACAAAGGCAACAGCACAATCCTTTCCCCATGTTTATGTTGTAGAGTAATGATTTATGAGCAGAACAGGATAGATAAAATGTATGTAGGATTATAATAAATGAAGATGCCCACTAATGCATGAGATCGTGCTATTTTTCCACACTCACCCACTTTCAACTGCTTATGGTAAAATTGATTGAACATGCTAGATGAGGGCTGTAAGTTGCAACGCATGCTGGTCTTGAACAAGCACAGGTTTGAGGCATTAAATGTCAATCATTGGTAAAAAGCGTGGGAGAGTTGATAAAGTGCTCAGTGGGAGTGTTTTACTGCTGTTAAGTGCTTGCATGGTAATGACCTCAAGCTTCTGATGGCAGCCACAGTGCGACTCCTCTCACCCACCTTCAGGTTAGCTTTAATGAGTCTGACAACCTTTTTTTCTTATTTCAGCCTGAGCTCAAGCACACATAACGTAAGAAGGTGGCCTGTGAAATATCAAGGTTGAAGAACAATGATGCACCACTGCAGGGAACGGCTGTGTGTATTAAAGTGCTCATATTATGCTTTTTGGCTTTTCCCTTTCCTTTATTGTGTTATATATCTTTTTGTGCACGTTATAGGTTTACAAAGCCCAAAGTCCAACCCCAAAGGGACTTACCATCTCCAACAGAAAACACTGTTCACAAACTGCTCCAAACAGCTCTGTTGTAGTCCAGCATTTACTTCTGTGACAAACGTGCGTCACTTTGTAACACGCGTTATAATGCTCGCCTAGCTGCTAGCATGGCACGCCCTCATGCTCTGGAACTGACAAGCTAGCAGTGCTTACTGCGCATGTGTACAAGTACAACAAATATATGGTGTTTTCTGAAAATTAAACCACATAAACCTATTCTTGTACAACCTCTAAATACAATTATGAACCTGAAAATGAGCATAATATGAGCACTTTAATGCATGTGTGTCTTGTTAAAATGCAGTAGGTAAAACTTATAAAACTAGCTTTCTGACCCTATGTTCCAGTAAAACTACATGAAGCAGGTAATTTTAAAAGAATCCGGCTCCTCTGGCAACACCTACAGCCTGTGGTGTGATTTGCAAAAATCAATCACTGCTCATGCACACACATTCATTCTCCCTAGTGGGGGGAGGGGCTTAGGAGACCATTTTGGGCTTTACCTGAGAGGGGGGAGGGACTGACAAGTTGTTGATGCTCAAATTTTTTGGCTAAGTCCTGGATTTTCACAATCCTACCTAAGCACCTTTAGAGGGGACACTTTGTCTTAGGATTTTCTTTCTTTCTGATTAATTGTTGTAATGTTACAATTGATCTTATGATCTAACTCTTTGTTAGAAATAAAATATAGCATATTGCTTTCAATTTTACTCTAAAGTATTATCAGCAAAATTGCAGGATGGCTCTTTTGTGAGTGTTAATTATACAGGTGTGTTAACAAGCAAACTAAAAGTTAATGTTGTAGCCGAATGAAGTGGAGGCAACTTTTTATTTACTGTTGGTTATCATTCTAAAACAATTCATTATGTTTTAGGAGCTCCTCAGAGGTTTTCAATATGTCATTTGTGTGTGACTACAGCTGTTTTATAAAAGTAGCGGAGTAAAAATTACAATAGTACACAATTGTACATATTTGAGTGAATGTACTGAATGGGATTTTTTTTATCACTATGAATACATTGTTTTACAGTTTATTGATGAGTGCATGAACAGTTTGGTGTACAGTAAAGCTAAAGTAAGAAAGAAAGGGAACAAAATGAATGGAATTCAATAATATAAAAACTAAAATATCAAAAGCAAAGAAAATATATACTATATATATATACACTATATGTATATATATTCTTTTTTAGCAAAATAATCCAATTTCTGCTGATTATTGAAAAATGTCAGTAATTAGTGCACAATTATGTGCTAATGAGCAGCACTCAAAGACAATCATGTCTCCATTATTACAACACCAAGTGAGAAAGGCCATTTTCAAGTGTGTGCCTGTGACCTTTTAGATTTCAGTGTCAGTCAGTCATCATTAGCCAACAGTACGGCAGCGAGCCAGAAAGCAGGCTCCCTTCCTCCATACTGATCAGGGGAGGGACGCCTCACCCTCATTTATCCAAGGAACGACCTGCCCACCATTACACTCTTACAAACTTCAGAGCCAAGGGGGATTCACAGGAGCAGACGGAGATTAAATGTCTCACCCCAAGGAGCAGCAGAAGTTATTAAGGAAGAGGAGTGCCTGTGTTCACTTTCTCCCTAACAGATGTTTCCATCCAGAGGGAATTATCATACGAGCACTTCCTCAACCTTTAACCTCCAGGATACAATTCAGAGGGAGTATTAAAGACATACATCAAACCTCTGATGTTTTCCTTCTGCTCTTAGCTCTTACAAACAGGGTTTCATTTTCATAAGTAACAGCCTCTAGAGGAGGCAATGTTTTATATTTTATAACAGTAGTAAATTACATTTAGGGTGCTCTCACTGTGATCAAGGCTTAAAGACATGGGTGTGCGGGCATACTGAAGATATAAACACACACTATGTGAGAGAGAGGCCTAAAGAAAGACAGAGAGACATATTTAAACAAAAACCCAGAGGAGGTCAGCTGGAAGACTTAGCCATTGCATTGCCCACACACTCCCACATGCTCAACATCGTTAAAGACAAAGGCACGACTGAAACAATGCTGCAATCTGTGCTGCAACCAACACCAAGTGAGACAGATCTGTCCAAGTAAGAATTCACCGCAAGAATCTCAAACATCAAAGAAGAGGGCTTGGACTTCTTGCGATTCTGCAACATTTCTTGTCTTAATCACGGGCTTTTTTGGACTAAGCTCATCGTTACGTTTCTTATACTCATTTGCCTTCATGTGCCTCACAGATCACAATCAATATAACCAGAATATAAATGTATTAACATCATGGTTTGCTTTGACAGGCTGGGATCTATTAAGTAAAGTGTTTCTTAAATGACCACCATCTGTTCAGCTTTGAGAATGTATTGTGTGTCTTACGCCACCCTGTGGGCTGGACGATATACAAACAATGGAGAGATCAAGACATCATAAGAAAGTAGTGCAGATAAAAGACAGAATTATGAAGTTTTATTTCAGCCTTTGACACAGTGAATAATGTATCATTTTACATATTATTTTAGTGAAATGTAAACAATGAATACAATGTTTTACTGCCTCCTAATCACTCATTTTGAACCTTGTGAAGTCCAAGCTCACTGTCAGTTAAAGAGACCAATTGTCGGTGTTTAAGAGCTTCAGGCCCTGCACATGTCACATCCTCCAAAAATATGACATTTTGAGGATGGACAGCGAGCCACTTCCACAGATACTCCATCCTCTCATCGCACACCCAGGGGTTTCCTGTTAAGCTCATCTGGAAAGAGGATTTTCTGTCATCCAGCAGCTCCGAAGGGAAATGCTGCAGCTGATTCTGATTGAGCATCAGAAGATCAAGATACTGGAGACCCTGGAGGAGGGTCGCCGGCAGCTCTGGGAGCTGATTCTCATGCAAAAACAGTTGGGACAGTTTTGGGTTGCGGGTGAACATTGTAGGTTTCAGGGAGCTTAATTTGTTTCCAGCGACATTCAGTGTCTCCAAGCGGTGCAGGTTCTTCAGTGCGTCAGGTTGTAGATCTTGCAGATTGTTGTCACTCAAGTCTAGATTCTCCAGATTGGGAAGCTTCTGAAGCAGAGCGGCGGATACACCAGTTAAACAGTTTCCAGACAAGTCCAGCCAGATCACGCTACTGTTGCCAGGAAACCACTCAGCATCAGCTTTTTCAATCAGATTATTCTTCAGTACAAGA
The DNA here is from genome assembly GCA_023631565.1 of Gymnocephalus cernua. NCBI lineage: Eukaryota > Metazoa > Chordata > Actinopteri > Perciformes > Percidae > Gymnocephalus > Gymnocephalus cernua. The sequence goes on from CM042440.1 coordinate 9,343,434, forward strand.
CTACGAAGTGATGCATGGCTGAAGACATTTGGAGGAAGATGAACCAGCTGATTTCCTGTCACATCCAACATGTTCAAATGAGGAACGTCCTTCAGTAGATCTGAAGGAAGGCTTGTGAGGTTGTTGTGATACAGCTGGAGGTTGTTTAAAAGAGGCACAGCGCTCAAATGACTGGCTGTGATACTGCTAAGTTTGGTGGATCGGATGGACAGTCGAGTGGTGTTGGAGGGTAAACCATCTACAGGGAAATGTGTGAGGGAGCTTTGACTGCACACCACCTCTGCACCTGAAGGTGGAAAGGAACAGGAGCACAGATCTGGGCAAGAGTGGGCGCATTCAGCCAGTGCAGTGAAAGTCAGGAGCATCCACAAATTCATCTTTAAAGCACTGCACAAAGGAAACATACACATTACAAGAGACATATTTATACAGAATATCAAGAAATGTAATAAGTACAAATGATCAGGTATTTACAAGTAATATCACTGCATTGTGAAAATCTGATCATAAATACATAATCTTACCTGAAAAGCACCGCAGAATTCTTTACTGTTTTTGATCCGAGACTTGGTTTGAGTATTTATCCCCAGCAATGAGTCAGGACAAAATGTTGCAAGAGGCAAACAAAACTAAGCAAACAATAGAGATCATCAACTGGTGAGTGCTTTATTCCTGTTCTTTCCAAAAGTAAAGATGTTACCAAACACAAATCAATATTTTCTTTTTTCATTCCTGTAAGAACATTTTTATGCAACGGTTTAATAAATTATTTTAAGTGATTTGTAAATATTGGATGTGTGCAAAACATTATTTTATAAAACTGAATGAATTAGGTATTTCATTGAATTTCATCATTTTATCCATTTTCATAATCACATATTCTTGGTGTTTGGATTATTGAAGGAATAGTTTAACATTTATGGAAATAAGCTTAAGCGCTTTCTTGCTCAGAGTTAGATGAGAAGATTGATACCACTCTCTGTCTGATGATTCAATATGAAGCTACAGCCAGCAGCTCATTAGCATAGCCAAAAGACTGGAAAACAGCTAAAGCTCATCAATTAACATATTCTTTGGTGTTTGTTTAATGCAAACAAAAATACAAGCTTTGGTTTACATGGTCTTATGTAGTGCTGGTAGGTGGATTTTGGACAGAACTGGGCTAGCTGTGTCTTTGTGCATTTTATCTACAATTAAGACAGAAGAGACAGGAATTCTTGAATGTTCTCTTTACTCGTATCATATTTAATTGTACATTCAAATTACACTGACAAAAGAGAATGTTTCAGTGATTGAAGAGTAAGACAGGCTGATCAGATGATAACCAGTATGAGGATGGAAAATGTTAAGACTGAAGGTTTAGTTCACTTTCTGTCAGTGACATTACTGAGCGCCCCGCCAGAGATTGCGGTCTGGCACATATGATGGTCTCTGGCAGGAAGACTTTCTTCTTGTTCCTTTGAAGCCACCTCCAGAGGTACTCCACCTTCCCATCACACAGCCAGGGGTTGGCGGCCAGGTCCAGCCCCTCCTCGTCCAGGGAGCTCAGAGGGTCCAGCAGACCTGCAGGGATGTGGCTCAGCTGGTTGTCATCCAGAGTCAGGTGTTTGAGCTGAGCGAGCTCCTGAAAAAGGTTTTGGGGGAGTTTGTTGAGCTTATTCCGAGAGAGGAACAGATGGGTGAGGTTTCGATTGCTCTGAAGTATAGATTCCTCCAGGGTGTCTAGCTTGTTGTTTTGCAGGTTTAGCCTCTCAAGTTTGGTCAGCGGGTCCAGGGAATTTGCAGAGATCTTCTGCAGACGGTTGTTGGCAAGGTCCAGATTCTCCAGGCGGGGCAGCTTCTGAAGCAGAGCAGCCGGGATCTTGGTTAAACTGTTCCCAGATAAGTCGAACCAGGTGATGTTGCTGTTATCAGGGAGCCACTCAGCATCAGCATTTTTAATCAGATTATTCTTCAGCACCAAGTAACGCAGTGGGGCGTTGACGAAGACATCTGCAGGCAGGTCAGACAGTTTGTTTCCTGTGAAATCCAAAGTGTTTAGGTGAGGAACGCCTCTGAGAAGATGAGAGGAAAGGCTCTGCAGGTGGTTGCTGTACACGTGGAGTCCTTTCAGCAGAGGCGTGGCGTTCAGGTGCTTTTCGGAGATGGAGGTGATGTTCGTGAACTGGATGGTCAGTAGGGAGGTGTTAATCGGGAGACCCTCGGAAGGGTACTCTGTCAGGGGAACCTCATTGCAGACCACCTCAGCTTTTCTGTGGTAGCATTGGCAAAGTGGTGGGCAGGACAGAGTGCCATGGCAGAAATATGCCAACCAGAAGAAAGGAAGGCCACACCAGGACTTCATTACTAGAAGAAGAGGACACAGATAGTTTAAGATGAGGAGGAAAATACACAAGACACCACTGCAAAACATCACAAATAATTTTCAGTTAATGCACAAAATGTTCAATACCATGAGTAACAAAATGAAACTTACTGTTGTTTTCTAGATGGATGAGTAGCAACCAGATTGCTCCTTATATCAGATTCAGCAGTGGTCACTTGCAAATTATTGAGCCATTTGGAGAGCAGAAACCCCCGATCTAATCATTTCTCTCTGAGTAAACAAGTACCCAGTCACTACACAGTCATTCGTCAAGGACATAAAGTTGCAACAGACTGTGTGACTCTACTAACCTGCACAGAAAGTACAAAACCTGGAAATTTTGTTCATGTGGGTTTATTGGGAAACATTTTATAGTTCTGCTAAAAACTCTTGAATGTGAAATATGACGCTGAAGTCTGTGTTAATGTGACCATATGCAGTTTAGGATTTTGATGGTTTGCCACTGAGTGAAAAAGTAAGATTGATGTTAACAATATTTTGTACTTTGGATTTTTTAGATATGTGGGAGGAGGAGAGAGGGGGGGAGAGAGCATGCAAGAAAGAGGTAAAAATGCATAGTCATCAATTTGAAATAAGGATTATATGTTTTTTTGCTGAAAATTAAACCTATCTTCAGAAAAGCTAACTAGTTAATGCCACATCATGTTTACATAGAAATTATTCACACAAATTCCAAATGTTTAAAGTTGCATAGTTTTAAGTTACATAACAGTAAGCACTGAACAAGAGAAGGATTTATCTTATACCTTGAATTTACGCTACTTAATTTACTTTACCAACACATTCAAAGAGTAAAATGGGTCTCCATGTGTTGCTTGTATGTAACCAAAGCAATAATATAATATATTGACACAAGCAGTGGTGGAAGATATCTTCATATCCTCTACCTATGTAAAAGTTGCCATCCAATAATATATATATATATATATATATATATATATATATATATATATATATATATATATATATATATATATAGTATATATATATGTAGCTGCATCCAAAATAAGTATTACCAGGTATTCCAGGTAGTTTTAAAAGTAAAATCAATTCACATTTAAGTAGCAATTTACTGTTGCAGTACTATATATCACATTGAAATGTAGTGGAGTAGAAGTACAAAGTAGCATAAAACAGAAATACTCAAGTAAACTACAAGTTACTCAAATGTATATTTAAATATACAGTAGTACTTAACACTACTGCAAGAAAGACATCCTTTTAAAAATGTAAATTAATAGACTAGAGATAAAGTAATTAATGTTGATTCTCGATGAGGAGGATGTCGCAGCTGTCGATACAGCAGATTTCATGGTTATTCAACCAGAACATACAGTCACACAGCTGATAAACAGAATGGATCAGACCTGCAGTATGAAGGTCGAATTTAGCAGATGGGCAACTTGATGAAACATTACATTATGTATGATGAGTGCCAGTTGGCTTTAGGCTGTTCTGAAAGATTTATTTCAGTCAACCCACTCACTCCACATGCAGTTGCAAGATAGAGACAGACCTATTCTGGTATAGTTCAAATAGTCTCCTCAAATACACTGCAGTCAGATATAACATCTCCGAAGGATCGTTACAATATTCCTATGGCATTTCTGTGTTTATAATGTCAAAGGCTCTACATTGATCTCATTATCTTGTGACAGCACTTGCGTATCATTATTCAGTGTACACTACATATCATTTTCTAGCACAAAAAGTAAGGAAATGTGTGTTTGGTAGCTTATTTCTCTGTGGTAACAATGCTTTTTGGCAATAAATCTTATACCGTTGGAAAGCCTGTTTAGTTCCCTTTCAAATGGTGGCCCATTTGTAAGGAACATGCATTTGTGGGATGAGCAGCAGCGCTGAGTATGTAGGTTGCGGCAATGAAAAATTTGCCAAATCTTCTCTGCCAATGCCAAACAGCTTATTCTGCCATTGACTCGTTTGGTGTTTGGTGGATTGGATGATTGAAGTTTGAAGAAACGAGACATATTGGCAATTTAACTATTTACTCATTTCACAAACAGGAGCCTCAGTAGCGTGTGGAAGAACCATACACAACAGCCTGGCACCTCCTCCTCATGCTGGTCACACACTGCTGTGGGATGGCATCCCATTCTTCAACCAGCATTTGTCACAAGTCAGCCAATGTGGTTGTGTTGGTCACTCTGGCACGAACAGCATGCCCAAGCTGATCCTACAAGTGTTCAATGGGGTTGAGGTCAGGACTGCTGGCAGGCCATTCCATCCTCTCCACTCCCACATTCTGGAGGTAGTCTCTGATAAACCCCGCCCTGTGGGGGCGAGCGTTGTCATCTTGGAGGATAGAGTTCAGTCCCAGACTGTGGAGATATGGGATTGCCACTGGCTGCAGAATCTCATCTCTAAAATCAGGCACCTGATTGGCAGCACCTGGGGGTACCAGACGCTCAAAACAAGTGTCAATAGCAATAGCAAAATAAGCTGTTTTGGCATTGGCGATTTGACAAATCTTTCATGGGCGCAACCTACATACTCAGCACTGCTGCTCATCCCACAAATGCATGTTCCTTACAAATGGGCCACCATTTGAAAGGGAAATAAACAGGCTTTCCAACGGTATAAGATTTATTGCCAAAAGGCATCGTTACCACAGAGAAATAATCTACCAAACACACATTTCTTTACTTTTTGTGCTAAGTTTTTATATATATAAAGATAATTTTTGGGCCATTTTCGGCCTTCATTTTGATAGGACAGCTGAAGACATGTAAGGGGAGAGAGAGGGGGGAATGACATGCAGCAAAGGGCCGCAGGTCGGAGTCAAACCCGGGCCTGCTGCGTTGAGGAGTAAACCTCTATATATTGGCTCCCGCTCTACTAACTGAGCTATCCGGGTGCCCCATTTTCTATTATTTTTAATAAGTATATCTTAAAAGCCCCATACTGTATAATGATACTTTTAAGGTTCATACTTGTATTTTAAGTTTCTACTAGAACATGTTTACATGCTTTAATGAAAAAAAAAAAAAAAACTTTTTTCATACTGTCTGTCTGAATATACTACCTGTATTCACCCTCTGAAAAACGCTGTTTAGTTCTCTTTAAGGCCCACCCCCCAAAAAGCCCAGTCTGCTCTGATTGGTCAGCCTTTCCAGGCCTTCTGCATCTAAGCTCTGGGAGTCTTTGCACCGTCCTTTTGCAGCCGGTAACTGAGTGTGATGACACTAGTGGCACTTTATAAATATATTAAAGTTGTGACTGTAAACTGTACGGAAATCCTGACGACTCGTTTAAAGGCACAGTTTCTAAATTCAGACTGTCTGCATTTCTCTGTGGATTGAGAGTTACAATACTTTCACAGTATTTATATAGTACCTTGACTGGCTTTATAATTAAAAAAAGACAGAAATCTCACTTTTTACAATACAGTATGGGACCTTTCAGATTATTAACATCTCACTGATACCTCATTAATAATTGAGGTACAGGTCAACAAAAATAAATAAACATGATTAAACATGTTTATTAGTGCGCTTTAGAGGTGCTAGTAGGCATATAGTCAGGATAGCAGTTTCCAGTCTTTATGCTAAGCTAAGCGGCTGCTACTTCATCATATAAAATTATTATATAAAAATGGTATCAATCTTCTCACCTAGTAACTCTTGCCAAGAAAACAAATAAATGTATTTCCCAACATGTGGGACTATTTTAAAAAAAAAATAACGATTACATTTAAACACTGTCTTTCTCAAGAACAAAACTCATCGAACTTGATTCTATCTGTATGGATTTCATTCACTGCCCGTCTACTGCTTAATGGAGTATCTATATTATCAGTAGGGCCACCGTCATCTTTTTTATTTTTATATTGAGACCAATCCTACATGTTGAATTTTGAAACATGAATGTTGAAACAATAAATGAAATATAAAATACTTATTTTCATGGTTACTTAATTTATTTGAATTTGTCATGAATGGAAAGAAGAAAACATTGTTTCTGTTCAATTCACATTATTCTGTCTTATGTTGTAATGGATCTACTTTGTGCAATGAAAACTGTATTCATTTACAAAACAGGCATATAATATATAATGTGCTGCTGACATATATCCATAAAATTAAAACAGTCATTTACTATGAGCTACACTTTCTGTGTTACAATACACAGACAGACATCTTAATCCTATATACAAATGTTCACACATAACTAACAGCTCACAAACACAAATCCATGTGAGTCACTGCATCTGATGGAATAAAATGTCCATGTTTTTGTCATGATGGTTATAAAATAAGGCAGTTTCAGTTGAGTTTTTAAAAAACTTTTCCTATAGATGAAGTCTCGCTCTCATACTCATTTTCTTCTTGTTAAAATGACAAAGGCAGCCACAGTTCTCATGATGACAGCCAGTTTCTGTCCATTTTTTTCACTGCCCTGAAGAAATAACACATGTACTGTAGGCACTGCATCCAGACTGAGGTCATATATCCACAAAGATGAAAATACACACCTTTGATCAACCAGGGTTAACTGTGAAAAGAGAGAGAAAAGGAATATTATGTGAAAACCTGGGATGTTACCAACAGAATGGCTGGACTTCAAAAGGCACGCACACACAAAATCCACACATATTAAACCAGGAAGCTATCCAGTAGCCACACAATGCATGAGTAAAATGCATACAAAATCAGACAGGTATGGGAATTATCTTAGTCAGCATTATACAAGAAGTGAAATATTAAAACCCATTTTGGGACATTCGCTTGTTTGCCTTTTTGCCAAGAATTTGATAAGAAGATTGATAGCACTGATATCTGTACTGTACAGTACTATTGATGCTAAGCTTAACATAATGACTAGAAACATAGAGAAACCGCTATCCTGGCTCTATCCAAAGGTATTTAAGATATTAACGCTTTGCTTGAGTGAGCTACAGGGGGACTGGTAGGCAGATTGTATTACCTCCAGATAGCATTGTTGCTAGTATTTATGCTAAACTTAGCTAATTGGCTGCAGCTTCATATTTAATGTACAGATGTGCGTGTAGTCACTTAACTCTCTGAAGAAAAACGTGTAAGTGTATTTCCCAAAATGACAAACTATTGCTTTAATATTTTACTTCTTGCAAACATGCAGACCAAAATCAGCTTTTTGTGCAATAAACAGGTGCAGCAAGCATATTTCCCAAACCGTCAAACTATTCTTGTAGCAACAATGAAGTTCAAACACAGATTCATGTTTTCCCACTCAACTGTAAATTTAGAAATCACACAAAAACATGCCTCTGGCCGCATTAAGGCCTCCTAACTGCAACCACACATGCAGAGGTCCAGTTACCCTCTGTACCCCCTCTTTCACTTCCTTCAGAAGAACAAATCATCATCATCATCATCATTATCGTCATCATCCAACGGCCAATTCCAGTCTTTAAGGCCAAACTCAAGCAATCTGAAACAGTAGAGGATCATCGAGGGAGTCAACAGCCTTTTGTGCTTCATAAACTGCTGGGGCAATACATGCCAGGTTCAGCAGAGGGCAGCGTAGAGCTGCGAGTTGTTAATTGAGTGACTAAGTGCTGCATGTTATGATGAGGGGAGTGTTAATGGACATGGCAGCACAGCGTTATGGAGGGAGGACAGGCGCAACAAGCTCTGCTACTTACAGTCTCCCAGCATGAGAGACGTTAGAATGGAGAGGTCAGAGGTCAAAGGTCAGTGGAGGATGATACGGAGCATGGGGCCAGTGCTGAGGGATGAGAGCCAGTTAGGTTGTAGCTGAGAGAGCAAACTTTGACAAATGAGGGTGACTACCATAATGGTTTCCTACTCGATCAGGTGGCTACTGACGCTGTGTGAGAAGCCATGTTGTAGCATTAATGCTGCATACAGCGTTAAAAGAATGATTCAGGAATCCTGTTTAAAGCAAGACATCCTGTATCAGCCACAGCTTTAGGCCCCTTTCAACTGCACATGATTGACAATCATCAACAGAGACAACAAAGTAGGTAGTAAGGCTAGTTGTTTTGACCATGAATCAGTTTTTTAAACCAAAATTTACAAAAAATACATTATTTGCTAGATTAGTTCAAATTTTGGGGTTTTCACCCTGAGTTGTATTTTTAATAGGGCTGGGCAACGATTAAAAGTTTTAATTGCGATTAATTGCATGATTTCCCTGATTAATTACGATTAATCGCATTGTTATAAGCAAAATCCAATAATGAATTCAAAAGTAGCGTGTAGCGCAATTTTATTTTAAATGTTCTGCCATAATATTTGTTCTGCAAACACTTAACATCAGCATTTTATTTATACAGTAGCAGTTAAATAAAATATTTAGTGTAAATCTCAACTTAAACAATGTAATAAAGGCAAATACAAAATTAAAGCTTATTGCCACTGCCAGGGCATTCATGTTATCATTAATAGGACACATTCCTCTGCCGTGCAACTTCAATAAAGTGTCCCGTGCACGTTTCAGCATAATGTCTCTCCTCTGTTTTCATTAGAGTCAGAGCATGTGAATGCAGCGCCCACTGTTCATCAATATAATGCACTGTAACTCTGAGGTAATTATGGTTACCCAGTGATGTCCAGTAGTCCCCAGTGAGAGACAGCGGGTGCACGTTGTAAAGTTGTCTCTTTTGCAGTCCTCTCCTTATCCATACAACTCATGTATTCTTCTTGTGATGGTGCGTCTTGAGGGAATCTCATACCTGCCGTCATTTGTTGCGATTCTCCACATCATTAATCGGCCTGCAGCCTGTAGCTATCCACTTCGCTATGGCATTTGTTAGCTTCTCTTTCCTTTGTTTATCTATACTTCTCCCACACGCTGCATCTAACGTAGTCTGCCGAAGCCTCGCGCCACTGTTTGTTTCGTTGAATGATTTGCTGGTATCAACTGTGTGTATTGCATTTAGGTGACATTTCAGACTGGAAGTACTCCGGTGATAAGGAAATAACTTTGGTTCGACTGTGCTGTCTGGAAGAACTTTAAAATGAAAATGGCCATGTAAAAGTTCAGTACCCTTCTCCATAAAAACTTTGTTAATGCGCGATAAAATAATTGTTGGCGTAAATGAATTAATGAGTTAACACGATAATAACGCGTTAACTTGCCCAGCCCTAATTTTTAAATAACATTAAAATAACAAGTGCTACATCAGCCATAGTGAGTTTGTTTTTAAGAACAAGATGGTCATATCGTTATTGCAGTCATGTAAAAAATACAACAGAAACTAATTGAGCTTCAATCTGGCTGGACAATTAAAAAAACATGTTCTGTATGCAGTAGAATCTTTCCTGTCCATACCTGGGCTTGCCTGATGGCTGCTGCTGTCTGCTGGGCTGGATCTTGATGGCTCCGCGATGGGCCGACATACGAGGCGAAGCCCTGGGTGAAGGTCGCGGGGAGACTCGCGGAGAGGAGCTCGATGTTGCTTCATGAAGGTTGTTTTGTGCCGCAGAGGGAGGACTCATTGTTGGGTGTTTCCTCGGGATGCGTTTGAGGAGGTGGCTGACCCAGCGCTGCTGCTCCTCCTGAGAGTTGGTCAGCAGAAGCAGCTCTTTGGCAGTGGATATGTCGTAGTTCACTGTTGAAGACAGAGATTTAAAATAGATCAGAAACAGACACATACAGGTTTTTAATTGCAGTTGCAATGTATTTTCTATGTTATAATAAGCCACAAAGAAAAAAGTCTGTACACAACTTAAAGTGCTCATATTATGCTCATTTTCAGGTTCATAATTGTATTTAGAGGTTATATCAGAATAGGTTTACATGGTTTTAATTTTCAAAAAACACCATATTGTTGTTGTACTGCACACTGCTGCAGCTCCTCTTTTCACCCTGTGTGTTGAGCTCTCTGTTTTAGCTACAGAGTGAGGCATCTCACTTCTATTCCATCTTTGCTGGGAGTCGCACATGCGCAGTAGCTAGGTAAGGACAACCAGCCAGTCAGAAGCAGACTATGAGGGCGTGCCATGCTAGCAGCTAGGCGACCATTATAACGTGTTACAAAGTGACGCACGTTCGTCACGGAAGTAAGGGCTGGACTACAACAGAGCTGTTTGGAGCAGTTTGTGAACAGTGTTTTCTGTTCGAGACGGTAAGTCCCTTAAACCTATAATACATGCACAAAGAAGATAAATAACACTTCTTAAGTTGACTAACAAGGACATAAAAAAACATGTTCATAGTTCCACAAAGATAGGACATATAAAGGGTTGTTATTGGTCATCTGTTCAATGTACAAAGGCTGCTATGACATTGATTGTAAAATATAATATCATAATTATATACTGTATATAGAGCTGAAACTAACAATCTTTTATTGTTTACTATTTCCTGACATCTTACTGTCTGGGTGATACATTTAGAAAATTATTTAAATTAATTTATGATAAATTGCTAGTTGCACCTCTTTATCTAATAAAATGTTTCTATAGTCAGAAATGGCAGCTGCTTGAACAAGGCACAATGGTGGTGGTGTACTCCATCTTAAAGCATGGCTCCATGGTACAAGTAAAGTTCTTAATTCTCTCTTGACTGAGCGTACTGACCCTTGCAAGGCACAATGACTTCCTCCTTTCTGTCCAGGTGGTCTTTGTGGCACTTGGTGTGGCAGCGGCGGCACTCGAGGGCCGGCGGGGGCTTGAAAACGTGCCACAGGGGCCGAGCGCAGGCCTCACAGCTGGAGGGGAAGTGGTACAGAGTGAGGATGAACTCGTGGCCCTTGTGGCTGATGTAGGAGGGACGGTCACCATACGGGGCGGGCTCCACTACAAGCTCCTGTTCACGTTTAATCTCGCCTTCATTGGCATACAAGATCTGGGGAAAGACAAGAAAAGGAAAGGAACTGAATTTAAGATGTATTCAGGCAGACCGCTGAATTGAGAACACCTGATAAAATAAACAGTCTGTACAAAGGGAGAGGGGAAAGAAAGACAAGGCAACAGGAAGTGTCCTCGCTCAAAGTCCTCGAAGGAAGTGTCCTACCTGGAATATCCTTGGAATTTCTTTGGCATCTGCACGGTATACGTCAGTTTGAGTGACAGGTCGGACATGAAACAGCTTACTGCAGGAGGGAGAGAGATGGAAGAGTTAAGAATAGACCCAGGAATGTGTAATCAATAAGAATAGAAAAATATGTGTAGCACCAGCAGGATATGCTTGATTGAGTCAGTTTTCTCTTTCAAAAGGACTTCTCAAATCATACTTTTGTCATATAGTTTACTCTGATTTTAGTTCATTTGCATGGCTGTCCACTCTTAGTAGTAACAACTTAAATAAATACTGTTTAAAAAAAAGTGCTCTATACATACTGTACATTTTACCATTTTTATGAATTTTTGGTATTACATGTTAAAACCCTGCTTTAAATGACTCACTCAATGTCCAGGGTCATGAAAGGGTTGGCCTGTTCTCGGTCCAGCTCACTGTTGTAGAACAGGATCTTCTTACTGCTCACAACTAGAAACTTTAAAGGAAAGGGAAACAAGGGCCAAAAGGTTAGACCTAATGGTACTGGTGATTACTAAGAAAACAAATCCATAGATATGAGATATAGTTGTGGCTGCATTACTTTTTTGTCCCAGCCAAACCGCTTTGTGTTCTTGGTAGGAAGTGAAATCCAGCCCTCCAGCCTGGAGTCTAGTTTGCAGAGAAAAAAAACAGGAAGATGTTAACACAAAGAAGAGAAATGCCTTTAATCATGTGAATCACTTAAAAGAACACCTTGACATTTTTGAAATGGTGGCATTTAGTGGCATTTTCTTCAAACAGACTTAGACAGGAAATAATGAATCGCTAAAAGCAAAGGGCAAGTGGCATTGCTACTTGGTTTCAACAACAGGCTACTCAGTGGGAGCTATAAGGAGTATAAAGAATCTCCAGCACAAAATATAGCAGGTGTCTGGCAATGAAAAATAAAGATTTTTACTTCTATTTTAGGAAAAGCTTGCACGCCAACTTCACACTTGTCTGCCCACATCTTTTGCAGTGAAATAAATTTGACCAAAGCAGGCAAGCATCAAGCTGTGAGCATTAACATGTCCAGTGAACATTAAACAGGGTAAAAGCACAGCAGAGTCAACAAAGTAGTGGGATTAGCGGAAACTTTGCAGGGTTGAACCAGGGTCGGGGTATTTCTTTCTCCATTCAGGAAAAAACTACAATTTTAAAACTGAATGTTACAAATAATTGTTAGGGTCAATTGCCGTTTTCATTTGCAACCCCATCCCAGATTTAAACTGCCATGCAGGGTCACCTGCAGGTTCAGCCTCAGGGGGCTGTTCGTAGGTGAGGGCCAGGGGACGGTGGCCCTGCTCCACCCGCCCGTCATATTCTTCTTCATCCTCAGAGTCAGAGTCGAAGAGAGTGTGAGCAGAGTGAAGGTTGGGCCGGGTGTCGATGCAGACGGATTTGTGTGTGCGCTGGTAGGTGAAGGACATTGATTCTGAGGTGTGAGAGTGAGTAATGCGCACTGTGCCGGACAACGTCAGAGAATTTGAGGTGAAAAGAGGGGGGGAAAGGAAGAAGCATAAAGAGGAAAAAGGTCAAAAACAATTGGCCTGGAAGAGACTCAAAGTGAAAACAAAGGAAATGGTGAGAACTCAGGAAGAGAGACTGCAGGAAGAGGAATGCAGGAAGTGCATGCAGAAGTGTACTTGCTGACTGGCTTTGAGCATTTGAATGGACATGTTGGTGCCACATTATAGGATATTGAGTAGAATTTTGCATCAAGAACCGGTTCCAACTGTTTAAAAAATTACGATTACAAATCGTGTCTTTATTGGAATCGTTTGGAATCCGATCATCAGTTCCAAATTGAACCGTACTTCCAGGCGCTTGTTGTGTTGCAGCCATGGTGCAAAGTAGACACCGCTCTAACGTGTGGCTTTATTTTAGGTCCAAAAAGCCTGGTAAAACTGTAAGTCACCATTGAAGCAAAATAAAATCTTCCTCTTATCAGTGAAATAAGCACGTAACCAGTTTCAACTCCACCCCTCAAAGAATCGGAATCGAGAATCGATAAGAACCGCGATCTAAAGGAAGAATCGGAATTGTTAAAATCAAAATGATGCCCAACCCTAATAAAGAGCGTGAGATGAAGTCTACTTTGTCTACCTGGGTATCCGTCACCCATGTCCATGTCGTTGCCACTGCTGATGCTGGTGGAGTCCAGAGAGTGAACGCTGAGGGAGGTGATCTGGCAACGAAGCTGCTCGATGTCACTGTCTTTGCTGTCCAACGCCATCTGAAGCTCCAGACGCACCTGGTTCTCTTCTGCTATCAGCTGAATAAGAGACACATACAGGTTTTTAATTGCAGTTGCAATGTATTTTCTATGTTATAATAAGCCACAAAAAAAAAAGTCTGTACACAACTTAAAGTGCTCATATTATGCTCATTTTCAGGTTCATAATTGTATTTAGAGGTTATATCAGAATAGGTTTACATGGTTTTAATTTTCAAAAAACACCATATTGTTGTTGTACTGCACACTGCTGCAGCTCCTCTTTTCACCCTGTGTGTTGAGCTCTCTGTTTTAGCTACAGAGTGAGGCATCTCACTTCTATTCCATCTTTGCTGGGAGTCGCACATGCGCAGTAGCTAGGTAAGGACAACCAGCCAGTCAGAAGCAGACTATGAGGGCGTGCCATGCTAGCAGCTAGGCGACCATTATAACGTGTTACAAAGTGACGCACGTTCGTCACGGAAGTAAGGGCTGGACTACAACAGAGCTGTTTGGAGCAGTTTGTGAACAGTGTTTTCTGTTCGAGACGGTAAGTCCCTTAAACCTATAATACATGCACAAAGAAGATAAATAACACAATAAAAGAAATAGAAAAAGCCAAAAAGCATAATACGAGCACTTTAATGTGCATATATTCATGCTATTTGTCCATGTGCTTTTGTGCAGTGTCGGCATACTGACCGCCTGCATATCAGTCAGCTCTCTCTGGTACTTGATGATGGTGCTGTTGAGCTTTTCCTTCTCCGCTCTCAGCTCCAGCTGCAGCTTCCTGTTCTCCTTCTCCTTCCTGTGCACCTCGGTGTCGATGCTTCGGTGGCCTCTTTGTCCTGTCTCCCTCCTGTTCATCACCTCGGCCAGCTTGTTGACAGCCTGGGAGCAAATACACAACAATGTAGCTTTTTTTTTCAGAGATCTAATTTGTGATTGATATGAATTCAGTAAGCACACAGTGAAACCTGCAGGAATATCAATTGTTGCTGCAGGACTTATGTATAAAAAAAAAAAAAAAAAAAGATCTTAGTGATTTTGCTCAGAGTTCAACACGCCTGCAGCTGAACATTATTCTTAACAACAAATGATGTGACATAGCAGTCGTAAAAAGTCTGACAGTCAAAGTAGAAAAGTATAGAAAGTATTCCAGGCTTTCCAGACCTGCGTAGGCGCTCAGACACACACCTGAATTTTTAGCGTTCTTTCATTCTGCAGCAGCTTTTCAAAGGAAAGTTTGAGCGAGTTCATCTGCTTCTCCTCCTCCTTCACTTTCTGGAGCTCTATATAAAAAGCAGAGAAGAATGTTAATTCAAATACTTTACCTTACTTAACATAAGTTTTAGTGAAGTAATCCATGAATTATACGCAAGTTCTTGGTTTACTGATGAAGAGATTAATGGCGACTTTTCATGACATTTTTACAGCTCACTCCCCATAAATCATCTGGATATGTAAGACACGGTTTTAACACATTTTCCAGCACTGAGGGAAATGTCTTTTCTGTATAAATCTTTTCTCTTAACATAGAGCTTATTAGTTGCAAAATGACACTCACGTTGCTGCATGTCTTTCAGCTGGTTGTTGAGCTCCTCTTTCTCGCTGGCCAGGTTGGCCACGTCCACCGTCAGAGTGCGGTTGGACTCTTCCAGCTGTAAGGGGTGTCGGGGCAGAGGAGTTAGAGTCTCATCCATGCATACAGTAAAACAAGCAAGATAACTTAAAGCATATAGCACATTTGAAAAGTTGCAGTTACAAAGATCTTTACGTGAATAAGAACTGCAAAAAGTGCCTTTAACCGTTTTTACTACTAACTACTGTGATTTACTGCAGTGTTGTCAATGTCCAGCCTCAGTTTTAATCCAACTGTCTAATCAATTTTACCTGCCATGCTGTACCTATATTGTATACAATTAAGTTGCATGTTGAACCGGGCCGGATGGATGAAAATAAATCGATATTAAGGTATTATTTATACATTATGTTTTAATGTTAAACATATATGTGGAAGGCACAGTTACTCCTTAAACCTAACTGTACAACTACCATAGTGGCTACTGTACCTATAATAAACTAATCTTCAATGTGTGAATTTATTTAAAAAAATATATAGGCCAATTTATATATGCTATAATATGCTGGATTCACATCATTGTATAATAAAAAAAATAAACTTTCAAAAAAATATTTTTTAACATAATTTGGCAGCCCCCCTGCACTGAGGACGCCCTAGGGGGTCATGGAGCCCCTGTTGAATATCTCCACTGTAGAGGACTAGAAGAGCTATGAAGCAATGCTTTTGTAAACGAGACCCACTTTTTCCCTTTCCTGCCCCCAGTTTCAGGCTGTTCCACTGATCAACAGTTGGTGGCGCTAACGTGCCAAGGAAGGTAGCAAAGCGCCAACAAAAGGCAGGAAAGAAGCCTGCAAGCTAGCAAAGATGGGTGTAAACAATACAGGTTTTCTAAATACTTTCCAAATACTTTCTAAATATTTTTGGTACAGGAAAGAACTAAACTTTTAAATGGAATTTCAAAACAAACTAAGAAGCCCATCATTAAAATCACTCAAGAGGTCTTATATTGGAATTTTATTTCATGATGAACTATAAATGGTCTCGATCCCAACTCTGATCTCACCGAGCTGATGGTGGCCTCTTTGTCGCCAAGCTCCTGTTTGTGTCTCGCCATCATGTCTTTGATCTCCAGCTCCTTCATGATCTTCTCCTTCTCCAGATCCGAGTACTGCTCCTCAGCGATGGAGCGAGCAAGCTGCTCAGAGTCCGCCTTGGTCAAACTGGCTTCCAGCTGCGCTGTCATGGAACTCCTGTGGAGGCAGGAGGGGAAGGAACTGTTGTTACTATTTCATTAAACTGGATACGTCTTTTAACTGCAAAATCTCTGCTGTTATTATGCCAGTCAGAAGTAGACTGCCTATAGCGTGGACAAACATTACATTTTGAATGACCTTCTTTGTCAATGCACGATTGTCCAAGTGAGAGTTACACTGATTCATAGCTTTTTGTCCACAATAATCTTTTGGCTGTAGTGCATCTGGGGACGCTGCTAATCTCATTCAGTCAAAGGTCAAGTCCTCCATTTTGGCTGTGAGATGAATTCACAGAGGGCAAAGTCTGCTACATTCTTTAAAAAAGAAGATAAATGTTCTATTTGTAGTGTTATCCTGTGGATGCTTCACTGACACTGACATTTAACTATAAAACCTCAACATATGAGTTTTTAGTATTTTATTTCATGCTTCCATTTTATGCACAACACCTTGTTTGAGTTTTGTGTCATTTAATATGTTTTATCTTTGCATGTCTTATGTTGGATTACATCTGTATTTTTTGTTTTGGTTACATCTTTTCTTCTCCTTGTTTTGTTAATAAGTGTTTTATGTGTATCGTGTTTAAAACACAACAGAAATATCAGGTCATTTTAGTGCTGCGGTGCCTCTATTTGTAGTGTTTAGACTGGTTACCTCTCCTCCAGATATTCTGCCAGTCGCTGCTGCACCTCTTTGTACAGCTTGTTCCTCTCATCACGCTCGTCCTTCAGCTCACGGATCTGTGTCTTGTAAAGAGTCTTGGGAGGAAAACAGTTGGAAATTCAGTTCATTTCATATCACAGATTTGGGATGGAGGCTCATATCTTCCCATTCAAGCCCCATATTGTAGACTGATTTAGATTTTTGTTTGCTAGTCTGACAACATTAAGTAATCTATGCTAAGTGGACTATAATAATGGCTGCTTGTAGACAAGGTGTGCAAAAGAAGTAAAATGGATGGTTAGAATTACTGTGAAATACTGCTCAGCCTCCAGTTGGTCTTTCAGTTCCTTCAGCTGGCCACCCGCCTCCTGCTTCTCCCTGGAACAGGACCAACAATCTGTCAATCCCTGCTGCTGGCCAACTAATCACCAGAGCCAAAGCACTTTCCTCAAACCAGATACGATAAATGAGATTCTCCACAGCGATTTGCCATCGGTATTACAACAAACTCTATAGGTTCAATGTGCATTACTTAATGCTCATTATGTCATTATGTGTGTTTGACCTGCGTAGCTCCTGGTTTTGTTTCTCCAGGACCTGCTTCATGTCCAGCAGGTGGTTGAGCTCCTGTTTGAGCTGTTTCTCTGAAGAGAGGAGCACCGACACCTGCTGGTTCTGCATCTTCAGATCGCTCTGGCTCATGCTCCGCTTGTGGATCTCCTGCTCCAGACGCACGCTCAGGCTCTTTACCTGCAACACACACGCACACACACACACACACACACACACACACACACACACACACACACACACACACACACACACACACACACACACACATAATGGTGGCACTAATTGATAGTTATGGGTAACCATTCAAGCTGCAGAACACAAAATTAAGGCTGTAAGTAATGATTAATTTCATTATTTTGATTACTTTATATTATTACTATCAAATTGTTGGTCTATAAGAAGTCTAAAAATAAGGGCCAAAAAGCCCATCACAAGCTTCCAGGGCCCAAGGTGTCATTTTTCCATTGCTTATTTTGTCAGTCAAGATAAGAGGAAAATGTGATAAGGAAAAGCTGCAAATATTAACAGTAGATTACATTTTTATTTTTAAGAATTACTTCAAACAATTCAATTGAGTATTAAAAATTGTCATAATATTCTATCAAGCCAAATTACTGATAAAGATGTAAGACGCACCTCTTCAGACATTTTCTCCTTTTGTGCCTGCAGCTCCTCCAGTTTGTGCAGCGCCTGCTTGTAGTCACAGTCCAGCATGGAGTGGTCCTTCTGTTGTTGCAGCAGCTTTCCCTCCACCTGCAGCTTCAAGCTGCGCTCCTCCTGCAGGGTGCTCTCCATCTCTGGACCAAACAAAAAGTCCAGAGAAACCATTGTTACAAAACAACTTCTGCCTTTGGTTGAGCACCAGATAAATGACCAGAGCAAACTATCGTTTTCTGTCAGGTCTACTCCATCAAGCAGCCCTTCATCTTTTTCAAGTAATGTTTCATTTTCTTTTCCCGCCTTCCTGAATAAGTAAAGCCACTTTTCGACTGTCATAATTGATAATACTTGTGCTTGTTTGTGTTTTTATTTCAATATTTGTGTTAAGTGAGCTACAATTTAAACTACTGAACATATGCTGATGCATTTCATTCATCCCGCAATCATCTTTCACATACTTTTTAAGGCCTCAGACTTCTCCTCGATGGACTGGTGGATATTGTTTTTATCTGCGAGCTTGGCTTTGGTGGCCTTGTGTTCTGCCTCCTCCTGCTCCAGACTCTGTTGGAGCGACTTCAGCTTGAACGTCAAGTCAATCTCTTGGTTGCTCTTCTCCTACAGAATCAAAGGGTATATTAGGTTTTCTAATGGCATTCATTCATGACACAGGGATGCTTCACATTGACATGATAAACTTACTGCATGGAAACAGAGAAAGATACATTTTCAAAATGCCGGAGAACAATATCAACGTAATCTAGAAATGTCAAACTGAAGTTTTCAGGGGAAACATCTCCTGGGCTAGCCTTAACTCTCAATTAACAATAGAAATTAGCCATTAGAAATAACAGCCAACCTTCTCGAGGTCATTGAGCTTCTCATGTAGCAGCTTCTTTTCAGACTGGACCTTGGAGAGAGATGACTTCACGTCTTTCATCTCTTCTTCCAGGCCAGAGATACGTCCTGAGATGTGTGTGAGTGATGGTAACAGGGAAAAGGAAATAATAACAAAGAAATATAAAAGGAATATAGGAGGACATTTAGTGCAGTGGTTGCAAACACTACAAGAAAATGCACCTGAACTGTTCAGTTTCAGACAGACATGACCCCGGGTGAGATATTACATAATGCTCCTGCACACGTTCGATATACAGAAAACAACACATTACATGCTTATTTCCCCTTTAACCAACTCCACCTACATGGAGAGTTTTACCAGAGGGAAAAAAGCATGAGGTATCGCAGCCAACAGGCAACACTTTTGTTTCGATACGTCCCCTCTGACCTCAGCGACTGGCCTCTCTGCAAAGACTGAGCACGTTTCAGTTTCCAAACAGCATCTCACAAGAGGTGCTGGCTCTGGTCCGGCTTTGGCATTCACACAGCCTCTTGCTTCACTCTTGGTCTTTTGAACAGATGTTTCCACCTATGATCCGAAATTTCCCAAAGCCTGGTCCAAAATAACAATTCACATCTAATAAACATGTCCAGCCTCCAGTTTCAAGTTGTGTTACGCCTTTTTCCTGCTACTGAGGAGATGTTTACTGAATGGGATCGCAGTTTGATGACCTGCAGTGAACCTTTTTTGGTTGGTACATTCCAACTTTGCTAACATTTTAATAGACACATTCAAGTTTGGAATATAAAAGGCTTGTGAAAAATGGTTGGCTCGTTGCTTAAGGTGTTGGTTATTGAAGAAAGATTTAACAACCAAATCTCAACAGTGTTTTTCTTCTGCTTATTTTTCACTTCCAACCAGAAACAGACTATTAAAGTGAGATACGTATCTTGATTTTGACATTTTACATATTTTTATGGTAACATTTGCCACCAGCGGCTACTGTGGGAGTTTAGGGTATAATGTTAAGCATTTAGCTAAATACTAAGCTAATGTAACAGCAGTGCAATGAGAGAAGTCATAAAGTCAGCCAACTGACTCCTTTTTTGTCTGTTATACAGCAAAGTTTCTCTAAAGTTTGCAAACATTAGCCAGGCCAAATAAAGCTGTAGAAACAAAACCTCTGACTGTAATTAACAGTGTGTTTTCTTGCTTATAAATTCCACTTTTAATTTGGAAAATGAAAAACAACACATTTATTCCCTCGAAGGTTACATAGTCTTGCTTTTAAACTACGTGGAACTACTTCTTTCAAAGCATATTCAGAGTGTAATAGACAGCCAGGCCTCACCCTGCAGGTCAGTAATAGTTTCTGTCCCAAGGTTGCGGTGTCTTCTCTCCTCCTCCAGCTCGGCCTGCAGCACCATCAGCCGCTTCTCCAGCTCCATCTTGCTGTTTTCGAGCTGGCTGCACTTTTCCTGCATCTCCCTGAGGCTGACCTCCAGGCTCTCAGCCTGTTTCTGTGCCTCTGCCTGACTCTTCTTCAGCCGCGCTGCTGCCTCTTGCTCAGTCTGCAGCATGGCGTTGGCCTCCTCGAGCTACACATGAGAAACACACAGGATGAAGCTTTTCCCTGCAGGCTGAACTGGGTCAGCGCAGCAGCAAGATTAAAAGGGGGTTTAATGAGGGAAAGGCAGAGAAATAATGAAAACAACAGTCACAGTTGCTTGCTTGAATATAGATTATTAAATTAGCATGTTTGATTTACATAAGTATGAATACTACAGTGAAGCATTATATATATATATATATATATATATATATATATAAAAAATATCAAGTTAGGCAAAGTTAAAAATGTCCCCCTCACTTGTCTCTGCAGCTGAATGTTGTTCTCATTGGAGATCTGGGAATTCTGGTTCTTCTTTCTAAGATCCTCTAGCTGGTCCCTCAGGTTGTTCACTTAAGACACAGACAAATGAACGAGTTAATGCATTATGTGAGATAACACATTCAGTCAACCCTGGAAATACCATGATCCACCCACTAATAGCCAGCATATACAACCATAAAGAATATATACTGGGATGATATTAACAGTGGGAAGCAGAGCTCCCAAATATCCTTGTGGTTCATTTCAATGTTTTAATGAGTTTAACAGCCCGACATGTTATCAGACAATCTGATATGTTAGAACAATTTTGCAAGTAAAATATAGAAAAATGAGAACAACTGAAGAACTATACTTTCAGCATAACATGACATTTAAAGTCTTAGAAATGCATCTTTGGAGCTTATTCGGGAGTTTCTCGCCCCAATGTTTATATAGTTGCTCACATTCGTTCTCCAGGCTGCGTTTTCTGTCAGTTTCAATCTCCACTTTCCGCAGGTTCTCTGTGCTCTGGTGCTGCAGCAGAGCTCTCTCTCTCTCCAGCTGCCTTAGTGAGGCCTCGACTTTCTGCCTGCTACTCATCTAATCAGAGAGGAAATCACAAAGAATGTGAGTGGAATGAACTACAGTACCTACGTTATTATACATCAGCTATATATATATATATATATATATATATATATATATATATATATATATATATATATATATATATATATATATACACACACACACACACACACACACACACACACACACACACACACACACACACACACACACATACATACATACATACATACATACACACATAAATAGCATAAATAGCATCCATCCATCCTTACCTCCTTGTCTAATTCTTTGACCAGCTTGTCTAAACGGTTGGTGGCAATTCTAGGGAAAAAGAACAGTTTTATTGCACAAATCATTGAACTAAGAGAGACTTGGACACCAGATCATCAACGGATTGTTCCTTTAGGCTACTTTACTGATGACACATGTTGGAAGTGATTTTCTTTTCCCTTCTTTTTAACATCTACCATGATCAGAAACTCATGCATGTCATGGACTCAGGGATGTCACTTCCTGTTGTGTAAAACAATTTCCTTCCTTATACACAGCACACAACTTGAATTCTGATCCAGTAATACTAATGTCTCAAAATGAATGCGGTGAAGATTAATAAAAAAAATGCTACATGCACAACCTTTAAAATGTTGGATGGTTATGTTTTCTTTTCAAGACATTCTTATGGTAAAAATCAGAACTCTTTAACCCGAAGTGTTGACAATTTATTCCTTCAATGGATGCTTTATCATGAAAGAAAAGTTAACAAAAAAGTTTTAAGTAAATAGTTATTATAGTTAATAGTTAATAGAAAAAAAGAGACATAAATGGTGCTCAGCTCTGTTTGTGTTATTTGTCCAGACGTACTTGCACTTGTGCTCCAGCTCATCTTTGGCCTGCATCTCATGGTCGACCTGCTCCTCCAGCTGATGAAGCTTTTTCTGCAGCTGCTCAGATAGACAGATGACCAGAAAAGAAAAAAATGCTATTACCCAATGGTCATTTCCATCTTTTTCTATTCTCTCTATATCTCTCCTCTGCTACTATAATAGTAAGACCACATGCAAAAAACGCCTACCTCTTTCTTACTGTCCGAGCAATAATCCTTATCCTCAGAGTGTTCTTTACTGTCCTCTGAATCCTCCACAGAGCAGTTGTTACTTCCCTTCAGCAGCCTGACAGAAAAGGAAGGGCAATGAATGTCTGTCAGTGAGTTTACCTGGACAACATCCAACACTATCCATGTGTCCAACTATCTGCAACCAAGTGACGTATCCTACCCTAACCCGATCCATAATGTCAACTGGGTGGTCAAGGGGATGCTGAATGTTCACCAAGACACAAGTCACATTTATTGCATTATCAGAACCGCTCAGAAATCACTTATACTTAAGACCCATAACCTCATGCATGGAGCCCAAAACTGTGGTGCTGGGCGGAAAAGGCCTGAGGATCTTCCAGGCTTCTTCTTACATCTGGATGGGTTTACATTCGGAGAAGCCCAAAGCCACACTGTCTGTCGCCAACTGTTAACCAACACGGTGGTGGACTCGACTCGTAATGGTGGGCAACTATCTCTGGGAATCATTACATGACTCTGCCATATGGCTGCATAATAACCAAGAAATTGGAAGCAAGTTTACGATCATTTTAAGACAATTCTTGCCCTTAAATTGCTGTTCTAGCATGGTGTTCGTCATTTAAAAAAACTGGAAATGCAAATATACAGTACATACTGCTAAGACATTTAAGATGATTTTAGAAAAGTTGTATGCCAACATGCACAGTTAAGGATGCAGTCTGAAAGCTGGTCTAAGGTCATTTATTACCTGCTCAATATCCATGTATTATCAGGGATTTCAGTTACCACCTGTATACACTTGTAAACTAGATTGATAGACATTTACTGACTTAAATGGCATCGTTTTGTCCTCGACTATTTTGTCAGATCACTGCAAAAGATAAAGTGATTAGACACAATCAGTTGAACCTTCAGCTTCATGAGTATAAGCAACAACATACCTTGAGGTTAAAACATTGTTGGTCAAAGCACCATAAGATCATAAATCCAACATGTTTTTTACTACTTCTCCTACCGATCGAGACCAGGGGTTTTAAAACTAGACTCCATCACAAGCAAAGAGGGCATTTGAAAGGGGCTGTCAGAACAAGGCAGCAGTGTGGAGCTCGAACAGGCATACAGTGTCTGACTGGTGTGAGGCTGTATTAAAAAAGGTGTGGGTGTCAAGCTGTCTTTTTCTACCTCTTGCATTTTAAGCACAGCGCTGTCACAGAAACAGTCTAGAGACTCTAGTGAAAGTTCCCACACGAGTGCTACATTTTATTGAAAGTATCGTTACCAAAAGTACATTAACACAAATGTAAGGCCAGCAAACACTAATCCAGACAACATTTCTATGCACAACAGCAGAGACGAAGCATAATATTCAAAGAAGACATCCGAATAAAACACTTACTGGTCCTCCTTGAAGTAAGTGAAGCCGACGAATGGTAGTTGGTTGCCCACAAAGGCCTTGGGTGGAGAAAAGGTCTCAGCAGCTCCTTTATCATCCTCTATGTCATCAAAGTTACTGGTGTCTATGTCACCGTTCAGCTCAGGCACAACTGGAGCCACAGCTGGAAACAGAGACATGGAGCAAAAGGGGGAGAGGAGGAGGAGGAGGAGGAGGAGGTGCAAAACAAGAGGGGATAAGAGAGGTCGAGAAAAGAGAATGATGATGCTTAACATAAAGACTATCAAATATTAAAACCTGGTGCTGCAGGTATTTAAAAGTACATCTTCAACAAACTCTTAACATTTTTTTCCGGGAGTAAATTCTATGCCAACTTTGGCCCTGCTTCTAGTAGAAGTAAGCACTCTGCAGGTTGGCGTGAGGCTGACACCACTCCTTTTCCCGTACAGTGCTTGCTTTGTGTCCCACACACGGTGCCTTTCACAAGCCCAAATGCCGGCCTGCTCCAGGCGTGCTTTAAAAGTCTGCACAACACAACAGGCAGACAAGAATGTGTCAGAGGGCCAATCAGATAAAACTAAGCTAGTCCTTTAACCTATAAATAGTTCCTAATTAAGAAAAAAAAGCAGCCGTTATGGATCGAGTTCCTCAGACCAGTGCAACTCTGGCTCCGAGCAAAGAGCTCATTACGGTTAGGTCAAGTCACAACCCTCAGCGTGACAAGTGTGACTCAAAGATGGTGGAGAAAATACAGGGAGAGATCAAGCGGAAGAATGAAACAAATGAGGGGAAATAAAAAAGAAGGGGCAGAAAAAAGGCAAAATGTGGCCAGACAGAAAGAGACACAGGCCGCTCCATGGAGGCCCTTGTGGCATGACTTCCCAGAATGCTCTCTGATAGCGGGCTGGTAATGACAGGCAGCCGTAGCCACAGTGAGAGTGAGAGAGTGGGAGCAACCCTCCAAACTAGGGCGCCCCTCTCATTAGAGCAGTCCACACAGGCCGCATAGCCTGCCCCGCCCGCCCGCTACAGGGGGTGCTGCCTCCCATCCCATCCATCCATCCATGGGTCTGGCTTCTTTTCATCAACATCCCAATTCTTAATAAGCTTGATAATCATGAAGACAACTGGGAGAATCTTCAGTAGAGTCCAAACATGGACAATAATCCTCCTGAGTCATGGCCACACAGCAGTCCTTAAACAGACACAGAGGGCTGGGAGGTACATGCAACTCTGCGGGATGCCAGAATTGGAGCAGGGTCATGTTTTGTGTGTGTATGTATATGTATATGTGTGAGAGAGAGAGAGAGAGAGAGAGAGAGAGAGAGAGAGAGAGAGAGAGAGAGAGAGAGAGAGAGAGAGAGAGAGAGAGAGAGAGAGAGAGAGAGAGAGAGAGAGAGAGAGAGAGAGAGAGAGAGACTGGACTTGCAAGTGCAAACATGAAGAGAGCTGAGCAGCACAGCATTGGCACAGTAGTGGTTTTATGTTTCCAGACTGCCAGGCAGTCTGACGTTCGGTCCGATGTTCTGTCTGTTGTCTTAATCAGAGCCAGGTGAAGCAGAGAGACGAAGAGGCAAAGAGAAAGAGCCTGCATGTGATTATATACAGACACAGAGGTCCTTCATACTCATGCTCATACTAATATATCCCTTTCCTTATTTCCTTATTTCCTAAACCATGCTAAATCTGATACAGCTGTATAAGGGGAGATTAAACCAGGACTCCTTACAGGTAGTCCATGTGCAATGATCAAATTTTAATTTAAAAGAATAAAGTATGAGCTTAATAACGCAACAACCAATGGGTGTCATAACAGTTGTAGAAATATTTTACAAAGCTTAGAATATTTTTTACCATTTAAGGTGATTTATATGTTTTAATGTTCTTTTTGCTCCTTTCTTTTTTCTTTTTTAAAAAAAGAAATATATATATATATATATATATATATATATATATATATATATATATATATATATATATACATACATACATACATATATATATATATATATACACACATACATACATACATGCATGCATACATACACACACACACACACACACACACACATACATACATATATATACACATACATACATACATACATACATACCGTATATATACTCTTTTTAACCCAAGATGTTTAATATGGCATTAGGGATTTTATGTTTTCTTTCTCTTTGTCTGCAGTGTCAAATTGTTAATGTAGATGAAACCATTAAGAAAATCTAATAATAATGATAATAATAATAAAATATTTATATTCATTAAATAAATCTTTGTTTTTGTTCTTGGATAATGTACCACCATTTAATTCTTACATCAAATAGCAATTATTATGTATTTGCTGATTTACCAAGTGATAATGTAATAATGTAATGTAACTCCATCTATCACATATGACTTAATTCTTTAAGTTATGTATTTAGCCAATATTATTATTATTATTAGTATTATTATTATTATTATTATTATTATTATTATTTTGTCCATTTGAAAGGCCAGTTAATATAATAATCTAAAGCAGTTGCTGTCACATCTTGGATTTAGCTAAATGGAAATTTCATAGTCAGTGACACAACATGCCTCTATTTGGGGACACTTTCATTAAAACAGCCTGTCAGTTTCCTCAGTGTGTGTATTGCTAGTACAGTTACAATCTCTTATAGATATATGTAGGTTTTTTCAATTCTCTCTAATCTATTCTTTTCAAGTGGCACCCATATGCAATTAGTTATCCTGCAGGTTTTGTGCATCATGTGCTCTGCACAGCATCCAGTCATATAATGTAAGATATGAGCATATGGAGAGCATGTGTATCATATTTGCAGGCTTAATGGCTCAGGAGGATGGAAATACACTTTCAATTGAAAGTCTGAAAGAAGCAGATCTGCAGAGGAATGGGCTGGGGATGATAAGAAATACAAGCAAAAACAGAGGAATGGCAATGTGAGGTAGAAAAAGACGCACATTACCAAAGATGGAAAAGAGGAAATCTGCACCTGCATTAGGGGACTTAGAAACATGCATATGCACACACTTACTCTCTCGGATGTTGTCAAAGGTCCACTGATCGTTCTTAAAGAAAGGGTGACACTTGATCTCATCCACTCCAGTGCGGCCCAGACGAACCTTCCTGCATACAGCAACAGGATCAAGACTGTGAGCAGAGCCTGAACACAAAACACACCCTGCTTCTCCCCTACACCCACCATCACCATGTCATCCCAAACACACAGCCTATAGAGGAGTGACCACTAGGCCCTGACCACACTGACCAGCATGGAGAGCCGCATGACCACTGGTGGACACTGGAACCTCCTCTAACCCAAGATAATGTAGATCCAAGAGGAGAAAGGGAGTGAAGACAGCAGCATCAGAGTGCAGGAGCCAACATCCACAACTCTGACCGACTCAAACACTACTGCTAGAGCTGCTGCTGCTGCTGCCTTCCCTCCTTCTCCTCTCTCTCTCTCTATAAACTCTCTCTCATCCCCCTTTCCTCCCTCCTCCACCACTGGGTACAGGGCTGGAGGGGTGCGGCAGTTTGGGCTTGCCACGTGTGGGACATTCCAGACCCAGCCAAAAGAAAGAGGGCAGGGGTGGGGAGGAAGAGAGAGAGTTTTTAAACCCCCTGCGGAAAAAAAATCTGACATGCAACCAAGCCAGGCTTGCAACGGGTTGTGCCTCAATGACCAGAAATATGCAGGAGTGCAAAGTAGAAAGTTACGCCAGAAAAGGATGATAGAGAAATGGAAAGTGGCACTTAAAAAAGGTAGAAAAAGAAATGGGGGAGTGATGAAAAACACATGGAAAAGAAGGGAGGAGAGGTGGTGATTCAGCAAGACTGGCTGACAATGACAGAGCATGTTGGTTAAGTGGTGAATGAATGCATTGGTCAGTGTTTAAGATATGTATGTATGTATGTGTGTGTGTGTGTGTGTGTGTGTGTGTGTGTGTGTGTGTGTGTGTGTGTGTGTGTGTGTGTGTGTGTGTGTGTGTGTGTGTGTGTGTGTGTGTGTGTGTGTGTGTGTGTGTGTGTGTGTGTGTGTGTGTGTGTGTGTGTGTGTGGCTGGGCAGCCATACACACGTGAGATTCTGTCTGTGGTGAGAGAATAGTGAGTGAGAAGGTAAATAAACTGAGTGAGGAAAAATGAAAGGCTGCTCTGTATTGAAGCAGAAAGGGCCAGTGTTTGAGCACTCTCGGGGGCGGGGTTACTAATGTAAACAGGAAGTGGATGCTTCCAGGGGGATGGGCCACTAACCAAGTACATGACCCACACATTCATGTAACTTTCTACCTTTAAAAACTAATAATATACTGTATGTTATTAAATGGCACTATTTGTATTTAGATGGTAGCTGGGATCAGCACACACCCGCACGCTCAGATTTAGATCCACTGATATTGTTTTTAGCAAACTAATTTAATACAAAATATTAGTTTTATTAAAAGGATACATGTAGGGTGTGAAAGGTGGTAATAGATTTGTGATATACTATATTTTTATTTTTATCAACAAATCCCATTAAAAAGACCAAAACCAACAATTAATTGATCCCTATCAATTCCACATGCTGTAAATACTCACAAACTCACCAAATGTGTATCAATGTGCAGGTAGAAATAGTCAACAAATGCACTTTTTGCTCCCGTTTTAGAAAAGTTTGCTAAAAACTACAGTGCCCAGCCGTTTCAGGATATTGATTAGCCTTTAAAAAAAGACCTATATATTTGTGAGTTATTTTTTTTAAAGATCAACATTGTCAGTATGAACCAATAAGAGAGCCACAGACACGCTGGGGAAGTTGTAAAGTTTTGAGAGCTCGACTAACACATTTGTTTGATGAGAAGAACTTGTTTGAGAAGAACTTGTTTCTTGAATTAAAACAAAGTCCCCTTTCCAAACACTGTCATTAAATTGCTCAACAGTCCACCAATCACTTACATAAATAGTAGAGTAGACAAAGACAATCTAAGTGTGTATGCACATGTCAGGCAGCCATAAATTGTGAAGTGCTCTGAATTCTTGTTAAAGCACAAGTGTTAAGTGTTTATGATTTAGAGTTCCATGTGCAAACCTGTCAATAAGAAAGGCACAGATGAGGTCTTTGGCATCCTGAGACATCTCTACATCCTCTGGGAAGATGAGTGTGTTCTTGTGGTTCATGATTTTCCCATAAGTCCCAACCAAGGATTCAGCATAGAAGGGAGTTTCACCTGCGAAAAAATAAGTAGTTTTGTACAATGATTGATTTTTAGGATGGAAATGTTTAGGTTGCCAAACAGCACAAAAATGAACGTGATGTACTGTATATGGTAGGTCACTTACCGACCAGCAACTCATAGATAAAGACTCCTACAGACCACCAGTCACACTCCCGGCCGTAGTAACCGGCACCATCCTGAGACTGAAGCACCTCAGGGGAAATGTAGTCTGGTGTGCCTACAGCGGTTTCACAGTGCACCATGCCTGTCTGCAAACAGAAATACACAAGATTTACTGTAGAGAGAAAGCAAGAATGGAATAGCAGTGATTGTAAAAGGTTGGTAGAGTTACAGTAGGGGATAGGGCCCAATAAATAAGACATATTCACACAGAAATATGTAATGCAGGTGCCAATGGAAAATTAGTATTTTTCATGAAAAACTTTTCTTGAATAAAATACTTCTGAAACTGTATCAATACTCCAGATACTCTGATACAAATGGTGTAATATCTGCTGGATTGTTTATATTATACTTTCTGTCTCTGGGAGTTTCAGAGAGCTCAAATGTGTGCAGCCACTTGTTGAACCAGCTATTTAGAAATTGCTGTGGTAAAAACAAAAAAAAGGTAGAAAAACCCTTCCTGACTCCCAGCAGAGGCGGGACCTCTGCTGTACTCTAGATTGGTTGTTTTGCACAATAACTCCAGGGGCCTTTTCAAAGCAACCTGATGCAAGAGCGTTGCACTGAGATTCACTTTGCAATCTGAACACTTGGTGGTGCACTAGGGCACGGAAAAAAGAGCCACTAGTCTCGGGAAAGAAAAGTTAATTCACTCTCTATTCAACTGACTATTTTCTTAAAAATTACAGGACTAAAATCTTCAAAAGTTAAAAGGTTCACAGTTCCTTAACTTGATCCCCTATCCAGGACCAACGCACTTGAAAACAACGACACAACAAAATTAACCTACCGAGTCCATCTTCATGCACGTGCCGAAATCTGCCAGTTTGAGGTGTCCGTGTTGGTCCAGCAGCATGTTGTCAGGTTTGACGTCCCGATGGATGAAGCCCATGGAGTGTATGGCGTTCAACGCCAGCACTACTTCAGCTGTGTAGAAGCGAGCCCACTTCTCAGGTATGTCGTAGTTCATGGTGAGCGTGACCAGGTCGCCTCCAGGCATGAACTCCATCACCAAGTAGAGGTGACGGTCGTCTTGGAAAGCACAGCACAGCTAGGAAATGACAAAATCATGTCATTGAAGGCCCAACACAGGATGTTAAGCCATTACTTTGGAACAGATTTGACTACAAGGTGTGGTTGTGTTAACGCTGGATGATCTGTGTCATAAAAAACAACAACAGACAGACAGATTATTATCTCCAACATGATGCCAAAATCATGACGCCAAGTTATTACTGCAGTGCACAATAAGTAGAGCTGGGGACAAAAACAAAATCCATATAATATATTGTAATAATATATTGTGATAATTAATTTATCATTTAGGTTATCCTATATGCTTATGCTTATTATATATGTTTAATGTTTAACGACGCATTTCAGTTAAATGATGTGCATTTTCTAAGTTAATTTGAGTAAATTATTTCGAATGTCGTTTCGTGTTTCCTAAATTACTTTATCACACTTTACTTTAAAATATGACATACCTGCTTACCGTTTATATTGGACATAAAGCCAGACTCATTCTACTGTATTTCCTATTCATGGTTCTGTCCATAGTGTACAGATCATATGTGGTTACACTATTTATATATCATAGCTGCAATCATTTGTGTTGTGCATTTTGTGTGTTGGTTTTTGTTTATCTTGTGTATATCACAGTTGTAAAAGCTGAAACATTCCTACCCATGTTTTCTGGAGATGCGCTAAACTAGAAGCCTTTCTGGAATTATGTTTAAATGTTCAATACTTCCACTATGTTGCATACTGTGTGTTTTTCAATAGAATTAAATGGTATACAGTATGTGCACACCTGGACGACCCAAGGGCTGTTGGAAAAGGCCATGATGTGCCTCTCCTCCCAGAAGAAGGCAGAGTCTGACCGCTTGATCATCTCAAACTTGCTGAGCTGCTTCATGGCGTAAACCTTCCGAGAGGCCTTGTGACGGACCTGCAGCAGAGGAGGGCAAGGCAAACAATGGAGACGTTGGCATGCAAACTATATATGTGATAACTGCGCAAGGTCAATAAGTAAAAGATAGTAAGAATGTCAAAATGACCAAGATAACATGAGAAAGAGAGACACAGAGAGGGGAACCCATAATTGTAGGCCCACGCCCATAGAAAGACATGCTTACACAAGATTTCAAGCACAAACACACCAAGCATCCCATCCACACCCCCACACCAGAATTCACACTCCCCTCCCACACACTGAGCCTGTACAGACTTGTTTCTACCACAAGATGCTCAGCAGAGACCAGATTCAAGCTTCCATCCGCACAAGAAACAGACATCTGGAAAAACCAGGTGTTTTGAAGGAATTACTGCTTGCCTTAATTACTTTTTTAAACTTAAAGTTGGCCATGATGACAAGAAAGGTGACAATTATATTTGAAACCACAAAAACAAGCTGCAGATGTTACATATTTTACATTTTGATAGATTCACAGATTGTTGCCCCCTCTAGTGGTTCATGTTTCTGGTATTTTTGTGCCAAAAATGCTGTATTCAGCAGCTTCTGGAGAAACTATCCTATTCCATCTCCCTTTATGTCAAACTGCACTGCTGCAGCATTAATAAATAAAAGAATAGCACACTTTATTCAGAAACTCTGCCAGAAACATCTCACCAGCTTCACTTCTCCGTAGGCTCCTCTCCCGATCAACTTCACTTTTTCAAAGTCGTCAGGCTTCACCTGCAGTTCTCGCAGCTGACTCGCTGCCTTTTCATCTGTGGGACGGACAGATACGTTACCATAGCAACACCACACACAGGTCAAGCTCCAACCATTTAGGTTCAAAGAAACAGGTGAGTAATTAACCGCTGGATCAGAGGGGTCAGTGAGAGTACAGTACAAATGTTGTACAGGGCCAGGAATGTACTGTACATCAACTAGCCACAGTGAAAGTTCACTAAAAGTTAGACCAGTCTAATGTGAAGCTTTTGTAGGTTTTAGAAGAGAAAGACAGTTTATTAGTACGGCGGGTTTTGTAGCCACAGGTTGGTCCAATATATTCATTTTAATCTTTGTATATGGCCTCAAGTATAAACAAATATAAAGAGCTAAAGATTTCACAAATAAATTATACAAAAGTGATACATATCTAATTTTCAGTGATATTCTGGTCGTAAAAGTTATCAGGGCAAAATCACATTTGATTTGAATACACAAATCAGACTATGGAGGTGCTTTTTCATATACTGTATTTATATCATATATCTTTTGTGACCTTTTGCTGAAACAATGACTGTATACAGTGTCTCCAAAATGTGGCCTGTAGAAGAAGGATAACGATTTCCTCACAAGGTACCGAAAGTTCCACTGTACATATAGCTTGTGTGCAATGACAAACAAGCATCATACTCGTGACAGAGTGCTCTGGTTTGCATTTACCAACTTTATAGGTCATTTTTAAGCTAAGCGAGAATCTTGGCCTTCACCAAACACACTGTAGCTCTTACATCGGTTCAGAAAGGCCTCAATGTTTTTGTTTTTCCGCAGAGCAGGATAGTTCAAATCATGAGCCAGCGCATTCACGGAATCCTAAAAAGACAGAAAAGACAAAATATTCAGTCAACCTTTGAAAAATGAATAGACAGGAACACAATCAAAAAATATCAAAAATATTGAACTTGTAGGTTTACCTCTGGTGTATTAAGAACTGTATCTAAAAACAATTTTGCCTCCTAAACTAAACTAACCACTACATTAGAAAAACTAATTGGGAGCATTATTGCTTGGGTTTTGTTGAATGTTTCACTAACAAATAAAAAAACATGAAAATATAGTCATGTTTTAAAGACGATTTAAAGTTTTGTCTATGTTGGGAGGGAAGGAGGAAATATTTTACGATTCTCTCGTTAATCTATCAAGACAAGTCTTGTAATTCTTGACAACCCTGACCTTCTGTTGGCTGATAAAAGAAGGAAGGAAGGAAGGAAGGAAGGAAGGAAGGAATTAGGTTCTTGTGAGCTGTGTGCTCCTAAATGCAACATTACAGGAAGAGAAAATGACACTGCTAATGTGCAGCTTAACAAAACAATGACCAGAGGACAAGGGAGTTTGGATGGTAAACACATAACAATAACGAGTCACGAAGATGCTGTTACAGCCCCCTGCCCAAACACCCGCTCCATCCAAACAAACGCAAACCCTCCCAATGGCTTAAAGGTGCTCTAAATGATGTTGGGTGACGGCACTTCTTGTTGACGTTCAAAGTATTTTCAAACAAAACGAGGCTAGTTCGCCCCTCCCTCCACCTCATCCCGTCCCCTCTC
This sequence comes from Gymnocephalus cernua, assembly GCA_023631565.1. Taxonomy (NCBI): domain Eukaryota; kingdom Metazoa; phylum Chordata; class Actinopteri; order Perciformes; family Percidae; genus Gymnocephalus; species Gymnocephalus cernua. The sequence continues at coordinate 9,377,219 of CM042440.1, forward strand.
CCTCCCTTCCGTGCACCATCCCCCCGAACCCCACCCCCAAATCCTTCTTGTCGGTTATTGGGTGCAGGTTGCCGCAGTTTATTTTTGTTGCCGTTTATGGAGCCTGGGCTGTCTACAGAGACCGCTTTTTTTTATTTTTTTATTTTATTACAGTGTGTTCAGGGGACAGGCAGCTCGCGGTTAGTGAGGAGATGTTTGTTGTATGTGACAAAAAATGTTGTAGCCTAAAAAAATGTGTGACATCGCTTAGAGCACCTTTAACACAGAGGAGCAGTGGCAAAATCAGACTGAAAACCAAGACCTCAGTAGTGTCATCAGTTCTTAAATCAGCGGTGTTGAGTTTCACACAGAGCCAAACTGTCTCCGTGATCCAAACGCATGAGGCTGGCAGGGCAGTCGGGTGGGGGGTGTTGTAGGACCCTCTGTTCCCCAGAAACAAGGTTCAAGTGGAGTCATGCACTCTGTGTGTGTGTGTGTGTGTGTGTGTGTGTTGGAGGGGGGGGGGGGGGGGGGGGGGGGTTGTGCCACAGTGGTGTCTATCGGTCTGTTTGTTCTGGGACATGTGAGTGGGTGGGCAGGGGCAGGTGGAACCATTCTGCACCTTTAAATAGAAGCAGTGCGGAGAGATCTCCCCCACCACAGACGGGTGGAAATAGACCGAAAGGCTCAGAAGCTATTGTGGGACAAACAGCTTATGTGACTGGATTCATGGCTGAGCGCTCGAGGATCTATGATCATTTTACACAGTGTATGAGTGTTTGGGTTTGTGTGTGTGTGTGTGTGTGTGTGTGTGTGTGTGTGTGTGTGTGTGTGTGTGTGTGTGTGTGTGTGTGTGTGTGTGTGTGTGTTGTGTGTGTGTGTTGTGTGTGTTGTAACAACCACAGTTACTGCAGTAGAGAGGGAACTCAACAGTCTGCGAGACTTGTTAAACTCTATGTACATATGCAAATATAATCTAATTTTAGCAGATTCAAATGTGTCTTACATCCTTGTATCTGAAACCAGTTTTTAAACACAAAGGTTGACCTGGAATAGAAAATAGCAGAACAGTCTGGAAATGTGCAAAGAGTTAGAAATGACATTGTTAACTAGGGTCAGGGTTCAGTATCAAATCTAAATCCAGTATTAAATCTGTCCGTCATGAATTTCAAGTACCAAAACACAGTAGTCATATCTAAAACTCAACTTTTGCCAGATAGTTAAAAGGCACCCTGAGGAGTCCACTAGTAGCACTATATAGTAGAGCAATGTTTTATAAGTGGGTCACAAGGACCTACTACATGCACACACACGCGAGGATGCGGGCAACACCAAACACTGCTGCATCAACAGTGGTTGGCAGTGATGCCAAAAGATACGCAGTGAGGAAGAAGAAGGAAGAAGAAGGAAGAAGGAAGAAGGAAGAAGACTGCTAGCAAGTCAACATGGATGTAAACCATGCACCATTTAAGACATCTAAAAAAATATTGGCTTTGCAAATGTTTTATACTTAATAGGTTTGTCAAATCTCAAAAGACACAATCAACATAGGTGAGAAACACTAACTCAAATTTGGAGTCAGCCAATGACTACTGGAGCTTCCCTTCCCCCAAGAATAGTCTCGCATTGGCAGACCTCGCTCCGCAGCGCTGCGGAGGAGGGTCTGGCTAGATCACACAGTATTCCGGGATGGGAGAAAAACATGCTCTGGTCTATTGGCATTTCTTTAAACCAATCACAATCGTCTTGAGTGCCGGATGGAGCCGCTGCAAAATAGCCTCGGGAAGGAACTTGTTTTGTTGGAACGTGTGTATGTTCAAAAGTTGTTTAGTCGTGTAACAGAAAACTCAGATTGGACAGATAGTCTAGCTAGCTGTCTGGATTTACCATGCAGAGATCTGAAGAGCAGTTAACCATAGTCCTCATAAATCGGCCAGAGTTTAAAATTACAACACAAAGAAAGCGGAAGGAAATGGACATCGGGCAGAATAGAGTGACATCCGGCGGAACTTCCGGTAGCCCCTGGAGCAACACCGGGAGTGGAATGTCATGGATATAGACTAGTACAAGAATGATCTAGGACAATGGGTGACTGAATTACCAGAGTAGGTGAACGCCACTAAGACCAGAGATGGGGTCAACGTCAACGTAAAATTGGATTACACTAAAAAAAAAGAGGCCTCTTGATATCGTCATGATAGTTTCTGAGTTATCCTGTGATTCCCTCCACCATTTACAGCTATAACACGTTATCTTGTAGGGGGAAGGTTTCAGAATTTTAAAATCTCTCGCCCCCTGATTGAGCCTCAGACCAGCCACAGCCGAAGACAATTCTGGTTTGCTTATCACTTCTGGAATCTGGACAAATCTGAACAGGATCCTGTGTAGGCCTGGTTGTGTGTCCTCAGACAACACCTCCCACCTACTCCACTGTGAGCTGATTCTGCTTGAGCACAGTCAGCAGCAATAGAGAGGTTCTAAGAATCAAAATGTAAACTGTGCCCTGCCTTTACAGGCCAGGTCCCCACCAATCCAAAGGAAAGAAATACACAATACAGGACTATATATCAAAAACAGCTTATCTTCTAAAAAGCTTCACCCAAATCCCTTCTTCCTCAGATTAAAAACAAAAAAACAAAAAAAAATAAAAAGCTTCAAAAAACATCTGCTGCACAAACACAACAAAAATCATTGTGGACAAACAGGAAATAGTGATGTGAGGTCACGGCAGGTTAACTCCAGCTCAATTCCAGGAAGTGACTTCAGCTTCCTGCATGGTAGCTCCCTGTAAAGACGATTATTTACAAGCCTGGTGGCCATAGTTATGTCCACTGCAGAGCTGCTTGGAACCAGACGCAGATGACTGTAGAGATAAAACTGAGAATAATGACTGGTGAGGTTTGGATGGACAGTCGACGTGGGTTTAAATTGACTCATTTCACTTTGTTGTCGGATTATGTCATTGCATGACATTAATTGGGTCTGCCCTGGCTTTACACTGGACTTGTGATTCATCAGCACTGAGAATAGACATGGCTTCCTCCAAAAGGAAAGGTTGCAGTTGGAAGGGTTGTTTTTTGTGGAGACAACCTGCATAGACAACATCAAATCTCCTTTAACTGTCATCTACTCAACAGGTTGACATATTGACCTCGCCAATGATCCCTAAGCATCTGGGTTCTTCCTTGTTTCAAATAGCACCAGGATAACCGGACTGACAACCACGGCTGGTGGCGTTCTGTTCATATCAAACCTGCATGAACCAGTACAGGGATTTTTCTGAACATTTTACCATCAAATTATTTAATTTGCTGAGCGAAAATGTGACCATATAGAAAAGCATGTTAATCCAGTCTTTACATTTCCTCATGTATGTCTGGATTGTCTGAAATGTCTTAAAATACCTTAATATATACAGTGTAAAAAATGCCTGTGCATTGTTCAAACCTACAAAGTAAGGCAAGTTTTGGGCTGTGGCCTGTCGGGAGATCCTGTCAAGACAGAGGATCCAGAACAAAAGCTTATCCATATCAGCTCAAAAAAAAATTGCTTTTGTTGTCTGAGGTTAGGGCAGAGAAGCTTAGCAGTGGCAATAGTTTTATCAACTTTATCAAAGTAGGCTGAGTACATTCTTAAGAGAAGGTCATAGAGAGGGTGTGCCAATTAGAGGCCACACCAAGATTCTAATCACAAAGAGACAGTGATGGAGTGGCAAGGAAAGATGAATCAATTAACTACTCAGATTTTAGGGAGGGCACTAATTGGTTCTTTTGTCTATATATCCTTGAATGGCAAGTTTACGTTTAACGCCCCTTCTAAAAATGTTTCATATTTGATTATTATAAACAAAATGTCCTATCATATTTTTCCATCATAACTGTAAAACTGATGATTAAACTGTATTCAACACCGGAAAACGTGGCAACACAAAGTTTAGGTGGGACTGAGGTTTTCACAAGCAGTAATCTTATAAAGAGTCCAGTCACTCACTCATAAAACAGCGATTAGGCTAGATGTTATTTCTTTAGATTGTGCAACTGTTCTTTTTTATTTGTTTACTCCAGCTGTCCGTGTGATCATGACAGTATGAAAAAAAAAAAAATAAAGAGCACAGCTATATGTGTGTAACTCATTAGCCTAGCTCTCAGTCTGTAACTTGTGAGACCTACCTGTATAAGACCCAGAGGGTAAATGCGAACTCACCAGTAGGGTTTCCAAGTTTAGTGCCGACTCTGGGTTCCTTATCAGGGACTCCAGCTTCTTCAACCGGGTTTCCAGTCTGCTCTCCGCTCCGAGCATGATAACAGCGCAGTGTTTTCAGGTCAAATGACATGAAACATAAACAATACAAAAACACCTGTGGGCCTGTATTTCTGTCGCGGGCGAGAGGCGCACTCCGCTACTGCTTGGCTCAGCTCCTCATGTCAGTTGCCAGGTTAATTATTTATCCGCTGCCAAAGTACGCTGCCTCACTCTTTTTTCATTAATATCGCACAACAAAGTGGAAACCAAGCGGACTTTAGAGAGCCGAGTGAAGGCGATCCACTTTCAGGTGAGCCCCGTGTGCTCCCAGGTAGCTACAACAAAATCTGATCCGACCACAACGTGTCGGTGTCCAACCTGCAGGACAGACCACTGTCAAGTTAGAAAGCATGACTTCCGGTTCGAACTATCAAACCAAAACTCTCATCGTTACCCCTCAAAATAAATGCTACGGCTTAAAATGTTAGCCAATACGGAAGATAGTAAGGACAGTTAGAATTATAAATATTAGAAATTATAGAAATATTGAATGTGATATAGTATGATGTATAATTATGTATTTTCGATGAAGAAATACTCATTAAAAATGTGTTCATTTTGTAAAAGAAAAAAGATAATTTGAATAATTTCAATTATTTTTTTGCTTGTTTATTTTCTGTTGGATCTAACTGTATTTTTACAAATATTTATCATGTCACGCACTTTGTGACTTTGTCTGTAAAAGGTGCTATATCAACTAAACGTATTATTATTATTATTTTAAAAAAAACTTTACTAGCTTTTTTGGGACCTTGAGTTGAGAGAAAATGTTCAAGCTAAAGCAAAAATGTAGTTTTTTTAAAGAAAAAAATTTAAAGAAATAGAAATAATAAATTAATAATACACAATACTACCAATCATACAATCTCATTGCTAAGCTTGATTGATGCTTTTATTTTGAAGGCAGTACCTTGCATCCGCTTTTGTGCTAAAGTTTAGGTGACTTGACAAACATCCCCAATCCCCTATCGGTTCCCTCTTTTCCTGTGTACTGATAAGTGTTTGAGGACTTCTATCCAGCAGTTTTGGGCTCTATCTTACCCCTGGAAAGTTGCCCCACGCCGGGATACCATATGGCCCCCTAACTACCCCCAATCACTGCTCCCAGCGAGCCCTCACCAAGCCGAAATTCCTGCTCTCTTATCTCATTCATCTGTTTTACCGTCATAGCTCAGGGCCTGGACGAACTTTCAGTATTTTAGGAATGCTGATGCGCTGCCTTGCAGACACGCTGGCACTAAAAATAGAAATTTACAGGGACCGCAGTGGATTGTCGTTTTATGCGTGTACATGAAGTCAGCTAATACAGGCCTACATTCAGATTCTACAGCACAACACAATACCTAGGGCAAGAATTATATACAACCCCAAATCAGAAAAAGTTGGGACAGTATGGAAAACACAAATAAAAAAGAAAGTAGTGATTTCTAAATGTACTTTGACTTGTATTTCATTGCAGACAATACAACAGCACATCATTTAATGTGTTCCTCATGATTTTTATTTGTTGTTTTTTTTCAAAAAAACAAAATTCCTGTTTTGGTTCTTGCAACACATTTAAAAAAAAGTTGGAACAGTAAAGCATTTACCACTTTGTAATCTTGCCTTCCTTTTCACAACACTTAAAAGACGTTTAGGGACTGAAGACACCAAGTGATGAAGTGTTTGAGGTGTAATTTTGTCCCATTCTTGCTGCAAACAAGTCTTAAGGTGGGCAACAGTACGGGGTCTTTGTTGTCGCATTTTGCGCTTCAAAATGCGCCACACATTCTCTATTGGAGACAGGTTGGGACTGCAGGCAGGCCAGTCAAGTACCCGTATCCTCTTCCTCCGCAGCCAGGACTTTGTAATGTGTGCAGAATGTGGTTTTGCATTATCTTGTTGCAATATGCATGGACGTCCCTGGAAAAGATGTCTTCTTGAAGGCAGCATATTGTGCTCCAAAATCTCTATGTACTTTTCAGCATTAATGGTGTCATCACAGAAGTGCAAGTTACCTTTGCCAAGGGCACTGACACAACCCCATACCATGACAGACCCTGGCTTTTGGACTTGTTGCTGGTAACAGTCTGGATGATCCTTTTCTTCTTTGGTCCGGAGCACACGGCGTCCATTTCTCCCAAAAAATACCTGAAATACTGATTCATCTGACCACAGTACACGTTTCCACTGTGTGATGGTCCATCCCAGATGCCTCCGAGCCCAGAGAAGTCGACGGCGCTTCTGGACACTGTTAACATAGGGCTTCCTTTTGGCACAGTACAGTTTTAACTGGCATTTGTGGCTGTAACTACGTATTGTGGTACTTGACAAAGGTTTGCCAAAGTAGTCCTGAGCCCATGTGGTGATATCACTTATAGATGAATGATGATTCTTGATGCAGTGCTGCCTGAGGTCTCGGAGATCACAGTTGTTCAGCTTAGGCTTGCGCCCTTGTCCTTTACGCACTGAAATTCCTCCTCATTCCTTGAATCTTTTAATTATGTTATGTACTGTTGAAGGTGAAATAAGCAAATGTCTTCCTATCTTTCTTTGAGGAACATTGTTTTTAAACATTTCAATAATTTTCTCAGGTATTTGTTGGCAAACTGGCGATCCTCGGCCAATCTTTGCTTCTAAAGGACTAGACCTTTCTTGGATGCTGCTTTTGTACCAAATCATAATTACAATCACCTGTTGACATCACCTGTTTCAAATGACATCATTATTTAACCAATTTACCTGATTACTAGCCCTAAATTGCTCCTGTCCCAACCTTTTTTGGAATGTGTTGCAGGTCTGAATGACAGGAAAGGATGTATATTTACAAATGAAATTAAGTTGACCAGACAAAACATGAAATATTTTGTGTTCACATTGTCTGCAATGAAATACAAGTCAAAGTACATTTAGAAATTACTACTTTCTTTTTTTATTTGTGTTTTTCATACTGTCCCAACTTTTTCTGATTTGGGGTTGTATATATATATATATATATATATATATAAACACTATAAGGATATAAGTACAAAAAACATAATAATTGAAGAACTGTTAAAACAGACCACAATTGTATGCTCTTAGAATAACTTTTATTTATTTTACTTTACAAAGAGGCCTCCACCAAAGCTCTCGGTTACTGAATCTATATTCAAATACAGACAACCTGTGAATAATCTATTCAGACATTGGGCTAAATGTTTGACAGGGGAGGTCAGAAAGTACCAATGAATTTCAGGCAACAACAGCAACATCATTTGTGACACATTATTTTTTTTTTTTTGTCCAAACATTTGATTACCACAAATACTGTATCAGGTCAGACATGGCAATGATTAAAATGTGCAATAAAACCAACAATGGCAGTCTTTAACAATGTATTTTTTGGCCTCTGGCATCAGAGTAGAGGACCACGTGTTGACACCACAGCTATTTAGAGTGATGTCATCACTGACAAAGTCCCCTGATCAGCCGAGGATAACACTAACGTAATGGCATGACCTGTGGTAAAGATGTGGAATGAGTGGGGAGAAATGTGTCGCTGCACGCACACACACACACACACACACACACACACACACACACACACACACACACACACACACACACACACACACACACTGATAGGCATGTCGTTTTGGAATGATGGCAGGGGTGGGTCACATTTAGAGTTATTCTAGGAGTAGGCCATGATGACTGCTCATCCCAGGGGACTGTTGAACACTTCATTAAGAGGCTTTGAAGGGCACCCTGGGTCTTCTTGACACTGCTGTAATGGTAGGCAACATTAGGATGGAAAGAGAAAATAATGACAGCAAGATGTGGAGGAAAGCTATCTACTTGGCATTGGATATCAGTCAGCTGGCACTGAGTGCCGTGTTATGTTCTGTGTACTCATATGGGTTTCAGCAGGCTGCCTATGGACCTCCTGGGGCTTTCTTGTCAACTAAGGGCAGGTGCAAAGTTACAAAAGCAAACACTGCTCTCTAGTGGGGATACAGTATATAAACACTTAAGAGCTTCGGCACACAAAATACAATCATCAAAGAAAAATAAAATGAAGAAATAAAGCACTTTTTTGTGAAAATCTACAGATGCATAATCCATAAATTAATATAACATCAAATAGTATCTGTGTAGAGTTCAACAAGAAAAACTGAAATTTTACAATGGGACAGGTGTTGACAACGCCTCGAAGTGATCTATCTGGATCAAATTTCATCAGGTATCACCAATAGCGGAAACTGTAATACTGATCGCTGCATACTACAGCATTGGACGGTTGAGTATAACACCACATTTGGTAATATTACCAGCCTGAAGTTTTAGAATCATCTGATAGTTACATTAAAACAAAATCTGAATCAGTTAAACTGTCATGTGCCATGAATTTTAAAGCAAACATGCAGGGCACTTGGTGCTAAAAGTGCTTCAAATAAAATTCAAAGCGTTGGCAGATCAGGTGAAAGGTGAGGGACCAGCGTCATCAGGAGGACTTACTGTAAGTATTCATAAACCATCTCAGCTACTGTATATCAGTAGGTGCCCACTCACATTTTCTAGTTTTACTTTGTTTTAGAGAAAGCAGAGGGAGCATCCTTTTTCCTCATGGTGTTATTCTGCTCAGTTGTCTGTCTTAACAGCACAGCCAGGCTCTTTCCACACAGTGTATAAACTGCCCAATGATGAAGTCTTAATCTGAGGAATCAAGCCTCAGAACTACTGTGTTACTGTGTGCCATATTTAAATTGGGCGGTGATCTGGAGGGGAGAAGGGAATACTATATTCCTGGCTGCCGGTCCAAAAAATAAAAAAAAGCTCCTGAAGTCTGAGCCCCCGTCGGCCAGGTAACCCAAAACCTGGAGTGGGGAGTCAGCGTGGGATATGGGGAGAGGAACAATGTGGCTCTTTGTGCAAGCCGGGCAGGGAAAACAAACCGTTTCCCCTGGAAAGAGATCATGTTCAGGCTCCATCTGAGAAGACCACACAAGGCTGATCAGAGCCCTCTCTGCTGTGTGGAGCAAGGAGAGGAGGAGGAGGAGGAGTGCATCTGGGCAGCCACACCAACACATACACACAGACACATTTTAGGGCAATGTCAGACAGGGAGAAGATCTGAGATGCTCCATATCAAGCACTCACTGAACACAACATAACACACTAGCCAGCAATACTCTTTGGTCCAAGACAAAATGTGTGACTGTGTTGTGTTCTTCCCACACATTGACTGGTGATAGTATGGCCATCTGGACTCCTTCCTGGGTTGGCACCCTGCTGGTCTACAGGCAGAGCAACACTCCGGTGGGCTGACAGGCTGGAGGGTGTTAGCACTGGCGTTGTCCACAAGAGGGCGTGGCACTGAATCTGGCACCGCCATTCAGTGTTAAACAGGGAGTCTGTTCATTAGGTGGAGAGAGCGGGAGAGCAACAAAAAAAAAACAGAAAGGAGAGTGAGAAATTGTGGTGAGATGTTATAGATTCTAGGCTAATTCTAATTTCCATTTCTAGGATATCTTATATCAACCCCTCTTGCTCTGGGCACTCATTCCTTAATCCACCTATTCCACATGAACACTGAGAATGAGGCTTTTAGTCGTGTCAACACTCAGATAACTGTCGCACAGGGCACAATCAAACCAAGAACATCTGGCCTCTTTCTCTCTCACACACTAAAACAGACTTTCATTCAAACACACACATATTAAACGTAAACAGACACACACACACACACACACACACACACACACACACACACACACACACACACACACACACACACACATACACACACACACACACACACACACACATACACACACTCATGTAAGGGCCAATCCAGTGTTCTGGACTCCCTCTGTCCCATTGCGTTTCAGTTTCAAACGCTCAGCAAATACCCATGTGGTGGGATCAGATTACACGGGGCTATAAAATATCCCAAATAAAGGCAACGAAAAGTGAGACGAAAAAACGGGCTGTTTCCTGAGGTAAAATCCTTCACTTGGCTGCTGATTCTGTCAGAGTGAGAGATTTTTTAAAGAATTTTAGCAGTAGAGACAATGGAACAGGACAGCACGGAGGTGGCGGGCTAAAGTAATTCGCATACAGCAGCCAGCTCCATTTACACACAACGCTGAGCCATAAATCCATCTGCACGACACAAGCAGCATGCTGTGATTTCATATGTATTGGTTACTAAGGGGATCGTGAAACCACAACAAATCACAAAAAGAGTAAAGGTGGAAACTTATTTAGTGAAAGGGAATCTTGTAACTTAGACACAAGACATCTGGGGTATAAGATAAAGGTTTATGTTGTACCTTCTCTATCAACAGTCATCATTTTTAAACAGAACTATGATGCTGACCCATGGCCTTTGGACAGGAAGATGGAGAGAAAAGCAGGGCCAGTTGAAATTTAAACCACCTCTGTAATATCAGCAGATTCATCTCAGGACATACAGTAAAATGGTAACATGATCTCGTTATGGCGAGATACCAGCGGGTGAGAACGACGGGTGGTGTTACAACCATTTGGATTACCAATCAGGCAAGTGAAATCAAGAGGCCCTTTGATTGGTCCAAAGTAAGGAGGATTTTCTGCAGCACTCTAACAACATCTGGCTGGAAGGGGACAGCGGTGGTGAGTGAAGAGAAGGAAAAGGATTGAAAGGGGAGAGTAGAGGAGAGTGCTAAACTCATACATGGGAGAGAGAAGAGCCGAAGCCAGAACAGGGTGTCATTATGACATGTGTAATCGAAACGCTCTGGTTCTGCCCCTGTGTTTTCTAGTGAAGCCCCAGAGATCTATCACAGCTGAGGGCTGGCTCTCATATTCACAGCGCCTTATAGTCTGCCTGACAATCACCTCTGTCTCTACAGTGACCTCAGAAACATGTCTGCACTGCCTCAGCGTTCATAGAAGCAAGAAGCAAGAGTTTGACTTTGTGTTCACACTTAAACAACCTCACTTGATCTGTCTCTCTATCTGGGTGTCAGGTTGGACAGACCATCTCATAACCTCAACGTCAAGGTTTGATTTAGCATCAGCCATCTGTGCTTCACTTCTACCTTCTCATACATTGCAATCTGCTCTGGATAAAAGCATCAGCTAATTGGTAGAAATGTTGAAATCCCTCGCTCCCTCTTAAACAGACACATACAGTACTCACATATCTTGGCAAAACTGAGCCTACAAAACAGGCTGCCATGCAAACAAAGCATTGTGACTGTTAGATTGTGGTGAAGTGATCACCTTTCAAAGTTACTCTCACTGCTTGTGCCCTCCACCTTCTTCCCCTGTTGTAACCTTAGAGCCCAGAGGAGTGCCAGGTTACTGGGATTCTCTCTCTTTGGCGCCATGCTGTTTAGTGACCACGCGCATATTGAGAGACCTGTGATTAAGCTTGCCCTGTGTGTGTGTGTGTGCGTGTGTGTGTGTGTGTGTGTGTGTGTGTGTGTGTGTGTGTGTGTGTGTGTGTGTGTGTGTGTGTGTGTGTGTGTGAGTGTGTGTTTGTGGACATTTTCCAATCCATAGTAAAATGGCATTTAAACATAATTACTGCTTTTTAATTTAACCAACACAGAATTCCATGTGGGTTGGGTTTGCTACACAGAACAATGCAATAGGATTTAGAAAGCTGATGCTAATACAGTTAACTTGGTATACTCTTAAATGTACCTGACAGTCTCTGAAATGCAGTAAATCCCACCCATGGGCTGCTTGGGGTATATCTTCTGTGAATGTATGAGTAAGATAACATGGTCTCTCCCTTCTTTCAATGTACAACTCAATAATATCAGATAGAACAGCTAGTGAAAGCAATGCTGTCTATACTTTGCCTTGTAATATAATCTCTCACCTCCATCCTCTACTTATTCTGATCGCGGATTCGTAGGCATCTCCTCTTTAGAGCTGGCTCCATGTCTCCAGCACTGGGCATATTAGCAGGGCTCCGCAGGCTACCCTTGTCCCTGAGTTTGGGCAAGAGCAGCGGGGTGGTGGTCCCCCCTGTCTTTGGCGCTGTGGGCAGGGCATAGGCATGGTCCTCATCAGGAACATGGGGGTCCTCTCCTACCTCCCCGACTACTGCTAAGGGCTCTTCTGACTGACTGACTGGGCCCTCAACCCGCACTGTGCCAACAACAGAGCACTTGTTCTCTTTGATGGCCTCGAGCTCACTGAGCACAGGGTCAGGAGGTGGTGCTGGTACTCTCTGGGGTAGGGAGGAGTCAGGACTGGCATGTATGGATGAGGAGGACATCCCATTTGGACTGTGGTCCTGAGATTTCAGGGCAGGGGATGTGGCATCATATGGATGGCTGCTCCCTGTGGGGCTGAGTGGGATATGTGAAGGTGGAGTGTGGGAGTCCTGGCGGTGGTAGACAGTGTCATGTGAAGGGGACTGTAGAAGAGGAGGGGTGGGTCTGATGATGTCGTGGAGCCCTGATCTGGTACCCTGCCCAGTTCCTGACTCTCCCAGCCCTGATAGGTCCATCACTCCATTGGCACTGGGCTTCACTTGGATCCTTTGGAAAACCCTTTGGATGACTTGTCGATCTGACTGTTGCTGCTTATAGTCTGTCAGCCCCTCTGACCCTGAGGCTGAGCAGGGGGATTCACTGTACTGTGCTCTGGGAGAGGATGCTCCACTGTGGGGTGTGGATGTTGGGGATGGGAATGGCTTCTCTGATTTAACCCAATCTGTGTTGGGGTCACTTGATGAGGGGAGACCTTGAGTCAAGGTTCCACCCAATTTGTTGGCAACCAATCTGCTGTCCCCTTCAGACATCCCTTGAGATGGCGGCCCAGTAGCCCTGGATCTACCCCTGTCTACCCCCTCTGGCACAGACTGGATAACACCACTGTGACTTGGAGTTTCTACGGTTGCCTTAGATGGGACTGGAATGAGGATAGGAATGGGTATGGGGACAGGTAGGGGAACAATAATGGGATAAGGCACCAGGATAGTAGGATGGGGCAGAAGAGGGCTAAAGGAAGGAATACCATAGTTCATCATGGAAGGCATTGGGACAGGACCTCTTGGCATCATGTTCAGAGGAGGGGAGTGCAAGCCAGGGAAGTAGGCTCCTGGAAAGGGATGCATCAGTCCAGGGGGATTCATGGAAGAGTTCGGGTGCTGCAGGTGAGGAGAGTGAGGGGGTCTGTGGATAGGGCTTGAAGGGGGGCCTGGGTGTCTGGTAAGGGGGCTTTTCAGGCCCTGAGCATGAAGAGGAGGCCTGATGAAGGTCATTGGGATGTGAGGTGTTGGCTGATGTTCCAGTGGGGGACGAGGATGAGGTGGAGGATGAAGGGGAGCAGGGTGGGGTGACATAGCTGGGGGAGGAGGCTGGTTGGGTCTCTCCAGGTTCCTCATCCCAGATACAGGGATCTTGGAATTAGAAGAGGATGCCTCTGAGGGGGACATGGAGGTGGATTCTGCTGATCCTTGGATTGGCGTAGGCCCTCTAGGGGAAAGGTTTCTGTGACGAGCTTCTCCTGCACTGCTGCTGCTGCTCCAAGACTCAGGAGTGAGTAGCTTTTGCCCAGCCACTATGGTCTCCGTCCTCCCCTCCTGGCTGGTTCTGCTTGGGCTGGAGCTGGTGAGAGCTGCACGGGCTTCTCGGTAAAAAACATCCATCTTGTACTGATTCAGACACTTGGTGCTGCAGAACTGGAGTCGTTCCTCACCAGATCCAAAGTCCAGGTATTCTTTAGTGTGACGGACATGCTTGCACCAATCACATACCTGTGGCACAGGGGAGAGAGACTGTGGAGGGTCATTGAAGTGACAGATCCTAGCTACATGCTTTGTAAACATATAGACCAATGGGAGAAAGAAGAATGGAAGTTACATGTGTATACAACTGTTTATAAGTTGTAAATTCTTCTAATTTTATAACATATTTATAATAATACTTTACACTGGAAAACAAAAGATACATTGATAGTGTCCTCTTACTCTGACATTGCTGTTTATCTTTAACAACAGTCTAGGCGAGTCCTCTGTATGGGGGTGCTGAGGGGATCTCTCACCGTGGAGGTCTTCATCTCTGGCCTGACAGGGTAAAACCACAGTGTGACACACATGATATGAACCACTGTAACGCAGTTTGTCAGACCTGAGTTCAACCTACTTTTGATGGATCATTTCTGAAATCCATGATGATGTAACTGCAGCTGCTTACAATCACAATGCTACACTGGAATAATTCTGTGGTAATTAAACCAAATTTGAGCTTCTACATAACAAGTGCAGAAAATAGCTTCGAATAAATTGCAATGTCATCAAGGTTAGAATAAGTGTGAACTTCATGCATGGCCTTTGACCAAACCCTAAAGGTCAGTACAACAAAGGGAAATCACTGTGTTGTGAAACAGATACAATTCAACAACCGATTAGGGTGATAAGGCAGGTGATGTATTGTCATATTATTAATGGCCTTGCCAGTTTTAATATAGGAAATTCCTCTTGATTCACGTAAGCTGATCTGCTGCTGATCTGAGTGCTCCCCCATCTCTGTAACCCATTGAGTTGTGTTGAGTTACGAAACATGAGGCAGCTGAAGGTAAGGTATGCACTGAAAGTGGACACCTCACCCCAGGCCTCCTGGCCTTCCTCTCAGACAAGCAGTGACAAGCCAACGGCAGTGCTTTCCTCCCCGCCTCCGAAAAACTAGAGGGCTTGTTGCGCACAGAGTCTGTTCAGCCCTCCTTTTTGTCTCTGTTGTAGAGTGAATAAACCTGCCACAGTATAAACAATAGTGAGGGTGAAAGGCGATATAGCTGCTTGTCACACCGCACCTCTAAAAAGGGTATATCCATGTCATAATGGAAGGTGAAAAATCATGGCAATGTGCATCAGAGCGGTTCTTCATAGTTGTAGCTTTCCTGTCCTCCAGAGCAAAGCCACTTAATGGCCGGCCCCTTCTCCATTAACGCGAAACTGATACTAAGTGTCCTCTACAAACTTTGACCTCCCTGCCACCATTCCTATACTGGGCCCTCCATAATAACTAGAACGTGTGTTCTCAGAGATCCTCCCTTTTAAAACTCCTGTAAATGAATCAGTTATGACCTCACAAGATCAGGAGTATCTGTGTCTGAAGGTCTGTTTCATTTGTGTGCATTTGTGTGTGAGAATCTACTGAACTCAACATTCAAAAATATAAAGACAAATCCACGAATCATCCCCATATAGATATCCTGATTGGTGATTTCACAAAAAGGGTACAAGCCACACCTAAATGTTTATGACTGCCGGCAATAATGCTGATATGTATTGTATAAATGTTTTAGTTTACCACTAACCTTATTGCGTTTGAAGTAGGCCCGTCTGCAGGCGGCAAAGCACTTCTCACTGCAGAAGCTCTTGAGTTCTGAACCCATACATAGAGAGTAGCGTTTTACCCCTTCCTTCTGGCACCAAACACACACTATCTGCACATTCTGTACATCTTCCACTGCAGGGGAAAAGCAAAAAAAAGTTTAAGTGCAATTTGCTAAAGTTTTACTACCCAGTTTCAAAGAGGTGTGTGTGGCTGTTTAGAAGGGTGAGCTTATAGAGGATTTTAACAGCTATATTTCAAGTCTTTACCTCTCAATATCTGTGAACAGCTAAGTACTGTGTAACTATTCAATCTCACCAGAACTCAAGAGATATGAGTCAGTT
This sequence comes from Gymnocephalus cernua, assembly GCA_023631565.1. Classification (NCBI taxonomy): domain Eukaryota; kingdom Metazoa; phylum Chordata; class Actinopteri; order Perciformes; family Percidae; genus Gymnocephalus; species Gymnocephalus cernua. The sequence continues at coordinate 9,393,147 of CM042440.1, forward strand.
GTGCTCTTTTTGACCAGGAACTGATCCTTTAGCTAATTATCTGATCAAGTATATGTTTGAATAATGACAGTAGGTTATATAATCATAGGATCTTGGCACACAAGGCCTCCAAAACTTCAGGTGTAAATTATTAATTTATGAATTCATTTAAAGGCGCCCTGCCACACAAAACCGTTTTTACTTGAATTTTTTGAAATATGTTAGGTCCATATGTGTTTGTGTTATGTCGTGAATGTGAAAATGAACTGCTACCTCCTCTGTCAGCTCTAGCCACTGAAAAGAAATAAGCAGAGAAATCAGGCCAATTACAAAAGCTGGTCAGTCTGACGTGGTGTTGCTGAGCTCATTACTATTCATGAGCTCGCCCAGTTGCGCTGGGTAAAGGATGCTGATAGCCAGGCTCTCATTGGCTAGCTGTTAGCCAATCAGAGTCAAGCAGCTTAGCTGATTGAATATTAATGAGAACTGGCACAAATCAAGCTGAGTCTTCCTGCAGGCTTTCCAAACCACACTAGAACGGCTTGAAACAAGGTAACCAAGGCATTTTTTCCACAAAAAATGTTACAGAGTCCATGGTAGAACATCAGACATTACCACAAAGTAATGAAATATGTGTGGCAGGGCACCTTTAAGAAGTCTAAGGGCAATATTCTTTTTGGGGGGGGCGGGCAGAGATCCTTCTGCACCTTGGTTATTTCTTATTATCTGCACCACTGCTTTGTGCGGTCCATAGGTTAGAATTGATTTTGACTCTGTATTTTGGCACATTATAATGAAACAATGACTTTCATTTTATGTCTGAAGGTGGTTTAATCAACATTGAGTGTACAGTGAACAGTGATTATCTGTGCATGTGTGAATCTGGAGGGAGCACTGCTACAAGATAAAAATCAGTTAATTTGTTGTCCGGTAGTCAACTACCTGCTGATGGCTTTATCAGGGGGACAATGACAGGGGCACTCGTGTGCTCCTTGGGGGTGGTCAGGGTTGAACTTGTTGAGGAAGAGGAGGATGAAGAGGAGGGAACGCTGGACACTCTCTCTCCACTCTTCATGGCGAGGACTGAGTGACTGACTTTGGTGTCCAGGCTCTTAGATTTTGGCAATGAGTTCTCTGAAAGACATAAACATATTATAATACTAGGGATTTTTCATGTAATACAATAGCATAAATCCACGGTATGGTTTACATGATACTGTAATAACTTTTGCGCCCATAACAATGCCCTACACGGATTTTTAGTTGAGTCGTGTTGAGAAACAATACATGTATTTGAACGAAGGAAACCTGAGAAGTTGCAACTACAGGAGAGTATGTCTAGCAAATTTGAACAGTGACTCAATGTCTACACTGAAACCTGCACAACCTGTTAGTGTAAATTCAAGAAGACTGTTTTAACAGGGCACTGTCAACATCTGCCCTCACCTTTTAGCACAGACACATGCTGACGCCTCTCTCTGTAGTTTCTGATCTCGTTGGCCTCTGAGTCTCTGAGGTCTACCTTGTCGTAGCCATACCATCCCAGAAGCTCGTTCATTGTGCTTTCTGCAAACGTCTGCATGAGAAAAATAAATCACTGATTAACATTCAATGTACAGGGATAGTGTAACTGAGCCATAGCCTGCCTGCAAATGGGAAATTGTGACCGTACATCTTAGGGTTGTTAGTGGAACTTTTTATCCTATGTTAAACATAATCAGACCTGCCTACTCTGAATCAATGCAAGGGATTCTTTCTCAGCCCCAGCCCAGTTGGGGAAATGAATATGGGCACAGTGGAGTACAGTATGACACTTTTTCCATGATGTATTCAAGTTGTTTACTCTTGCTAAATTTGAGACGGAAAGGTTTAAAACCTAACACCAGTGTGAAATCTATGAATCATCCTTTGTTTATCTCTTTTAATTGGAAAAAAGAGGGAGAAAAGAAAACTGTTCCCCACAGATGGGATGTGTGGTCCCTTTTTTTTATTACGACCAGATGAAAAAAAAAAAAAAACACAAAGGTCTCTCTCTTTATCCACCCACCTCTCTCAGTGGCTTTGGGAGAACCGGATTGGAGGAGAAACCTGATCCGGAACGGGCAGAAATCAGAGCGGGACACCCTACACCACAGCGAGGTCCTACGCTTCTCGGAAATGCCCCACTCCTCTGCCTTCTTCTGTCCACCACTCTCTCTCTCTCTCTCTCTCTCTCTCTCTCTCTCTCTCCAGCTTTCCCTGTCCCTTCCCTTGCCTCTCTTTCTCTCCCATCTTCACCATCCTCCCCTCCACCCCTCCACCCCAGCACCTTCCAGCCCTGACACCCGACACAGCGCTGCCTCTCAGGTTTCACCCTTTTCCAGCACAGCCAGTCTGCTGTGGTGGTGTTGTAGTGCTGTAGTACTGACTGCACATTCTTTCCCCTGCTTTCCTCACTCCGACCTCTGCTCTGCTCCAGGGCCTCAGAGAAATGGATCTCTCCCTTGCTTGCTCACTTTCTGCTGTGTGTGTGTGTGTGTGTGTGTCTGGGAGAGTGTGTGGGTGAGTGCAAGCAGTGGTATCATATCCAGCTAAATATGCCTAACGATGATTAAAGTTAAGTATCCGGTGTCTGGTGCTGCGCTCGGGTCTGACGTGGAGGGAGTCAGTTCGAATGGTGTTGAAACAGATGTATTACAGAGACAACACTAGACTGGACCTCAGCTGAGCTAGAAATCAGTTTGCCTGCCTGCCTTCCTGTCTGTCTTTTTTTCTCATCATTTCCTGCCATTTTGTCATTTGACTTATTTTAAAAGGTGCACATCTCTATGACTTCACAATTTAAGTTTATGTGATGTTTCTCTCCTGTATGCATACAGCTCAGTGTCATTAACGAAAGACGGGCAATTTTTTTTTTCACCCACCGCTCCACTTCCCACAATGTTGTTTTTGTTTCTTTTTGGCAGTTCAGACAAACATCTGCTTTGTGAGAGTGACAAGCCATATCCCAAACCACAGAGAGAGTTGCAGCCAAAGGCAACAAACCGGGGCCGACCCTGAGATTCAGCCCAGGCAGGCTCACATCAAGCGGGGATAGCATTTCACATGTTTTGATTAAAATTAGTTAAGTTGTAACACTACACCTCCCCTGGATATCAAACGCTACAATCCAAACCACTTACACAAAAAGAGCACATTTCCTCTCTCACGAAAGGCCAGAATCTCCTCCCCCCTAAAAAAACTTGATTGTCTTTTTAGATTTCAGTGCTCCTGCTTGAAGGAACTTCAGATATAACTTACCACCACAGTCAACACTCTCAAATAGCCAGTGTCCAAACCCAAACAAAGCAGGCAATCCATGGGTTATTAGATTCCATGCTGCAATAGGCTTATAATGGTGGGATGGAATCATGTCTGTTACTGTGATTTAACTGTGACTGTCCTTTAAAGCAAGCAGCAGAAGGGAGATTATTAAGGGCATGCCCTTATGAGCATTAGCTCTGAATAGAAACTTTATGTTGGTGTGATATTTACATCCTTTAAACTTGTGTGATAATGCTTAAGTGTTTCCCCCAGTGTAAGGCTGAGGTAGGCTATTTAAAGGATATAAATGCCCTCTCTCCTTTGGAAGGCATGAGGGCAAGTCTCTGCGGCACAGCAAGTGTGCGCACCGCAAAAGCGGGGAAGAAGTGACGCACATCTGGATCTCCGCTGGACATTATGGTGTGCGCGTCCGGCCACAGCTGGCCTGACATGGCAAAGGCCAACGTACTCTTATTCACTGCGAAACATCTATAATTAAAACGTCCTGAATCTCTCTGCGTGTGACATTTTGTGTTTATGTTTAGAAGATATGTTTATGATTAATATATTGTCCTCACAAGAGTGCAGACTTTGAAGATCTCAGTTATTTATTTCTAAATATGCAACTAAAGTGTCTTCATGAAGTATGATTGCTTAAAGACACAATGAGCGCATTCACTGAAAACAAACACAGTACGTCTGATTATTTCCAGCACTGATCTGTGCGCAGTTGACTCTCTCTCTCTCTCTCTCTCTGCCCTGAATAGGAAGACGTTGTTTGCGCGTACAAAAGTTATCACTCGGTCAATAACACGTCTTATTTCATAAAAACTAATCTAGTAGTGGCACACAAACTTACTCTCACCTTCATCTCCTGGTTGATCTCCCTCTTCACAGGGTGCGCAGGTTTCCTGCTGCGTTTATTTTCCGGTGGTCTCCCTTTCTCCATCTCTGGCATAGTCCTGGTCCGACTGGATCCGATCCGGATCAGTGTTGGTGTCAGCTGGAGGCTTTTTAGCGGAGTAGCTTAGAGTGAATGCTGTCACTCCCGGTGACAGCGACTGTCATTCCCGGACGCCTGAGTCCCTCATCTGGGGCTTCACACCATTCGAGTCCACTGAACATGCGTGCGCTCCGGGCTGGAGGCTCCGCAGCTGAACAAAACTCTCTCTTCTCAAACACTGTCAAGTATTTGCAGGTAAAAAAAATAAGGCTTCCGGTTTGGACTTTCGTAGTAAATGCTTAATTAAAGGAACGTTTTTAAAATGCAAATGTACAACCAAGATTGATAACCAACATGTTAATTATGGAACTTTAGAATTGGTATGAATTGAAACTAAATTAAAATGCTTCAAGTATTTATGGCCAACGTGCATCAAAACTTTTTTATGTCCATTTAAATAAATAAAAAAATATTAAAGTCCAATTGAATATTAACAGCATTGTATGTTGCCACAAACCAGAGTAAAACTAGCCAAAGGTCTCTGATGAAAACTAAACTGAATTCACTGATTTTTATATTATTTGAATGCTGCAGCATTTGATGTTCAAACACGCATTACAAATAAATGCTGCACCATTTATTTTAGTAGGCTATAGACTGTAGGCTATATAAGTTCATATTGTAAGCACATCTTCGTATAACCCTTCGCTCCATTATTTGTGTATAGACAAAAGTTTGATGCTCTGTGAGTGTGACGTCTTTTGACACTCTTTTGACGCAATCCATTTTCCGCTTTTATTATGAAAACAGTCGCCTTGCTTCCGGTCTGATTCGTGCACTTTCTGTGTAACTTGACGTTGCCCTCTCCGGATTGGGAAGGGAGGGCCCTGTGATTTGATGTAACCCAACACCTGGCACCCACCCCTCCCAAATCTCAAGAGATACATTTCATAAGGAATGCAAAGACTGTGTTTTATCTGAGGGGACACAGTACAAACACGGGCTGTATACTCTTGTCTTAAAATAAAGAGATGAAAAGAACGCTGTGAGTTAAATGATAGCATGACGGAATGTATGTGGCTTTCTCAAATGGCATCTGTTTGATCAGTGTCTGTGTTTGAAATTGTGCGCACTGCATAAAAACACTTGAAATGTCCACATTAGGCCCCTAAGCTACCTTTGCCTTAGGAAAAGTAGACATACCACATACCTGAGGGCAGGATTTACATAGCCTTTGAGGGAGGTGTGTGTCCTGTGTCTGTAGCATAACATTTGTCCCATGGCTAATTATTCGTGATGGTAAGGCCAGATTATATTACAATATGATGTTATAAGGCTATATGAAAAGATGGAGAGGATAGAGTTGCATTTAGCAACATAAACAAACATCAATGTTATTTCCGGTTTGTTGGAGCGCTTTAATTTATTTTACCACTATTTTATTATGCTATAGGCGTTCCCATTTTAACCAACAGGTTATAGGCCTACTCCTACTTATTGTGATGAATATCACAATAAGGCTCTAGCCTATTGCATCCTAAATACATTGCAGAACTTTCACTTGGTCATAAACCCCATGCAGAGAGACAGACAGGTAGACAGACAGGCGGGACGTGAGGGCTGTTCCAGAGCCTCTCTCCTCCCTGTTTCCAGCCGCCCTTGGTCTGCTTTGGTTGGTTGGAGGAATCCAGGGACCACGGCTCATGTAAACAGAAACCCGATCCAGTGCACAGGGCTAGTGTTTCGCCCCCTCGTACACCCGCTGATGATATCCGATCCGGCCAGGGCTTTGGGAACAGGGCTTATCTGATGCCTCACAAAAGGCCCCTCTCTCCGGCTCTCCATAACAGCGCACATCTGGTGCCTCTGCAGGGAGCGCTGTCCCTTTAGGTTCCTTTGGGGGGGGGGGGGTGAAGGCGGGGATAAGACCGTCTCACCATTCCCCTTAGAAATCCACTTACACAAATGATAGAGGACTAAAGACAGCATTTATAGGTCTAAAGTTTCAATCCCCAACATCTGGATCGAATAAGGAAAATTGGCCACTTTAAAGACTATCATTGTTTGCATTATTGCCCATGGATACATGATTACAGTAAAAAAATACCCCTGTCAATTTAGAAGATGATTGAACATGTAGTCTTCACAGAGGGATACAGTGTGATGCACTGTGGTTTACGGTAATGTGTTTGACCATTAGGGGGCGATGTCTACCAATTGGTTTTGCCAATGAATATTGCCTGGTGTTTTCCCAGCATCAAATTACATGCAAATACAGTCATGATGTGGGCCTCTGCGTTTCTGGCTCAGTGACCAAATAAGTTGACCATAGCATATAACACAATTTAACTGCAACATTTGATTAAGAACTTTAACATTTTCATCAACAGTAGGCTACTCATATATAACACATACATATACATACACACACACACACACACACACACACACACACACATATATATATGTATATATATATATATATATATATATATATATATATATATATATACTCATAACATATAGCCTATAGGCTACAATACATAAACTAAATAATCGAATCATAATCGAACTATGTTTGATCATATGCCTACTAAACTGGAGTTGCACCCCCCTCCCTAATTTTGTGTTACTGTAGTTTACTGTGTATCCGCCTATGTATCTTTTTCTATATCATAGATAATCCTGTATCATACAAACACGTAGCTAAATAAAAAGGGTAACGTTACACACACACACACACACACACACACACACACACACACACACACACACACACACACACACACACACACACACACACACACACACACACACACAAACAACACAACAACAACAACAACACACATTACTTCTTACGTAGATAACGTTACATGTTGTTGCTAAATATTTGCATCCACTAACATTAGCCCAGTGACAAAACTACCCTTAGCTTGATGAATTGTTTTGGCCTTTTGGGTGAAGAGTTAACCTAAATACTGTAAGTACAATAGCCTACTGTCAACATATCTGACCTAAGGTAGGCCTATACGTGCAGTTTAGTTTCACAAATTCCCCATACAAATATGTCCTTAATTAATTATGAACCTGCTAAACCACCTGTGCTACCCTAACCCTTACCATAACCTGTCTCAAATAAGACCCTCATCATTTGTTTTTGGAAAATAATTTGTGACACTAAACTGCACCTAAAACGGTATCCAACGGTAATCTTTAAATCAGACATATTTCACAAAAATAATACAACGTAACATTACCTCAAATCAAGAAACTTAATATGAATGCCAGTAACATTTGACATTATGGGAAAGTTACTTAGGTCTAAGCATATCAAACTCATTCTAAAACTGTATTGAATACTAAGTTATCTACCCTGAAACACACATTTTTCTTCATGTAGGCCTATGCAGACAACTAAACCTTTGCTATGCTGATATGCTAGCTTGTGATGCCCATGGAACACCACAGTCACTTCCTGTTTACATAGTTGATTGCTCTTGATTGGACAGTATGTAGATGTCTAAGCGATTTACACATTACTAAAGTCTTTAGCTAAGACATTTCTCTATTTTAGTAGTGCAACCCAATTTATAAAATCACTAGTTTAAAACTAGCTAGTATAGTTAATACAAACGTAGGAAGGACTACCCTCAAACGTATAGTAATGGATTTATGAATACCTGGTGCAATACAGTGCTGAACACTAACGTTAGGTGTCGCTGTTTCTCCCACACTTAATTATAGCCTGACACAAGAGCTTGTTCAACAGGTTGTATTAACTTTTCTGTTTGCTATTTCTTCATCTTTCATTTGATTTATGTCACGTCCTTGCTAGTACAAGTCGAAGTGAAGCAACAGATTCAGAGTTGTATCTGTTAAAATATATCGACATCTCAATAATCATGAAACCAATGGTAGCCTGAACCAAGCACGACTCATATTACCATGGCAACATAACGGTGGGAGCAGTGCAGGTATCCTAAACATTAGCCTACTCAGTTCGACTTCCTTTGTCATTACGTGAAAGGTGATTATTCTCAACAAGGAGTCATGCCGTCGAGCAAGGCATTTAAACATTTGGTAGGAATTAAAGTGAAAAATGTGGGATGTGATCATGCGCGCCCAGCTCACTTCCCAAATGTTTTAATAGCCTAGGCTGCTACTGAATACAATTGGCCTAAAGTGTGTCATCGTTTCCGCAATTAAAGTTCCCGTAGGCTATTCAAACTACTTTCCTTTATTATATTAGCTACATTTCTGTATGACTGTTACACCATGTCCGGGACTCTGTCAGGACCCTGTGCTACGTCACAGACATGGTATAAAAAGCTCCGTCTCATGCAGCGTCCACATAGAGAGAAGCAGCGTCTGCGGGCAGCATCCTCCACTTGGCCAAATTACTGCAAACAACAAAAAAGACAAAAGAAAATGTCCAAAATGACGATCGTTCAACTTGGAGTGATTGTGTTCGCAATATGTTTATCAACACAGGTATGTTAACACACACACACACACACACACACACACACACACACACACACACACACACACACACACACACACACATATATATATATATATATATATATATATATATATATATATATATATATATATATATATATATATATATATATATATATATATATGTTTAGTCAATGTTTTTTGCTGTAAAATTGATTGTATTCATTAGGGTGGGTGGGGTTATTTATTACGGATGTAAATGAACTGTGTGCTGATGGGTTTCTTTGACTTTAATGATGCTCGTAGGGTCTTACACGCTAATAATCGGTTGGTGTGTGTGATGGTCTGGATCACAGCAGGCTAGACGTGAAGCTCTCTAGGAAGATTAACATGATCCTGAATTCCAGTCAGTCGATTTCTAAATTGGTGTTTGCGTTTAATTAAACTGTATTCGTTTATTTAGTCACATAATATTTTTGTCCACATTTATATTTACCCGTTGATTAGCGTAGCCTACACTCAAGTGAATGAATGATTCAGGTGCAGTGTTATGTCTACCTGTGCAAAGGTGGGGAGAGAATCTAAAGTTTCTTTTCGCTGTGCGCTAAACGAAACCTGATAGGCACGCGCAGAAACTGAGGTCTCTTGTTAGAAGTTTTCAGACTGTATATGATTAGCTACATGAGTAGCCTAGTCAGAAATAACTGTAGTAATAATTCAAAAACTTGGTCAAGTTTGACATTTGAATTGATTTCTAGTGTTTAGGAATATTTTTTTTGTTCGTGATCTCACATGCTTCATTAATATTTCCTTCCTGTAAAAGTTCAACGTTCAGGTAATTTGCAGTCTAAAGTATCTGGATCAGTGTATTTCCTCATGTGATGTCTAAGTTCAACACTGGGAGGCTTTGTTTGACAAGTTTGAAATCCTCCCCATTCCTCCATCTTCTTCTTCTTCTTCTTCTTCTTCTTCTTCTTCTTCTTCTTCTTCTTCTTCTTCTTCTTCTTCTTCTTCCTCCAACAGGTGGTCTCCCAGAACAGCACAACCTCTACAGCGAGGATCTCCACCTCCAACGCCACCACCATGGCTACAGGCACCTACAGCAGTTCGGCCAACACTACCAGGCCTGCCGGAGCAGGGGTCTCACTGCACGCAGGCACAGTCTCCTTCCTGATCCCCATTGTCATGGCAGCCTCTCTCCTGCAGCGCTACTGTTGAAGCCCTGGACCCCACAGCCCCCTCTTCTCTGCCTCAACACTCCTCTTCACCCCTCACCATCCCACCCAGTCCAACCTTACTCTTCTGCTCTTCACCACACTGCACAGAGACCACAAGACTAACATGGATGGACTCCACAGCCTTCTTTGTCCTCCTTAAGTAATGATAAAATGTGTTTAATTCAAGACATTTCTTTCAAAAAAGGGGTTTAACCTTCAGGTGGAGATCATCACCAAGACCCCCTCAGCCCTTTGCATGGAATCAAAAGGAATGTCAGTTCACCCAGCTTCCATTTTGGCTTGCGTTTCCATAGTCACATCATCACATTTTGGAGATGCTCAGGGCTGTGGTTCTCATGTCTCATGTCTTAATTGAAATGTGGACCACTTGAGTGTACAGAGGTTCTTTTTGCGGCACCTGGCAATCAATATCAGAATGTTTTTTGTCTGTTAAGTTAAGTTTGGCACATACAGTAGGGGATTTAAAAAAGCAAAAAGTGTAAGCCAGATGACATTTAGTTGGCTTCTTTCATAATTTGGCTCTTCAGTCTTTTTATTAGAAATGTCAAAGAGATGTATGTAGCAAATAAGTTGCCACAATACTTGTGTCAGTTTTGCCTTGTAATTTTTAAAGAGTTGTGGTCTTTTACAATGAGGAGTTGATTGACACCTTCCCCCCTTCATACATGGGTTAGACCCAGGAAATGACTGTATGTGTAACCATATGGGAAGGCTTGATGTTAGATTTATATTTCCCCCTTATAGTTTATATTTTGTATAAATGGAAATGGTGTACTGTTTATTGAATATAATGGAAGAAATGACAATGTACAATAAATTCTGAAAAATTAGGACAACTGTAATTGTTTCTTTGATTCTCATTTTGTTAAACTTGTGCTAAAATGTTTCTTTTCTGTGGAAGCAGCACTTACATTAATCTTTGATACATTTACACTCTAAATTTGCATGGATTAATTGATTTAAAGGGTGTGGTGATGTTGAATTCATCATTAATGAGCTGCCAGGCAGTCTAGACGGGCAACTGCTGAGCTGCAAGCCAGAGACAGACTCAGCATTCCCTGATGCCCCCACTGATCTCCTCTGGATTAGTGCCAGAGCAGCACTGACTACATACAAAACAGTATCAGCCTCTATGGTTTTCTAGTGATGTACAAAGTCTAAACAAGCATGCGTACAACATAGATTATGATTCTTCATTTTGAGTCGAGAGGTGAAAGGTGTTAGCATTCAGAAACCAGTTATTTCAGTCAAGAGTTTGAATAGCATTATTTAGCCTTTATCCATTGACTGGAAGAATAAATATTAGTCTCTCAGGGAATGCAATGTCATATTCAATTAGGTGTTTAAACAAGTTTGGCTTTTCGCTGTTACTCAAGACTGTCTAGTCCTGTCTGTCTTCCAACAGCAGCAGAGTGTGAAAAATATCTGTAGAAACAAAGACCAATATCATTAGGTTAAGTATGAATTTTAAATGAAATAACTTTCAAATATACATACTGGGAGAAGAGTCCATCTTAAAATGGAATTTGCACTATTGGGAAAAGATTTTATGTAGTAATTTGCAAGTATGAAAGTATGATATGTATTATAAAAAAGCCAGCTATTTTAAGGTTTTTACATGTAGAGTAATACAGCGGAATGAGTTTTGCGCAGTACTGTTCATTCAACAGAGTTTGTAGCATTTTCGAACAAATTTCTTCCCATTTATACCTTCACAGTGCACACATTTTTAACATGACTTTGTATTTGTTTACCACTGATATGGCAAACAGTCAAGTAAGTATCAAGTAAAGTATCTGAACTGATCAACAGAAGCAAAACTACCAAAAACACTACTGTACGTGTGTTTTGGGTGATCATAGCGTGCAACTCGGAAATGCCTCAGCACCAGTAAAGCCAGACTCATGACTCATTAACCCAGCCTATTGTCTCTCAATCCTCTCTGCACTGTTAACCTCTCCCTTCACAACGCCATCTCCCTGCCATCTCCCCTCCCTTTTTCAGATCTATCCATTTACTATTCTCCATCAGTCTGGTCTGCAGGGACTGTATAGATATGGGTTTTCAAAAATGACTAAGGGTTTTCTTTTCCTAAACCCTGTTGGCAAAAAAATGTTGCAAGTATCTCACTTTTATGAGAAAACTATTTTGTGTAGTAGGTTTAATTACTACCTTTAATACACACTGAGGATATGGGTCTTCTTTTTTAAAGAGTTGCGGAGTTTACAGACATTGAGAAAAACACAAATATATTTGCATAACTGAAAACACTCTACAATCACCAATTTAACATAATTAATTACAACATTATGCAAAGGCAGTGCTTCAGGTCTTGATGCCATTTACTCCAGGTATATATATCACAAAATCTAAAAGCAGCCTTTCCTGCATCACTGCCAACCTGACAAATCTGGAGCACCAGCCAGTCCTGGGAGAGGTCTGGTAAAACTTCAGTTCCATTCAAAAAGAAACTCAAATCCAAATTTTCTTTGTGGAATTACTTCACTAAAACCCCTTTTTTATACTCCATGACTAAAAATGGTCAGCCAACTCACTATGTGGTATAAAATGGATTGGACAAATGCAACAGGCATTTCTAGTAATACAGTAATGCTCTAAAAACAGTCAACGTGACATTTAGGGGCTTAAGTGTGTAGGTGGCTGCATGTGTACATCGGTACAGTCTCAAACACAAGGGAAGGCTTCTATGTTCAGCACTCAGTGTACACAACGTACTGGAATTGTTTTAATAACATTTAAATGAATCTGAAAATGGGTAATACATCATGTTTGCTCAGTTTCTCTTGCTACAAGCTGACATTTAGAGAGGTAATTTTTGAGTCAATTCAATTTATGGGAGATGGGCAATATATCATGCACACCTACACACTATATTACATGCCTGACTCTATCAGATAATTCTTGATTGAAGTCTACTGCAGTTTTTGAAGCCATTACAAGTAGTGGTGTTGCTGTATTGCATTGTAGCTGTCCATGGTCCATTGTTCCCTGTAAATACAGTACAGTACATAGCTGAGTCTGTTCTATGGAGATGGGTCTCTGAGAGTCAAAATGAGAAGTAAAACATCTCTTATAAAACTTTCATCCACACGATTCTCGGTTTATCAGTTTTGACCACAGATTGCTGAAACCTCCACTTAAAGCACTTCCCATCAGTCGAAGATGTTGATGAAGTTGTAAAGCGCTTGTCTTTTTCTGTTTATCTAGTGCATCTATACCCTTCTGATAGTTCTGAATAAGCCAGAGTTGCTGCTTCCAGTAACATCAGAAGCAATACTTCCTGTTTGCCAAAGTTTTTTTTCCTGGAAAGGCCCATTAGACACAGGCTGTTAGCAAGGACAGCAACCGTGTAAGCTTTTATGATGTAGGTATGGGTTAAGTCGCTATTATGTAACATCAACTAACATTAAAAAGTCAAAAGAATTGGGCAAGCATATCAAACAATAAGTGGAATTTTTTTTTTTTTTTTCTAATGTCACTATGTGATCAAAAATGGAAGTTAGCTAGCTTTTATTGAAAGAAAAAGGAAAGGACTATTTTATACTATTTCCCTATTTCCCTGTAAGTTTGACTTCCTTTCTCTTCTACTATATCTTGACTGTCAGTCTACCTCACCATATGTCAACATACAGTTTGTCCATAATCCTGATGACAAACAGTGACCTCTCTTCTAGTGTGATGCGTGACACCCAGCAGACCTTTAATCATTGATTGGCTTTATGAATTATTCAGACAGCCGCCAGTTTTGCAGGGGACAACGTTACACACACATGTAACGCTCTACTCCCAACCCACATGGACACTGCTCTCGTCAGGGCCTTTCATACATTTCTTTGTGTAAATGGTGCGATCAAATGGTCATTATTCATACATTGTGCTGTGAAATGGGAGAGAGGTGTATGTTTTTACCTGTTTGTGTGATAGTAACGTAACTGATACAAGATACTGTAGTCACGTTTCTGTCATTAAGTGCCCCCCTGACCTGTGTCAAGTTTCAGGACTATTAAGACAACTCACTAGAGGGTTGCTTAGGAACAACAAAGTAGGTTTTTAGATAACAAATCTATATATTTCACCAATATGTGCTCTAAACTCCACTTGCAAATTTAGCTTTTTTACCCTGGATGTCCGCTGTATGGGAGAGTTTATAGCTTCCACTCTATACAGGAGATTGTCTTTGGACTCATGAATAATCCAGTTCACACCTCTGACAAATGTGTGAGGCTCGGTGTCACACCTGTCCAACCCTGTGCTTGTTGCCTAGTGCCCAAAAATCCTCTCTTCATACATGGCATATGACTGAGGTAAGAATTGTTTACCTCATCTCAAATGGTCAAATCAGCTAATAAAACTAACAGCAGCTGCTCACACGCTCTTCTCACAGTGCGATCAGTACAGCTCCTTTTCAGAGAACAACAACTGGCCTTTAACTTGCTTGGTACAGAGAAAAAAGACAACAGCTAGCAGCTAAAGTTAGCAGTGTCAAAACAATTATCGGGGACATGTTAATTGAAAATACTGAGTCCTGCTGTGTACTGTACACACAGGAGCTTTAGTGCCTTAGAGTCCATAATTATATAATGGCACGACTTTCTTATTTGTCATTCTTTACAGAGCGTTTATGAGTTGTAACTAATGGTTTTAATAGTTAAATTATTATTTACTAATTCCTTATAGAATAACTTTTATAATCCACTAATAAGAACAACATTTGGGTTGCCAGGTTGTGAAAATATCCTCTGGATCAATTTTGTTCTGATTTGCTTAAAAAATGCTCATATTTTTCTAGCAGTTTATGGGAATACTGTAAATTGAATTCGGTGGAACAATTAAAAAATGCTCAAAACCTACATACAACATGGAGAACTCAAGGAGGTGAAGTGTTCTCAAAGCCCCAACAGGTGTGTTTTCATAAAACCAAAAGCCATTCAAATCCAGTCTAAGCCCTGCTGCTGAAGAGCCAAATATGTTAGCAACCAACAGTGTATCACACGCCCAAGAAAGGACCTTCTTATGTTTACCCGTGGACCAAGAACATTTACACAAATTTACATTCTTGCAAACCCCTCTCAGATTTCCACGGTTTCCATTTCATGAACATGGACTTTAATAGCTTACAGTTTAAGTAACTTAATTTTTGTTACTGTCAAATAAACTATTCATTGAAAAGTAGATTGTAATTGTGTTTTTCTGATTAGGAACTATGCACTTTTGTGTAAACCACGCATCAAAAGTAAATGCATTTAGTGAATATGATGATGGAAATTTGAAATGTAATGTTAAATTATGTGGCACTCTGACAGATTTATTAAGCCTTCTGTAAAAGCTGGAAGTAACCTAACCTTAATATTCACTGTGACTGTTAGGGTAAACACATGCCTACCCACATCACTATACACATACTGTCAATCAATCAATCATTACATATGCTCTAAACCAAGTTACATTTAAATGCTCTGTGGTTTTCAAGGCTCTAACAGTGTATTCTGTGGTGATTCAATTATCCTGATCATTTCTCAGTTTATCACTCTCTTACCATGTTTTATGCAAATCATCTCTTCCTGTCAGCGTTTGACTTTCACGATTAGAACAAGCTGTTGCTGTTCATGTCTGTGAGGACATTTTCTCATCTGTCTAGTCTCTCTGCAGACAGCTTCAGCCAGAGAAAGCTATTTACAGCCAGTGAGTCCATAGAAATTAAATTTCTTTGATTTCTTGTCCTTACCAATACAATGTTTAAACAAGTACAAATCAGTTTCCTTGGTTATTAATGTTAATATTGCAAGGTTAGACTGACTAGGCTGCAACCGACCATTAATTAAATAAACTATATTTTGTAATATTTTCTTGTTGTAAAGTCTGTATGTTTGAACAGTAACATTTTTCTTGATTTACAGAAAGGCTTAAAACAAAGATAGACAGACAGAAGGACTGTGGTGATTAATCAATGACTTGCAAAAAACACAAAGTTACACAATTAACCACAATAATAGAGACATTACTCTAAAACTACAACACAATGAATTGCCACACCATTCATATGGGACATTAGTTGATAGAACAGACAAGCATTAAACATCTAAAGATACATTAATATAAGTGATGTCATCACTGCAAAACACAGACTCATCCCTGACCATGGATGACATAAACCACTGCGCTGCTTCCTTCTTCACCGCCTCTGTGGAAGCTTTCTGTTGCTCCTCAATCCTTCTTTCCCCAAGCTCTTCATTTTCTTTTGCTTTTATTGATTGAGCTGCCAAACAGGACCCAAGTGCAGAGGGACAAAACTGTCTCAGTGTAATAAAACAAGGTCGTCACTTTCATCTTCAGAATTTATTTTTCAACAAAATAACATCTGTAATGACTAATAATAGTTTACACATAATCACAATGTGTTTGCCTTCATTTGAAAATGTTTGAATACAGCTTTTAACAATTCCGCTGCTACATGTTGCCACATTGTTGACTGATTGGTGCCTGCGGTTATTTATTTGATTAATGCGGATTAAAGCGTCCCTGGAAACCATGCTGTGTACACAACATTGAAATGTCAAAAACTAAACAACAGAAAACATTGCTTTCAAAAAAAGGACTACAGGAACATTTCAGTAACATTATGCCCTTAATGACTTGAATTAGAGGAAGGAAAAAGGAAAAGGCTGTAAATCAGCTGAAAGGTATTTCCTGCCAGATGGTCAGCTTTATAGACAATGAGGATCCCCATTTGCTGTACCAACAGACAGCTAAAGTGGATCAATTAGCAAAGAGGGAGACTGATCTCTATAAAGCTGTTTGGTTTCTCTCATTTTCCCTAATCACATGTAGCTTGTCAATTAGGTGCATAAATGGATCCTCAGTTGCTGTCTGCAGTTTCAGTGGATCATATCCAGAGGGTGCGGTCGTCATGGAAACCAAACATCAGAAAGATGTTTGACACCAATCCAGGAAAACTGTCCTGCTGGGTAAATGTGCACTTGCTAAGTCAGACCCAGATGAAGAGTATTTGTCATTTCTCTTTGCTTTAACAACGCTCGACACACTCAATGGTATCTGTGTGATCAGACAGGTGGGGCTTTAATTGAGTACACTTCACATGCAATCTGACAACATAAATAAACATGCAAAGTTTTATCTTGTTGCGAGCCTTGCGTGTGATCTGTTTAGCATGAGATGAGTGCAGCGCCCACAGAGCTTACCTAATTTCATATTCAAGCAAATCAGGTTGTTTCCCACATTAACAGCACCACTGTCCCTGCTGTCGCTGCCCACCAAACTCAGAATGTTCTCTGAGAGCAGCTCTGATCTAACTAACTGTAGGCCTACAGTGTATCTAGGGCAAACCATCCTCCCCTCCCTGTCTAACCTTTTGGAAGGACACCTGATGCCACATGATGGCACCTGTTTTCTGGGAATAGCTTACGCCCACTCTGTGTCGAAAGGAGGCTATACGAGAAGCCCCAGCCAGAAACCTACAATGTACATGCACTAATCCTGCACACAATGACTGTTGAATACACTGATGCATGAGAGAGAGTCTGCATGTCTCAGTACCATCTGGTCTATGAGGCAACAGAGAATCAATGTTTTTTCTTTAAGTTACACTCGCCTGTCAGAAACATCTGACAAATTGAAAGATGCACACATTTAAAACAGCCAAAAAATCTCTGAGGGGGTCTGATGTTTTATTGTTCAATGTTTGTCAAATTTAGACGTTTAGGCTTTTTGAATTTCAGCTGTGTGTAACTGAGAAAACAATTAACCACCACATATGTTTAAAGACCAATGCCAACAGCTTTTAAATTTGACCATTTTGACCAAAGCTTAGAG
This sequence comes from Gymnocephalus cernua, assembly GCA_023631565.1. NCBI lineage: Eukaryota > Metazoa > Chordata > Actinopteri > Perciformes > Percidae > Gymnocephalus > Gymnocephalus cernua. The sequence continues at coordinate 9,410,904 of CM042440.1, forward strand.
TTTAGAGCTGTTCATTTATGTCATGTTGGCAGAATCTAAGTAAAAAAAAATATGCAGCAACTTTTAGCCAATTATTTTTATGAAAGTCATACCATTGGTGGATTTATTTGTGGCAAAGGGGCTTACAAGATCCTCTGACATATATTCTATATGTTAAACTGCCATCCATTGAGTATTATTCATCCTCTTTTCTTCAACTTCATTAGTTATGGTCACCTTCACTCAGTGCTGCACCACCATGTGATATCTGGAGTAAAGTGACATCCACTGAACAGGAAACAAAAGGAATCTTTTCCACAACAACTACGTCCAAATGTCCAAAGCAGAGGCCAACAGGAAACTGTTGATCAGTTATTTGATTAAAGTTCATTTTACAATGTCTCTAACCAGGGTGCAACCAGGATACACATGCACATGCTGATGTGTACCTTGAATGTATACTTCACTGGATACACAACTAGTTGACTTAGAGTTGATCGAGACTTTTCTTTTATATCTTAAAGCCTTTAGACCTATTCAGGTGTATGCCCTGCAAGGTCCTGCTATTTTTTTATTTATTTTTTTATTTTTTATGTAATGGCAGCTTTTAAAATTGGTTTCATGGGTTTAAAGGAATAGTTTGACATTTTGGAAATTTTTTAGATTAGAAGATCGATATCACTCTCCAGACGGAGTTATTCATCTAACTCTCTGCAAGAAAGTATACCTGTATATCCAAAATAAAGACCTATTGCTTTGAATGTTTCAGAAAAGGTCTAAAGATTACAGTGTATACTTACCATCTGCTATTAAACACTTCACCACAGTTTGGATGAAGTCTGTCTTTGTAAAGATCCTTAGGCCACAAAAGCACAGAGTGACAAGCGGATAATGTGTGGTGCTTTTAGCAAATGTTTTTTCTACTCAGCTTACATGTCACTATTGAGTTACACATCATGTTTACATAAATATATTCTCTGCCATGCTTTTTAGCCAAGGTAAATGCTGTTGAAAACATTTTGTCGCAGTGCTCTATTCTTTTCTGACAATAACAAACATTTTTCAGCTTGGATATCAGATAAGGCCTTACTTTCTGTTCCCCAAAACATGTCACACCGACTGCTGCATTGAAAATGTGATGAGTGAATTTGAATAGCAAAATGAATGTCGGACATAGAGACAAAAATATTTAAACATTGTTGAAATGTTTTTTGTAAAGGATAGAGGTTGACCCTGTTCAACATGAAAACCTACAGAAGACATGTAACGATGATGGAAATGGTTTACAGTTTAAAAAAAACAACTACAAGATGACAAACCATAACTCCACAGTATGCCTCATTATATCATACACCCAACTACTATGTTAGAAAGTGGGCCTCTTAGTTGCCTGGTATCTCATTAGCAGCCTGTCAGCTCGACTCACATCCCCTCCTCCCAGCGCTCTCTTTTTCCTACACTCCAACAGCAGGCACTGACATTTGTATAATGAATGTGGTTTATTTCATCAGACGGCTTCCCAATTAGGTGTAAGACACCACGGACTGTGGAGAAACTGTAATTGTATTTGTGTAAGTGCAATGTTCTCTTGCAAAAGACCTGTCTGGATTACATTTAGTCCCTGCAGGTGTAACGTATGTTGAAATAATTCATTTGTGAACCAGACTGAATACACCTACATGGTTTTTCCTCAACATTTCAGACTGTAAGGTGCTCACAACGTGATGCAAACAGGAGCAGGTTTAGACTCATGTATCAATATTTACAATCCATGTGCATTCATAAAGCATACAAACAGATGCTTCTTCTCATACCTGACTCAAGGAGATGTAAAAAAAGCAACAGGAATGTGTACTATTTAATACAGATGTTCAGCCTTAAAAAAGCAAATAACAAAAACATGTCAACCTAATTACAACAGTAGTATTGTTTTCCATCCCATCCACCCTGGAATTCTTCAAAAAATATTTTTAAAGGACTTGTTCAACATTTTGGGAAATACGCTTATTTGAGTTAGATGAGAAAACTGGTCCCACACTGTCCATTGGATATGAAGCTACCTCCAGCAGCCGATTAGCTTAGCTTAGCTCAGGTAACAAAATCTGCCTACTTACATGTTACATGTTGTTTGTTAATTTTTTACAAAAACAAAGTGTAAAAACAACAATTATCTGTTTTACAGGATTTACCACATACCCCTGTTTCTGGTCTTTATCCTAAGTAAAGCTAAGCTAGTTGAATGCTGGCTGTAGCATCTTATTCAATTTCCATTGCATGGTTTCAATCTTCTCATCTAACTCTCCACCAGAAAGCAAATAAGCATATAGTCCCCAAAATGTCAAACTGTTACTTTAGGTGTTGCAGCTAATACTGTGGATGGTGTTTTGGTAATTACAACAGAGAAGTGGGCTGCACATAAGACAACAATCTGGAGGAAGCATTATAAATATATATAATATAGGGTTATAAAGTATCAACCTCTTGTAGATAAATGCTTTCTGGCCACTTCTTCGTAGTCAATGTCCTCAAACTGGGGATCGGGGTTTGCAGATGACATGGATGCCAACAAGAAGGACTCTGCTAGAAGATTTCATATATTTACATTTCATAAATGACAGTTTTAAGGTGTTTTGGCAGGTATTTCTTTTCATTTTTAACAAATTTGTTTATGCACTTTTTATTTGAAAAGAAAACAATCTACTGAGTGTAAAGTCAAGCTAAAGTGTATTTGCAGACATTTGAACCACTAGGTCAACATTAGGCAAACAGACGTTGACACACCTGCTGAACATGTTTCTGAGTAAATACATCTTCTGTAAATATAGAATTTCAATCATGTTTGTTGTAGTTTCTGTCCCACTCTTCATGCATCATCTTGATAAGAGTATGTGCCTATTGTCAACTACTGTAAATGTGACAATATAAAAATGTAAAATTAACGAAATAAAACACAGAAAAGTGGTCAATAGTGTCCTATTCTGCAATCTTCCAAAGTTGTAAACTGACAGCAATAACTGACGTCAGCCTATCGTTTGCCTAATCCCCAAACAGAGACTGAACAGTGCATTAGATTTTCACTGCTGTCATTGCAGCATGAAGCCTGTAGATAAGATGCTATCTATGAGATGAACAGCGGAGCACATTTGGTTTCCTGTGTCGTCTGGCCATGGTGTGTGTGTGTGTGTGTGTGTGTGCGTGTGTGTGTGTAGACAATATAGGACATAGTCATACAGTATGTTCCATCATTTTTTTTTTGGTAAGCCTGTGACCTGGTAATATGGTCTCCAAAGTGCCACAAATGGCAACAGAGCATTTATATATAAATTGCACGTTAAACTTTTTTATTATGTATTTTTAGTAATAGGTGCAGACCTGCAGGTCTAGCTGAATAAACACACATTCTTCTGCTAACACACAACAAGGATGTGTTTATCTCACAGGCCACTAATTTGACAGCATTTTACAATCATGTAAAACCATATGTAAAATAGCATAAAGAAGCCTTTCTCTACACCACAGGCAGTATCCACTGTACATGTGTCTGACCTATTCAAGAAGAAATGGGGCAGTTACCAAGGAGAGAAACCAATCGTTCATTCTAAAAATATAATCTCAGAGCCCAGCTAGTGAGAGGTGCACACTGTACAGTCCTCCTCTCTTTCTCTCTGTGGTGGGTCACAAGAAGCTGTATATAATAAACAAGGCTTGTGTGATCATCTGAGCAGTGAGTGGCCATTCATGGCCAACCTCACCAGAGGTGTCAAGCTGTGGTGTGCTAAGCATCTGGGGATTTGTCTGCTAATTGGTTTGTTTGGCACTGGGAAGAACTTTAAAGAAGAGGGATAATTGGTAAAAGAAATATGAAAATGAACAGGTGGGAAAGATGCAAATACAAAAAAACTATCACTATGCCATGGCATATTTTATATTTTCTTAGTGCATAAGAGATAGGTGACCTGATGGGCAGGGTTGAAGTCTCCTTAGTCAGATGTTGACGGCCCTTTTTGATCACTAAATGAAATTAGATCAAAGCTGTATTTTTTATTAGAGCAGCCATGTGATTTGGGCCGTAGGTCCCAAGATGGAAAGGAGGCCTAAAAAATCTCCACATGGTGTTTCTGGAAAAGAATGACCCTCCTAAAAAAAAACACCAATTTAAGACAGATGCTGCTCTCACAGTCTGACCCATTCTTGTTTTGTGTAGCTGGTCAACACAACTTTTTAAATCGTGTTTTTTTTTTTTTTTTATCATGGCGCTGCTTAAAAGATGACACACTCTACACTCAGCAACATAGAATTTAAGTTTTTTGGAGCCGCAGCCAGGGGTATAATTCATTAGACAGACCCACTGTAATGAGCCAGCATGGACAAAGCACCCAATTTCCAGTGTGCCCTCGTTCCCCTGGGAGTTGTCATCATAATGACAGTGCTGTTTGTTGCCAGGTTTCATGCTGAATCATCACACAGCCACAGGCCCCCGTTCTCTTCCTTTTCTCACTTCTCTCCCTTTTTGTCTCTTGAAAAAGACAACATTGATTCAGCTTGCTGTCATTTGTCATTTGCATGAGACAAGAGTGATTTGTTTTATTTAATTAATTCACCAGTCTATAATTAGAATAACATGAGGTGACTGAGCTGCTTCTTCAGCTAACTTTTCATGCCTCATGAGATCTTCTGATGGGAGAATATAGCTTTTGCAGCAGTGATCTATAATGGTCAACAGCAGGGCAGCTGTTTGGCTTTGTGACCACATTCCCCAAATGGATCTTTAAGACATGATACGCTAAAGCCATGTTATAACTGTAAAGCATCACGTAAACATTAAAACAAACCCCAATGCAATCCCCTGTGTATTGCTCAGACATAAACAGATAATGTTTTCTGCCCATTTGCCTTTGGTTTTCTTCGCTGAAATTTTGCTCCGCATGTATTTCAGCCCTTTGTCTCCAGCTGATGGAGCACTCAGCAGTCACTTTACTGTTGAGTGAACCTCTCAAGCATATTGGGTTATAATTTTTCATGTACACTTGCATTTTTATGATAATAGGAAATGATTGCAACATAATGGATTTTTGTATTTGAGCCTTACTGGAGCCATTGCAATTCAAGTCTTTCTCCTCTATTAGGGTTGATGCTTTTGGTTTGCTATTGTACAGCATTTCATTATAAAAAGCGTTTATTATAATTTTCATATTATATCATATTACTGTATATATCAAATGTATAATATTAAAATGTATTATTATCATTGCTATTTTTTGTAAAAAAAAAAACTATAACACAAAACATTACAGGCAATAGAATATATTATTACATTCAATACACCATTGCATCAGAGGTATCTTCTATTCATAATCAAATGAAATACAAATAATTACTTAGGCTTAGGCTATATCATATATATATATATATATATATATATATATATATATATATATATATATATATATATATATATATATATATATATGTATTAAAGTTATGTCCTTTTACTTTCATTAGATCTCATAAATTGTATTTGAGATTTTAAGTCCATTAAAATTAAATTAAGCTTCAATACAGTTTTAATGAATCTCGCTAGTAATATGATTTAAAAAAGCCAATAATATCAATTTATTAGTATTTCTATATGGTGACATTATTTCAAAAAGTTAAAAAAGTACATTATTTATTATTGTTTAATTAATAATAATGGCCAATAGAGTAAGAGAATGACTCTGACGTATACTAATAATAATAATTAAAATAATTTAATTATTATTATTATTATAAATTATATTATTATACGTCAGAGTCATTCTCTTACTCTATTGGCCAGTGTTTGAGCTACAGAATTCTGATTGGCTATCGTTGTGAGTTCAAGGGTTAGCTAGCTTGTTATGTAGCTAGCTAGCTAGAGAGGGGTGTGTTATCTGCTGAATTAACAGTTGTTCATACTTCACCCCTTAGATAATGTAACACTCGATAGCGTGCACAACGACCTCGTCGCTTATTTATTTGACCCATAATATACATATTTGCGTTTGCTTTGAGCGCTGACGACGTGGACATGCTAGTATTAGCTGAGTAGCTGAAATGTTACCTAGCTAGCTAACGTTAGCCAAGTTAGTGACAAGTGCTCTTCCAAATGACTTATTGTTTCAAAAGCTGACCTTGTAGGCACAGCCAGGTGAAAGACGAAAATGTCTTCTGTCAGAGCTATGGCATCAACCAGGTTCATGTCTTTGTTCAACGCGAAAGCAGCAGACTCGACCAAAACATTGGCCAGGGCAGGGTGGACTGTGTGCTTCAGGAGAAATTTCAGCACTTCACCTTCAAGACTGCAGAGCTGTATGTCAGCCTGGGTCATTGATCAGTATGGTACTAATGGGGTTTTGAAGTTCGCGGAAGAAATCACTGTCCCCACTGTCAATTCTCCCAGTGAGGTGATGATTAAAGTCCATGCGGCTAGTCTCAACCCTCTTGATATCTCTATGAGGGGTAAGTGTTGGACTAATGTTCATCAAAGGTTTGTGAACAACATGTATGATATGTAAGTTTGTTTCTAACCTGCTCGCTCTCGCCATTTCCAGGTGGTTATGGGGCTAAATTGCTTACATTAAGAAGGGATCCAATGTCTGTGATGGACAACAACAATGATAGTGAGTTTCCTCTGATTCTGGGTCGTGATGTGTCTGGTGTAGTGGTTGACTGTGGAGTGGAGGTTACCCATTTTGCTCCAGGAGATGAGGTAGGAGCTACACTGCACACCCATATTTTAGAAGATGTAACACTGTATAACTGTACTCGTAATTTGCAATGTTTAATCTTGAAAATCAATTGGAAAACTATTTATTGATAAGATTACTAGACAGAAATGTATTTTTTGTGGTTAATCAAGCAAATTGAATACCCTTGAAATCATATAGATGAAAAAGTCATATACAAATCCATTGTTGCCATAACAGTCCTGCTCATTGATTTGCAACACTGCTCACAATGGTCTTACCCTAGATGTTTCTCTAATTATTGTTTTTTTTTCTTGTAAAAAAAAAAAAAGAATAATTTTACCTCCTCTTTACGCTAAAAACATTAAGCATAAATCTTCTGTCATCCTGGTCATATCCCCACGGACATAATGGAACCATTAATGAGAGGTCATAAGTAGACATTGCTTAATTTTAACGGGTCTTAATCCGAAAAGGTTGGGAACCAATGGTTGAACACACCAACTAGTGGGGCAGCTAGGTTGAAATATTCAAAACAATTGTGCATTTTTACAATAAAAGCAACACATTTGGCAAATATGGCGCTAAATATGCCTGAATGTGGCAGAAAAATGATTTTATGACTTAATGATTGCCAAGCTGATTAGATCAGATGTCAGAACTAACAAAGCTGGACACTGTCACACCCAGTGTAAGCATTGAACATTGGGAGTGCACATGCCTTTTCAGATCCAAGGCCCTTTGAAATATCATGTGCTGCAAGGTATTTGAAATGTTTGCATGTTCCGAATGCAAGCCGAAGTTCTGCCCCTTCTTTAAGACTTTGCACCACAGAAACGGCAAACACTGCAACATCTAAATTAACAGTACCAATCAATATTGTCTGATGGCCATGAAGTGACATTCTACTATCATCCTCCTTATGGCTGCATCGAGACAGAGAGGACTAATCTTGGAGTGGTGGCAATTAGTCAACCATTTTGAAAAATGGGTGCCATGTCCCTCAGGTGCTCAATACCTATATTCTCATGACATATAAACCTACCTCTGTGTCAAATGTGTTGCTTTCATTGCAAAATACACAATTGTTATGTTTAACTGCCCAACTACAAGTATGTTATAAAAATAGCCACAATAGTATAACAGTATAATGATTCAGTCCTCACCATCAAGTACCAAACCAAAGACAATTTTCTGCTTTTTTGCACGCAAAAAATGTAGAGAAGGTATTTTATTTTCTATTGTATCCATAATGTTAAGGCAAAACACATTCATATTGTCTCACAGAATACATCATAATATTGCCCACCTCTATGCGAGCAACTCCATAGTCAAGTTATCCACAGTAATATTCTTGGAAGAAAGATTCAACTTTTTCTGCTTGGTCATTATGTGAATACTAATCAGAGACATCTACTGTGCTGCCTCCCACATATCCACATTACTTCCTTGCTGCGGATATAAATGTAATTATGCCGTCCAACTTAACGTGAATGGGATTAAATAATAGAGCAACACACTAGTAACATTTTCCACATATAGTATTTTAGTAATCTTGTTCCAACAGTTTAAAAACTATTTTTAGAAAACGAATGATAAGAACTGGAACTGCTAACTAAGGGCTTAATAGCCAATTAACCAGATTCAGAGACTGAGAGCAGGTGGTAAATTGAGTCGTGTTGAGAATGTTAAATGTCATATTTGTGTTACCAGGTGTGGGCTGCTGTTCCCCCATGGAAACAAGGCAGTCTGGCAGAATTTATAACTCTAACAGAGTATGAGGTAAGCTACAGAGCCAGTAGTCAACTCAATATTTTTCCCAAGAGGGGCAATTGGTTGTGCAGCAGTTACAACAGTAATAACACAGGATCAATGAACCGTGGCAGAGATGTAATTGGCCTTTGGTTTTCTTGCTGTATTGTACTAGCTAGCTGCCCTCACAGCAGCCCTGATGAGTAGGGTTAGGGTTACTGAGCTTTTTAATTGATAATTGGAAATATTGTTGACATGTTGTATTATTTATCACTCTTGACATTGGCTGTTTTTTGCAGGTTTCCCATAAACCAAAATTATTGAATCACACAGAGGCAGCATCCATCCCCTATGTAGCCAACACTGCTCTGTCTGCGCTTGTTAATGCAGGTGGTCTTTGCAGAGACAGCTCTTCAAATAAAAGGCAAGCACCAGCCTGATCCTGGATAACCTTGTTTTGAACCCCTCTACCCCCTCACCATTTATACACGGAACATTAGAAGTGTAAATCACGGTATCAGGGAAAAATTAATAAGTCCCTGAATAATATTACAAAAGGCCATCAAACCTTGAATTAATTCTATAAGGTCTTGGAGTTTCTAAATGTGCTCTTTGTTAAATCAGTCCAGTCATGCTGACCTATATTTTGACAAGACACATATTTCATATTCATTTCAGTGGGGAAAGTACTCTTCTGTTTCATTCTAATTGGCATCAAAAGGGGTTTGAAATCCTGGCTTTAACCCATAGACTGTAAAAATCAAACCTGATGTGTAATCTAATGGAACTTTCATTCCCTTTTGGATGTAATAGTTTCCAATCTTGCAAATCCCCTCTTACCCCTTGAGGCTTCCACTTCTTGTAGTTGCTTTGCCTAACTGAGTCACACAGTAATTGAATGACCCTCTGGTTGCTATTTTCCTCCTAGAGTTTTGATCACTGGAGGATCGGGAGGTGTTGGAACATTCTCTATTCAGGTAGGGCAAAGGGTATTCCACTAGCTATACCGAATCTGTTTGACTCTTTTAAATGCATGAGTGTAAGGCCATTTGCCGCATCTGTGTGTATATTTCTGTTTTCTTCTCTTGTGTGCCGGCAGTTATTAAAGGCCTGGGGTGCCCACGTAACTGTTACCTGCTCTCAGAACGCTGAAGGCCTTGTTAGAGGGCTGGGGGCCGATGAGGTGGTGGACTACACAGCAGGAGATGCGCATGAACAGCTAGGAATGATGGAAAAGTATGTGTTGTTGCTGTGTTTTTAGAAGTAAACAGACTATCAAATCGTATAGTACATTATGTGTAAGGTGGTGGCATTGTTAGGTTTTAATTTAAAAAAAAAACCCAGATCAAAGCACAAGGTTCTTCATTAGCCTCAGGCCCAGACTCTAATGAAGTATCATTATATTCAGTGGCTGTCCAATAAAGGTTTAAATGAAAAGGAATCATTCAGGACTGCGAAAAATTGTGTGTGCTTCGCCCCTTTAAAGTCCCCCCCAGTGTGGTAAACATCTTACTATCAGCATAGCATAACTGCTCACTGACTTGCTTTCTAGTTTCCATGGAAACCAGAGCTCAAGGCCAGAGTGGATGCTCTACCCACCCCCTCAAACAAAATTGGTAAATCCTGGCTTTAGCTCGAAGACAAAACGGTTATCTTTTCCGAGCATATGCTTTAAATCAGGGCTCTAGCAATATGTGAGATACTGACCTGAAATGATAAAACATAACCACTAACTTGCTATAAAGTGTATGTGTATGTATGTTTTTAGTTTTTTAATCCTTTTTCTAACAGGGTCCCTCTTAGTTTGACTGTCTGGGTTTGCACCCTCAGGTTTGACGTGATTTTGGACGGCGTGGGTGGGGAAACGGAGCAGTGGACCATGGGCCTGCTGAAGCCCTGGTCTGGGGCAAAGTACGTCACACTGGTAACACCTTTACTCTCAAATACCGATTCCATGGGCCTGCTGGGCGGGATGTTTCAAACTGGATTCACCCTGCACAGCAAGGCCACACAGGTAAGATGAGCAAAGCAAAATTTGGATTTCAACACTGAATAAAACAGTGCTCATGTGAAAGATTATACTGCTGTTTATGGTCTGACATGCATATCCACTCATGCATATTACTACATATTACCACACATGCATATTACTCACAAATTGTATTACTGTCCTGTTGTTTCTTTTTGATTGGTATTCCTCAAAGCCATTAGCATGGGTGTGAACCACAGGTGCTCCCAAACTGAAATGAAATACTTAATCATCAGTGGCATGGAAAGACAACATTGTGCAATGGGTGTAGACCTGTTCCAGCTAGAAAACGTTTTTGTTTTATTTCCATTCAGTTAGGGATGCACCGATTTATCGGCAGCACATTGGCATTGGCTGATATTTGCCTCGTTGACTGCCATCGGCCTATGCGCAAATAAGATGGCATTCACCAATGGCAGTGACCAATGTTTGTTGTTTTTTTACACATGATTTTTTACACACTTGAATCAGATGAATTGATGTTTAGTTGAAATGGGGATGGAAAAATCATGTTATAATTTGACTTAGCTTAATAGCATATTCTTTCTTTGTTGTGAGTTTATGCTTGATCTGTAGAAATATACCCTGCAGTGTGTTATAAATCTGACTGTGTGCAGTTGAAGAGAGAGTTTGAGCATTAAGAGTTTGAGTCCCTGCATGGGTGTTATTGCATCCCTTCAGCTGCTTTATTAGTAGAGTGTAATGAGGGTAGTGGATGAATAGGAGAGGACAGGGTGGAGCTGCTCAAGGGACTGAATCAAGTTGTCCTGGCCATTGGAGACAGCACAGCTGGCAGCATTGGTAGTTGGGTGTGTGTGTGTGGATGGGACTGTGTGTGTGGGCGTTAGTCTAGATGCAATGTGTGTGTGCGCGTGTGTTTGCTGCTGACCCAGCAGTATTTGGTATTTGTGCAGATTGTAGCCGACTATCTCCCCCCAGCAAATACCAGTGTTTGTGTGTTTCTTGCCAAGCCTTTGGGCCCCTTTGTCCACGGTCACAGCAAGCTGGTCAGTTTGGCGGGGCTCAGCCGCCACAGTCACACCCTCACTGACAGCACGTCCTTTTCATCTGGGAGATCACAGCTCAACTGAGCACTCTAGTGTTCAACTTCTTGTCAGCACTGACTGATCAGGAAGAATCTGTTGTTTTGTTCAAACAAGCAGGGATAGCTAGGCTAAAGAGGTGTGGCAAAGTCATGTCACATAATATTATTATATTAGGATTAAATATTAAGTGTCTGATTTCAAGATTAGTACATGGGAGTTTTTCTTTCTCCTCGTGTTTTAGATGCTTGGTGCACCTTTTATTGGGATTGTGTCAGCAATTTTGTAATGATCAGTATTTCTTACATGTAATCCATGCTGTTACTTCTCACTCTTAGTTACACAAGTCACTGTTGTGACGGAGTGTCTCCAGCAAACATTATGTGTGCTCTGGCTTTTGTTAGGTCTTGGTTGTTTTTTGTAACTCAAAATATTAAAATTTTCCACTTTCAGTAGTAAGCTCATGGTATTTTTATCACTATGTTTTAAACTCTCTATCTTTATAAAAAAAACAATTGTAGCTCAAAGTAAGATGCCTGGGGACCTTTGTATGTAGAGTTCGTAATACCCAGATAAGCACTCTGTGGTGTTTTATAACCAGTGATGTGCATAACTGCCTGACTTGTAATTGTTGCCTCTTCTTTGTTTGCCTCTTAGAACATAATATCAAGTGGAGTCTTCTATCGGTGGGGATTTTATGCGCCAGATGGGCCTGCTCTGGACGAGGTCGGCAAGCTGGTGGATGCAGGGAAGGTACTGTGCCGCCTTCATTACTAATATTATACATGCTGGCATACTTGTCATTCAGAACCACGTATACTGACAGAATGCGGAGATGGAAATCCTCCCATTTGCACACCAATCACCTGATATGTGAATCAGCCTGACAGTGAAATTCATGCAGGGATGGAGATCATACAAATTAAATATGAATCTACCAGGGATTCCTGTATTCAAGGCTCCCCTGGGCTTTGTTAAGGAGTGAGCATTGCATTCCCGCTGTGCACAGTTGGCTTCTGGGCGATTGAGTCAGGCGCCAGGAGACGGTGAATGGATTTTTAAACAGTGCTGAGCAGCCATTCGCAAAAGCGTGTGGGACCTCTGTCCTTTTGTCCCGGGGCTTACAGTGAGCGGCACACTCAGACCAGTGGCGGGAAGCTACGGACATGCACAGCCTCCCCGCACACACACACACACACTCTCTCTCTCTCTCTCTCTCTCTCTCTCTCTCTCTCTCTCTCTCTCTCTCTGCATGTCCTATTCTCAGTCAGAAGTGTGGATGGTTTCCAGTGTGACGCCACTGCGCTCCCCATTCATTGTTAACTACAAGAGATGCTGACCAGAATAACAAGCCCGCTGGCTGCTCGTGTTGTGGGACTAGCACAGGATTGTCCAGCCTCATCACATTCTAAACCCCTCCCTCACTCACAGCTATGAAAGCAGAGGTGATGTAGCATCAGCTTGTGGATATTTGCTTGTCTAAATTGAGTAAATATAATTACTATATTTTCCCAGTGGTGTGCATTTGGGAGAACCCATCTGTTCAGCTTAGATCTGGATCCAGTAGTATTGGAGATAGAGAAGGTATTCATTTTGTCTGGTTTAGAGCACTTAACGTGTGGAGTTTATCCAATCAGCACATTAGAAAGCATATGAAAATATATGTAATTGACTTAATCGTCAAACTGTCAACACTAATTCTGCTGTCTAATAAAGAAGTCCACCCATCCATTTCCCCAAGCCATTAAAACGAAAGCCAAATACTATTTATCCCATGCCTGATATGCTAAATGTTTAAATCTGATCGCTTAATTGTTTCCTGACTTGCTTCCTGATAGATTTTAAGCTCATATTCATGATATTTTTCTGCTGGTTCACTGCAGATCTTGCCAGTTGTGGAGGCCCAGTTTCCATTTACCCAGGTGCCTCAGGCTTTTCAGAAGTTGGAGCAGGGCCACGCCAGAGGGAAGACTGTAGTCAGGGTGGCTGAAGAGGACGAGAGACAGGCCGAAGAGTTGGTGCAGAACAGTTGCACAGAGACCGCAGAGTCCGAGCAAGAAGTTCAAGAAACGGCCAAACAAAACTAGACAGTAAGCAAAATGCCAAGATAATTTAGCTTTGGGATTCTTCTCACCTTTACAAGGCTACTCCTGACAGCAGCAGACTGTATTATTGTAGAGGTGCTGCTGTGGTGCAGCAGACTACAAGCATGACCTGAGCTTGTAATGGGAGTGGGCCAAAGGCTGTTGCTCTTGCTAAAACTTACACCTTCCTTTACTGTCTTGGAGTCTTCACAAGGTAGTTACTATATTTATCAGCCTTGAACTAATAAAAATCATTCAGGTCAGCATCCAGCTGGTACAACCAGGCTTTTTGGTATAGATTACTGCAATGTATTCAATAAGGAGTCGCATAATAAAAGATTCTCTGTTATGAACGTAGTCAGCTGGAAATAGATGTTTATCCTCCAGTACCACATGAGGCAGAAGCAGCACAATAAGACATTTGCATTTTTTTTTGCATTTGTCCATGTCAAGGTTATTTGACAACTACCCACGTCATGTTGCATCTTACATTACAGTATGTAATGTAAGATGTAAGTAAGTAAAGTAAGCTGAACAAAAATTGGCCATTCAAAATTTGGGCAAAAACAAAGAAATCTGTAGCATTTTGCCTTTTAGTACATTGATGTAAACCAAGTGCAACTCTATGTGCTGTACAATGTATTAAATAAATGTATTGACAAAAATACTTTTATTACCATTCTGAAAACAAAGGTTTGCTGTATAATTTTGATTAAACAAAGAATAAAAGACATTTCAAGAGAAACTGTATTTTTTGTTTCCCTTGGCAACGTAGCATGCAGCTGGAAAATAAGGCTATATATATATATATATATATATATATATATATATATATATATATATATATATATATATATATATATATATATATATATATATATATATATATATATATATATATAAACATATATATATAAACATGATGTTGCATAAAAAGTGTTAACACTGTTTAAGTTAATGAATATCAAGTGAACAGATTCATTCAATGAAAAGACAAAAAATTAGACTCAATATATTACTGGTTAAGTGTAAAGTATGAAGTATTTAAAGTTCAGACTCCGCTCTGAGTAGTAATACATTCTTACTGATTTATCCACAGCTCTTCATGTTGACCTCCTCATTGGAAATGTTTGTAGTCCTGCAGCAGCAGAGGCTGAGCATCTCTAATGACGTACCTCGCCCTTGAGCACTTGTCCTGCAGCTGTATAACAGAGCCTCTGGTAGAGCTGTTCCTCTGATAATAATATTCAGGAGCCAGTCCAGCAGCTCATATGTTTTCATATAATCTCCACATCCCACCTTTGTTGTAGTTTACTTGGATCAAGTGTTTGTAGAATCACTTGGTTTTTGTCATAGTGATGGCCCCCTGAAACAGAAATGTTTTGTCAATAATCATTTATTATAATTCTTGGTATTCAAATGTTATTCTTTTTGAAGTGGGTGTTTTATTTACTGCAGCTGAGATAAGTTTGTGTTCCATAATATAATATTAAACTGTATATTACTAAAGATAAATGACACTCAAATATAATCACTTGGATAGTAAGGCATTTGTCTAAGGTCTATATATATGTATAGATATGTATAAATTAGGGCTGTCAGTTTAACGCGTTATTAACGGCGTTAACGCAAACCCATTTTAATGCCGATAATTTTTTTAACGCACGAGTAACGCATAGAGAGAGCAACGGGATCTGTTAGTCCACTTCTTTAACTGTCTATGGCCACGCCATGTCCCGCCCTACGAAGCAGCTGATTGGTTTGGTTTAGGCATTTCACCGTGAGTGATGAGGATAGTGGATTGGTCAGGGGATAGGACCGGAACTAATGGAGTTACGTTACCTTCGACGCCTGGCCAATAGTAGTGATTGAAGGGCGGGTCTTGTAATTTCGCAGACCGCAAACAAAACAGACACAAGCCTCGGCCGGTTTTAGCTTGCTAGCCGCGTAGCTAGTAGGCTCGTGACGGCGATTATCTTCAGAGCGAGCGAGTAGTGACTCTACAGTCAGTGAGAGAAACAAAGTGTCTCCTCTGTTCTTTCTGACCACGGTGGGAAACCTGGAGCAGGAAAACCCTCTCCTTGATTTTACGTTGGTTATGAACGAGAACGAGAACCAGGAAATGAGTCATGAGAAACCAGTTGCTATGAGCCCATAGCATGGATGTATTAAGAGAAGGCCCATAGACAGTAGGAAGAGCCACGCTCGCCTCAGGCATGAGGCAGTACTACCTGTAGTACTATCTGCAGGACTATCTGCAGTACTACCTGCAATGGAACATCGAGGTAACAGCGTTACTTTATGTGACAGATTATTAGATCCAAGTGTGAATGTTAGTGTGAAATTGAACATAACGTATATGACAATGTTGTTTTCAATAAAAAAAACATTGTCACAAAGCAGCCAATCGACTTTTCCATGCTGATAAGATAATTAAAATGAGAAAATATAATGGGACAAAAAGAAATCAAGGGACATTTAGAATAGATAAAATGTGCAATTAATTGCGATTAATAGCGAGTTAACTATGACATTAATGCGATTAAATATTTTAATTGCTTGACAGCACTAGTATCTTTTGGTATGCATTTCAGAAAAAAATGGTTAGGATTCAGGCGTAATTGCAAATAGTGATTAATCATGATTAATCCACTGAAAATTCTGATTAATTTGATTAAAAATTTTAATCATTTGACAGCCCTAGTATAAATATATAGAATATTATGCATCTCAGTGCAGTGGACGGTACTTTGTACACTAACATGATTTAGTCCACAAGGTGTCACTAATTGACAGTGATGCAAACAAAAACCCTGACATTAAAATACCCAGTTTTCAGTTTACACTCCAACAACAGAAAGTTAGATTCAGGGTGACTATTATATACTATACTATGACAAAGAAATGTATTAACTAATGTACAGAAGATAGATCCTAAGTAACATCCGTAGTGTAATGAGGAAAATGAATGCATCTTGAACTTAATCTTGGGACAAAGAATATTTGAAAATAACGCTAGAATTTTCTTTAACCAGAACATGCGGGTACTTAAGTTTGACTAACACTGAAGTATGCTATACCTTTGAAATACTTCACTGTCATCATTAAAACGTTCTGACATTTGGATCCTCGGTGGCAAACTCATCCCAGCTGGTGCTAATAGTACTAACTATCCAAGCTCTTCTATGTAAATCATTTATACTACTGTGTTTTGTAATATTAAAGAGAAATTGATTTCTTGAAAAGGTACAGCATATGTCATGAGTCATCACATATGGATGACTCACCTTTGATGTCCAGGACCAGATCAGAGGTGGGGGTGTAGGAGATAAAGCCCTCAGGGGTGATGCTCCACAGGTGGCTTTGGTTGTCGGGCTCTGGAGTGAGACCCACGCGGCTTCCTGCCATCGTCACACTACCACTGGGACTCAGGCAGCACTCCTCCAGCAGCTGGAAACACAGGGAGAGGAGTTCAGTACTTTGTTTTAGTATGGATCAGCCAGTGTTAAACATTTAAACTAACTGTATATTATTTAATCATGGGGTATAGACTTTATACCGATCAAGAGACCAGTGTTTAGTACGATGCGGGAGGTTTGGGCCTAAAAATAGTGTTGAGTACCCTTTTATTTGAACCTCAGCAATAGAAGACTGATTATTTATTTTGTTGTGTGTTTGACCAATTCTGATTAGATTTATGAATTTGTGTTGACATGATTAAAATGGTCTAGAGCACGTGCCAAATTCAAGGCCTGCGGGCCAAATCCGGCCCCTCGCAGATTATGATCCGGCCCGCATATCAATCTGGGTTTACAATGCATTTTGACCCACCTAGTTTTTGTCACCTTTTCTGATGTCATTTTTTTTTGACGATTTGTAACTTTTTCCAACATTCTTGTCACTTTTGCCGAAATTTTTGTCACTTTTTCTGACGTTTTTGGGCGCTTTTTTCCATGATGGCTGAGGAACATTTTCCTGACTTCTTTAGGACTTTATGTCGACCAAACTGGAATTGAGAAGACTATGTGACACATGCAATAAGACATTTTAGATTAAATAAAAGCATATCAATAAACTAAACATGTCTGGCCCTTGATGTGATTCTTATTTTCCAGTGTGGCCCTTAGTGAAGTTAAGTTTGACACCCCTGGTCTGCAGCACGTTTCGTACCTGTTGATCACCTCTGCTTTAAACAAAGCTTGCTCATGACTCATTCATAGCACTGTTCACAAGCTTTGTAGTAGTATAATGATGGCAGCAGCAGTACCTTGCAGTGGAGATGTCCATTCTGGTAGAACCAGATCTGCTCAAATTCATCAGTCTCTTCTGTTTCTTGGATCCGCAGCAGTTTGACATCATCCAAATCGCCGGTCACTGACATCATGAGCCCCGTTTGTCTGTTCCTTAAACGGAAGTGCACTCGCTTCTACTCAGAAAACACACATGACCAAACGCTCAGTGCTTCAGCTCAGTGAATAACAGGGTTCATCATTCTTAAAGAGATGTATGTTAACGTACAAAATACATTTGTGCCATTTTCTAAACTAAGTTTGAGCTTTACAGAATGAAAACCAAGCTTTAAAGGCAGCTAAGTTCAGCTCCACACAAACTGACAATATCCAAATTCAAGGTGAATAATTTTGAAAGTAAGAAATTATGTTCTCCACCATTTTGATTATGCCTCAATAATGACTACCAGCTGCTGCAAAGATCCTAACTATAACAATGTTACATGTAGCTACAATAAGTAGGCTGTTGAGACTTGCACTGTGTAGCTTTCAGTCATATCCATCAAATGACAGCTGCCTTTTTTAGTGAATACTGTTTGAACAGGAAATTCATTTTTGTTTTTTTTGTTTTTTGGTTGTTCCTTTCAGTCAAGACAACCGGACACAGCTGTTCGAACTGAAAGTAGGTCAAGGTAGGTCCGATGTACATGTACAAAACATTTAGAAGTGTAAAAATACTTCCACCATTGTAGTGTACAGACTTTCTAATGCATGCAAGTGAAAGCTCTGTGCCCATTATGTAGCGCCAGGATGTACCTGTAAAAGAGGGCGGAGGGATCCAATTTTCTGCCAGCTGCTGAACTTGCGCCAATCAGGCACCTCACCAGGTTTCAGCAAAATCTGAGGACCCCGATAGTTGATTCCCTCATATAATACCCACCTGGTGATACAGAAAAGACAAAAACACAGTCAAGTTTTACATCAGCTAAAATGTAGTCTATATACTTGACGTTCCACTTCTGGGATTGCTCCGATGCCGCAGTAAATTCCCCGGCTTGCATGTGTTTTCTGTTTCCTTCCGCTTTCTTTGTGTTGGATGTGTAAACTCTTAGTTTAGTGCCGCCCATGATGATTGGGATTGGTTTAAAGAAATGCCAATAAACCAGAGCAAGTTTTTCTCCCATCCTAGAATGCTGTGTGGAGTAGCCAGACCCTCCTCCGTTCCGCAGCGTGTGGATGGTCTGGCAAAGCGAGACTAGCTATAATGAAACCAGGACCACTTCCTTCTCACCTTTTCTCAGTTCAGTCAAAGATAAATACTGTTTAAATTATTATTATTATTATTAATATTTTCATAGGACAGATGAAGACTTGAAAGGGGAGAGAGAGGGAGAACGACGTGCAGCAAAGGGCCGCAGGTCAGAGTCGAACCCGCAGCCGCTGCGTCGAGGAGCAAACCTCTAAATATGGGCGTCTGCTCTACCAGGTGAGCTACCCAGGCTTCTGAGCAAATTGCAACTGTAGAAAACAAAAAACATCTTAATCTTAATTATATAAACCCAGGCTACAATATCGCGATGCTGGTAGGAAAAGTCTTCTTTGACTAGCAGTTGTGTTTATGAGACCTATACTCCATGTAGCACTGTGCCAAAGGTAATCTTCTAAAATGTGTCAGCTTCACAACCATCCAATTTCTCTGTGACACTATGAAATGTTGCTTTTAACTCTCAATGGCCCTGCTGTCTGGCTGATTGCCCGTCTCTCCTGCAGTGGGAATGTGCCACTGCAGAGACAGCTCTGGCTCACTGTGAGCCCTTTATTTCCTCAGCATCGGTTCACACCTACAGTCTGAATCTCGCACATCAGCAGCAGGTTTCCATCATTACTCCATCTGTCAGTACTGACATATAAAAGATTTACTGACGCTGCACTCTGCATCCATTTAATTTGAATCTATAAAACACTATGTCTGAGCATACAGGCCAAAACTGCAGCCTATACAATCTTAAATGAAAAATAAGTCCAGGAAGCCAGCTTCACTATCTGGATAACAGACCTGGATTACATCAAAAACTGTTCTTGCAAATGTAAAGGTTAAGTTCTGCCAATTCAAAAGAACATCAAGACACTTAGACAGACAACCTCAGTGTTGCTTCTTTTATTATCTCTGAATCCTTTATCTTTAAATTTAAGTACCTTGCTTTGTCTGTTAAGATTAATCTCCTTTAGTGCTTAACTGTGAGTCATTAGTGGCTCACTACATGGGTGTGGTTTGCCACAAGCAAAGAAATAAGCTTTTTTTTGGCATATCGACTTCACAGTTGATAACTTTAGAATTTGAAAGAAATTAAAAAGAGATTAAAAGACAACAGGGATTTATCAGGGAGAATCAATAGGGGCCACTAAAGGCGTGTAAGATTAAGGATATTATTCTGTTTCACATGTTTCTAGCAGGGAACAAGGCTTTCACAGCACTCTGGGTTCACTCCCCAGTAGAACACACACACACACACACACACACACACACACACACACACACACACACACACACACACACACACACACACACACACACACATACTCACTCTTTCTCTGTTATGCATGAGCCTGTCAAACACCAAGAGGAGAACTTGGTGACAGATGAGTAGCTGCTCAACATTCCTACAGAGCAAGTTACCACAGAGCAGATGTAATGTACTCACATGCCTCCTTCCACTAGCACAGACTGGACTCTGGTACAGCCTCCAGCCAGCTGGAGGTTGACTGATCCATCTGTCAGAACCACCCTCTTCCCCCACAGACCACACCGCTCAAACAGAGTGATGGATGGCAGTGAAAACTCCTGCCGAGCGTGAGGGAAAGAGAGAGAGCTGTATTAAGGAATGGGGTGGGCGGAGAGTTGCAGGTCATGCAGGTTGAAGTTATTTTGAGGTTACCATGGAAACGGACTGCACTCACACTTTTGTGCTCCATGCCATTTTTTCCATCTGTAACAGCTTGGTTGTTTTCTAAATGGACACTCATGTTGTAGATCAGCATCAGTTACTTATTTAACATTTACTTTTTATCATTTACCTTGCATCGTCTAAAATTAGAGAGGCTTCCTTCCTGGAAAAGTTGTAGGTTGCAGCACTAAGTAAAGTTTAATCAATAAATTAGACTTTTATTGACCAAAATTGTCTCTTTATTCACTGTGTTCATTTTCAAAAAGAACGCCATTCCATAAAAGTACTGTCAGCTGTGTTGCAATGTGGGTAATGTAGGCGCCAGGTTTTAACAAGGAAGAAGAATATATGGAACAAAAAATATATATGTGGTTCTGCTGAATCGATTTTGATCCGTTTTAAACTGTCTATAAGTCAAAAAATGTTATAGGAGCGCAATGCTCAATTGGTGGAGTGCTCTTTTAATACAATAATACTGATTGTAGCAGCTTTAAATACAGTATGTTGTGTTTCCCTACCTTTAAATCAGTCTGGCAGTCCAACATTGTAATACATCTTTAAAAAACTTAATGTCCAAATTCAAGGTCTAATGACCAAACATTGTGGTGGACCAACCTCTGAGAGGGACTGGGCTTTAAAAGTGTTAAAATAGTTAAAACAGAAAATAAACTTACAAAGCCAACAGTCTGTAGTGACAGGATGGAGCAGCTCGCATTAACACAGCCCATTGCTCTCAGGTCTGGGTAGCTCCCCACTTCTAACACATACATCCTTCCAGTGAACTCCTGGCCCTCAAATGCCATCCAGCTGAAATCACACACATGCACGCACACACGCACACACGCACGCACACACACACACACACACACACACACACAAGAAGCAAAAACAGAAGAAATGTGATCAACATTTAAAACTATTTGCATAATGTAGGTTCCACATTTTGAATTACATGCTGGCACAGCGAATTTCAGTATTCATACTATGTTAGGTCCTTCATGCTTGAGGTTCAACAGCATACTGTGTTCACACATATGCACAGGATAGCACATCATAAAAAATATAAGATGTGCAGTGAATGACTGACTGCTGCCATTTGGGACATTTTCTAAGTAAGTGGAGCAGTGATAGCCTGTAGCAGATCCTAAGTCCCAGAGATTCTTTTGTAATATGAGCAACATGCAGCTACAATTTTATCAAATCACCTTTGGGAAATCCAACTGGGCCTATTCCTAAAATCTGCTCTTGCAGAATGGTGCGGTCTTTCAAGCATCAATAATTCAACTTCTATCATCACTCACATCAACCGCAGCGGCAGTGATATTTTGTCCATAGTGTGCAATATTACTCACCTTCCAGCCAGAACCTTGCACGAGGCCACAGAGACGCCGTCCTGCAGGGATGCCACACTGTCCTCCAGAGGGAGGACAGAGCCTTGAAAACCTGGTTCAGAGAAAAGCTGCACCTGGGGCACACACAGCAAGACAATAGGCCTGAAACATCGAACTCTGAGTCTCTCACACACTTCATCAGATAAGACAGACACTATCTTAGCAAGAATAGATGTGTT
Organism: Gymnocephalus cernua; assembly: GCA_023631565.1. NCBI lineage: Eukaryota > Metazoa > Chordata > Actinopteri > Perciformes > Percidae > Gymnocephalus > Gymnocephalus cernua. The sequence continues at coordinate 9,433,242 of CM042440.1, forward strand.
CTTTCATCCTTGTCAATCGCCTACCTTAAACTTGGCTGTGTTCTCAAAATCATCCTGAAACCACACACAAAAGAAAGTAATCAGAAAATGGCATTATTACATATTACTATAAAACAATGACAAAAATGACCATTATTTCTTTGCTTTATAATTTAAGATAACTTATGAACTGTATTATTGGTCTTTTAAGACACGATTTTATTTTACTGCATTTAGCCACTTAACTCAAATGTAGCTGCAACACTGCAGTATAGTAGACCTTGCATGGAATCTACGTCTGTTTGTCATCATCTGATTTGAAATCCAAGTGGCCTCATGATGACTCACCTTTGTGATTTAAGATGTTTTCACTTTAAGTCTTATGATTCTCCGCACGGATACGTTTACTCTTCTTTTGCGTGTGACTCATTCTCGCAAAGATAATCTAATGCATAAAGGTCTGTCTGTCCCCCCAGAGATTCCTGCTGTCCATGTTAAATTTTGATTTGGTCATGAGCATTGTGACTGGTCACATGCAATGGAAGCACTTGGTTAACCAAACTGGGACTATTAGGGGAAGTGAGAATACAGCAAGTACTTTGATATTGCAAAATTGCACAATTATGAATCATAGAATGCTAAAATGACAATTATTGTGATTATCTGAAGCTAATTGTGCAGCTCACATGCTGGCTGCAGGTATCTCAGGTACAAGACAATCTTTCTGAAAGCTGGAGCAAAACAGCAGGTTTTTATAACCTTTGTTCTTACCAGCACGACAGGCATTGCTGAGGCAATTCTGGGCTGTAGCGCCCCCCAGTCCTCCGGGCTTCCATACAGGCCTTTCTCCAGGATGTAGCACTCACCACAAAAGCCCGGCTCCTCAAACACAACCCAGCTGAGAGAGAAAACAGAAGGAGGAGGAGCATAATTACCCTTTTATTTTGCACTGACATTTCAGAATTGTGTTTTCTCCATTTCATATTTTATCTTCATACGTGGAGAAAAACAGTCTGTGGTGCACACAACAATACATTCACATTGTGACACAGTCAAAGAGACATTTGTCACAGTCATTTATCCTGCATGTGTGTCAACAACTCTTGGTCAGAGTCCAAGTTGATAATGGCCTCCCACATGATAGTATCTCAGCAGTTATGTACTGTATGTACTCTCTTGGCAAATTGGGCATGTCTTGAGTGGCTGTGCTCGTGTGTGTTGTTGTGGATACCTTGGGTATTTTTAAGACAGACAGACGCTGTGTGTCTGCATTTGTGGGCTTGTGTGTGCCACACTACAAACAAGTCTCTCTCAGCAATGCAAAACCACTCTGAGCCAATCAGAGGCTCAGAAGGATGGCAGCACGACATGGGCGAGGCTGTTTAATCTAACAACAGGCTAGCAGCACAACATGAATAACCCTTCATGTTGCGAGAGTCCTGCCTCCTAAAGAAAGACAAAATGTTCTACTCCACATAATTTATCATTGTGTTAGCCTCTCCCATGGGTAGAAATGATCAGCATGCTTTGCATTTCATTATTCTAATATGAGTAGTGCTAATTTTTGATTTGCTTCTGTTTTTTTTTTACTTCTGCATTTTTTCAGCTGATCAGAGCATAAAGAAATGGAAATAGCCACTTCTTAGATCTTCTACTTTCATACGGTATGTAATATTACAGATGATGAGACAAAACACCATCCAAATATAAATGACATTCCTTGTTAACATTATTCAGGCTTCTAGAAACTCCTCCTCCACACCCAGCACTAATTTCACATTCATTCCCACTGCAAAAGGGTGTGAGCCAGCATGCTTCAAAACCAACTTACTGACAGGAAGTGAGGTGTGGCAGACTGAACATTATAGTGAACTAGGTAATCTGTCTCAACCTGTCAGCATGGGCGGCACCCTTACTTTTCTGAGCTGCTGAACAACGGCAATAAACCGCACAAGACCTCGGCTGGAATGTAGCCTGAAGTAATAAACAGGTTGAAGCATACTGTAGGAATGCATGCACTGTACTGTTAGTTGTCCTCTGTAGAAACATACCTTACATCTAGCAATGGAGAGACAGCTCAGGAATTCGAACAACCAGAGAACAATTCACTTTAGCAGGAGAAACAACGATACTGTGAACTACCCATTATCTCCATTACTGCTCACACGGCAGTGAAGGTTACAGGGTATATGTTAGTATAATTTGTCACTTACACGCCACCCATGACATCAACTGACTGCGTCTTCATGCCATAGCCTGTGTCATCCATGTTAATCACAGGCACTGTGAGGTCAATGTTGACGCCCAGCTCACCGAACTGTATGTCGCTGAACATTTTGAGGTGTGAAGACATGAAATCCTGCAGAGAGATTTAAAGTATCAGATAAGCATCACACCAAGATACATCACAAATGAGCATAGTCAAACTCAACATACTCTATGGTAGTGGCTCACAACCTTCTTTTAGTCATGCCCCCTTTGGAAGCATCATGCCCAGTATTCCACTATAACCCAATTCCATTTTTATCAACCATTACCTAAATTAGTAACAAAACAAGACACTATATAGAATATTATCAAAACAATGAGCTGCATGTTTCCTTTCACCCACATTTCAAGGTAAATGTTGCACAAACTACCAGAGTTTTCCGACACAAAAAGTCAAATCCGCCATTCTGAAAGCGAACCCTTTTTGCTGTCTGAATAAATCTTAATAACCTGGATCTTGATACTCTTGCAAGTGTGAAATAACTTGTTTCTTTGTTTGGCCCACATGAATCTGATTAATTGAACTCAATTTATTATTTAAACTTAATTTTAATTTTTACACTTAGAAATGTGTGCATCCTCTGTAATAGCTCAGGGGGTCCTGCGCCTTTTCAATTAGAAAACCTCAGAGTTTACTCTGGTCTTTACAATAAATAAGGTCTCCTGGCTTGCTAACCACACAGTCAATAGTGTGAGTTTATGTGGAAAGTTTGGGCCTGAATTTTGCTGCTTTTACATGAATTTTCCATTCTGACAAGAATAAACTTTTATAGGAGCAACACAGAATACTTTCCATTTTTTATGACTAAATGACTGATTCTAATCTTCACAAACCCATGGTGGTTGAACCATAATTTAAACATTACACCACAGCTATTTCTTGTCACATACTGGTGTATTTTGAGCTTACTTTGGTTACATAAAGGTGTATAGGGAGGTAGCCCAGCAAGGTACTCACAGCCAGTATTGGTCGCAGTGACAGGAGCTGCTCTGAGCCTCCCCAGTCGCTGCAGTCCAGGTACTCTCCTTCCTCCAGGATGTGCTGCTGGCCCTCAAACCCAGGCTCGCTGTAGCCCACCCAGCTGGAAGGAAAGAAGTGCAGCCGTGTTGTTGGTTAGAGCTGTATTTATGAATCGGGACTGCATTACTTAACCTCAAATCTGGCAGCAAAGATAATCCTGAATAAACTTTTCTCCAAGTCAAGATTACAACTTAAATTGATCCTGTATAAGCACAGATAATTAACTGTAAGACTCACAGTCCTCCGATGATCTTTAAAGAACCCACAGAGTTCAGTTTTGTTGAGTCAAGGTTTGCTCCATCTGCATCAATGGCTTCCCTTTCACAAAAGCTGAAAATGTCACTGTCAATTTCCAAACCAGAGCCCTCAAGGCCAGGCTTCTCATACACCACAGCCTGTAACAGAGAAAGGACGAGGCTCTCATCAAACATCACTCATCATTTGGTTGAGTAGACAAACTGCTATTCAATTCAGCTCTGTCCTTGTTACTATCCACCTTTTTGAGTCTTTGTTCTCTCTGTATTTTTGTTCCAATGCACTTTTTATTCATAGAATGACACTTGATTAACTAAAATGATAAACAAGGTTTTTCGATAAAAATCTAACACTTATTTCTAAATATACACAGTAAGTTTGAGTAATGTTACTGAATTCCTTACTGGGGTTTAGCGTGACCGCAAATGAGGTGAAAAACTCATCCTTGCAACTTCGTCTGTTGAACTTTTGTGAGCACAATATTAGGAATGTTTACACTAGAGTGATTTTCACTAATTGTTGATTGTCAATCCTACCTTGACTTCATCGGGATTCTCCACTTTGAAACCACCCTGGAACAGAGACATCATTATTAGTACTAAGCATTATATTCTCTAATTAAATTTACATTGTAAAAAAAAGCGAGTCAGTCAGCAATTATGCAAATGGCTATATTTTTATGGAAATTATGTCAATTCTGTTAAACAGTGATAGGGAACAAATAAAATTAATAGAATACACCGAACATGCTGACCTGATTTTTTGTTCCACTGGGTAACTAATTACTGCTAGTTCTTACATTGACTGCCTATGTACAATGCAAGAGAGAGGCTAATCACATACGGGAAACTGTCATTACAAAGTCACAATAGTGAATTACTGAATCAGGAAAATCAGGAAAGCTAATTGTATCATATTAATTGTACACACATCTTAGCAAGCATGAAGTCACTGATAGAATATGGAAAAGGAAGAAAAATGCTGTGGACACCATGAACCAAATTTTCTCTCAATCTGGTAAATGTTAAGATATTTCTAATAATAATATTAATTAATATTATATTTCCCAGGATAAGTGAATCTTTTGACCTGATATGGAAAATCTGAGTACCAATGTAAATAGGATTCATCCTCTGGGAACCATGAATATTTTTACAAAATGTACAGACCATGCAACTAGTGTGGCTAGAAATAGCAAGTTAACATATCTCATTCTTCAACTATCCTCTGCAGTGTACATTCGATGTTGCACAGCAATACGAACCATTTTAAGTGGTCTAAGAGATCCAACAAAGGGTGATGGGAAGCCCCATGTCTCAGAAAAAGGGTACTCTCCTGTCTCCAGCACAGCTATCATACCCTGGAACCCCGGGTCACTGAACACCAGCCACCTGAAGGAAAGAGGGACACCCACATTGCATGTTAATTAAGTATTGCCTCTTGGTCATGACCTTGCATGGCTTGTTGCTTTTATAAAAGGCATCATTGTCATAAAAAAGAACAAACTCACAGATACTTGTTTTTCCACATAGAAATTAGCAGGTATGTTTGGTAATTTTGCTCAGTATGTTAAATATTAATAGGTCAGGGCAGTGTTCTAATGAGGTATTTTGTATTTATGTCAGACATGAGTCATCCAACTACAGCAGACAACAAAAGCTAGTTATTTAGAATACAATATTTTGGAATGGCATGCTTCAGTTCAAAGCATTTTCTTTTACAATTCACTTTTAGCGTGGTCAGCCTTTGTCAGAACTATGCCCCTACTGTACCTCTGGCATTTCGATCCATGATGTAGTGCAACACAATGCCTCATATCAATCACCACATCACAAATTAACCCAGCTTATTCAGTTAGCGCTGAGGAAGTGATACCAAGAACTGATGGCCAACGTATGGTGCAAAAAGATATATAATAACTGGAGCCAAAGAGTCAGTTAAATCAGTGAACACAACTGAGCTAGGTGCATGTTAGAGTGAATTTGCTAAACATAAAACTACATCTGCTGAACAGTTGCCCCACTTGTCACAGAGCAAACGCCATAGGGGGAGCTGCTGAAGCATCGTTATTTGTAGCTGAGCAAAGATGAGCTGGCATTTGACAGCTCGAGTTGTCGAGAAATGCTGAAACAATCTCCAAAATGTCAGGTTTCTACCAAAGGTGCCAAGGTAAAACTACAAAAATAGCTATAACTTCTACCGTCATTAACTTCCTCAGGGGCAGGGCACAAAATGTCCTGAATGCCGACACCTCTCACGTGAAAAAAACATTCACCCCTTTGCCAAATTCTCTCCACACCTTTGTCTGTTTCTCTCCATAAATCTCCACCTCTCCACTCTGCTGTGCCCACACTTTCTCTATTTTCTAACATGCAACAGCAGGAAGACATTCCTGAAGAGGCAAACGAGTGAGAGTCAAACCAAAAACAGAAAGGAACGTAGCAATGATTATTATCTCTCAGCTATTTGTCTAAGCCAATCACTGGGAACATCCCATTAAAAATACTTTAGGCTTTACGTTAAGCACAGCAGGCAAGATGTCCAAAGTCTACTCTTCTGCTGGGTCTTCCAATTATTAGCAATAGAAAACTCAATGCAGAGCATGGGGGTTTCTCATTAGCTGCTCAAAGCAATGACACTAGTTCTTCATTCTTTAGCGCCTAAATGTATTGCATTTCAAATCAAATCCAATCTCCAGATAACTACCTATCTACCACTCTGATCAATCACAATAAGTAGACCGTGTCTTGCTAATTATTTGATTTTGTCAGCCTGTTCAATATTGTCACACCCACGCTTTATCAGTCAATTGCAAAAGATCTGAATGATTGTTTTGCTAAAACAGCCGCACTTACACCCCAGAGTGCACTTGGATGGAAGCAGTGCTCAGTGGGATGCCAAACGAGCCCGTCTCTATTGTGTCATCATGGTAAGGCGTTACTCTGCCGCAGCCTTCCGGTTCCGTAAACAGATCAATATGGGGGAGGCTGTAATCCTATAGGGGGAAACAAACACAGCAATTATAAGCAGCGGCCAATACTATTTTTTTGCAATGTGACCAAGTAAAATCTTAACTAAGCGCACCTATTCTGTTCTTACGGAGTCTGGACTGAATATACATGAAGCAATATCACACATTAGCTATGTTTCAGAGCGCCATGTGAGGTGACGATGATGTCAATAGTGCTATGCTAAGGGCCAAATGAGGTGGATATATTTAACTGGTGGACTCACCCAGACAGCAAGTCGAATCGAGCCAATCAGCATTGATGGGCTGTTCTGTGGTTCTGTCTCCAACCCAGGCTCTGCCCACACATTTGTCAATTCAATGCCTCCCTCCTCCAAGGCAATGGAGCGTCCCTGGAAGTCAGGCTTCTCGTAGAGCACCCAGCTGTAGTGCGAACAAAAACATGTAATCATATGGCCAGAAACAGATAACTATATGTTGGAAAAGAAAAGAAAGAAGGGCCAGGATAAATGTATGTGGTACAAAGAGCGTCTTAAAGCATTACTTCAACGTTTTGGGAAAATATGCATATTTGCTTTCTTGTCAAAAGTTAGATGAGAAGACCGACACCACTCTATCTGCCCCATAAATATGAAGCTACAGCCACCACCACTAGTTTAGCAATCCCAGCACATAATCCCCATAATTACCCAAACATGTCGACTTTACACTTTGTTTGTTTTTTATTGATTCAACAAATGAGAAATATAACTAGTTTATTAGTGATTTTTGGAGGTGCTGGCAGGTGGATGTTGTTACCTTTGGACAGAGCCGGTCATGAATTAATGACCACATAATTAGATTAGATTAGATTCAACTTTATTGTATTATAAGGACATAGTGCAATTCTTAGCTGCAGAGGTTATTCAAATATATAAATGTGCAAGAAATTCTGCAACTATCCTTTTTGCTATTTTTGGGAGAGCAACATGGACATCGAGCTTGGATGTGGAGTTTTTGACCACTGGTAGTAGCGCTATGGAGCAAATTTTAGTTCCCTGTATCATCCACTTGTCTCTAGTTTGTTCTTGTGCACATGCACGAGAATGCACACGCATGCACATGAGAATGTTGTACACATTCCTGCCAATTGTTTTACACTATTCCGCTGATCTAAAGGTGGCGGTAACACGTCAAGAAACGCAGCAATGCTCCAGCAAAGCCAGGGAAGAAGAAAACTGCAAGCTTGTCAACATGGACGTTAACAATGCCCGTTTCAAAAACAAAAGGAGAGGGAAGGACATGCATTCACCACATTTGCCAGGCCTCAAGGATTCACACACTTTCTGGTGAGCAACTGCGAACAGAAATCTTGTTTGTTTACCAGTAACACATTTCAAAGAGAAAGTGTGAAAGTGGATATATAATTACAGTTAACGTTAAGTACGGAACTCTTAATCTGGATATTTAATTAAATTAATAGAACATCCAGGAGCCTTAACAGGTCACTGGCGTCTCAAAACCACTTGACAGTAATTACAAGTACACTTCAGTGCAGATTTTCTTTTCATCGTCTGAAGGTTCCAGTTGTATTTCACTACTTACCATCCTCTAACAACCTTCACAGATATGAGAGGTGATAGCTGCAGAGAAGTAGCATCTGCTACATCTCTGTAAATCTCATGCGCCTGGCCACTGAACTGAGCTTTCTCAAACAACACCATCTGTTTAGAAACATGAAGGGTAGTGTCAAAGAAAAATCACACTTATTTCCTTAACACATTAAGGAAATTAATAATAAATGGCAGCTTACTCCATTACATTAAATCATGATTCACAGAGTGCTAAGACCTAATAGCGTGGAACTTTCCTTAGTTTCTCTTTTATGCTACAGTAAAAGCATATTTATATTTACTTAAACCACCAGAGCATACTGTGAATGTAATGCACTACTTTAATATAAAAGTTACACTTCCGTTCATAATTATTTTCAAAAACTATCTGCTCTGGAGACTCTGTAGTCAATAACACTGTGTAAGTTTTATTCTAAAAGCTCTCATCAAATCTACTCTAAAATAATTTCATGTACCTTTTTTTTGTATAGTTAATACCAGTCATGAAAGAGGATCCCCAGCACAGCTAAAGCTGAAAGTAGACTGAATTAAAGCAATATGTGGGCAAGAAACAGAAAAGGTTGAGCGCCAGGGGTATAGCTCTTATTGTAACAACTAATAATGAAGTTCTACAATAATGCAAAACCACTAGTTTTGCACTGCATTGGCAGCACTGAATTCCATTATTGTAATCACATCCAGCTGAGCATTTGCACTAGACTGTTTTTTTTTAAATACTTTGTTTACCCCCAAGAACACCATATGAAAAGCAGATGTTTTCACAGAACAGAGAGTTGCCTGTCTATATTCCTCTCTCCATTTTGTTTTACTGTATGTGAGCAAAATTGGGCCTACCTTTCCAGGGCGCTTGTGAAATCCCTTGGCAGTTCTTATCTGGAATGCAAAAACACTGAATTGTCATTGTGACACAGACTGCAGACCATTGCAAACATATGTAAAGTGCTAGAAAAGCTAATCTGCATTTGTTTGTCCAGCAGCTCTGTGCCTGTTGAATGCCCCGACCTTTCAGTTTACTTCCAGGGACACAGTGGGTCCATGGAGACTGCACTGCCTTGAATTTATATTCAAGCATCACACTGGTAAGCCAAAAGGAAAAAGGTGATGCTAAATCCAGCATGCTTGCAAAGAGGCAACAGAAAAAACTACAGACACTATAAAGCTTGTAACATCAAGTCATAACAATTATTCAGTGTTAAAATGCCAAACATTCCCTTCACACATATGAATATTCTTCTTTGATAGTCAACCGAATAACTTTGGGTTTTGGACTGTTAGCCGGACAAAACAAGCAGTTTAGGGGAAATCATGATTAGACTTTTCACTGACTAAACAGTTAATTGATTAATTGGCAGATTCATCAATAATCAAATGCTGATCAGTTATTTCAGAGTTTTTTTGGAAAGAGCTATGTTATTTGGTATTAATAATTGGAAATACGAGGCGTGTTCAATCAGTAAACTTTCAGTTAAATTATTCTAACCAATAGCTTGCAACTCAGCAGGCAAACATACAATTCAACATATATGGAGAAGAAAAATGTACAATCATGAATGGCTATTGATCAAATATTTACTTGGGTTTAATTTGAGCTATCCTTTTTAAGAAAACACATGTTCCCTATAATTAGTACCAAATTACATAGTTCTTTCCAGGAATTTGGAAATGATTAGGAAATAAAGGACATGTAAAATAAAGCATTACAACAATAATCACAGGTTGCAGCCCTTAATCAGTTTGGGACTAGCAAGACAAAAGACCCACTGTCCCTAAAAATGATCCTGAAACGCAAATAGGTTTGAAAAGAAACAGGTGGATTTTTCCATAAAAAACAGTTGGTAGTGCAGCTCTAAAGGAAATGAAGGATATAAATAGTTTCTAGCTCACCTCCCAGTGCAGCAAGCAGTGTATGCCCATACACTTCAAAGAGATGTGCAGCTATAATTTGTAATACTAACTATTGGGCATCCTCTAATAGAATGTATGCCGCACACTTACATTTTCACTAAGTCTTCCCTGTGGCTGAGCCGGAGGCTGCTTAAGCTCAGGGAGTGTAGAGTGTGTGATTGAAGGAATCTCAGGAAAACATGGAGGTACAGCATCAGGAAGAACCGGACCTGGTTTCACAGCCAGATCTGCTTCAACTCCGGAGGCTGGAGTTGCCATTTTTTCAATAACCTGATGCATAAACCGAAAACCATCAAGTATCTATGGAAGTTATTCCTTACATCCCTAGGGAACTTATACAAATAATAGAATGATGTTTGTTGTTATTTAGAGACATGTTAAAATCGAGCCCTTGGTTCTATGAGTATTTGCTTTCATTAGACAATGAATACACTTTGAGTGTAGATGTTTTCATAGCTTTGCTTACTTCAACTTGTGTTTGCAAAATGTATATTGACTGTGAAAGCTCTGTGTTATGAGGACAACTTCTTTAAATTCACATCATTTTTAGGTGAAAATAACATTAACTAACCTTAGTTTTGAATTGCTGCTGTCCTTGTATGCTCTGCACTGGTTTCACTGGTTCTCGGGGGAGGTACTTCTCTAAATAGTCCGGCAGCCTGATGTCGTTAAAGGAGGGAAGTGGAGGGCCTGAGTCACTGACCACAGCCTGGGCTTCCTCTCTGTTGCTCAGGGCCACTGTGTCTTTGAGTGGAGCCGCGGCAGTTGGGCTTGGTGGGGGTGGCTGGGTTAAAGGTGGAGGGCTTAGCTGGGGGGTTTCACTAGGTGACACATCCCCAGAATTGTTGCCCTCTGCCTGCGTTTGAACTCCATTCCTCTTCCCTCTTAAGATGGAGGAGGTGAGGCTGCTGAGGACACAGCTCCCCTCCAAGCGAGACTTCACCTTGACCTGGTCATCTTTCTCTTCCTTGACATCTTCCTCATCTTTGACAGGGGTCTTGTCCCTGAGGCGAGAGTGAGTGTCCAGGCTACTGAGCAGCATGCTCCTGTCTGCTAAACTAGCCCTGGCAGGCTTCAGGCCAGATTTTGTCTCCTTGTTCTGGAGCAAAAGGCCTGGGGTTGTGTCTACGGTGAATTTATTTTTCTTTCTCAGGCCAAACTTAAACTCCTCGGGGTCAAACGTCTTCTCAAAGCGGTCCTCCCTGATGGCAGGCATGGCGAATGGCGGCTGAGGTTGCCGGAGTTGGTTGTGTTTACGTGGCGGGAGGGAGAACGGGCAGCAAAGCTTCTTGATTTTCTCAACAAAATCATCATCATCTAGTTCACCAGAGGTGTCCAGAAGATTGCTCTCACTTCCAGAAGAGCTCAGTTTGGGCACTGGGACTTTAACCCTCCGTTTAGGAAAGTCCACATCCAGCCAGCTTGAGGGGGCATCTTGTCGTGTTGCAGAATCGTCTTTGCTTAGTCCCCGTGGCAAATGGAGTTTCTTCATGGTTGAACGCTGGGTTGAGTCTGGGATCGGCTTATTAGCCTGTGGGGAAGTGGGTGCTTTTGGAGTTTGACTTGGCTTGTTATTGACCAGTTCCTTTTTGACTGTGTGTAGTTGTTGATGTGGGAAAATATCACCATTAGCAACAGGTGAAAGTTCATCTATTGGTGAATGGAATGTTTTCTCAGCTGTCTTCTTGACCACATTAACTGTGGAGCTAGAAGCAACACTATCAGAGGGGCTCTGTGCTATTATTTCCGAGCCCTTGAGTGGAGTGATGTCACTTGTGCTCTTTGTTTTTCTTAATTCCTCACACTGCAGAGCTAGTTTCATTACATCTCCGGAGACGTTGACTTCTACTAATTTGACAGTTTCTTTCCCATCATCTTGCCCTGCTCCTTTGCTGCTTGCAGATTTAGAGACAGAAATAGGAGTAGACTCTTTAACAGATAATTCTTTCTCTGACCTATTATCTGTCTGTGCAGTTATCAACGCTGGAGTGCCACCAGCGGCTTTTACAGTCACTTTCTCAGCTGCTGTAGTTGCTTCGGTAATAGACTTTGAGCTGGAGAACTGAGCATCATTTGCTCCATGTGCACATGAGTCATCTGGTGAATTATCTGTTTTTTCCACAGAATGAGGCTGTGGTTCTTCTGCAATGACTACTGGCCCTGCCTCGGTTCCAGGGCTTTCTGCAGCCTTTGTTTGCAATTCAGGAGGCCCATTAGTTGCTTTCTGTTCCTTTGACGACCCTTTCTCACTCTTATACACACACACAGCCTCATTGGTCTGGGTGACGGCACAAACAGCAGCCTTTTCGGGATGTGTAGTCTTTGTATTTCCGACATGTTGTTTTTGAGCAGAAAGGTCTGATGTTACACCGGTCTTTTCTGAGGACTGAGAGACTTGTTCGGCTTGGTTTGCTTCTGGTTTTGTTATGGCTTTGACCAGCTGTGTCTCATCTTTTCTTTCAGCATTTTTTCTTTCATCATCCCTTGCAGCTCTACCCTCTGTCCCCAAGATACCTTGTCTGCTGTCTGAAACCTTGGCCTTTGTGGTATTTTTTTCTGAATGCAGGAGCTGCTGTGGTTTTTCTTTGCTTTTCCTCTCTGCCTGATTTGTTTTTTCGCCCTCTACCTTTTCTAATTTATCCACATCTTTACTCTCGGCATGATTTGTTAGTTCTATGTCCTTGTTTTGGGGTTGTGGTGTTTGCCCAGTGTCTTTTTTATTTGCTTCACTCACTTTCACTTTACTTTTTGATTCAGATTGCATCGACAATTCTTTATCTAATTTAGGACGTTCAACAGGGGGCTCTTGCTCCATCGAAGATGTCTCAGTAGGTCGTTCAACCGCAGGGGAGGGGGAGGAGGCTGACGTTTCTCTGCTGTCCTTGGAGGCCTTGTCTCTCCTCTGTGTGAATAAGGGACTGTGTTCCCCTGCCTTTTCCTCCTTTTGGGGTAAAATACCGGGATCTTTGTCAATAGACGTCTTTGTTTCGCTGCTATGAGCAGCAGTATCAGGTTCATCTTTGTTGACAGATGGTTCAGGCAATCCCTCCTGTCTGCTGACCGGTTTGTCGATATTCTCCTTTTTAAATGAAGAATCTAACTGTTTGGTTTCAGTTTCAGGTATCTGTTTGTCTGATGTATTTCTTTGGGGTTTTTTAGATGGTAATGAGACCTGTTTGGAGGCAGAAGCACCCTCCTCTGTATCATCCACCTGTTGTTGTTGTTGTTGTTTTATAGCAGTGAGCTCTGGCTTACTTGCAAAGCAATCTGGTTTGTTTTCACTATTTGGGCTGATGGGACTGGTTGGATCCCGACCTTTTCTTCTTTTAGAGCGTGAGCCTGTTCTGCTCGGGCCTTTGGACTGTGGGCTAATGCTATTGGTCAGTTCTGAAGAATCACCTGGCCCTTTAGATGAAACATCAGTTTCAACACTGTTAGGTTTTGTACCCTGATCTGTAGGTTTCGGGGCTACTGTGTCGTTTGTTTTGGAGCTCGTTGGTTGTTCTTTAGATATGGAAATCTTTACCCCTACAGCGGTGGTGTCTTGTCCATCAGGTTTCAATGTTATCTCTGACTTTGCTTCCTGTATTTGCTGTTTAGTATCCAGTCTATCCTGATGGTCCAGTTCTGGTGACTTTGTTGCAGCAACTGCAACAGACAAGGCTGATTTGTCAGACATTCCTTTCATGGCTGGTGTTTGAGGCAGACCTGCCATGTCCTCTGTTTTAGATGCCTCTGACAAGTTCCTCACTCGCTCCTTGATCGTCACCGGCTTCTCCCTGATGGGCGACGCAGAGCTGGACCTGGCCGTGCCGTAACGTTCAGCTGAACTTAATCTCTGGTCTGACAACACAAAATCTGCTTTCTGCCTCTCTGTGGCTTTCCTGACTGGAGAGACACCAGCACTCCTCTGCGTTTGGAAAGGCTGCTTGCTGACCCCCGCTGCTGGGCGCTCAAAGAGGCTGATTTTATCCGCAAGGCGGCCAACGACTGGCTTAGGCTCCTCATTAATTTTCTTCAGCTTGTGTAGTCTGTGTATGAAAAGAGGTTAAGGTTTGAATCCAAACATACATTTTACATTTTTCTAAATGTATTAAACTTGAACAACTGCCTCAATATGCACCCTATTCTCTGTCAGATAAATGTTAGTTTAGTTTAGTGTTACGCTGAGTTTAATCTGACCTATTTTTCATCTGGTCTGTACTGTACAGTGACAATCTTATAGCACAGGGCTGTACTTTGTGTTCTGACTCACACCATTGTTTGACTGTGGATACACCTGTGCTATTCCACCCATAGCAGCACACAATCTTTAACAGAAATGCCACAAAAGCTTGACAGGGGGTTACAATGTCTGCAAACTAAACATGTATTCCTAACATATAGTTTATTTTAAGTGGAAAACATTATTGGAAGACTTTTCTATATACACTGCAGTATATGAAAATGTCATTGTTTCAGTCATTTACAAATCACAAACTGCTCTCTTTATACTTTACTAATCACGTTTAGGTGAGAACTTACCTGGCATCAATCTCTGTCTTGGGCTTATCCTTTGCTTCATCTTTGTTATTCTTAAACGCTGCCTTAAGTTCCTGTGTGTCTCCTGTTGGATTTTGCTTCGGATTCAAAGGCACATATTTTGTAAAAAGCTTCACCTCACTTCGAGAAACCTTCATACTCCTGCGTTTGGACTCTGGTGTCTCTGTCCTCCTTTCTACTTTGTAAAGACTGTCGTCGTCGTCCATGTCTGCACCCCCATCAACACGTGCCAGAGTGGCTGCAATGACTGAGTTTGATTCCTGGAAGTTGTCCAACTGCTTGACTGTATCGGAAGAGGAAGTCTTACTCTCTGCTCCTTCAGGTGAAGCCTGAGGGGTGGGATTGTGCTTGGAGGAGGAGTTTACAGATGACTCTCCCATGTCAGTCTTTGGACTTTTGCCCAGAGGACTTGTCACTGAGTTATCTGATGTTGGGATTCCCTCTGGGACAGGTTGGGCACTGGGAGGCACTTTCTCCTGGGAGTTGTCAGCTCCATCTTCCTGAGAGTTCTTCCTGTATTTCCTTCTGGCTGTGTTTTTACGCCCCATGCTGTCAGCTTCTGTTTGTTCTTCAGGTTCAGGCTCTGTCTGTGAGTCCTTGCGTGATTTCAGTGACACTCCCACTAGGGCACTGCTATAACTCTGTGCCTCAACAGCAGGCCTCACATCTGTCCTTTTGTTCTCTGCACTTGTTGAACTTAAGTTCAAATCAAAACCCGGTGATGACTTAGCTTTTCCGAGGACCTTTAGGTTCTTTTTTGTGACTTTGGTTTGGACAACTTCCTGTCCAGAACGGCTGTTTTGGCCACAGTGAATCACGCTGGTCTCCTCCAGGTACACATGGAGCCTCCTGCCTGTCTGGGCCTGTGCTTGTCTTTGGGCCTGAGGTTGGGTGTGGGCCCCCTCAGAGTCCCATACCACTCCCTGCTCAGAAGAGGAAGAGAAATGTGTCAGATGACTGGCATTCTTCTCAAGATTCCCGCTTGCTGAAGTACTGTTACTGCTCTCCTCCCTCTCCTTGCCCTGCCCAACTCTCTTCTTCCTGCACTCCACAAACTCCTCCTTCTTTGGACCTCCTTCTGCTTTCTCAGTTCTGCTCACAACAGCGCCGTCTCTGTGGGCAGACTGCGTGGCGTCCTCCTCTTCACAGGGGAAAATGTCTCTGTCTGGGTTGGGATTGGAGCTCTGTTCCTTCTCCTCCTCCCACTGTTGTTCCCCTGCCCGGAGTCTCACAGACTCCTCACTCTCCTCCTCTCCTTCTGACTTAACAGCCTGATCGCTGGTTGGGGGGGCATTTTCAGTGGGACTCTTCGGACCTGTTACCCTCCATGGAGAAAGCCAGCTCCCGATACGACCCAAGACCCCAGTGCTCTGCTGCTCCTCAGGGCTCTCAGACTAAATCAAAGCAGAGAATAACTCACATAAATGTCTGTATACGCATGCAGTGGCAGTTAATAAACATGCATATTTCCAATGAATATGCGCAAACTCTAGCTGAGCTGAGTAGTTACACGTGGTAGTGCAAATAACTTGCCAATGAACAAAGGAAGGGAGTGCAGGCTTGGGATCCAAAGTAAATATTATTAGAGGTTTGTTCATTGACATTTTTTAGTATTTGGCCATGCATCTCTCAGCATAGCAAATACATGCAGGAGTGCTTATAACCTGTAAGCTTACCGTAGAAAATACCATATCATTCAGATTCTTTATGTAGGTTGTGAACATGATTTTGCTTTAGATCAAAAACTCCTAAAGAGCATAAAACAAAAACAAAATCATTCCACCAGGATAGAAAATAGCAGTGTAAAAAAAGCAGAAAATGATCACAAAAAAAAGATATTGTGCCTAAGCAAAGTGATAGATCCATCCTTAACTCTAACTTTGAGCAATTCCTTTTTCAACTCACCCTTAATTAGACATAGAAGAAAACTTTTCGGCCCACTCCAACATATAAACTGCTGTCAGTTTGTGCATACAAGGATCTGCACTAATATGCATGTCTAACTGATGGAAATGTTGTGTTGAGTCCTCCTTGTATCCAGTAAAGTATCCACAACTGGGCAGACTGCGGCATCGCAGATATGGACGCTGTGAAAGTTCTGCGCCTGGCGGAGCGCACGCAGCCAGGTGGTTAAACGATGCCTTCACGTGCTCCTCGTAAATTTCTGAGACCAGTGTCACTAAATGAAGCCGGTTATTCAACAAGTTTACCCGCCAATCTGACCGCAGTTTCATTTAGCTGATAAGTGTTAGTCTCTGGATAAAAGCAGGCTTGACTAGTTGCCATCAGCAATGATTGTGACTATTAAAATAGATAAGTTGAAAAAACATTTAAAAATTAAATTAAAAATTATATTAAATTAAAATTAAATTACACCTTTAATACTAACAACTCCCAGCTAGTCACATTAAAACCACTGCAATATATACTTTTAGCAGTGGTGGAATGTAACTAAGTACATTTACTCAAGTACTGCACTTAGGTACAAATTTGTGGTCAATACTTTACTCAAGTATATCCATTTTATGCAACTTTATATTTCTACTTCATGACATCTCAGAGGCAATGTAGCCTACTTTTACTTCCTGTCCAGTGAAAACCATGTATCTCCAAATTTGGTGATTTTGAATTTGAATGTTTCTGACAAACTGCAATATTAAGTATTTTTCTGAGCAGCATTTAAATTACAACAACCTTAAACAGAGCAAAATGCAACATGCACATTAATGCATTATACTACTCCTAAAACAGGGACCAATTTTCAATACTTTTTATTGTGATATAATAATCATAATACTTCACTAACTCATATTTTTACTTAAGTAAAGATTTAAATGCAGGATTTTTACTTGAGTATTTCCACAGTGTGGTACTAGAACTCTTAAGTAAAGGATCAGAATACTTCTTCCACCACTTACTAACCCTTTTTGTTATAAATATTGAAACTGGGTAACTTAAGAAACCACAGCTTGACCTAGAAATGTATATATTTTATTATTACTTCCAGTATTTCTGAAGCTTTCAGTATAACTGTTATTAGTTGGTTTTTTTTGCGGGGTCAAAAGGTCAAATGTCATTTTGATGTGTTAAAATGGCAAGGAGCAGGATTATGTTTTCTGTTGACAGCTGTTATTTTTGTCATTACAGCAGAAGGATATACTTTGAATTGTTTGTCCATTCAGTATCATGTCATAGTTAGTAATTCACATTTTTGGAATAGGCCTAATAAATGCTTAGAGTGGATTGTAATGGAGGTGTTTGGTACACATCAAAAAGCCATCTCCCAACTTCTGAAACATGTCTCTTTTAAAAGACAATTAACATGTGTTGTATGTTTCTATATGTGCATTTCATATTGTGTTACTGATGTGTGTCTCTGGCAAACAAGTATGCACAGGGATATCTGATGGTTGGCACCTCGCAGCTCTGCACCTCAAGTATCAAAGTATCACTTGGCTGTCAAATATGTGAAACACTTGTGAGACCTAAAGGAGTCCAAATTTGATCTTGTAGCAAAGACAAAGGCTAATAAAGTACAGAAATTTGGAAGCCAATTTTTAATGAGCAAAATCAGCATGAGAAGTCGCCAAAGTGGTCCAAAATTGACCTATTGTGTCTAACATTAGGTGGATAAACAAGTTTAAAACATTACAGTTTGAAATTAGATGCAATGACTCTGGTTTAGTAAAGTCACACTGCTGTCCTGTATTTGCTGAAGCACCTCGTCCAGGTCGCTGATGTGTCGTCAAAATCCCTACATTATTTTCAGCAATTGAAGGCAGCAAGAGGCCGTGTCCAAACAAACTTTTTCAGGGAAATGACGCACAGACTGTGTGGGTTGCAGAGCCTGTTGAATTCGGTTTTGTGCCCTGTTTCATTTGGCGGGCAGCTCAAGTCAGTCTTTCCATGCTGCTTGGCCGAGGAATTTAACCCTTTAACCACTTTTTTTGTCTCTGTAAATTGCATTACAACATTATTTCGACTTTTCTTTTTAAGTAAATAAAGAAAACGTGACATGCCAAAAGTTTGAATTACGGCCCCCACCCCCAAGTTTCTAGTTTGTCACATACCTATCCAGGCTGCCATAGGTGTGGGAGTGGCGCTGCAGGATAATTGTCGGTTTAAAAAAAAAACATACCTATTATTTTAAACCTTTAACGTTCCCGTTGGCCTATTATGACGAGTTATTAACGTTTCATAACACGTCTTTCCTGATGTTTGCAGCTATACCCTGAAGTGTTGACGTATGAAATAAAACTGTTACAGAGATATCATTTCGCTCACTAATCTCTCTTTGAAAAGCGTTTTGACAGCGCAGTCCTGATGAAGGTCAACCAAAACAGTGGCCCTCAAATAGTCCATCGACCGAAAAGCCTACGAGCCCCAGTTCATTTAAGCACGTCACCAGAGACAGAGACAGAGATCTTACCATTGTCTGGCTACAGGCTTTCTCCCTTCTCCTGCCTCCTCGGTTGTCTCGGGAGTGAACCGTTCAAATGCAGCCCACTGCAAAAGCCTTCTTAGAATGAAGCCTTCCAGTCGTCCGCCGCTGTGAGGTAGCCTAACCTGTCCCTCTTCACACACGAACAGGGAAATCTGCACTGCCTGCCTTATTAATATTTAGTGCGGTTTAAAATGAGAAAATATCACTCTTGTCCTGAAGTATGCCTAGATGTCATTGTGAATGCAGCTTTAGAAGTGTGTTTTTGGTGTTTTTCTAATAAGGGCTGAGGTAATTACACCCCGAGGCATTGAGCACCGTGACACAGCAGGCAGCTAGGCCGGTTTGTTATGCAACTTTGTCAAGGCTGCAGCCAAATAGACAACAGGTAGTCTATGGTTGTAGGCGCACAGGGTGGTAGGATATTCCCATATAGACACAGGATACTACTTTTATTGTCCTAATCAAATACTGCCACTGGTTGTTTTGTAGGCTATCTAATTATGCTGTTCACATATCATAGGCCATCTCTGTAACAGATGTTTTATGTATCCTCGTTTTGCAGGGCACCTCTCAGAATAACTTTGATCTGGCCCAAGATCCCACTTTTAAAGGTTATTCTTACACGTCCACAAACCTTTTCTTCACACACACACACACACACACACACACACACACACACACACACACACACACACACACACACACACACACACACACACACACACACACACACACACACACACACACCTCTGTATGAGTCAAACATGCAAATACAGTGCAAATACATTCTCTCTGCGTGTCTCCCTTTCTCTGTCTTTCCCATGACTTATTAATGTGCCAGAAGCTGAAACCTGTCTCATTATCCACCCTATGAAAAATTTAGACATCGCCTTTTTCTTTTCTCATAGCAAATCGCGGGGGGAGGGGGAGAACGGCTCTGTGTTGTTATTTTATATTTATGCATTTGCACTATAACAAGTGTTGGATTGCTCTACTGTGCCAACGTTTGGAGGCAACATATACAAAATGATGCCTGTTATCACAACTAAAACACAGAGGAGTGGAAGTCTAGTTTTTCTGGTTTGGAGTTAATTAAACAAGCAGACGATGAAAACAATACAGACATGTTAGACGAAAAAACCCTGGGAAAAATGACATGTGTCTTCACCTGTGATTACTCCAATAATTGACCTGAATTATCTCTAGAGCTTGTTATACACTGAGACTGCAAATGCGTGGGGAGAGTCGCACAGAGCAACTTTCATTGACTCCAATTATAATATGCAGTGTAATAAGAGGTTAGTTTTTTAGGCATTGGTTCATCCATGAGCTTTGCAGCATTGTGCCAGAATCGTTTTCAGCACGGCCCTGTGTTACATTCATACAGATACAGACATGCCTACCTGGCAGCTGCTCACTGCAGGCGGTCTCCTTTTGTTACACAGAGCAGCTGCTTTGTTGTTGTTGAGGGAGAGAAATTTACTCATTTTCTGTATCCACCCAGATTTTTTCCTGCTTGGCGAGAGATTTGAATCAGCGGTCAGCTGGGGCCATAGTGCAATCATAGAATGAGAATGCCCTTTTTTGTGCCATACGGCTGTTGGGTGCAGTTCTTTTAAGATCAGCAATGTTTAAGATCAGTCCCGTGTATCAGAAACATCTGCCGATCTTTTTCTACAGACTTTTCAAATAAAGGATTGTAACTGATGTAAGGGTTTGTCCTTTATAGCTGCCCAATTTAGAATGAATGATGTTAGGATGGCCACACGTAGGCTCTGACACTATAAAGGATGAATTTAGGCACATCACAGATACTGCATATATACAGTATGTAAAGACACAGTGACACAGTGACACAGTTTAAAATTACATTTTTGATTGGTTGGATACTATGACATTTTAAAGACACATATCTTAAGATAGAAACATTAAGACATTTGAGGTTAAGTGATCTGTGAGGGACCCACAGGTGGATTTTCAAAAAAGAGGGTTTTATTTGCCCATAAATGAAGAAAAACATTTACAAAATATGTAACAAAGATCTGCACTCATTAAAGGGGTTACCTAAACAGAACTAAACTCAGGCTATAATAACATAAACAGAAGATGACTAAAGAGACTAAACTGATTACAAAAGCTGACCACACAGGGGAACATATATAATGGCTGAGACCATTTCTCAAACAAATGGGTGACACAAAGAAACACACTACACAATAAACTACAAATAAAAGGAAACAGGAAAATTAGTCCATCAATATTTCCAATATCCAATATTTAGTAATTAACCCAAACAAACATATACACAAACTAATATACTCTAAAGAAAGAAACAAAATCTCTAAAGTAGAATTCCCCCCTAACCCCCCGTGATGTGGCAGGCACTTGGTACATTCTGATTGGCCACTCCCTGTATTTAACAGCTCATTTAGGTGGGGCATCTCTTGCTCTGGCCTGCCAAGATGTTGCTCCAGCAGCAACAACCAGCAATGGCACCATCAGCACTCAAAAGTAACTCAAAGAAATAGAAACTAGAATGACTGAAGGCAGGCATATCTAAAGACAAACTAAAGTGTGACTGTGTGGAGGTTAACCAAATGTGTGCACTAGAAACTAAAAAACATCAACATGTTCTATGAAACAAAAGCTATGTGTCATCATGTATGTTTGCTGCTGTGCATTATGTTAAAAGGTCAAAATAAAATGAGGAGGAAATTAACTATTAAGTGTACAATATAGAAAACTAAGGTGTGCAGAAGGTAACAATCAGCTGTGGCAGCAGGTGTGGCCATCACAGGATCCCTTTACTGTAGGTTTTTCCTCACAAAACAATAAGAAAGCCAAAGAATATGTAAGAACAAGTCGAGTGTGTTCAAGACTTTTAAAGCTTTTAGTTGCGATGAATGCCCCCCCCCTACATGCTACTAAACACCTGGCTGCAGAAAGATAGATGAAGAGACGTTGAGCCTTGTGTATACGGGGGTGGTGCAGTGAGTCTTCAGCGGTTCCATTCGTTGTTAGCCCACATTAGCCCAGTCTGCTGACTGATGAGAAGAAGCTGCACTTACTTAACACATCCAGCTGTCACCTTGGTTTTTTAACCCTCTTACTGTAAACCCATACGCCTAAAAAAAAAAGCAGGGGTTAATGTCGACTTGTAGATATTTTACAACATTGCCCTTGCTCAGATCATAGCAGCCTGAATGCCACATAAATGTGTTGTGTCTTGTTTTCTTGCAATTAAAATATGTAATTACATTAGACTGCCATTTTCCTTTGAACACCCACCATCCCAGAGAATGTTCTGCTTAAAAAAAAAAATCACTAATGTTTTCCCATCTCCCTCCTCCGCCTCTCCCTCTCAGACATTTTTTAAGCGTCATTGCAGTTCACCACCACAAGCCACAATGCCTACAGAGACTGCCTTGGGGCATTTAGGAAAAAGATCAAATGGAAGACATTCTGCATTGAATTGATATAACTCCATTGCTCCCTCCCCTGGTTGTTAATGCTCATTACATCCTTGTAGGAATCAGGAAAAACTTGTTTAGAGCTAAACTACTGAGGCATGTGGAGCCTGGAGTCGACAGCATGTCATTTCTGCATGTATAGACTGGGTGTGAATAAAGTTATGAGGCCACATTAAAGGAGAGCTAGATTGACTTTCACACTGAGTTAGATGTACACACAGTTTCCTATTAAAAAAACAACCTGTCAGCTTTATTTGTCTTTGGCAACGCATAGGGACAGTTTGACTGAACACCCCCTCATTCAGAAGATAAATAAGAATGTGATTCACTGCTGCTCCCTCTTTTATTGCCATGCCATTAAGCAACTATCTCTAATGATGTGTAAATCGTTTTAGTTGCCATTTAGAAATGAGGACTAATGAATGTACCCTTTCTGCAGTGTTACCCCACAGGTCTTCTTGGGTCTTTCAGCTTGTTTGAGTGTAACACACTGACCAGAAGAGGAATCTTACACATTTCACTTGTAGTTTGAAAGTCTAATTCACATTAGCTAATGTTTACATTACATAACCAGACATTCACCTGCTGCCTGCCCACTCTGTTTCACTGTCTGAACTCTGCTGCTCCTCATTCAGCGCTAACTGCACACTGAATGATGCTTGCGATTAAGGCCGCTTGGATCCATTTTCCTCAGACAAAGGCATAAATGCAGGAATATTTGTGCTGTAATGTATTTTGCACTTAGTAAGAGAAAAAGGGTGAGGAAGAACAGAAATTTGGCATGCCTTGTTTAATAAGATGTGAGTTTTATAGCTAATCTTGAGCACTATTCCACATGTCAGCTGGCATGACATTCCATTGGTAAGAATAAAACTAATTGTTTCAGAAAAAATAAGAGAATATCATTTCCCGGCTGGTGCGCTTGGCACAGAAAAAAGAACACTGACCAAATTGTGAAAGCCTTCCCTGCAAATAGTTCTCGGAAACTAGCTAATCACATTTCAGCCTGTTCCCACCTGCCTGCCTTTTTACGAACATGAGCTATGACAGAGGACAGTGACAGAGTGCTTGACACGTCTTGTTAATGGGCTGTGTTTTTCCAAACGTCTGATTTGGTGGAGTCAGTTAGTATTGATAGACTCTCTGGCATTCCCAGCACATCCCTCCGTCAGATAAATATATGTAGCTCGGCCATTTGCTGATGAATGACAATAAGAGCTAGAATGTTCCTTTGCATAATCACCACCGGATGGCTCAAAGTAATTTAATTTGTTTTGACTGCAAATTTGATTTCTACATGACTTAAGACCCAGACTTGAGTGCAGCACTGCTTAGTACAACCATTTTTATGTCTTATTTCCTATGTCAAATCTACCTAAACATTTAAATATATTACCAACAAATGAGGACATTTCCAAACATCACTTTAATTTAATCCTTTTACACAAGCGCTCATATCAATACAGACATTCTGCTACACTGTCTGCAGACTCCAACCTGCATTCATTAATTTTTTTGCCACTTGAAACACCACATTGACAAATTATCAACTTGAAGTTGACATGTGTTAGCACATACTTTCTTTACATATCCAGTAGATACGGAGCAATGTAAACATTTATTTTGAGTAATTTCCTTTCAGCTCCAACTCCTAAAGGAAATGTGTGGCTCTTTAGTTGCTATATCCTCCACTATGTTCAGCTGGTCATTAATTTAGTCTGTGTGCCATTTCCAGTTACAGAGAGTTTATCAGAGATTCTGAAAACAGCTAGCAAAGCCAGTGAACCAAACCAGTGAATTTTCAGGCCATAGAACCAAAATGAAAAGAGGCTAAAAGGCTTTGTGGCTCTTACAGTTGATACAAATATTAATTGGAGCAGCTTCAAGTTCTTGTTTATTGATCTAACCTCTGACAAAGCTTGATTAAATTGTAAATCTGAGTGTGATCTTATTTCACAATGTTAATATTAAAAAATGCCACACCACACCAGTGTTGAGTTCATTGACCAGACCTTATTTGGACAATCTGTCTACAAAAGTACTATATCACATTGTCACCCAAGGTCTTAGGTTACCTACCCCGTAATGATACGTTTGATGTTTTGCTACTAATGCCACGGTTAAAGTACATTTCACCTTTTCTAATAGAGGGCACTTCATTTTAGAAAAAACATTATTGAATTCCATGCTTTTAAACTGGCATCCATGTCCTGTTGGGGAGATAAAGTCCATTGTACGGAATTGAACAAGAAAGCAAGGCAGCAATAATAGCAGAATGAATTGTACCAAGCATTTCTCCCTGGTGAGCCACTCTCCTCTCATTTAGTTTGGAAAGACATCTAGTCCAGGCACAATACAGCTGCATCTATTTCAGAGTAGCCTAGTACTCAAAGTAAAGCATACCATTTGAGAGGCAATTTTATATTCAGGAATAAAATTCATCTTATAACTGTGAGTTACACTTAGTATGGAATTGTGCCCTCTTGCTTGTTGATCTGCACATATGCTCCCTGAAAAGGCTAAAACTCTCCAAACAGAGACACTTTTTAGGAAACAAGGTAGCTGTGTGGCAGGTGTGTGTGTGTGTTTTCCCCATCAGAACACAAATGGCCATGTTAAAGGTGTAAGCTAATTTTACAATAACACTATGTCCATGCCTGTGATGTCTTTGTATAAACAGACTCAGTGGATGTCACGGTGAGCATCCTGAGAGTGAGACTGGTGCTCCAGTATGACAGAGGGCTCATATAGCAGATCATCTTCTCCAAGTGTTGAACTGTGCTCCAAGTTCACAAAGTTAGGGATGTTGAAGTGGGGAAAGAAGGAACATTCTCTGTCTGTCTTACTCTCCTCTGTTAGTTCCCTGAGAGGTTGGTGTAACTCAGCTTCCTCAACACACTCTTCCATCTCTTCCATCCTAGAGGAGCTGATACCTCTGGTCCGCTGCTGGGCTCGCGCCCCGCTGTGCTTTCCAACTCTCTCGTCCTCTGGTTTTTGCTTCCCCTGACGCTGATCCTCCTCGTTAATGTAGAAATGAAAATAAGAACGAGACTCCGTTAGCAACGGACGAGAGAAGGCTTTGTCATTTTCGTCCAGGGGAGCGTGGATGTCTACTAGACAGCTGCTTGGTGGATGGCGCTTTTCAGCAGAGTCTGGGTTTCTGTTGAGAAAGAGAGATTGCAGCAGTGAAGTGAGATTGAAGCAGGGAAATGCTTTGAAAATATCAGGGGCTTTTATTGTCATTTTAGTCCGGTATGAACGTGTAGCTTTTCTGTAGATTGCTTGTCTTTTCACATTTTTTGTGTCTGGTAATTAATATAAAACCATCCCAGCACCCTGTCCTTAAAAAGACAACGAAGCGAAAAGACAGACAGCTAATAAATCCCCTATTTCCTCTTGGATTAACCTCAGTGTCGTACTAAATCTGACCTTTATCTAAGCGTTTTCTCTCCAACTCCCACTGCTGATCTTCACATGGGAAGGCAATGCGCCTATGGTTATATGAAGCTTGCATCAAAGTCAAATAGCAGCTTTCCACAAAAGCACAATAAAGTCCTACATATGAGAACAACCACTGACCTACCCAAATTAAAATGTCTTACAACTTAATCTACTGTCAGAATAGCAAATGCGTCCCTGTAGCTCATTGCATTCCTGTCTCTTTGCCTACACAACAGGAGCTCACCCTCAGACATGAAAGCTGCCCCAGCTCAGAGATTAGATGAGAGTTGAAATGCTGGAGCTGTCCTTGGTGCTGAAACTATCCCCATGGGGCCAGATGGAAAATGGGCCTGATGTAGACCTGCTATTATACTCACTCTAGATGAGGTGCTCCTGTCTTTGAGAGCAGAGTGAGCACAAAGAACATGAAAATGACAAACACAGCAAGTCCAACCCAGAAGCCGATGACGATGGAGTCTGAAATGTCAGAGAAGAAATAAAATCAGTTATCAGTTGATGATTAAAGTGGCTTCATCGTTACCATTAGAGTACAAAATGCAAGTGCTGCATGAAAAATACTTCCATCATTTTGTTTATTGAGTAGCAGGTAGCGCATGTCACCAGCTGAAGCAATAAAGATATGAAGGAGTGAAATGTGCAGGGGGTAATGAGTCATTACTAATTAACAGCAGTAAAGGTAAACAACCCCGTGAAACTCTCTCTTTCTCTCTCTCTCTCTCTCTCTCTCTCTCTCTCTCTCTCTCTCTCTCTCTCTCTCTCTCAAAGAAAGAAAGGCAGGAATGGAAGATTGTCTCAGTGCAGTTGTGTTCAGCTTACATCTGTGCGCTTTGAGTCCCTCAAAAGACACGGGCTCCTCGTCGTCATAATATTCATACTGCCACACGTAGTCACTGCGACGAGTGCTGGTTTGGCTCCGGTTGTTAAAGTCGGACATTTCAAACCGATTTGATGTACCTTAACAGCAGAAAACAAATGAACTCAACCCAAGAAAAAAAGACACTATAGAAATGCACGATGTTTCTGTAAAGCCATAAAGTTTACAAACCACAATCTCCAGGGGTGTGAGCCTCTCCGTGTTGTTGAAAACAAGTAGGCTATGCAGCCTGTGAATTCAGGGAAATCCGCAAACAACTCTCTATATAATGTCCGTCATCCACAACGCGCCAAAAAGGTGATGAAAAGCAGGGAAATCCATCGCTTTACCATTACGCCAAGCAGCAGCATTTTGGTAGGCATCACCATCATCCAGCATCCTTTATACTATTGGCTCACTCACTCCCTGACATACTGAGATTACACTGCAAAACCAGTCACGGAGTGCGGTGTTGAGGGCGAAGATGCTGCATGGTTTCCTTCAATAGGCGGAATGAGGAGGTGTTTCCAATGCAGCTCATTCATTTTTAATTCTAATTCTCGAGGAGGGTTTATTTGTATTGAAACCAAGTAGCCTATAATACTTAATTTGTATATACCATCAGTTGATCTCGAGAGAAGACTACATTTGCATTAGAGTGTGCTTGGGTGTGTGAAATATTAATATAATTGTGTGCATGTCAATATTTTACATATTTACTCACAAGCGTCTGAAAAATGTCAGAAAAAAAATGTAAAAGCCATTTAGTCTGAGGCAACATATAAACTTTCATTTTTAAATGGCCTTTTTAAACAAAACATCTGATTATGATCTCCTTTCATATTAACATCTGACAACTATCACATTACTACAGAGCGAGTTTCCAAACTTAAACAGGGTCACCAGTTTTTTTCCAATTGTCTTTGTTTTAGGGGCATAGAAATGCTGTAGTAGTGTTGACGGGAGGCATAAACGTAGCAAAGGATATGCATTTTTAAACGAAACGTATTAGTGTGGATGTAGCATGAGGATGTATTTGGGTTTGGTAATATAGCTTTTCTCAATGCAGTTTCACTTGTTTCAAGAGGGTTCGACAAACATATCATTTACTCAATTAACCAATATTTATTTGTTACATTAAATCGTACAAGGTACAATTCCACTGAAATGTAATCCAATATGGTCGATTCAAAAGTGCTTTTACACACCTCTTTTTGGGGGGCAGGTGCGTCGGAAAAGGTAAAAGTTACCAGTTACACTTGTTGAAGAAGTCCCGCACACCGTCCATTATGCATGCAAATACTTTATTTCACAATGTTGTGAAATAGTATTTTCATGCGTAATTGGACAGTATGCGGGACTTCTTCAACAAATCCCATATGGTCAACATCTTAAAACATAATAGGCTAAAGGGGATTCAAGTAGGCCTACTATCATTATTTTCTTTTTCATTAAAAATAATGAATGATGTTGAAATGCAGAGAAAGACACAAGTGCCTGAACCCAACCTGCCAATTACAGCCAATCAGAGGTAATGCCTACTCCTGTCAACCCTCCCACTTTTATCTCTACTCTCAAATCTGTATGGATAATAATAATAATAATACCATTCATTATGCATAATTATATTTTATAATATGACACACCACTTGATATGAGGAGACAAAAGCTAACTATGTACATAATAAAGAGTTAATCTGGAACGATTCATAGTGGTGAGTGCCAGACTTGCAGAGTTCGAGGAACCAATGAGACACAGCTAAAATCAAGCAGCGTGATGTAAAAGTAATTACAATATATGATATAATCCTTGATTTGGAAAAACCTTGTTAGCTATTCATTCAGTCAGTTGCCTGACTTTGTTCCCTCCTCGTTCCTTTGTAGCATCCTCAGATTGCAAAATTACGAAGTGTTTCTGTGTCCACGCTGTATGGACAGTATGAACAGTGCATTCTTTTTAGTTATCACACAAGAATACAATGTACCTTTCTGTTTTGTTCAAACAGATAACAATACAAGACGTACACCAATGGAAATAACCGCAATGCTGCCAATTTCTAATTTTAAAACTCCCCCAAAGCTAGCAGAATACATGAATCTATAATTAAAATATTCACAAAATATGCCAGCGCTATCCTGCAAATGAGATTAACACCGCACCTTTAAAACATTGTCCCAGCTTTAAGTTATTGGGCACTGTAACAAAATCAGTTGGGGAATCTTTCACAGAATATTCAATCAACTATTGAACTGCTGTTTAGGGACAACCTAAGTCTGTTTTTGAGCAGTCAATTGCAACATCTCTGTTGGGTTTAGTGGTAGGTTTTGTGAAAGCAGTGCAGTTCTATAATTTGCCACCCACCAAGTCTCTTGAGGAAGCACTTTTCTAAATGTCCTGCCTTAAATCTGCATTCAAGCGACTGGCTTCATTAGTAGTCCTGCATTACTTATAATAATTAGAATTGTTGAAGTACCTCTTAAGCAGAGCCACTTCAGGCATCCATTCATTCACTGATGTGCCACCAAAATTAAATTTCTTTAAAAAAATCATCATCTCATAAAATCATTCACCATGAATGATCACAAATGCATACAATGCATTAAAATCCGGATGCTATGAGTGCCATGTGTATACTTTAAAAATGATCAAAATGATCTCAGTCTTAATATTGTATTTTTTCTTTTGTAGTATAGCTAGGTCTGTGTTGGTATCTTCAACAAAAAACCCACAAATGCATGTCTGAAAACTTCAGCTGCAAAGTGCCTTATCTTTAGCAGAGGTGGTACTGTTGTTGGTTATAACTATTTTATTAGCACCATCCATGGAGTTTTACACACAGTCCTGTTGCAAATCCTTCAAATTAAAGCCACAATGTGTAAGATTTAAAGGTCCCATGACATGGTGCTCTTTGGATGCTTTTATATAGACCTTAGTGGTCCCCTAATACTGTATCTGAAGACTCTTTCCCAAAATTCAGCCTTGGTGCAGAATTATAGCCACTAGAGCCAGTCACACAATGAGCTTTCCTTAGGACGTGCCATTTCTGTGTCTGTAGCTATTGAGGAGGAGAGGGGGCAGGGGTGCAAAGTGGAGGGTGGGGGTGTGGCCTTGACCAACTGCCACTTTGCTCGTTTGAAAGCCATGATGTCTCTCTCTCATGGGTTGGCCAAATTCTCTTATGACCTCATAAGGAGGAGATTCCAGAACGGCTCATCTGATCTTTAATTTTCTCAAAGGCAGAGCAGGATACCCAGGGCTCGGTTTATACCTATCACCATTTCAAGCCAATTGGGGACCATAGGCAGGCTGGGGGAACTCATATTTACTGAAGGAGAGATTTGCTCAAATTAAGCTGTAAAATACTACAGAAATAGCAAAGGCTCTTGCAGTGAACTACAGCAGATATTTCCCCTTGAGGCCCAGAGCTTCGCAAAAGAAAAGAAAATCGAAGTTATCAGATGAAAAAAGCACCAAATATTATTGCTAGATTAATTTCATTAAAAGCTGGAATAGGTGGAAAAACTACATCAGATCTCGCTGTCTGCTGTATAATGTCTCATATGTATCTGCATGTTGTAACCAGTTTCTAAAAGCTGTCGCATTGGGTGTGCTCAAGCCATCTCGGTCATGGGGAGATGATATGCTGTGCTGTTTTTATAGTAAACGTTGCGAAGGCTTTGATCTAAAGAAATGTGTCCAGTGGTAGCTGGCAGCGATATGTTCAAAGTACTTGTTAGAGAGGAGTAAAAACACAACTGATATGTGCTGAATGCAATTAGAATACCAAATGTAAAGAAGACATCTCTGTATGCTGATCTTTTCCTGTGCACCTAGCCTTCTGTATATGATGTTTATCAGGACTGAAATGAGTATTCCTTAATATCTGTATGCCAGCTCCTCATCTGCAGTTGGTCTCCAGTCAGAGAGATAGCCATAGAGATGGAAACAAGGAATCTTGATCCCACACCAAACTTTGTTGTTTGAATGGTTGTATGAGCAGTTGTATGGTATCTGCAATAGAATACCACATTAGTAGATAATAGTAAGTCACCAGCAACAGTAAAATGGTCATACTTTATTAGTACAAAACCTTTATAAACCACCATACTAGCTCAGCGTAGCATTAACATGTTACATAAGCAGGGGGCTGTTTCACAAAAGTAGAATTTATAAATCCAGGATAACCGATAAAGCGAGACTTGACCTAGTCGAATCTGTGCAGCCTGGCTTGGTGCGTTTCACGACGGCCAAGCCAGGCTGAGGAGGAGCGACTAGGTCGAGCCAGGCTGAAGTAATTCGGATAGATGCGCGTTCACGGATTTCCTTAACAGACCGCGAGGTCGATCACAGATTTATTGATGCTACAATGGAGAATATGCTTTGTTGATACTTTATACAGAGTGAGCAGCAGCTTATTGTAGAAGTATGATAACATGAAACACATTATTTGTAAAAAAGAAACACGGCCGCTGTAATGAAACAGCGAGAGAAAGCCTGGTAGACGATCGCGGACCGACTGATTGCGTAAGCAGCCTAAATATATTCATTAACTGACCACTGCTCTGAGTTAAGACGTCATAATCATACCATTCAAGGATTAGGCTACTTTGCACAAATTAACTCTTTGTCTTAAAAGTAAGCAGAAGATAATGTTACTCAGGAAATTTACCATGAAGATCCATTTTCTACAACGCTAGAATATGATGCGTAAATATCTCTTTCACTCTGTTTCTCCCTCTCTCTCATGGGCTAAAATATAAAATTCATAAGTCATATTAACTTCCACTGCTTGCTTTTAATGCAAAGTCAAAGTGTACAACAGTTCGTTTTTGCAAATGACAAATAACTCATTGAATGGTTAAGAGCAGTAGTTCGTAAATGTATATGTTTAGACTATCGGTCCGCTATTATCTGACACGCTATTTTTTAGGTTTACTTTTTTATTTTTTATAGAGGCCGAGTTTCCTTCTTTACATATTATATGCTTTGCTCCCTCGTATACAGAGATAGAAAAGAAAGATGCTGAAGAAATTGGACTCTAAAATCTAGAAACTATAAAGATAATGAAGTGATAAATTCCATGCACACTGTAAACATGAATGTAACAGAGTATATTCATCAGTTATTGCCCCCTAGCAAAATATGAGGTCAGAAACATTGGGGTGTCCTCTCCCTATTGTTACATGAATGTGCAGTAGCCTACACCACTATATATAGTTACTGGTCCAATGAACTAAGACTATAATTAAGGAGGATTGTACAATTAGGATAGGTTTTTATAATTGTACAATTCTCCCAAATTATAGTCCCAGTTTACTGGACAACACAAATTGTGTGCTAAGAATGCCATTTTATTGAATCCTTTATTGTTAAAGAATACAAAAAAAATGAATCAACTAAAATAATTGAAGGTGCATTGGTGCACTATAGAAACACACATGTATAGAACTTTATACATTGCCCTTAGTATCTGACTTCATTTAAAACACAGTTGGCAACTATATCAGCCTTTTCTAATTATCTCAATAACTGCTGTAATATATTCATCAAACTTCTAACAACAATATAAACAGCAGTCTTCAAACAGCAATATAACAGTAACAATGACTGTCACATGAATAATTATAAAAAAAATAATGGTCACAACTTTAAATAATAACAGTACTTAAATGAACAGCAATATGCACCTGTTGTACTTTAATGCAGGCTGATAATAATAAGGTAAAACCACTGCTGAGTGAGCAGAAAAGGCAGCAGGATTAATAAATCCTGGCTGTTAGCCTGGTCAGGAGCAGGCTAGCTGCACAGAATAAATCTCCATGGTAACTTAGGTGCCTCTGCTTTTGTGAAACCGAGTCAAGGCGTGAGCCAGGATAACTGGGAAATCCCGGCTTAATCCCTTATCTTGGTTTTGTGAAATAGCCCTCTGGTGTGCTTGCATTAGCTTCTCCGTGTGCATGAAAACAGCAGTTTTGCATAAACCTGCATAACTGATTTTTAGCCACTTGGGGGCAGTGGAAACTTTGTGAAAATGAATATTCACTCATTAATTTGTTAATTGCATCCTAATTCCCTTATTTATCTGGTACTGGATTCATTCTCAGTGTCAACCTCTGCAGAACAGTCTCCACAAGTTTAAATTCATTATGCCTGGGATACTGAGGCTTTCCTGTTGCACATCCACTTTCACGTACAGGTACAGCATTCAAGCACACACTAAACACACCGGGTCTAAATACTGCAGCAGTCCTTAGCTGAATCAACTAGCTACAGCTGCTAGCTACAACTAGCTACAGGTAGATCGCCCAGCTTCTGGCTCTACTTTCCGGACGCAACACACACAGAGGACGGAGAGGAGGAGGAGGAGAAGATAGCGATCGCTGAACAGGCTGAGGACGTGAGGAGAGCCAACAGATCTGGTGGTGGGAGTGTGCGGGAATATGCCGATTGAAATAGAGTGTCTGTGATGTGGAGAGTGGGACAACGTACCGCTGCACAAGATGAGCTTGTTGCCCGCAGTTGTGTCACAGCTACTGAGCATTTCTCGGCGTTGATCCATCCTGCAGTCCTCAACTGTTTTTTCCGGTGTGATAAAGTCAACTGGGAAAAACGGCGAATGGCCCCAATAAACAGCTGTCCACAGAGTAAGTGATTACTGTAAACATGACGCATGGTTATTTTACGGGATAGATCGACCCATATTAGACCTGTACTCACAGAGTTGCTGCATGATATCTCTGCGCCAATAAGTAACAGTGCTTCGGCTGGCTACTTCCACCCAATATAGTCCCAAATCAATATATGCCTAGGAAATCGTCTAGTCTTATTTTGCGTTGCTATTTGTACTTGTTGTGAATACGCAGGCCACAACAAGTAATTAGGTTGTTTTGTTGTTGTTGTTGGTTCACTTTTACTCGCGACATGCTAACGGCAACAAAGGATTCCATTCACTACGCTAAGCTAAGCTAACGGCGGCTCCACCAGACTGAGACAATGCATGCACTGAGACAAAAAATGTGTTTGCCCACCTATCTACATCTAGAGGAGACCGTGATAAGCCCTATTTCAACAAATGGTGGCGTATTCCTTTAAACTCACACTATTTCCCTTTTCTCACGCTGCAACATCAACTTTTAAGATTCTCTCTGTCTTCTTTGTCATTTAAATTGACTCCCATGTGGGAGTCAATTTAATTTAATGTCCCACATTTTTCAGTGCATCAGCTCTGAGCCTTTCAAATCTGTTTTTGTCAGCATAAACCCGAAACCATGCTGCACGTTGAGCAGTTGCGGAGGTTAATATTAGAGCAGAGCGAAAGGAAAAAACATCTGCACTGTCATCTTGACCCTCGCTGGGGTATTTACGTCTTTGGTCCCTGTGGTCAAGGGTCAGTGGCTGAAATGAAGATGACGGAAGAAGAAAGAAGAACCAAAAAAAAAGAGAGTAAAACAACATTAACAATGCTTTTGTGGCATGCACAACCATACCATTATCTTTTAAGTTGTATTGTTGTGGATCCATGTTTCTTTAACTGAAAGCCATAAAAGCATAGCTGTATGTGCCATGGCACAGCCTCTTATTTTCAGAGTTATTGATTTATTCTGTCATGTGTTTGCATTTGAATTTACAGTATTTCTTTCCGTTTTTCTTATATTCTGTTTGCTTCTACTTGTCCCTGTCAGATGGTTTCCAAGGGAACCCTCTGGAATTTGATTAAGCCAGAGTCTGGATCAGTCTGACCTTCTATCCTTTTTTTGGATCAAAGCAAATAGAAACTCATGTAAACACATAAACATGCACTGTGATACCTGAGATAAATGATGATAATAATACTAAATACATTTGATTAAACTGCCACTTAAGGATAGATGATGCACTATTTTTACTGCAGCTCCATTGTTAATAACTTTCTTCAAGCCCTATGCCTTAGTAATCATTAGAGTAATCATGTAGACTTGAGACTTGCTGACTTGGTCTCAAGTCGACTCAAGTCACCGTTTAAATGACTTGCGAGTTGCCTTGATGAAAAATAAATGACTTGAGACTCGACTTGGACTTGTAAATTAATGACTCAGGACTTGACTTGAATTCAGGCATGATGACTCGGATGACTTGCATGTATTCATAAGTTTGAATGTTTGCTGTTAAATATAAAATAATATAATTCAATGTTGTCATGTTTCTGTCTATCAAGTATGCTATGCAGCGGCAGCAAAGCGCACTGTGAATCATGATTGACGACTCAAAAAGCTCCCCGGTAGGTGATTGTCATGATTGGATGACTCCTTGCTATCGCATCATGTAACATCAAAGACCCCTAATGAAGTCTCGTTAGTTGGACCAGACCACCTCAGTGGCTGTGTCTGTGCCACAAGTAATCACGTTTGGATTTAAAAATTTCACACAAGAAGGAAAAAAGCAAACTGCTGAATGCAAGACCTGATCATCAAAAATTTCAGTCAGCCAGACTACAGTACAACCTCAACTTTGTTTGTCCTTTGGAGACTTATTTACGTGGGAGTTGGGATTTGAGCAAACATGACTTGGTCACACCACTGCTAATCTGTAAGGATAACTCATACAGGAAATGCTCTCTCCAGAATGCAAATACTGAATGGAAGATATGCAGTAAGTAAGGGATAATGTAGAGCGAGGCGGTTGTTATAGAGAATACAACCACGACAGGGTGATCAGGACCCCGACGCGAAGCCCCAACACATATGGACCTAATATGTTAGGTCCATATGTGTTTGTGTTATGTCGTGAATGTGAAAATGAACTGCTACCTCCTCTGTCAGCTCTAGCCACTGAAAAGAAATAAGCAGAGAAATCAGGCCAATTACAAAAGCTGGTCAGTCTGACATCGTGTTGCCTGAGCTCATTACTATTCATGAGCTCGCCCAGTTGCGCTGGGTAAAGGATGCTGATAGCCAGGCTCTCATTGGCTAGCTGTTAGACAATCAGAGTCAAGCAGCTTAGCTCGTTGAATATAAATGAGAACTGGCACAAATTGAGCTGAGTCTTCCAGCAGGTTTTCTATACCACGTTAAAATGGCTTGAAACAAGGTAACCAAGGCATTTTTTCCATAAAAAATGTTACAGAGTCCATGGTAGAACATCAGACATTACCACAAAGTAATGAAATATGTGTGGCAGGGCACCTTTAAAGGAAGGTTTGTGTATTTCCCTAACAGTACTGCTACTACTGGTGCATGACGTAAGAACATGTTTTTCATTCAGTGCCACACTTACTGTGAGTGCTTCCAAATATATCCACTCAGCTAAACCCCTCCAAAAAACAATTTAAAACCTGAGCCCAGCACAAGGATAATAACCACTCACACACACACTGGAAGCAGGACCATCAACCACAAAGGGTATCATTATTACATGTTAATGTCTAGGCTGTATGGTAAACTTGATTTTTAACTGATGGCTAAAGAATGAATTCTGAGTTTAAAAAAAAAGGCTTAGCTGAATGAAATACTAGAAAATGACATTATTTGTGGTTGACTGTTGCTATTTAGAGAAACTTTTTAGAGAGAAGTATGAGATTCTTTGTAAGAGAGAAGTGTTAAATGACGTGGGCAAAAAAGAAGCAATATGACCTATGAATAATAAGCAGAAAAAGAGAAAAAAAGTGAAAGTGAGACAAAAGTGAAGCAATAGAGATAATGGAGGTTTTATGAGGAAAAGCTATAGAGACATGGATGTGGCAAGTAGCAAATGTTGAACTTTTCAGTCAGAAATAAAACCCTGGATGTCTGTTAAAGACATCTATTTCTCTGATGTTGAGTTGCAGCTTCTTCTTTGTACAATCCAAATCTTCTACAAATCTTCATATATTGAGCTCCATCTCATCCTTGGTTATTGCTTTATTTGATTGGGGGACGCCTATGAGGAATAATGGCTTTGTGTGTGTGTGTGTGTGTGTGTGTGTGTGTTCACTTCATTCAGAGCTCAGACCTCGCATTTACTCTTCCTGCTCTTTTGTCTTTTTCTTTTACTTAGTCTATGACATACTTAGCACTATCCTCAAAATACATCATGTGTGTTTTAAAGATCTGTTCCTACATTATTAAAAACATATGAGATGCATATGTTTGATGACCAATATTGAAGAAAGCACTTGAAAACACTCTTATGCTTATATGCTGACCTAGTTTTACTATATGGTAAACATCAAAACAAGTACTGCATTACTCTGCCCATTTGTGCATGTGTTTAAACAGCAAGAGCATGTAATGCATCCATTTATATATTTTCCATTATAGTACAAAATATAGTAAAAGAGTGAATGACTCAATAGCACAAAACAAGACAGCAGCAGAACATGGTGTGTCCAATTAGTCCCACAAAAACGAGGCCCAGCTCTGACTGCTTGTTCCCCAGAGAGAAGTGCTGTGATATAGATGGAGCTTGTGGGCAAAAAATTCCAACGTTGGTCATGCACGGTTCACCTTTAAACACAGACCCCCATACTGCAGGCCTGCTACAGTATGTTCAAACAAGTAGTATTTGCAAATGTGGCACCCATTAGCTCTGAATGAAGCCAGATGAAACACACACACACACACACACACACACACACACACACACACACACACACACACACACACACACACACACACACAAATATTGTACTTTCTACTCCACTACATTTGTCTGACAGCTTTAGTTACTCTAGTCACTTTACTATTCTCTCTGATGATCTGATGATCAGAGAATATGATGCATTGCTGTAGATTCAACCTTAAACATTTACAGCAGTAAAATGCAACATACATATTAAGCTGTAGATTTATTCCAAAAACCTCACATATAGTAGTTACACACTGACAAGGACCATTTTACTGAAGAATGAGTACTTTTACTTTTGAATAAATTTAGCTGACAATACTTAGATACTTTTACTTTAGTCATGATTTGAATGCAGGACTTGTGTGTAGTGAGTATTCTCATAGTATGTTACTTAAGTAAAGCATCTGAAAACTTTTTCCACCACTGGATAATTCAAACAACAAATGTTTAAAATATTACATTGTTCCCATTATCATTTTATCCCAGCATGTAGCACCACACTGCCCCCTACTGGGGCAATGTTAGGAAACACTTCACATAGCCTATGTTGTTTTTTTTCTAAATTGTTTATTTTCACATTTTTCTTCTTGCACTAAACATAGAAAAACAAAAGAGCAAGGGGAAGAAAAATAAATAAAATTAAAAAAACATGGCAAATAAATAAATAGTTCTTACAGGTCTACTACGTCTACATTTTGCTAATTAGCAGTGTAAATGTTGTACTTCATGTATACACAGGCATCGCACATATACACACACACACACACACACACACACACACACACACACACACACACACACACACACACACACACACATATACATATATATATATATATATAGCCTATCTAAAAGAACCCTGTAAAGAAAGAATGGGCACTAGTTGAGTTAATGGATTACAGAAGTTATTCCTCATAAAGGGCATAAAGTAGAGCTCCTATAGAAGTTGCATAGCCTAACATTACAGTGTTGTGTTCTCATTAACTGTTTGTACTTAAACCTACAGGTTGGGTATTAGGTTTTGCATATGGGATAGTGATGCATTCAAGCTTTGCATCTGCTGAGGTGGAGCGATTAGCACCCCTCCTGCTGTTGTATATACAAAAGGCTGACGCGTGTCAAGCCCTCCACACTGCGCACGAGCCTTCTTCCATCATCCCACTCAGCAGGCAATGACAGTATGGGCACGTGTTTCTTCACACCTCACACACAAATGGCTACACAGACGGAGATACTGAAAGGTGAAGGGGTTAAAGAGTTTGAAGAACACGTTTTTATCAACAAGAGCTTATCTAACCAATTTCAATATAAACACAAACCTAATTAACATCACATCAAGATAGACCTGCAGATAATGATACCTCTACGTTATCCGCACTTATAATGGGCTACATAGTTGGTGAAGAGAACAGGTTCACCTAATGACATTGAATCAAATTACCATTACAGAGGTCTTCTTAGAAATATGTTTCAAATCGGCTAATCACTCATGATATTTTTATTCTACATACACTATTAGTAAGAAAGAAAGTGGCCATATGGTTGGAGTTTGCTGAAGTGTGACTTCGCACCTCAACACCGTGGCGCAAGGAGACACTTGGGCACTCGTCAAAGCGCAATTTGGCACTAGCTACCCAAGGCCCTGATAAATAGGAGGTTCCTGCCTTCAGTCACACAACCTCTGAGGACTTTACGCAGGACTGACCACTACAAAGAACTATGGGGACTTTCACTACCAAAGTTGGATTAACTTCTGCTTTTAATGGAGACAATGTGACTCAGCAGTCCAGTCGTTTGTGGAGACCATGGACTGGAACAGAGAACACAACTGGGGCACACAAGGTGAGTTTAGACGACTTGATTTGACTTTGAATGTTTTTTTAAATTCAAACGTGCGTTGTTTAATGGATAAAAAAAAAAAAAGTTTAACAAAGTTGTTCTGTTTTAACTTTCAGGCTCACTCTATTCACGGAGACCTTTCTGCTGCACAACCCCCCAAAGCTCCTCAGTTCATTCACCCAGTGAAGTAAGTAGAGTTTTGTTAATTAAATGATCTTTAATTCTTATGCAAATTATTTCTTTGTACGCATGTCTTATTCATTTTTGTTCTCTTTTTAAAGGTTGTACTGGCCGAAATCGAGATGGTTCGATTATCTGTACCAGGAAGCAGAAATGCTGCTGCGCAACTATCCGGTCCAAGCGACCATCTGCCCTTACGAAGACTCTAGCAGCGATGAAGACAGCGATGATGAAGAGGAGGAGATAGAAAAGGAGCTGAACTAAATGTGTCTCTCTCAAGCATTGAAGACGAATTGAAGTGATAATATATTTCTTTTAACTTATTACTGTAAATATATGTAAATGGACCTTTTTCACTGTTTAAGTTATTCATTTAACATGTCTACCTCTTTTGTACTTTGTTGAGAATTGCAATAAAATGCATAAAATGAATGTCGTTGTCTGGGGCTTAATTATTGATTTGAATCAGGTTTTATTCGGTAGTCGAAATGAAACCAGTTACTACAGAAACAGGAACAAAACGAAGTTTTTTCAGCGAAGGGAAAGACCTTCTCCACTGGGACTTTATTAGATAAGACCTATTTGAAACTCTGTAAGACATTAGACATCAGTATTGGTTTATGTGTATCTGGGCACTCTGTTTTTTTTCATTTGCTTCTTCATTAAAGCATCTTTGTAACATGTATAGCCTAATATCATTTTCCTTATAATTAGAATCAGAATCAGAAAAGGTTTTTTTGTACACTTACATGGAATTTGCCTTGGTAAAAGGTGCATACATAAACAAACAAAGAAACAAACATTAAACATTATAAACAATAAATACAGAAAAGCAAATATATACAATGCCAAGTAACTATTGCATAAGAAAAAAGGCTGAATGGGTTTAGTGCAAAATTTACAAAGAATATATAGTATATGCAATGCAGATGTAAAGTCCAGGATGAAGGTTAGTGCTCCGCGGCGCTGCCGAGGAAGGTCTGGCAATGCGAGACAAGTGCAAGTGGAGTGGCTAGGGGTTATTTCCTGGAGCTCACGGACACATCTGGGCTTAGTTACTTAGAAGTTGTAGCAGAGTAGGGTTTATCTGACACATCCGCGTGCTTGTGGCTGAACAGCCCTTTTCCCATGGATAAGTGCAAGGTGGTCAACACGCCATTTCCTGCGCACTGTCGCCTGAAGTGCGGAAACTGCGTGAGCGTGACACGGAAGGTGTCAACCGGGTCAGGAGAGCATAAAGATCTGCGGTGAGATAGTCAAAGGGAAAACATTTGCAGATCTCCAGTGAAGCTACCAACTTAGACAAAAATCACTGGCATAGTCAGAGTTATTATTATTTCATGAATTCAATGATGGTTGGACTTTAAATATTCTCTTTATATACATCAGGACAGACTAGGCTACTCTCTACAGAGGCATGGATTTGCTACCAAAAGATGTATGCCATAAAAAAGTGTTTTCTTTCATCCACTCACAGGATAGAAAATGAAGGAATGAATAGATTGATGAATGGTTTGATTACACGTGAATTAATGACCAAATGTACCATATATTCAAATTCAGATCATTTAATGGAGGTATTTTAAAAGTTGTGCAGTGTCCCACCTTCTCACACAAACAAACACATGTACTGGTATTACAGGAATGATGGGTAAAGGTTTTCAGTCTTATCCATGATTGTGTTGTTTTTTTATTATTCATTTGTGGCATCGTTTAATATGAGCGCTATCAGTTGCATCATTTATCTCCACTTAGAAGTTTTGTCAATCCAACTTTGACTAACCATACCAAAAAAAAGCCGGATTAACACATTACCTTACAGGGCCCTGGGGCAAAAATAAAGCGTTGGGCCTTTAGTGACCCCTTGTTCCTCCTGCTCATTTGCATTGTGTATGTACACCACTGCCTCCAGTGTTTACTACAGACTACACATTATATCTCATCTAGACATCTAACAACCAGCTACTTGTGTGTCCAACAGGTTTTGGTAATTAATTAAATTACAGTAAAACACACAATTCTATTTGATAATGCACCATGTTAATGTCACAATATCACCTAAATAATTCATTCCTTGATTTAGAGCCCATGTTACAAGACAGAGCTCCAAGGTGAGCTAACAATGCATGACTTCATACTATGCTGTAGTTGTGAATATTTAAAACATTAGTGAACACATTTGCAGTAAATTAAA
Source organism: Gymnocephalus cernua (assembly GCA_023631565.1). Classification (NCBI taxonomy): domain Eukaryota; kingdom Metazoa; phylum Chordata; class Actinopteri; order Perciformes; family Percidae; genus Gymnocephalus; species Gymnocephalus cernua. The sequence continues at coordinate 9,474,817 of CM042440.1, forward strand.
TTACAACAAACCAAATACAGTGAACCTGCGGCCAGGATCCCTGGGCGTCTGGGGCAGCTGCCTGCTGATTTACAGCCTGCCCGGTTAGTAAATCAGCCTTTGTATTAACAATACTTATAAATACGTATTATTCAGATATGAAGTCATTGGCATGCAGAAAGGAAGTAGTTTTATTGTTTTACAGGTTTAGAGTGACTTTTGCTGCAGATGTAATAATACTGTTGTACAGTTGGATTTTAAACCACAAAAGAATGTCCATGACCTGTTTGAAATGGGTGTCTTGACTTGATGAGCAGGGTGCTCTTATTTAAAAGTTTCTTTGAACTGCACAAAGCATATTGTTTGAATATGAGATAGTTTCGTGCATGGTTTCTAAAACTTAAATACTTCCATAAAACTGCAAGACATGTCATCTAACATGCAGTCTGTGCTCAGTAAAAATATATCACATTTTGTATTTCTGACTCATTGACTAGAGCTCTTCAACTGACCCCCGGTGCCAACCTTTCAAGTCTTTCCGTGGGAACCCTTCGGATCATCTTTAGGTGTTTTGCAGGGTGCAAAGTTTACACACCTTTTTCACGTGAAAAACGGTGGTCTCTGAATGCACCAGGGGTGCTGCACTGCCACTGAACTACTGACCTCCACTGGACAGACTGAATTATAATTAAAATGAAGACCTTCATAATAAATTAACAAACTGTTTTTTTGTACACTTTTTTTTCCCTTCACACCCACATTATACTAAAACACAAGTATGAAGACTGTAGGGGTGTAAAGCAAAAAAAACAAGGTTGTGCTGAATGTTTCCACAGCGTAATGGGTAAGGGAGGCTACTGAGCACCAAAATCAAATTGAATATTTATATGCAGACCTGACATTAGGAGCTGGTGATGAAGCTCTGATAACCTCTTCAACCCTGGCCTGCATGGCTGAGATTTTTCCCAGGCCTGGGTGTCAGAGCTGGTGGTTTTAGGAGTGTCACTTACTTGGGTGTGAAAGTTGCTCACCTCCAGAGTTAAATATAAAACCAGCCAGGGACTCATGCCATGTCTGATGAACTTATAACCTTTACTGCACACACTTTAGGTCAACTGAAGCAGACATTCCTTAATGGGTTTATCTACATGTGCATACATTACCTTGTGTTTAGTAGTAGCAGTTACACATGCAGTAGGAGATTGCTGAGAAGGAAAGTATAGCTGAAGAAAAACTAGTTGCACAGGACTGTCTCAGGCATAGAATGTGTTTGTGTATGAGTGTGAAGCAAAGTGTTTTCAATGAAATGCACATGTGATGAATTAACATTTTTAAATCACAATTTTGGGTTTTGCTCTTACATGATGTCCTCCTATCCCATAATAACTTTGTGAAATTTTGGTGAACTTTGCACACTTGAAACTTTTCAGACCCATGCTGTCCTTTCCCAGGAGCTGGTGTGAAGTTGAACGCGAGGAATACACACCTAAGGGGGGAAATGCTGTTCAGTCCCATGTTTGACCTCTGCAGCCGATCACGTGTCACAACTGCCCTCTCTCCTTGCCTCGAAATACACTTCTCTTATAATAAGTTAAAATACTCAGAATTTAATATAGATATAAAGTGATGGATATCAATCTTCCCCTGGTCCCGTCTGTTAACTTTAGATCTACGTAGATCACAATTACACTTTAAAAGTTATCATTTTCTAAGCAATTGTCGTAAAAGAATGTCTAATTTGGTTGAGTATTCATGAGCATGCAACGATTTTGTTACTCTGTGTGATTTTTTAATCTTGTTATGAAAATGCATTTGGAGAGTGTGACTGCTGGCCTGCCCCTGTGAACTTTGCCAGGGCTCGTGGTGTGATCACAGACACCAAAAAGAGGTGACGAAGTGTGACTCAGCCGAGCTCAGACTGAGCCTAATGCGCCGGCTTCTCACAGTCACACCTCTGCTTGTCCCTGGGGGGAAAAGAGGGCTTGTTGTCATAGTTGCACCAAGTCAGAATAGTTTTGATAGTGGGTAGTCTATTTATGGCTGGATGTGTTTTTAAAGGTAGTTCAGCTGGAAGCCAAAAGGGGGCACTGTGTTATGCTTATGTACAAGTTTGTGCATGTTGACAGGAAGTGCTGCTTTGTAGAAAGTTTCTTTGGTGATGTTACTGCTCTGCATCTCTGTGATAAAAAGTGATTTTTCATGCACTGATGGATAAAGATGGAACAGTAAGTACTGCTTTTCTTCAACTTTAATGATCTTTCATATGGATGTCATGCAACATTTTATTTGGGGTTACAGGAATTCTTTTTTAAAATACTGTAGACATAGAACATCAAGTAGGCTACAATGTTAAAGTGTGCCTGGGATGGGTAGCTGTCAAAAACGTACAGCCTGTTTTGTGGTGGTTGTAGTCTGTGCACCAGTGTCACTTAACCGTTACCACCTCAACATTCAGCATTAGCACCAGTTGAAACTTCTTACTTTTTTATTGACAAAAATCGACAACATACAAAACTCTCGTATGGGAAAGAAAATAGTCAGTGGATTCAGTACAAATGTTGTCAATGTACAAGAAAGAAGAGAGTCCCCTAAGCAAAAACAACAACAACAACAAACAAAACAAAAAGGGGGGAATTACTTATTAAAAAACCACAAGTCAAAAGCAAAAATAAATAAAATCAACATTTAGGAGCGTCACACAAGGGGAGATTAATCAAAACAGTTATTTCCTAGATATGTCACTACACATTTTTCTTGCAATTTTACTAGATTTTACCTTTTTCAGTGAGGAAAAAAAACAATTTAAAATCACTCAAAAGCCAAACAAAGGAAGACCTAGAACATGTCCACTTACTCCAATGAATATTATATTTAGCCATGAGAACAATCAAAATAACTAAGTACCAGTTGATACTTGATCACAGTAGAACCAGGCAGCACAAGTTCCTCTCTTCTTCTTCTTCTTCTTCTTCTTCTTCTTCTTCTTCTTCACATTAAAAAATAAAGAGTCAACAGTCCCCATATCTCATTCTGTGTTTCACTTGAATTAGCTGGCAGTTATTTAGAGATACACAGTACAGTGAGTGCATCTGACCAACAGATGGGGCAAGAAAGCCAAAAGTCAGATTTCAACTGGCTTTGGGTCCAGTGATGTACCTTTGCAGTACTTCCACCTGGGGGCTGTGTTGCACTTGTACAGTGGTCAGTCATTTTCAATTATAGGATGCAGATAATTCAAACTCCACATATATGAAAGGGAGAGGATGTTGGTAGGTTCTGAATGTGAATTTTTATGAAAAACAAATACAGGCACAGAATGTTCAATATTAGATTGCATAAATGTATTTATTTTATCTTTCAAAATGCATAGTGAATGACTGTAAATTGCTTTCCAACATATGCTTTACAATATTTACCATTGCAGTGCAGTAGAAAATGCACACAAAAGTTTTATAGAGAAATCAATTTCAAATACATTTCATTGCTTAAACATAAGTAGATCCCTTATCATGGTTTCATTCTGTCAGTGGGAAATATTGGATTTATTAAAAAAAGAATATATATATATATATATATATATATATGTGTGTGTGTGTGTGTGTGTGTATATATATATGTATGTGTATATATATATATATATATATATATATATATATATATATATATATATATATATATATATATATATATATGTATATATATATATATATATATGTGTATGTGTGTGTGTGTGTGTGTGTGTATTATATGCTCAGATTACATTTTGCCACAGGTTTCAATTGCCTTTCAAAATTGTCTTAACTGTTACTTTTTAGATCGCAAAGGCTGATAACAGATTTCAATTCACAATGGGCTTTAAACATATTGCTTCAGGGTCCAAAATGTATAATACAAATAAAAGAAAGTAAAATAAAAGAAAGAAAAATAAACAGTAAAAAGGTTATCATGGATTTTTTTTAATTACTTGTTAAAAGACAAAATTCTTTTTTTTATTTATCTAAAATCTATAACCCAAAACACATTTTATATGTATTTAATTATTCTATCTTTACATTATTTTAAATGTCGTTAGATTATCTATTTATATCTTGAGTTTGGGATTTTCAGATTATTTATTTACATTGCAGATTTTATTTCTTACTTCAGTGTAATTTATGAATGTCGTGAAAGTATGCCGTTTACAAATCCTTCCATAGCACTGTACATAATGTAGCACCTGCCTGCTGAGAATGTAATACACATAAATAGTGCTGTGATTAGGCAGCAACAAGACTGAGCAGCAGTCTTGCAGTAATGAGAAAGAGAACAAGAAGTATAAATCTGTCAATGCAGTGAATGCCTTTGTACATATTTCTCTGTTGAGCCTGAGAAACCGCAGAGTTGCTCAGGTTCCTCTCAGCACATAAACATTCTGCCACACGTCGCTGTCTAAGAGATATAGCTGTTGTGCTTTTCTACACCTTGTTATCCCGTCCTCCACGTAAATAGTTAGTTTGGTCTCCTCTCTCTGAGATGTGTGCAGTGGAGATAATTACAATTTCAGCAACGTTTGCCAGGTGATTACTTTATAATCCCCTATTTCATTTGATAAGTCACGCATTGATTTAACTCAGAGTTGGACCTAATGGAGTACCTTTTCCACCGCCACAGTGATTTGTATGCTGGGGCGAAAGGACAACGGTGGATTGGAGGCAGAAAAACAGCCGCTCGCCATTCCTGTTCACTCTGGTGAAAGATGAGCAACGTGAAGGCAGGTTTAATCACAGTAACCTGAATGCAACAGTAAATCAGTGCAATGACTGATACAGTAATGTGTGGTGGTGGTTAGAATAGTTCCTCTCATGTAAAAGCTCCCTTCTTTCTTTCTTTTTTATATTCTCTCTTCTTGCAGGCAGGGAGGGGATAGAGAGATAAGAAGAGTGAAGGGGAGAGAGACCTGCTTGGTATTCACCTGTCTCACTGGATCAATAAAGGTAATTTGGGCTGATTCCTCCCTGTCGGCCTCTTAGCAGACAGACCGGGGTGAGGGGTCAGCCACTGCTGTGCTGCGGGGAGCTGGAATAACTTAGAAACACACTCTGCAAATTACTACCCCTGTTTGAGAATCTCTTATTCAGCTATTCCTCTGCCCCGACGAGAGCTGCAATGTGATGCAGAGTCCACTCACAAATGTGACTGGAGGTAAGAAAGTGTATAGTTAGTTATAGTGTATAAATACCTATAAACTAGAATAGATACCCATGTCTGGAAAAAGTGGTTGATTTAGAAATGGTGGCTGCTGTTTAACTGTCTGGCCATTCTGCAATTTTGCCAGACTTTTTCCCACAAAGTAACTTTCACCTTTAACCTAAAAAGTGGGAAACCAAAAGCCTTGTCATGACTATCGGTTTTCACCTTTTAGACTTGTGATGTGCTACCAAACTGTTCAAAGAAGGGTTACGATACCCATGAAGAAGACAGTTTTGGAGGTGGTGGGATTCACAGGTCAGGCCTCATAAATTACCATGGAAACAGGGGTGTTAGCTTAAATGAGAAATAACTCTTGCAGTACACACACATGCACAACAACCCTGATGCAAGATCATGGCATTAAATAATGGATTGTGGTTTCCATTTTGATCCTTTAGAGGTTGATTAATCTCATTTGTTCCCATCCTGCTGCTGTTATAACTAATTATTTTCACATTCCTGATCACAACCTCTGCCTTTCTGTCTCTTGGGGCTGAGCGGGTCGCATCAGTCGGTTATAGGCATGGAGGATGCCGTCCGTCATGTGGGGTCACCAGTCTGAGAGGAATGCTCCATGTCAGGGGCTGACGGGCTGGAAGGGGTGTCCCGAGGGAGACAAAACCCACAAAGACTGAACCCCACCTCTGTCCAATCACTGCTGCGTGTCATACTTATGCGGTGTGTTTCATCAAAGTACACAGGTGAGCACCGCACCTGAATGTATTTTCTTCCTCACTTATATTCCCGTGCAGGCTCTGTGTTGTGACCTCGTGTTGGAGCCCTTACATGTTGCCAAGCACACTCATACATTCATACATGCTCTCTTTTTTTCTGCACTGCCTCATGTAAAAAAAAAGGTGTAATATTGACTGCATACAGTGCAAAAAGGTTGTTATTGTATGTTGACTGCAGAAGAACAGAGGTGAATGGGGTTGTTGGTGCAAGCTATGGCAGAGCAGGTCCCTTTGAGTGTTTATGCACTTATTTATGGAGAAGAATGAGGCTCCACATACCATTCCCATGTTTTTGGAGTAAGAAAAGTGTGGTCCTGCAGCTTGGGAACATTTGTCCACAAGGATGGACAGTGTGATCCAAAACAAAAAAGTGAATGATCCTGTTAACGTTCAGATAACTTTTCCAAATGTAGTGTCAAGTTTTTCCCTAGCTTTGAATCAGTCTTCATCTAAACGCAAAGTTCAAATTCACAATTGCAGTGTCGCTGTAAATATTTCCTTAAGATTATAAAGTGCAGTAATTTATTAATTAAATACGTGAAACATATGTTAGGATTTGTAAAATGGTCTACTACGACATACTGTATGAAGGATGAAACTGATGTGTGTGTGATGGTGTGCTTTTACATACATGTCTTTGACTCTTTGCCATAAGAATCCTAATACTTCTAGTGTCTTGCAGAAATGTCATTAATACTCTACTTTTGCTTTCCACATCCAACTGTCAAACTTCAATTATCTTTCAACATCATTAATTGTTTCTCGAGGAAGCACATATTGATAGTCCAACATGTGTAGAACAGTTTGGAGCCGACTAAGCTGACAAGTCATTTCCATTCTAGTACCCTGACCTAATCACCATATCTTATTATCATTCACATGAAAACACTAATTACAAAGGCAGGGTGAACCTGATTTATGCTAATGGAAACGTGAATATGCGACGGATGCATTAATCTAGAGTATAAGACCCTGCGCTGGTGTTAACTGTGATTAGCATGTGATTACCATAGCATGGGTTATATCTACTGGAAGCCCTGCTTCTGATGGGCTCGTGAAAATCTCTCTACTCACTGGCAGGGAATGAGACTGTGACTATTCACGGCATGAGGAAATAATGTTAATAATACAAAATGAACAATTTTGATTTGTTTTCCTCTAAACAAAAATATCTAATTAGCAGCAAGTCAATTTTAACATTTTCTGTTTTAGATTGAGTTTAGCAGCTAAAACATGAGGACATTAGAGCTTTTCATCATAGGTGGTTCACAGGATCAGGATAGAAAAAACAAGAGCAAGAGTACTGAAGAAATATGTTAAAGAGTTAGTTCACTGAAATTACAAAAACTGGAAACAATTCAACTGCAGCATCCCTTTTCAGAGACATTGTCCCTATTACTGTGGATAATCTATAGTTTGTGTAGGGAATATTTCTTTGGTAGAAAGTAGGTCTAATGAAAACTGTTCAAAAATCAAAAATATGTCAGAATATAATCGCATAGAAAACAACAATGTAGAAACACTAGAAAATGTTTTTTTTTGTGATTTGGGGTGAACTGACCCTTTAGTTTAATGAAAATGTGTTAGTCTGTCACAGGACACAGTATATGTTTTAGCAAACATAGTGCATTTGTTGGGGACTATTTTCAGCCGTGGAATAAAACCCATTTGGTGCTGTAGTGAACATTTATGGCAGCAGGACAGTGTTACGTGGGTTTGACTCAAAAACTACGGAGCCTGGAGGAGAAATAGGTCAGCCTTTGCTACACAATCAATACTTGTTGATCAATTCATTGTTGGTTTTGGTCTTTTCATGGGATTTGCTGATGATAACAAAAACATCTTTACACACTTTAAATGCTTTCAAGTGATTTTATCTGGACATATAGCTGAGATGAATAGTTGCACTTAAAACCAGATTAATGATTGAACAGGAAGCAGCATTTGCAGCACATCACTTCACAGTATAACATATACTATATAACTACGTGTTATTACAGTACTGTATTGAAAGGAAGCCCAAATGTTCGTCATCCAGAAACTAGGCATGTGGATGTGTTGAAGGCGACACTTGCAGAGTGCAGGTGTCTCCCAGTGGCAGTCCCCTGCGCCATCTGTTCCTCTGACCACACCACCTCCACGCAGCTTCCAGCGGATAGAAGGATGCGTTTGTTTTGGGAGACACAAGCACAAAGAGAGGGGGCCCATCCTTCTATCCCTGCTTTGATCCCTCCATTGAGAGGACCCAGGCGTGGCCCTTTCTCAGCGTCCCCCCGGCTTGTGCCTGTCTGGATGGCTGGTCTGGTGGCTGAGACTGGGGACTAGCCAGCTCGGCACTCCAGCAGAATGAGCCTATTGACGAGGCAACAGATTGGCTTTGAGTGTACCTGATGGTTATCCCCCTCTTCCCCCTGCTCGTCCCCCTTTGCTCTCTCTCTCTCTCTTTCAACCAACCGAAGAGAATCCCTGCATCTCTATGTTTCTAATCAAATTGCCACTGTGTAGTGGGTTTAAGAGAGTGGCAGAAGCCTATTGTTAGGTAATCTGCACCGAAAAGGAGAGGTGATGTTAAGTGCAGTCCTTTTCTTAGTCGGGATTAGGCTTGGTTTTTCTCTGTTAGCCCTCTTTGGGTAATGCGTTTGGCTTATGTGGCAGCTTGGCAGAGATAGAACAACTCTGTGATGGGTACTAAAGCAGCCAGCAGGTTGAATAAAAGTGTGTGAGCGCACATGTGTGTGTTAGAAGTTTGTATGAGGGTGGATTCGTCATTAGCCGAGCCGAGGGTCATCTTGTCTTAATAGGTGTACTCAGGTGTTGGTTCTGATGTCTGCAGCAGTGGTATTGTTTGCTGTTGGGAATCAGATCCTGGCTCTTCCCTTCCCCCTCTGCCCTCCCTCTGCCCTGCTCCGGTCCCTCTGCACCCCAGCTAATACCAGGCTCATTACACCGCTATCGATCGGCCCTCGCTTCACACCAAAGGGCAAAGAAGTCCTCTTCTCCCTTTCTCTCTTTTGTCATTCTTTTCCCCTCTTATACCCTTTTTTATAATCTGCTCTCTTTTCTCCGTGCTCTTCCTTCTCCACCGACATCCCACACACTATTGTTACCTTTCTGGTGTTTCTGTCCAAAGAAATGAACATTTTCAGAAACTAAGAGTGCGCAGGTGAAAGCCACCTCACAGTGGATTTTTATGAGGACATATCCACATTGAAATACCTAGAAATATACATTTAGTTAGAGGCTTTGTTTTTGTGGTGTTGTTTCCAGCTTCGGTCATCTTGTGTGCAGCAATGTAGAGAAGATGGTTTTAGACGGATAGTGATCCAAGAAGAATACTCAATTACCCTCACTATAACCACCAACCCTCACTCATCCCCCTCCACTGCTGTCCAACCCCCTTCTTTCCCCCAAGCCGCCATGCTTCTTACTCTCATTTTTCCTTTATCTCGCAAGAGATTGGCGCCTTGTAAAAAAACACCCAATTTATTATCAAAATCTCTGTAGAAGTATGCAGCCTTGTGTGGGCTGAAATATAAATACCGTGAGGTGGCTTGGAATGAAAGGCAGGTCTTAAATTACAACAATTTCTACTGTAGTGGAACATTGAATGCATTCTATTTGCACACATGGGTAAAAGGTGAAATTGAGGGAAATCTAGTCCTTAATTAGCAATGTCCTGAAGATGGGAGGCCCATAGAGGCAGACAGATTTTTATTTTTAAAGGCCAGTTATTTCATGGATCCAGGATACTATTTATCCTGATAAAGTTCCCTTGGCCTGTGGAATTAAAATATCATCACATACCCTTCACCATACCTAGAGATTGGCATGGGGTACTTTCCATAAAATCATCTCTCAATGCAAATCAAACCAGCTATTAGGCTAACCGACATAAAACCATGCCAATCTCTAGGTATGGTGAAGGGTATCTGATGAAGTGGGGATATTTTAATTCCAAAGGCCAAGGGAACTTTATCAGGATAAATAGTATCCTGGATCCATGAAATAACTGGCCTTTAAAAATAAAAATCTGCCTGCCTCTATGGGAATTTAACATAGGGGTGTACTCACTTTTGTTGCCAGCGGTTTAGACATTAATGGCTGTGTGTTGAGTTATTTTGAGGGGACAGCACATTTACACTGGTATACAAGCTGTACACTTAATACTTTACATTGTAGCAAAGTGTAATTTCTTCAATGTGAGATACTGTATGTATATATATATATATATATATATATATATATATATATATATATATATATATATATATATAAATAAAATGAAGACATTATGACATTGTGACTACAAACATTTCATTACAGGTAGAACAGAGTCAGATTAGTTCAGAAAAACAATCATTATTACAGCAATACAACCTTAAGCATGGGGAAAAGATAACATTTAAAGCTATAACATTGTCATAATAACCAAAATTCCAAATATTTTTCAGGCTCATAACAATACCTAATATATCGATATACCATGCGTCTGTAATGCTATTTTATTTGTTTAAAAAATGTTAGATTAAAATCTATCATAACAAAATGGATCATATGTTTTATATTAAAAGTCCTCAATTATAAAGAAATTACACTTGCAACAATGCAATTTACCCTGGAACCACAAGTAAAATTATCTTGGCAGATTTTCATTCAATTTATGAAAACAATTTCCAGGTGAAATTTCACATAAAATAACTAACATAATCTTTTTTTTGTTGTTGCAATAGTTTACTAATTTCTGCTTCAACCTGAATAAAAGAGCTCATTTCAGTGTTTTAAGACATGCAACAAAGGCCTTTCCTTTCTGTTGAGAGAATTTATTTGCATTTCTTCTTCAGCTACAGTAACTCAGCAAGGGGTTGTCTGTCCTCTGACCTCACAGCTCACAAGCTGCATCGCCTGTTTAACCATAATTGCTTGCATACCATATTACACCATACTTCTTGATTTTGCATTTGCATCCTCTTGCACCCTACATCCCTCAGTGACTTCATCCGGTTTTACAGTACAGTTTTTATAACAGAGGATTGTTCAGTGCAGCATTACAGAGGTGGTGCTGGGTCTCCTGTAGTTACCCAGGTTGGCTACCTCTGACCCCCCGCTACCTCTACGTCTTTGTTTCACGGCTGACAGAAGGAGTGCCAGAACTCCTCCAGCTCGGGTGATTTATGACCAGCAGCTGCTCTTGCAGCCCATGACCCACACAGCTGGGTGTCAGATGTGGTCTCCCTGTAAGCAGAAACTTATCTGGCAACCCAACAACAGTCGAAGCGCTGGACAGAGAGGGGGTAGGGGTAAAGGAGGAGAGAAGACCAAGTGGGAGAACGATGGAGTGGCAAGACGGATGGTAGGAAAGAAAAAGAAGGAATGAGAGGAAGCAGATGAGAGTTAGCAAGACAGAGAAATAGAGCGGAAGAAGAAAGAAAAAAAAAACTGCACAGAATTAGTTAAAGCTTGAAACATGTGAAGGATAAGTCCTGACAGAAGAAAGTGTGACATGTGGTTCAAGACAATGGATTTGAATGCACCAGCTAAGCTCTGTATTGATTTCTGCTGGTGTAGAGAAAGCAAAATGTTTGTATTATTTCATAAGCCAATTATCTGCAAGGAGACTCCTCTCCCTGTGTGCCTATTGACCCACAGTCTGTGGCTACAGCTTTATTGTCTGGGGGGCGCTCTATAAAAGATCAATAACAGGCGAGTGATTGGATTATGGGGTAATCAATGCATTGTACTAATATATCACCAGAGTGATTACAGAGCACTGGCTAATAGGAGGCCTTAGAGAGCTGTAATGACATCACACTCCTGCTAGCGGTCAGGAGAAAACCGCGTCTCCAATGAAGTGTGGTGTGGATAAAATTATTCATGTGTATGTATGTGTGCAGGTGCATTTCATATGTGTACATATCACAGACTGTTTATATATGTGTGTGTGCATGAGTGCAGGGGGCAGTGTATGTGTGTGTGTGTGTGTGTGTGTGTGTGTGTGTGTGTGGGTGGGGGGGGGATAGATGATGGGTTGATTTTCTCGATTCTTCAAACAGCTGAAGAACAGTACCAGATGGTGTGTGATCGCTTGCTTAGAAGAGGCCATCATCAGATTCCTGCTGTAACATAGTGACAGGGCTCCATTCTGATGCTGGGTTCACTGCAGCAACATGTGGACGCTGTGAGAATGACGGCTGTGAAAAATACGCTGCTCACAACAGCAGTCTTATTTCTTAATTGTGTTTTTGGTCACATAGTCAAAATCAATCAAATTAGCAATAGGGTGATAAATGCTGCTTTTAGGGGATTGTTTTGTGTACATTTTGTGGAAAGTTTGTAATCTTGAGGAAAATTGCCACCAGATGTTGCATAACAACAACTCAGATGATCATCTAGTTTTCTAAGACGGGTAAAGGCATCATTGCTAAATGTGACTTTTGTTTCTTATGTGCCATGAATCAGTCATAGTTTCACTCATTTCAAATTTTATTTTTAAATACAATTTTGTCATTGTCCTGTGAAAACCATGTATCTCCAAAACAGCAGCTTTTCATGAGCTAAAGGACAGTCTTCTCAACCCATAAAGTAACAGTTGATCCTAAAACACACATTTTGGAGACAGTGACTGTTTCATCTTTTTTTAATCCCCAAATACGTGGGCAGCACTTGAGCCTTATAACAGCAAAAGGCAGCCAGCTTGTAAAGTTGTCCATTGTCTGCTCGAATGAGAGGAGAAACGTGACTGGCAGGCTAATCTTGTTAGACACTTAGCACCAGAATGCCAGAAAGTAATGATATAATGATAATGATGAACCTTTTCACAAGTAATTATCTGTGTTTATCAACACGTGTCAGGCCATTTACTATAATTGAGTGAGTGATAGCCACCAATATAGTCGCTGCCTCTCATTATTTCTTTGATTTGCCAAGTGTTTAAAAGCTCAAGTCTCAATCATATCACTAAGGTGATATCTACATGTGCCACACACTGAACGAGTTTTTTTATCTACCATTTTTGTCCTCTAAAGACATGAGAAAGTCAAATGAATGAGTGGTTTAACACCTTAAATCCTTTGTAAGGTGTCTTTGTTTAGTTTCTTCTTAGCTGCTTTGTCCCGAGTCTCCTGGTCAAATACAAGGCACAGACATCATCTGGTCCTGGAGACTTGCACCGGGGAGCTTTGGTAAAGTTCCTGTTTGCTCAAGAGTTTAAGAGGATTTTATGTGACTGATTGTAAAATAGCTATGATAGGATTCAATAAGAAGAGACATTTCTTAAATGGGGATGGAAAAAAAGTTAATGTAAGCTATATATGTGTGTGTGCTAAGTCAGACTTATAGCAAAACATGTGAAATTATTTAGTAATTCTTTTTTATTCAGTTATTTATTTAGTTAGTTTGTTTTCTCTACATTTATTGACGGAAATACAATTTATTACATTTATTTCAGCAGTTTACAAGCTTTCAGTTTGATTCTATCATTTATTATCTGATATCATTCTGTCAATGATAGATTTACCATATATCATTAATTTGATCATTTGATTGTATTTTCTGGACTATAAGTCACACTTTTTTTCATAGTTTGGCTGGTCCTGCGACTTATAGTCCGGTGTGACTTATATATGAAAATATATATAATTTAACATGCATTTAACATTTAACTTGCTTGTTGGACTCGCTGGCTTGTTATGTTAATTTAGCTTATTCAGCCTCCCAGGTATGTTCTTTATGCTATTGTGTAGCTGAATAACTGTAATTGTGTTACGTTAACATACCGGACACATATTCAGCTTGTTGTTCTATATTGTGTAGTTGAATAACTTTTTTCATTTGATTAAATGTCTGTTCTTGGTCTTGGATTTTTTGAAATAAATTTCTAAATAAATGCAATTTATAGTCCAGTGCAACTTATATATATTTTTTTTCCTCTTCATGACACATTTTTGGACTGATGCAACTTATACTTCGGAGCGACTTATAGTCTGGAAAATACGGACCATAGTCATAATATGTTGTTAATATTGTAATATCAAAATACAATAGGCCTACATAATGCATTTTAAATATTTGTTACTACTGTAAGGAGGCTGATACTTTTGGAGCACTGTACTGAAACTGGAAATTGCATGTTCTGTGTGACATCAGACATGTATAAGTTATCTGTATCTATATGTTAAACCCTTCTTTCACATGACATTCACAGTCAGCATCTTTGATGCCTATTTCTTCACTGCTGTCAGTTTCCTGGCTGTTTAAGTGTCCGTTTAAAAGCTGCTCCTGTCCCAGAGGGCTTGTCTTTTACCCGTCAACCCTGTCAAAAGCACTAATCACCGCACAAAGCTGAGGGAGCGCGCCATGCGCTTGTTAGCCCTCGTCCCAATCTTCTGCCACGTCCCCCTTTGACATCCACACGGGCACTTAATTCCCCCCTATTATGTTCTTATGTTTCTATAGCCTCCTAATGAGACAAGAAAGGGGAGTATCAGGTTGTGTCCATTGATGCGACGGGCCCGGCGTGTGTTGAATGTGTGTGAATGCATGTGCCGATGCTCTGAGCCATCTGCCCATCACAGGAACATGGCGTGTAATAACAGAATCATGACCGTGGAGATCAGGGCCTCGGCAGGGAGCCTTGTATTCATGGAGCTTTAAAGGCAGCCATCCAACACTGATCAGACACGCCCCCCTCACCGCTTCTTTATGTGCACCCCAAACCCTCCCGTACCCCCTGATTCCATCCTCCCAGTGGCATGGGCCTCAGACTGCATGTTGCCAGGGGTGACGTGGCCACCAGGGTCAGAGGTGCTTGTTCAGAGGTGAGGTTCAGACAGTGGGCCCATCTGATAGGACCATCTGGACGAGTGACCTGACATAATTAGTTATTAATTCTTCTCGAGGGGGGGAGAGAGGAGGTGGTTACACACAGCTAATGCTGCTGTTAGCACCAGAACCACAGATGTAACTTGTGTTCAAGAGAAAGCATGAAAAACCAACATCCAGCGACTCCTAAGTTGTATATATTTTTAAATCAGTCAACTAGCTTGCTGGGGAATCTCTTATTTCTGTGTGAGTTTAATTGTTTGCAGAAGCATTGCTCTCATTCTTGCACATAAATGGCCAAACTTACACAACATGACATCACACTGATATGCTAGTATGCAGCTATAATTGAGTTTAATGCAGAGAATGGCTCAATCCAGAGTAAACAGCAGGTTTTGGTGTCAGTTTCTCACAGTTGAAGAGAAGATGCATGTTTCCAGTTCCAACAGTTACACTGATAAAAGAATAAAAAACTACTAATTTTCTCTTGCTTTTGTTTGATTGCACATTGTGGAAGTCATAGACAAAAAGTATGGGCATTTTTATTTACGTGATAAACATTGTGCATTGCGATAGATTTGGGTATGCAAACTCCTTCTGTACTTGCTCGCTTGTCATCATTGTTTCCTACTACATGGGAAGCCAAAACTAAAGCGTTTGTCAAGGGGCATTTTGTAAAATGAATAAATGGCTATGTGAAGATTAATGATATACAATAACAATACACATAACATAATAATAACAAACTATTATAGATAGAAAAGCAAAGTCAAACTGAAGTAATCAGATCATTTGAATTATTGTTGTTACGCAGAGATAATTATCACCATCATGTTTATAGTAACTTGGATTTGGCGTTTATCATGCTTCAGAGATCCATCTGGTGTTCAGCTCTTTGTGAGGAGTGTGTAATGTGACTATCAAGGACTATAGTGGTACAGTGTTAGCACGGGCCCCTCCTGCTGCTCTGCTCCACTACTGCTGCTGCTGCTGCTGGGGAATCTCCTCATTGGCATGCAGGCGGTGACTTGGAGCTGTGGAGCACCGGCACCCTCTCTCTAGGGACGCGCTCCTCGCTCTTTCCTTTCTCCTTCGTTCTCCTTGTCTGTCTCCTGCACTCTTCCTCTTGGCCCCCTAACGCAGCTGTCACAATATCTGCTCTGTACAAGTGCTAGAGGGTTCGTAGGAGTAGAAGAGCCCAGCTGATGTGCCACTTTAGAAGCAGAGGATTTCAAAACAGAACGGCTGAAAGGCCTCTCATGAGAGGTGGTGAATCAATCTTAAGATTTGTAGCGCACATGTAGTGTTGTCAATGCACAGGGGATTATTCTTGCAACTCTACAGGAAATCATTTAATAAAGATATATATTCCGAGTGGCTAACATACCTCCCTAATGAAATTGTTTTAAACAACATAACAAATCATGTGAAATGCAAAATGACAGCATCAGAATTCACTCTGGTCTGATCTTGGCAGATTGCTGAGGTGTTTACAGAGAGATGAACTGAGATGCAAACAAACAAACACAACTCCTTGGCATGAGTTGGAAAGCATTTGTTAGAGAGAGAGAGAGGGAGAGGGAGAGGGAGAGAGAGAGAGAGAGAGAATGAGAATGGATCCTGTGGATTTGGCAGGAGTGAAAGCAGTGAGAGGAGGCTGATACCAGCCAGACTCAAGCTGTGGGCAAATCAAGCGTGAAATCAGGAACAAAGGGATTCACAGGATTGGAGGGCATTAGATTCACACTGTCTGAGCCTTGGTTTGTGTGTGTGTGTGTGTGTGTGTGTGTGTGTGTGTGTGTGTGTGTGTGTGTGTGTGTGTGTGTGTGTGTGTGTGTGTGTGTGTGACAGGGGCTCAGGATATTGTACTTGTAGTCTTCTTTGAATAGCCTTATAGCTGGGGGGGATTAGTGAGTTTTAAATTAAGGTGGTTTTGTTACGGTTTTGTGAAAATGATCATGCTTTAGTTGTGATTTTTGATTTAAAAAAAACTAAACTCCCGTTTAAGGAAATAACATCCCATCAAAATTACTGCAATTCTCGTTTCAGGTTGGTGGGATTTGATCTAAATGGCCAAAGGGTTTTTGTGATTTTAATTCTTCCAGATATTATTGTAATATTTTACTGCCAGTGAAAATAGTCCCCAACAAATGTACTATTTACGCCTGTTTGGGTAACATTTGCTAAAACTACAGTGCCAAGCTGTTTTAGGAAATTATTAAGCATTATTAAGCAAACATTACCTGTTTTGAAAGATTTACCTTCACTAGGAAGAATGGGCTTGGAGCTTAAAGCCATGAACAGGGAGGGGAAGTCATAAAGTAATGAGAGACAGACATTGTTTTTTTGTTTTTGTCTTTTCATGAGATTTGTTATCAAAAGAAAAATATAGAACATCTTGTATCTTTTAATTTGAACATTTTGAATGGATTGTTTATTCAAACTCTAGAAAATCATCAAATACCAAGAGCTAAGACACTGTCTGTAATTATTAGCATATTTTCAAAGCAGCGTTCCCAACTCAGGTGCTGTGACACAGAGAGAAACCTTATTTCCTCTCCACTTTGCAGAATGACCTCAGTCTCCTGGCTCAGCCAATTAGATCGACCAGATGACCTCAATATCCTGGTCCACCCAATCAGAACATCTAAATATGTTCTGGTGCAACGAGGTCTGCTGTAGAGGTGTCACTAAACGTCGTGGTTGAATGATTTTCCCAGGTCCTGTGCTGTTTTGCCCTCGGTCTACTCATTTGCAGGTGACCCACCGGCAGAGGCGCACGGTTTTATTGCTGCATGGGAAATGTTTTGAGTGTTTGCAGTTGTGTTTTGAGTTAAAGATATATAGAAACCGCAATTTCCAAGCTGAAAGAAAAAGGATTTAAGAGAAGAAGAGCAATTAAACAATTATAAGATGCCCGTTCAAACTCAAAGAGGCCATAAAGAACACTCAAACAGAAAACATGTTGAAACATTTTCCTCTGCGCTGGTCTGAAGCTGCTTCATAAGGATGACTCCTCACTAAGCGCCAGGTTGAATTATGGAGGCACTAGTGGGGGAACACTCTAATTGATGTATGAATATGCAATTGTTCCTTAATGTTGGGCCTGAAATCAATCAAGTACACATTCAGAGGCTATTCTGAGCCTCGCCACCTGCACCCTCGTATTCTATGGTTGTTTGTCCGGTTAGGATCCATTTCTCCTTCACTGCAGTCGTGGAACCCTGGGATCTCGCTCTTGCAGTTCTATAGTTTACTTCGCATGTCACAGCCAGCATTTTCATCTCCTCTAACTACTAATGCCTTATGGTGTAAACAAAGCTTATTCACTTGTGCTTTTTATTTTGCAGTAGCATGGTAGTTAAATTAACCGCAAATGCTTTGATTCTGTAGCACTGTGGTTCATTATGAGGGGTGAGAGTAAGGAAGTAATTTACATAACACATCTGTTCTTGCAATGACATCATAAGATCCTTTGTTTTATTGCTGCTTGATTTGATTGAACATCTGCTATCTGCTATTCTCCAGCAACTTAAATCACTCCTACATAATTTAAAGACACATCAATTTTAGCAAGACGTCTCTAATGTGTTCTCTGCAATCTCCTTGTTTTAAGTATTTGGCAGTGATCGAAAGTAACAAGTACTGTACTTGAATACAATTTTGAAGTACTTCTACTTGAGCATTTCCATATTATGATACTTCTGCATTTCAAAGGGACGTATTGTATTACTCCACTTTATTTGTCTGACAACTATAGTTGCTATTACATTTTTTTACAACCTGGCAACCCAGTCGGTATTCTAATTCATGGCTTAACTGATGTGTATAACATTTATGAATTATTTATTTATCATTGATAAAACCATCAATTACAAAGCCTTTATAAAGGGTGACGTAAAGAAGAGTGGTACAGATTTAGCATACAAAACATATAATCAATTTATAAAATATGGTAATCTATTATAGATTAAATAAACTAATAGCGTATGAAGTAGTTAATTTGCTCCACCTTGACCAGCAACAGCATTAAACTGCTGCTTTCACAATATTTCATCAATAATTATGCAATAATATAATGCATATAATAATATAAGTTTATGTAAGAATCATCAGTAAAATATCCTTTAAGTGTCAAAAGTAAAAGTATTCATGCGGCTATACTTATATTAATTTTACTTAGGTATCATTGTCAATGCAGGACTTTTACTTATATATTCGTATTGGATCTGAGTGCTTTATCCTTTTCTGCTATTCTGTAAGAATAGGTTTTCTCAAAATCTGTGAGAAAATTGTTCATTTTCCTCTCCGAGGCTCTATAATTGCCTGTTTCTTTCTATAGGACTGAGGTAGAGAGAGGATTTTGGGTGGAGGGGTGTATGCTAGTGTACAAAGTCTTGGCAAAAGGCCCAGTGTTTAGCTGCATTTGTAGCTGACTCTACATGTGAAAGCCTTGAGGGCACATCAGGCAAAAGCCCCAGTGTTTAGAAGGAAAAAAAACTGTCTCTTGTTATTGAAGTATCTCAGCAATAAACACACACTCATTCACTCATACACACCCTTCCTAAACCTTGGTGCAGAGTGTTGTAGTTGTTCTACCTCCTGGAATGACAGCAGCAGTGATATCTGGCAGACCATCACATAGTCATGTCAGCGTTGACTGATGAGAGCATTGCATCCAGGCCCAGACTGTGTCCAGGTCCCACTCAGCTCAGACAGCCAGGCAGGACAGCTCTCCAGCTACATGTGAATAACTTACATATATTAAAATACATGGCAGAGAAATTGCCTTTGAGCAGAGGTCAGAGCGGCTAAACGTGCAAGTTCAACTGCTTCGAACAGCAGGAACGTGCTGCTGCAAGTGCATTTAAAACGTGACAGCTCGGTCGTCACACAAGCAGTTTGCTGTTGTAATGACTTGTATGAGGGTTTTGGACTAGATGTTTGTCATAATGTCCTCCTTTTAATTGTTGTCGGGTACATCTAAAGAAAAATCAAAGAATGAGTCGTTTGATATTCTATATTTATTTATATTTTAATTATTGTCAACAAATCCCATGAAAAGACCAAAACCAAGAACGAATTGGTCCTACTACCAAGTATTGTCTGTGTAATGAAAAGCCTGATATAGATTATTTATCTGTGCCATAGAGCTCCAGAGTTGTAGTATTTTTTTAAAAATGCATCAATGAGCCACATCATTGCACTGGGTGACATGTTCCTTCATTACGATAAACATGGTTAGTTTGTAATTTGAGTCAATCCCAACATCCACCGCCCTCCTGGTGTAAATACTCACTAGAGCACCAATCGTATATAAATCCGCAACTGAAAATAATCCCCAGGAAATACACTACTTACTCTTTGTCTAGTGAAGTTTGATACAAACTACAGTGCCCAGCAGTTTTAGGAAATGATTTAGCTTTTTTCAAAATTGAAACAATATATTTCTTACCCAGATATACATCTTTGCATAGTTGGTTGTTTTTCATAGGATTTGTTGACAATAGGGTATGACTCCACACCTATTCTTTAAGGTTTCAGATTTGTGTTTTTAGAAAATAATTTACAATAAAACTCACAAAAAAACACATGGCCATCAACCTCAAAGATCTGCTGTATTTTTTTAAGTATTTATTTTATCTATATCATGTTATTTTTGATAAATAGCTAAGTGTCTGGGGATGGTCCAAATACTTGTCATTACACAGAAATAAAAATGAACTCATTAACTTAGTATTTATATCTCTATATATGTCTATACATCTCAAAATGTATTGTACAAAGCTGGCCTGGTTGTTCACAATGGATGAACAACAGCTAAATGTATCTACAATATGTCTAAAATTGTTATGGAGTTTTTCTGAGGCAGCAGTGTTGGCGTATTCATTCAAAGCCCTTTTTTCACAGATAAGAGTTGTGCGACAAAAATCAACAGAGACAAAAGTTGTTGTTTTGCAACTGTATTTAGATTCAAGACTTTAAAACCAATTAATAAATAATCTTGTCACTTCTTGTTCAAAAGTTCATTGTGAGATGATATTTACAGCATAAATTAAATTAGAAACTAAAGACATTAAACACATTCTTATTAAGTCTGTTTCAATTATATTTGTTATATTTGTCATAACAAAAAACTAAAACAAATGGTTTTCTTTGAGAACAATTGCATGTGGAGCAGGATTTAGGGATTTAAAAACATATGCTAATAACTTGGGTAACAGTTAATTGAGGTAAAAAACTGGGAAAATTATACTCTGATATGTAAATAATATAGTTTCAGCCACAACTTAAGTCAATACATACAATGCCTATATTTAGAGGGCATGGGGAGATTACAAATGTGTTTTTGTGTTTTGCACTCTCTCTTTGCGCTCTAAGTAAGGGCATTTCACATTTAAACAGTTTAAAGTTGACCTGCATATTTTACACTTTTACATATCAGAAGCATTTTTTTCTTTCTGTTTTTCCACTTCATTTAATGTTTTAATCTAATGTTGGTGTAATCCAAACACCAAAACAAAATTTTATGTGACCAATAAAGATCCTACTCGGACAGAAAAAATGGCACATAGAGAAAACAGCCCACTGACAAATAAATAACAGGAAACATTGACATCTTACAATAGTGAAACTCTCGCCTTTCCCATGTTGTACTTCTTGTGTCAAACATTCTCTGCGCAATGGAGTTTTCAGGTGAAGGGGCAATGGAACAACACATTTTCGTACTGCCCTTGGAAAAAGTGTCCGGGACAGATTAACTCACACGGCCAATGGTGCGTGAGGCCCACTGGCTTGATGTTTAACCAGACTCAAAACTTAGGTCGTCTTTGCAGGGAGGGGAATTTACTTCACCATTAAAATAACACTATATTCCTAACTAATGGAGCAAACCTCCGCTCTGGGAAGTGGCAGACCAAATGTCAGTTCTTGGACAGTAGTTCAAATCATCCTCCGATGATATAGAAAAGATAATGGTATGATACAAAGGCTGACAAACACAAATTGTGCATGAGCCACCAAGGGCACATCAACCCAGTGCAGGTACCTTTTTTTATTCTTTTTTTCTATTGTCTGGCCGTTTGTATCAAGCACCTGGTCGGTGTTTGCAGGTGCATAAAACACCACCTTACTGTAACATCCTCATCTAGAGAACAGGACCTATCTGCACCAGATATTGTCAGCTCCCGTTGGTTATGATAACTGAGGTGGCCTTGTGTCCCTGCATCTGCTCGGCCTGCATCCTCACATGGGACGCCACATCATACTGGACTCCTCCACAAGCCAGGCCCGAGTAACTCCGCAGGTTCTCCGGGTCATACAGGTGCTCCAGGGAGTATCCAGTCAAAGCATAGGCGGCTTGCCTGTCCAGTGATTGCCTCTCCTGGGCCTGATAGAGCAGCGGGCTCCCCTGGGGCTGTGGAGGATGGGGGGACAGATCTGTCTGCATATAGTCTTTGGTGAGGGAGAGGCCAGACCTGGGGATCCCATCAGAGCTGGGGCTGCTGAGACGAGACAGAGAGGCCGGACTGGTTGTGTTTTCGTCATTGTCGTGCGGACCGAGTACTTTGACGCTATCCCGATGATGGAGACGTTCAGAGGGGAGGTCGATGCTGGGGGCTCCTGGGCCGCGGCACACCACACTGGGCATGGTGAGCTGGGAGTGGTGTGATAGTGAGGAGGTGAAGCAGGGGCTGTGTGCTTTGGCGAGGCCTGAGACGTCCAGCGGCGCCTTGTGTTGCTGCAGGCGGCTCTCTTCCTCTTTGATCATCTGCTGCGTGGCTCGGATCAGGGTCTCCATCTTGCTGGGCTCTCGAGGGGTTGTCCGGAAGTGGTCACCATGGTAACGCTCACCTGAATCACTGGTGGACCCGCCTCCATCAGGTGAACTCACTACACTGTCTTCATCCCAGTGGCCCCGTCCTGTGAGAAGAGTTCAATGACCACATTTCAAAAATCAATGATTGCATTATGTTAATAAGTAATTTGATCCTATTTGTCTGCCTTTACTAAATGTGAGAAAACTACTCTGTAATCTGTATCCTATACTTCTCATATACTTTAAGTGCCAGTTGCAAAAACCACGCGTTGTCCGTGTAATGTGTGACGTTCTGCTTCAAATGACTATATAACCATGGTCTGTTAGACTGAATGTATTGGCAGAAGCACAGTGGGGGTTGTTTCCCTGTGTGAACATGTGAAATGTGAAATAACTTGGCTTTCAATTGCAGGCAATTTTTGAACAGATGGTAGCAATCGGCACACTGGCAAGAGATGGCGTAAACAACTTAGCATGTCCCATAATAACATTTGGAAAACAGCTACCATAAGAAGTTAGGCCAGTGCTAGTTACAGAGACAGATGGTTGTGGTCTCAGCCGTAACACCTCACCGTGAATGGCTCCATGGTAGGATGTGAGTTCGTAGCCCTCGTTGTTGTCCGTGGAAGATTTTGGCAGCGAGAGCACAGAGCGCGTGGCATCCCACCACACTTCTCTTCCTGACTGGGGGGTTCCGAGGAAGTAGCGGCCGCTCTGGCATCGTACGCGGTCACAGGTGGTGGTGTGTGGATGTGTTTGGGCATGGGTGAGTTCATCCTCTGATAGACCCAGGCCGTAGCACAGGGAGCCTGAGTCTGGATACAGTCGGTAGGCACAAGATGCCTCCGCAGCCTCGCCGGGATCCAGCAGCTGAGGAGATGCAGAGTCTGTCAGCGGGCTGCCTCCCCACTGGCTGTCTTGGTCTGACTCTGAACGCTCTGGATTGAAAGCTGAAAACTGCTGACAGAAACAAGAAAATCACAGTTTTGAGAGTTTGTGAACCTTGAGTCTCCTTTCTGGATTTAGCTGAATCAGGCTGTTTATTACCTGTGGGTAGGGTGACACTCTGGCTTTGGCCTTCGCCTGGGTCAGACGTGACTTGGTGCTCTTCCTGTCTTCGCTGTGACTGTCAGTGTAGGGGAAGGCTGGCTTGGTGGGGCTCATTTGGTCCAAAGACAGCTGCATTCCCTTATACTCAGTATCCCTTTTGGCACAAACAAAATATATGTTAGAGATAAAATAAAAGTTTGAACCCATATTTATCCAGGTTGTGATTTTTTTTAGCAATTCTAACAACTCCAGGAATGGCAATGTTGGTCAGTCCAACATTTTGGTCGAGACTGAAATATCTCGACAACTATTGGATGGATTGCCTGGAATTTGGTACAAACATTCATGCCCCCCTCAGGATAAATTCTATTAACTTTGGTGATACCCTGACCTTTCATTTAATTTGTCCAATACTTTGGTTTGTAAGCAAAATACCTGCAAAATGAATGACCTTCCCATCAGCCTCAGCTGTGCTTGTGTTTAGTGCTAATAAGCAAATGTTATTCTAACACGTTAAACTAAGATGGTGACACTGGTAAAAATTATACCTGCTTAACATATATATATATATATATATATATATATATATATATATATATATATATATATATATATATATATAACATGTTAGCATTGTTAGCATGCTGACGTTAGCACTAAGTGCATCCTCACATAGCTGCTAGCGTTGCTGTAGACTCAACAGCATGCATCTCAACTTCACTTTGGTTTAAGGGGCTGTACTCCAAATACTGAAAAAAACAGAGGGGCTGGGATTGCTTCCACACTGCTCTAAGAGACCGTTCCCCAATTTGTGAATTGCCTAAATTTTTTTTCACAGCCACATGCCAGAACGGATATCAAAGACTTAATTCTCTGCTCGGGACACCATTGCTCCACTATAACTTTACAGAGTAAATGTTTTGATGTTGAAAATGTTACATACAACCCCTTTTAAAATGTATGCACTGCTTCATTATAGTGTTGATGGTTTAGTGCCTTGCTCAAGGACACTTTTAATATTGTTGAGAGGGGACATAGTGTGACTTGTTCACCTTCCCACCAGGTTTTCCCAATCAATTCAGAGCTTCTCAAACCTTTAGGCCAGCGTTTCCCCCCAAGCAATCTTCTTTATTTCTTATACAGTTGCGGTGGTAGTGTTGCACCAAGTGATATTATCAGTAATTAGCCAACAGCAGACGTCTTGGCCAATATTGAACGTAGATAACTACACAGACTTATTTTACAAACACACGTTTTGCACCATAAGTAATGTGAGGTCTATGAAAAGTGAAAACAACATTTAAGATAAGTTCAAAAGATTAAGTCCTCCCACTTCTAAGAAAAAAACAGACACCATGAAGAAAGTTAATCATTGTTTTCCACTGTAAAAGCATTGCCAGACTCCTGCCAGAAATAAATCATGAGTAAATGTGCACACACAGACACATGCATGTGCACGTATTATCTCTGCACTGGCAGTCCTCTGCAACCATCTGTTCTTTGTATAATGCAACCTTCTTTTTACTTGTATATGTGCATGCAGCTTGTGCGCCATCTTTGACATTTTAACCCACTGTCCTGTGGCTGAACTCAAGTGTCGCTGTCGAGGGAGTGAAAAGGCTCCTGTGTCAAGTGTTCAGCAAACATGAGCCTATTCTTAACTTATCACATCAACAGTATGTAATAGCAGCTGCCTGGCATTTTAAACCCTGTGGCCCATCCCTGACCCTGCACAGCCAGCCTCTTTAATTTTACTCTAAATATGACCTATTCTTTATGTACAACACCTTCGGGGAAAGGCTGTGTTTGGATAGCCAGTACACAGTGTGAGTGTTATTTGCTCTTGCAGGTATAGTTGCGGTGGCTGGTTCTGCATCCTATCTGTGCCCTGGATGACTTATGTCTGAGCCAATAATGTTGGGCCTTTGTGCAAACTCAGCTGTGTTAGCCGAATTCCACCTCAGGGTCAATGTCAGATCACCTCAAGTCTGAAATACGCCACCAGCCAACCTCCAAACATGATTTATAAATGGATTCTTGTTGGGTTAAAATGCTGTTGGGGCAAGGTGATTGAATTGCTGTTTTATTTTTTTTATGTAGCTGCTTTTTTGGGCTCTTGCTTTATGTGAGCTCTTGGATACTTTTGTGTTAGAGCTAATTATGTGATTGGAAATTTGCTGTCATTTAATGAAGTTACTTTTTGTTTTATCCTTTGCTGCATTGGAGAAATCAATACGTTGAGTGCAGCCATATGCATGCAATGCACGGACAGACACTCACACAAACACCCTGTTACACGCACACACACACACACACACACACACACACAAACACACACACACACACACACACACACACACACACACACACACACACACACACACACACACACACACACACACACACACACACACACACAAAGAAAGCCACATGTGGATCAACCAAACTTAACAAGGAAAATCCAACATGTGCTACAGCTATGATATATTGATTCCTAGTTCACGGTTTGATCGATTTTGCTTTCCTTGGACTGCAGATCGATGGTGACAGTAGAGGTTTTTTGATGGGTTTGAACCCTGATGTTTGTCTTGCTGTCTCAAAGGGCCTTAGTCTGTTGTGTGCTCTCATAACACACAACTGCCTGAGCCTTGTAGCCACAGTGTTTGGTAGATTTGTACTCAGAGGCTACAGAGGGATAAAGAGACAGATTTGTCCAAGAGACAAAGACCCATCATATCATAGAGTGAGCTTCAAGCATGGATCATAAGAGTGTATGATATGAATTTACTTGATCTAGTTAAATAATCGATGCTCCTCCCTCTGCAAACACCATTAAAAATGCAGCTGCTTTTGGCCCTGCATAGCCCTTTAAACCTTGTGTTACCATGTTTATGGAGCTGTGATTTTAGGGATTTCACTCCAAAATCCGTTAATTGTAACAACTTAACATCTGAATGCATGATTCCTAATTACAAATGAAATAATCCAACCAAATGAAATGCTTGAGTGATACCTTTATCATGAATAAATGCCTCAAGAAAGTATTAAGAATATTTAGTTTTTTTTATTCTTAAATCAATCTGTTTCTTAAGTTTCTCTCAGATATTAGGATGGGAATATAAGTGAGACTTACGTGAGGACATAGTTGACGCTGACTATACAGTGAGGTCTTGAGGACCGGCTGTTGTGGACGATTGTGGCGTAACTCTGGACCCAGACCCAGCCGCCGTGCTTGGCCAGGAAACGATAATACTTAGTGGTAACTTGGCCTTTTACAAGCACTGAAGGAGATAAAAGAATTAGGCAGAAGACAGAGATTAACATACTTAACTGTGTGTGTGTGTGTGTGTGTGTGTGTGTGTGTGTGTGTGTGTGTGTGTGTGTGTGTGTGTGTGTGTGTGTGTGTGTGTGTGTGTGTGTGTGTGTGTGTGTGTGTGTGTGTGTGTGTGTGTGTGTGTGTGTGTGTGCGCACTGTGGCGGGTTGCCTGAGCAGTTACTGTGACAAAAGAAGGTCAGCCAGCCTTTTGTAAAAGCATAATAGTGCAGGTTTGTAACTCACAGAGGTGGTGTGCACAGCGGAGGTGGAAGATGTCACAGCTGTGGACGTGATGGTACAGGGTTTTCTCTATCAGGTCCTGGGGCTCATAACCTGTCAGCTCTGCCACCCTGGAGAGGAATTAACCAGTTGTATTTAAAATATGCAGAGTGATCCAGGGATACTTCAGATTTGTCTTGTGTTGCTTGTGTTTTACAGGCAAGAATTGGAATTATTTGAACCCTCCTAATGAAAAATGTATGTGCTTTACAGTAAGCACACACAAAATAAAGAACACTGGATTAGAAAGAAAACGCCGCAAGAGAAATAATTAATGTCATATTAATAATAATTAATAATTTATACTCTTTATTGATCCCCAATGGGGAAATTACAATTTACACTCTGTTGTTATTACACACTACACACTGCATGTATACAGCAAACTGGCTGTGTACCTGGAGTCCAGGAAGATGAGCTTCATGTCCAAACTGGCTCTGAACATAAACATGTTGCTGTGCAGTTTGATCTCGGTCACAGCGCTGGGAGGCAGGGAGTGACCCACAGCCACCAAACCCACGTTCTGGTAGCAGCCCTCAAAAGGAGACATGTCTAAACTGTACTGACGGATCTTCAGGTAGCCACTGCAATGGATCACCTGTGGTGGAGCAAGATAGACAGCGAGAGTAGCTAAGATGAAAATGAAATGTAGATAAGGAAATCCTGAAATGTCCCTTTAAACAGAAGTGTATATAGCACGATTAATACTGCATAATGTATATAAATGTATATACTACTGCGCAGAAATAAAGAATTATTATGGAAATACAATATTATAGAAATGCAAAAGGATATTGAAATACCTCTGTGCTAAAGTCCTTATGGCATTACAGGAATACTATATTACATTTTCTTAGATAAAAATAAAGAAAATATTGTTTTTCTTTCATTAGGATAAATTATTGAATTACTCTATTGCAAATAATAGTTAATTAAATACCATAGACCAGTGACTAAGCCTAATTGCTTACCTTGTATCCACCACTGGTGAGGCCTGCGTTTCTTTTTGCCAGCACACATTTCATCCGCAAAAAGAAAGAGCGCTCTGCTTCATATTCTGAAGGAAGGAAAACATTTTTTAACTGGGCGATTATAAAATAAGAGTCAACTCAGAAACGATCACAGAATGGGGAGACGGGCTGACGCTACGTGTGCGTATTTAAAAACAGTTTCCGAGATCACTATGACGTTTTGCATTTTAACAATAATATAGCCTAATAGTAACAAAATAAATGCATTATTTGTGTAACATAAAAATTAAATAGGTGCCCGGAAACGTATAAAGCCGATTTTACTGTTGCAAAATGCAGGAATACGAAGACACGCATTGATACCTATCCGTTGCATTATAATCGATATCAGCTCGTTCTAGACAGTGCAGTACAGTCATTTCCAATTTAATTGCAAATAGACGAGATATATTTGGGAAGCTTCAGAGAAGACATGTATTTTACCTTGGACGAAATGTGAATGATATGGCTGATGTGGCGTCAGCACAGCTGTCATCTCGTCGTGGTCGGCAGGATGTACATATTCGTAAATACTGTTCCCAGTCAACTCTACCTGTTGAGAATAACTCATGTAATTAACAGGTAAAGACTGTGATGGACTATGATGATTTAATTTGCAAAACCGTGTCAGAAAATATGACAAAGTAGCAGAAATGCTTCAAACATATCTTAATTGAATAAATAAATATGATTGTGCAAACGGACCTGAGACAGTCCTAAGTGGACCGACGCTGTCTCTGAAATGTACATTATTTTCCCATCTGGAGCCACAACAAAGATGAATCCGTCCAACGTCTGCAAATAAACGACACGCCACAGTTAGCCTGATACCTCTCGAAAGGTTTTCACACGACCATATTCCTTTCTTGCAGTTTAACAGTTAATTGTGCTGGTAATACTAATATACCTGCAGCAAATGAGATCCCAGCTCTCGTCCAATATTGTCCAAAGATCTTGTTCGACTTGTATGACCCCAAGCCTCACCCAGACCTGGAGAGTGTGAACAAATGCTGTTTGTCTGCTGTGTGACATTATGATGAAATGGAGAAGATGCAGAAGTGTTTATATTATATATATATATATATATATATATATATATATAGATATATATATATATATATATATATATATATATATATATATATATATATATATATATATATATATATATATATATATATATATATATATATAGAGAGAGAGAGAGAGAGAGAGATATAGATATATATATATAAATATATATATATATAGATATATAAATATAGATAGATAATGAACGCCATATTTTGTAATTGCTTATATAAATTGGTTATTATTATTTTTATTATTATTATTACTAAAGTTAGACTACTGAAAAAGGCCCGACACACACACACACACACACACACACGCACACGCACACACACACACACACACACACACACACACACACACACACACACACACACACACACACACACACACACACACACACACCCTCAAGCCAGAGGCGTGCCTGTTAAAAAGGTCTATTTAGTGTTAAAGCATTTACAGTGACATGTTGTACAGGCTGCAGACATGAACCTCGTTAATCTGTTGGTGTTTACAAGATGCGCAGGCGATGTGCCTCTTGTCACAACTGCGATGTAGACATTCAATCTGGAGTGATGACATCACTTATATAGCAGGATGATATTTTAATTAATCATGATGCTCCAGATTTTTTTGAAATGATTATTGTTAAAATGCAGAATTTGAATGCCTCCTTACATTAATCCACCAATTTGTCCATCTTTTAGATTTTCTTTTGGTCCAGTAAATCCCTCAGTTTAGGCCACTATTTTCAGTGTAAGTGAAGCAAGTAGCCATGCTGCTCACTGAAATTCATTCAGTTTCATGAAGCTCTCATGGAGCTCGGGTATCATCAATAAATTAGGTGCTGCTGTAAATGGAAATAAATAAAACGGTCTCCGCTGTCGGACGACATAGTAGTAGCCTAGTAGTTTAATATCAACCCCACCAGATGAGAGGCTGTAGAAAAAGGACCTACAACAAGAAAAAATGGTTTTGGGCGGATGGGTACATCATATTAAAAATACGACCAATAAAATGTTTTTTTTCTTCTATAGGCTATATTTAAAAAATTATTTTAGTCTGTCTTACATACTTTTATGTTACATGTTATGACAGCAAAATATCAATATGTCTGTTACTATATAGCAGCAAAAAAGCGGGCTTCTGGTTAGATTTCATGGCAGATCATTGGTAGTATTTTTCTGATACAAGAGAGGCTGTGTAAGATTGTGTGTGCCTCCTGCTTACATGACTTTAGGTGATTAAAAGCCTTGCAGGGCCTTTTTTTTAAATAATTGGTAAGTCTTGTTCTCAGTCACGCAGTCAAAGAAGCCTGCAGAGACCCGTATAAAAGATGGTGGCAGATCGTCTCACTGAATTAAAAACGACCCTAATCCATTTGGAAAGGCTCCCTGCAGTTTAGGGGGAAATGACTGTAATGTTCCTATAATATTTCTTTATGGCTCAACGTGGGTCTGTGAGCGCGGGTATATTAACAGTATCCTACTTGAAATTCATTTTTGTTGTTGTATAGTCTATAACATCACTATTGTTAATAGGACTAAACTGATTCCTGATATTATTATTAATAATAGTATGTACACGTCTCAACTAAAACAAATTATCGTGGGATTACTAAATTGTAACAGGATTATATTGATTCCTGGAATATTGGTTTTATATTAATATAATATAATGTGATATATTAGCCTATATCCTGCCTTTTATCCATCATATCGTGTTTCTGTTTGTTGACTATTTCGCTCACCCTGAGGGAAAACAATTCTCATCTTCAGGTAACTCGTTGTCAGTCTTATTATGGAGGCTTTGTCCAGTTGAGAGGTGATGGCCGACGGTAAAGGCAACATTTTGGCCAGTTCATAAAATTCACTGTTCTCCTTTTCCCGTCTAGTCCTTGCTGCCGTTTTGGATTTCTCCTTCATTTCGGCTCCTTTTCACTGTATCCTTCCTTGTCTGAGACGGTGAGCATTCAAATCAGCAGTTTCGCTGATTCCTCTCCACTTTGACTCCTTTTCATTGCAGATTGTTATCAACTAAAATCAAAAGTGGAGTTTTAATGTAAACAGTTGAATCCAAAAAGAAATGTGAATATCCCTGGTACTCCTGATGGCGGCAAGTGCTACTTCAACTGGCTGTAGTTAAACCGTAAAGGTGCTGTCGCGGGATCTCATCCATGACCTGCAAAACACGCACAGAAAGAAATATTAAAGCATCATTGCATGTTGATCTGCAGATGCTCACGTTCACGCTAGGACCGAACATGATGTAACTGTCTCGTGTTGCCTAACGTACGCCTGATGCAGGCCTGCATATCATAACGTTTACACATCAAGCATCTATCAAAACAAAAGTCTGATTCATTGAAGAAGACTATAACCTTGACATTCTCGGCTTTTAACAGCAGCATCACGACGAAAAGCAGCAACAATTACCACAACAATTTAATAATAACAATTACATCAGCAAAAAAAGGAATCAGTGCAATAAAAGAAGACTAACAATTCTCTGAGTGATTTAATTTAATGAAGATATAAATATATGTAGCCTAACTATTAGACAACGTTTTACTTTCACGAAACAAGCTCACCCCATTGGTCAAAAAACAATTTCAAAATATGGTGAAGGGCACACTGCAAACATGTCTATCTCAAGTCACTCAAGTCAAGTCCAAGCAGCCTTAAATAGACTTCTGCCAATGAGGTGAATAATTCATAATTTTCTGTTGCTTCAGGAATGATGAAACACAGCATCATGTTGTTGATCACTGCAGTAGTATCGAGGAAATGTAATTTGTTCCAGTACAGTTCCTGAAACGTGTGCAGCCACGTTGGAAAAAAACAACTGGGACATAGTCTCACCTCGCTGGCCAATTTTTTTTTTATCGTTTTAAGAAAATAATAACATTTAACATCAAGTATAAGATGACCGAATTGTTGAGACAGATTTATTTACAGTATTCCTACCCGCGCTGAGACACACTGTCTATTTCCCTACATCTGAATCGATACTGTGGCCTTACAGGCAGCCTGCTGGGAATTTCACCTGTCCTGATCCGGGTTCACCAGTCGTCCCAGTTAAGTTTGGTCTCTGCTCCTCCTGGATTTCCACCTGGAAAGTTGAACGGGCCGTGCGCTGCATACACCTCTCCAAATTATAAGGACGCGCAGAGTGGCATTCGTGCCCAACAAGCCTCTTCTCCTCAACTATCTCAATGTCCCTCTCTGGAGCTGATCGGGACCCGCCCACCGTGTGCCCACCTCGCTCTGATTGGATGGAAGAGCTGAAAGTCATTTCGTGATTGGACTCTTACCGTGGGCGTCAACTTGGTACTGCAAGGCTCGGCACTTGTGAGCTCAGCTTAGATGTGATCTTGTTGTGTTTTTGTCATTAGCGTTAGGAACACTGATCAAGCTGAAATAAATAGATAAATCAGCATAAAATAGCACAGCAAGGGAATGTTCTGGGCTCAATTAAAACAACAAAGACCTTTTGCTGGTGATTACTTTAAGGGAATACCCAGACTAAAATATAAATCTTCTTTATTCCAGAGAAAAAGAAACAAGCATTTGTTTCCACAATTAATTCAGGCAATCAGCAAACGATTTATATCAGTTTCCTCACATTTCAGATGAGAGTCGAAAATATTTTTTGTTTATTCGCTGCAATGCATTTCTTCAAATATTTGTTGAAATACGGAAAACAGGTGCAAGTTTGGTGACGTTTCTAGTAATAAAAACACAACAGAGGAATAAATAACTGCTACGGGAAGAAAAACATCTGTTGGTGTCTCGTGCTGCTGCTGTTAGTCATCTAATAAATAGGCCTTAAATTCCCCCCCTCATAGAAATGCTTTTAATATACTGTATGGGGTCTCTTTATATACTGAACTGTAGATTCGACCAAAGCATGGATCTGTTTTAGTGGCTACACCAAATATTTCATTTGTTTTTTTGTGGATTGCCTTTCTCTGCATTTAGAACCTCTTTGGTTCAGAATTTCTCAGCATTTAATGGATTTGTTGTTGGTTATTCCTAAATATAGAGAAGCTATTAAAGCTAAAGTGCGTTGCATTTATTCTTACACTTTAAATTTGAAATGGAAATCTTGAGGTTGCATGATTTGTTTTGCGCATGGAAACCACTGACTTGATGCATACATAATGTTCTCTCTTATCAAATGTACCTTTTAGTCAACTCACCCCGGTTTGTTCTGAACTATTTCGGACCTGGGGTTTTCTTTAAAAAACAAACAAATGCAAAACAGTTTTCTCCCGGCTGAGAGAGCAGTGCGCCCGTGTCCATGGCTCATGCAATAGTTTGGTGTCCGTGAAAACACGTTTATCTGAGGATTAATTTCCATGGTTTGAATCAGATGAGAGCGCCGCTGCGCATGTAGTTTTTTAATTAGGTACCGGGTGCTCAGATGGAGGAGGAGGAGGGGGTGGTTAGAGCAGCGGGCGCGGTGACGGGGGCGCGGACGCATGGCGGTGAGCTCATTACGCACATAATTAGCCCTTAAATTGAAGCTGCATCCTGCCATAATTGGAGATTCTCCTGCTGCCTGGGAACAGATATCTCTCTCTGTCTCCTTTTGTGTGTGTGTGTGTGTGTGTGTGTGTGTGTGTGTGTGTGTGTGTGTGTGTGTGTGTGTGTGTGTGTGTGTGTGTGTGTGTGTGTGTGTGAGAGAGAGAGAGAGAGGTAGAGAGAGAGAGAGAGAGAGAGAGAGAGAGAGAGAGAGAACTGCTAGACTCAAAATTAGCCCTACAAGGATATACCCTTCTATTATTTTCTCATTTCTGACAAATAAAAACAACAAATTGGCAATTAGGGGACAGCCCCAGATGCTGACTGGTTCTCAGGTTTTCCCTTTAAAGCAAACATAGTTACTTCATCCTTCACATCTGATGATTATGATCTGAAGTCTTTGAAGCTAACACATGGGATCTACTTGACATCTTTCTCTCTGTGACGAATCCCTCATCACTGGATGTCATATCCTTCCTATGTTTTACACGAGCCACCCATGGGTCAAAGGTCACCACGGTTTGTTCACTTCGTAGATCCTTTTCCATGCAACTGATTTGAATTCCATACTTCTTTAAAAACAACCAACTCTCCTGTCACATTCAGTCCTCTAAACCTCTTTTATATATATATATATATATATATATATATATATATATATATATATATATATATATATATATATATATATATATATATCCCCAGTCATGCAAGGAAGAAGATGTTTGCCTTTTAGAAGCCTAAATAAAAAGAAGCTTTTACCAGATGACCACCCACCAAGTAGAAGTCCGAAGGTCTCCAGCGATCAGCGATGTTGGCGGCAGGGTCTGTGTCTTGGTGTTGTTGGATTATGTAGCAGTGACCTCCGTAGTGCATTCTGAGGCCTCCGTTTCACAAAACAGTGGAAGAGCAACTGAACAATTGCGTGTAAACATGTAAAAAAGTCCTGCTAGCAATCCTGTTACCAATACTATTTTGGCCACGTCTGCCATTGCAAGAAATGTCGCTTCACAAAGTAGATAGCAGCGCACACTCTGACATTAAGCCAAAATCCCTATCTACACGACAACACACAAACAGCGTTTCTAAAAGCCCTGGCCAGAGTTTTCCAAAACCTTTGTTTGCAGTGACCTAAAACACTGTTTGTGTGTGGACGGAAGGACAAAACACATAGAAAAAGCTACGTTAAAAAAATAAAATAAAAATAACCTGTGTACGTGTGGACTAGGCCTCATAGTATGAGTTTTAAGCGGCTGGTAGAAGATTTACCATGCCCGGACATCCTGTTAATGCCCCACCACAGGCTGCCACAACAGGGGAGCTCGCTTTGCTGTCCTTCCAACCCCTCCCTTCCCTCGCCACCCGAGTCTCACCCGTCTTTCCATTTTTATTGTGTTTTTACAAATCACGCTTCTCTGTGGGAAGCCAGCCCTGAAATTCTCCCCAGCATGAAAAAAGGGCAGGTTAGTGAAGGTTATTTAGGGAAGGATTTAAGGAGAAGGTGGGAAGGAGGTGAGAGGATGAAGGTGTCAGTAGTACTCAATGAGGAACATGGTGCATCATTTCCTCTAATGAGCTCTCATAATGAGTTTCTGTTTTAATGATCTGGGTCAGTGATTGAGCATGGTGCCCTTGAGCAAGGCACTTAAAGGCTTTAAAAAAAGCACATTTTCTCACAATTACCTCTAGTGGCATCCAGTCAAGCAGATAGATTGAAGAGTCAAGATTCAGTACTTGATTCTCTTCTTTTGATCACTGCCTTTTCAATGGAACTGATATGAATTTGCTTTGGTGACCTCAAATCAAACAAAAGCAGAAACCTGAGGACATGAAACTAGTTTCAGACTAGATAGTTTTTTTTTAATAACCGTCTCTCAAATTGACAGTTTAAAAAAAGCAGCAGCAGAGATATCATCTTTTATATTCCACACATTTACAGTATGTTCCTTGTGAAAACCTAGCACCTACATTACCCACAATGCAACTCGACCGCCAAAAGTTGGTTCGCAGATTCTGGTGTGTTATGCTAGTAGTAGCTAATATAGCCTTGAGCCACTAGCTTCAAGCAGAGATGAGGAGTGGGCTACAGAAGTCTGGTAAGATCACTTCTTTCTAAGTCCACAACCCCGATTATTTTTCATTTTTAAACTTGTAGTCTGTAGACCCAACCGTCACTGACCCAAGTAACATCACTTCAGGCAATTTATCATACATTTTTTTGCAGCTCCCACAAAATGCTTCATACACCTTTTTTCACATACACAGTAGCACTCCTCAAGACCTGTAAACACACTTTGCTGTCTAAAATCGGTGGAGTATAAACCCCCTTTAAAGCCTTCAAAAACTAAACGCCAACGTATCTTTCCAGAAAAAGTTTTACCAGTTAGCTACTCAGGATGATACGCAGACTTTGCTAGGTACATTTTTCATCAGAAGTGCTTTCTGATAATTTGATTTGAGAGCTGACATTTGAAAATGGAGCACCAAAAAGCATTGCATTCATGCACTAAAAGGAAGACAAACAATAAGCTGTGAATTTGGTCATTTTTTGCTTTAAATGTTTGGTTACTGCTCGATAACTGACTGCCGAGTTTTCCTGAATGTGTCAACAAGGACAGTCCCTGCTCCAAACTACAGTACCATACAACAATAACATACCTTCTCACCAAAGGTTTGAGAATTTGCCATGAAAACATTAGACTCCTAGAAAACAAATCAAAACGTTATCCTTTCGTAAATGTCTTCCATGTACATTGGTTATGTACAGTAGTTTAAATTGTTGGTGGGCTCACACTGCAATGGAGATCCACCTCTGTATTTATAACATCTCCTCCACTTTCTCTCATATCTCCTCTCTCATACACTCACAATAATTTCACCATGGACTAATACATCGCCAATACAGATTCAAATAATCTGATTAGATGTGAGATCATACATACTGGGAATTTGAGTGGTGGGAGAGATATAGTGTCTATATGCGGAGGAGAAGAGACTGTATGGATCAGTCAGCTGATATTGTAGAAATGGCTACAAGATGTTAAAAAAAAGGAAAGAGAGATGAAAAAACGTTGATTTTAAATGTGTTAGTAAAATATTTTACAGAGCGAGTGAAAAAGCAATGAGACTGAGGCACCATGTTGGGTTACACTCTGTGCTCCGAGATTGAAACGGTCGGGCATATGCAAACAGGCTGCATGTTTGACCAAGATTTGCCAGTTGTGTTTTCTGTAAGTTATTACGGACTCTTTGTGTTGTTTTTTTCCCTTAAAAGACAGAAATATTATTTAGTACTCCCCGCCTTCTTTAGCTGTTGGTTTTGAACCAGCCACTTTCTTTGGAGAGTGATGGTTGGAAATGTTGTTTTGTGTTATTTTTCTCCTATTAACAGTGACTCTTTCCCATCAATTTTAGCTCTCTGTGTCTCTTTCTGTCAGGGCCCTTCACTGAGCCCATCTGCTGTGTGCGAGCGTTAATTAACCACACTGCCATTTCCTCTGTGTGCGCTGCGTTTGAAGGTGCTTGGAGTACACGAGTCAGCCTCACAAGTTCATCAAAATGCTAATTCAGCCCAAATTAAAGTTGTGATTAACATTACACAGTTTCCTGTGCAGACAAATTGATCCTTCCATGATCTCTCTCTTTCTCTTTCTCTCTCTCTCTCTCTCTCTCTCTCTCTCTCTCTCTCTAACTCTCTCTCTCTCTCTCTCTCTCTCTCTCTCTCTCTCTCTCTCTCTCTCTCTCTCTCTCTCTCTCTCTCTCTCTGGGTGATGAGCGTCTGGGGAGAGACTTTCCTCTTGGGTGTCATAATTGCCAAAGTGGAAGAAAAACAGAAACTGCCTATAAATTAAGCTAATGAGTTAGAACGATTTGTGTCTTAATGCTAACAGTTTTCTTTATAACATAAATATAAGTCATAACACAGCATTCCAATTTGCCCTGCAAGAAATATGGATTCCCATTATATCTTCCCCTGCTTTTCAATACATCACATGCATATCAATCCATATTTGTTTGTGTGCATGCACTGTACCTGTGGGTATGCTCCTGCATTGTCTTGTCTAGTGTGTACATATGTGAGGAACCAATAAGCTGTAGCGTGGATGCTATGACACAGTCCTGACTGTATTTACCCTGCTCTCCAGCTGCCTCTGCACCTCCCAGACACTGATAGGCACATGGAAACAAGGTTTAAAAAGTCCTATACAAAATAATAGTATTTAGTAACTGCTTCTATTTTTTTATTTTATTATCACCTGGCATTTGTCCTCAATAACCTTGCGTGTTACACATTCTCACATCTCTGCTGTCTACAAGCTGTAAAATGTTAAATACAAAATAAATTTGTAGTGCTGAAAGACAGATTAGTGGCCTCTCCAATAGGTTAGCTGTGTTAATTCATGAGAAAAAAATCAGCAAACCACAACATGCTCCTGATGCAACAGAGGCGGTGCCATATGCATTTTCTTTAAAACAACAACAGCTTGACATTCCCGAAGGGTAAATGACAGGGGGACACTTATTTAGGTACATACTGTAGTCTCTCTCTCTCTCTCTCTCTCTCTCTCTCTCTCTCTCTCTCTCTCTCTCTCTCTCTCTCTCTCTCTCTCTCTCTCTCTCTCTCTCTCTCTCTCTCACACACACACACACGGATAAACTTCTCGTGGTAATGAAAGCCCCTGGCGTTCATCACTCTGTCTTAAGCAGTGGTTATTGAGGCATTAAATATGTCTACACAGGGCTCAGTGAAAGGCTGCCAGATCAGTGTTCTTCTCTGAGGGGGCTCTGTTTGCATACAGACAGGTTGGGGGATTGGGAACGTGCACCGAATGGAGCCTGGGAGTCGTAACTGGGTGCCCACCACTCTGATGTTAGTGCCATTATGGGATGTCACTGTGGGAGAACTGCGGCTCTTCAGCAGGATTACTGAGATTCTTGCTGAAATTGAGCGGAATTGGAAATGTGGCCGACGGATTCTCTCCCGAGTGATTCATGCACAACACTGCCACACACACACACACACACACACACACACACACACACACACACACACACACACACACACACACACACACACACACACACACACACACACACACACACACACACACACACACACACTCTTACATTCATGTTCAAACAAATGCAAATGTGCATTTACGCGAACATTTTGCCACAACGGGAACTCTGATGATGTTGATGCTTTTGTGAAAGAAAAGTCTATGGACTGCTACAGGAGGCTTTGAGCAAATGTCAATTTGATCAACTATGACATTTCCCCTTGTTATTTTGTTTTGATTTATTCTTACAGCATGATGACAAATGCAAAACAGCACTGGTGCATACCTCGGCAGCCTTTACTGCCTTTGGTGCACGTTTGCATAGTGTGAAATGTGGTGGTTTGTTGTGTGTTTTTAAACTCAGCTTGCAAAGCAAATTTTCCATAACGAGCAATACAGATTTGAATTGTATTAAAATGAATTGAACTGAAATGAGTCTACAATGTAAAGGTAAACACTGAGTTTAATTCTGAAGCATTGTCATGCCAACATCTGTGGGCAAATGTACTACAACAGCTTTTTTATAGGGCATTTTGAAGCAATCTGTGGTATTTGAATATAGTCAAGTAAACTAGTTTTGTTTAGCATTGTAAAACTGAGTGCCTTTTGTTCATCTGAACATTCATGGCAGCATTCCTTTTACAACATCAGCACAGGCCAGTGTAGCTACACAACTCAATAAGAAATAACATAAAAGAAAGGGACTTTACAGCTCAGTAGCCTCCTTTCTAATGGGTTTGGGGGTCAATGTGCTGAGGCCACACTCCCTTCTGAGGTCCCTTCTCCCGTGTCATAAAATAAACATGCTGGGTGCGACCCTGGTGAGGGTGAACATTAACACCCCAGCCTCTGGCCCGGAGGTCAGCCAGGGGTCGGCAGCCTGTGGTGGAGGGAGATTATTCTTCCACACTGACAGAGGCACCAACATGGCATCAGAGTTTGTGTAAGAAACTCACACCCTTGGTCTTATGTTAATTCTGTCTGAAGGATTAATGGCAGCAAACAGACTCATTTAGGTCAAAATGGTGTTTTGTTTACTCTGATCAGGCTGTGGGACTGAATATTTACAGATCTTATTTATTTGATTAAGTTATGGATTGTTGTCAAATTTAGAAATATGTTTTCCTTTTAATTGTTCTGCCCCAAGGTTGAGCTACATTTTTGTATATACTTTTACTTTAACAATTACAATTCTAAAGATGTGAGAGGATTCAGAGTTCATATTGAATTTATGTTCAGCAATCATTGCATCAGAGCTTGTACCAAAAGCACCAACAATGTATTTCAGACAACTTTTTTTGCCACATTGAGGCATGAAAACAAACTGTAAACACAACTCTAAAATATCATTACCCTTCAAGTTGATAAGGTGAACATGATAGAAAACAGGTGCTTCACACCCAACAACTTTATCGTTCATTTGGAGTCACGTTTGTGAACACCTAATCTCTAGAAACAGATATCAGCATGAATGGGCAATGGGACAAGATTTGATAAGAGAAGATAAGTCAGATAGACTTCATTAATCCCACACTGGGGAAATTCCTGTGCTACAGCTGCAGCTCAAAAGAAAAACAACATACACACATCAGAATAACACAAATACACATTAAGTAGACAAAGGAGAAAAACATATACATAAAGTATATGAACAAGAAAATAGAATCAGTTATAATAATAATAATAGTAATAAAATCAGACATTTACACAAACACCCTTATATAAACAGACAGTATATATACACAGATATACAGATGATTAAGGTGCTGATGAATAAGATATGACATATTGCACAGTTGTAACTGTGAGGTAACAAAAAGTGATAAATGAATAAAGTGGTCTGTTTCCGTTTGTTGTCCGACTAGTATTGAATCGTGTTTAAGTGGGCTTTGGTTGCATGCAGGAAAACTGTCTGTGTCGCAAAAGTCGCAATGGCCAAAATGCAATTTCAGAACCCATTAGAACCCCCAGAACCAAAACAATTAGTGGAAAGATGCTAAAACACTCCATAGAGCTGAGGGGAACTGTGGGGTTGGGTACAAGTGACTCTATCACATACAAAAAGTCCTGTGACCCATTTTCTA
The DNA here is from genome assembly GCA_023631565.1 of Gymnocephalus cernua. Taxonomy (NCBI): domain Eukaryota; kingdom Metazoa; phylum Chordata; class Actinopteri; order Perciformes; family Percidae; genus Gymnocephalus; species Gymnocephalus cernua. The sequence goes on from CM042440.1 coordinate 9,515,791, forward strand.
TACATGCATACAAAACATATACAAAATGTTTTGTAGCCACTTAATTACAGCCAGTAGTGTGCATATTGCGTTCCAGAGTACATTTTGAGGTGTTGTCATGAAATGTTTTACTGTCGCACGTCCAAGCACGTCACAGATCAAGAAACCAGAAGAGGCAGAGTAGAGAAACGTGTGCCTCACCCTGGTGCATTATTCAGCCTGACATTCACCCTGACTGTGGGGAGCCACAGATGTCGGACATGGCTAAACAGCTATTGTAGAGAGCAGACACGGACATCAGACCTGCCAAAGACTGGTCAGACTTTATATTGACAGTAAGAAAGAGAGGTAGAGAGGGAAATCAAAGACATGATTGACAGCCATTCAGGTAGAGGTCAAACAGCACTTGTAACTAATTCTTTAGGTTTGCATTGTCTTTTGCAAAATATGATATTTGGCGGTGATTGTATATTCCACATACAATGTCAATCTAGGTATTCTTAGCTAACAAAGCAACTGTGATTACCATCCAGGAAAACAAAACAGAAAGTGGGAATTTTTAAGCAAATTACAAGCCGTAGGATTTATTTCTGCTTTTAGCCTATCCACAATGTGCTTATAGCCTAAAACCTCCCCCTGCAACAATTAGGGGGGCATAGATCACATTCTTGCCTCTGCAGAGGCCTGATAATAGCATACGGCTTTGGGACATCTCATTCGCATTGGGAACGGTCTGGAAGATGCTTTACTAGATGGATTTATATGTTGCCTGCACTGCTTTCCAGTGATTGAATGTCTGTGTGCATGTGTTGAGCTGACTCTGTGTGGATCTGTCAGGGGACTCATAAGGCAGGTTTGAATTAGGCATGAGATAGAAGGAGGACGTGTGTGTGTGTGTTTGTCCGGGCGTGCATGTGTGACTCGGAGTATTTTATGGTGAAAAAGCGTGTAAATAGTGACCGGAGACAGATGTGGTCTCATCCCTTAAAGGCTGAGGATAAAAAATCATCGGGACAAGACCTCAGGATCAGGGCAGAGTGGGACATTTCTCAAGTCTTTTTTTCTCTGTATAATGGCATCACTGGCTGATAATATCCAATTGCACAAAGTGAAATCAAATCTGGGAAAAGTTCACACAATCTTTTTTATCTGAGCAGCTTACAGCTTTACCTAAGAGGTTAGCTATAGCTCTAAACACCACAAAGCCTATAAAACATGAGCTGGAGAGTTGTGAGAGACATAAAAGTAGTTCCTTTTAATGTTATATTGATTTACAAACCACATGTTAAAACACCTCCCGGTCATGGATCATTACTTTCAACCCCTAACGAATTGCGCTGGGTGCTGAGCTGTCCAGTGCACATGAGGCACTGGACATTTTTAGATCCACATGCACAGGTTTTGGGTGTCCTGGTGTCTAGACAGTAGCAGCCAGAGAGTGAAAGCTTGAACTGAAGAAAACATTATACAGCGGTAAAGTAAAGCAACAGTATATTGATAAGAGCCTGTGAAGAAGTGCTATTAATCATGCAGTGTTTTTGAACTGCTTAAATGTACAATTATAACCATGCATTCTTATACTTAAAGTCATATTTCCTTTTTGTTTTAACATAATGTTTTTTAGATATGATGACCGGATGTGGGAAGTGTTGGATCAGCTGTCAGGATCTTGTCGCCCCTGATGTGAGTATTTACCGATGTCATCCGAGCCTTTTTACATGCCCATATTGATTAGTACAATTAGAACAATTAGGCAGAATTACTGTCAGCGTTTTGACCTCACAACATAGTGTTGTGACAACAGGGACATCAACAGGGGAAAATTATACCAATTAATTAGTTTTTGACAGAGTTAATGCCAGAAAGAAAAGCAACATGTTGCTCAGCACTACTGAGATATGCTAGCAGTTTGGTTTGCTCACATCAGCGCAATACATTTGTAAAGATACAACATATCAGACTTTGTCAAGAATGGCACGATAAAGTTCTGGACTTATTTCCATCATTGTCCCTGGTGTTTACATTCCACAGTCCAAACACATTTATCCAGATGGAGACACACTCAATACATTCAATGTCTGACTTTACTAGAACATAAGAACAAAGTACTACAAACTGAATCACAGGAACAAACACATTCTTTTGAGAATCAAGACAATTTATAAAAATAAATATCATAAATGAAAAAAGTTGTGAAATAAGTCTAAGTTTGGAAGATCAGTAAAGAACAATGTCGGTTATTAAAGCAAATAAAATATTATTTTCTAAAAGAATACTGCTAATATTTTAAACTTATAGTAAAGTATTGCTGGAATACTACTGTATCCAGCAGCCCTTGTTTATAGAAAGGAATGTAACTGACAAAGCTATTACACTCCTTAAACTATTGTTTTACGACAATGGACTGTTTGGTCCTGAAACCGCTCTAAAAATGTAATTTAACTGCAGTAAGTAAAACAATGATTTAGTATTAAGTATTAGTTGTGATAGTTTCCTAGAGAGATGAAACTGCTGCATTTAAATGACAGTATGTTGGCTCTGACGTGTAAACAGCAGACAGAGTTTCATGTCTGATATGGCAAATAGGTTTCACTATATTTTCATATATTTGTAATCAAATATGTGCAATGCACAAATTGAAAAGCATTTATTTTGAAAGATTCACATAAAGTGGTTGCATGGTATTTCTTCTAGGAATTACAGTTTTTATTTTTTTGTATTCTTGGGGAGTTTACATTCTACATCCAAAAAGCCACATGTGAAATGAATTAGATGATTCCAGTAGTTTTAAACTCAGTATATGTACATTTGACTATGTTAAGGCCAATGAAAATACATAGATAAAGGAGTCAGCATATTTTACTACCAGAATTATATTCTTAGCAAAATGTAGAGAGCTTTGAAACAGCATTTAGAACGTCATTATGGAAAGTAAAATGTACAGAAAATATAACTAAAAGTGAGATAAAATAGATAAAAACAGATAAAACAAAATAAGCAAAACCCAAATTATGAAGAATTTGGCCTAAGTACTCATTTTATGGCTGTAGCCATAAAACCATGGCTACAGCCTTGTAAGTAGTAAAGGCTACTAGTAGTAGTAGCAGTAGTAGTAGCAGCAGTAGTAGTAGTAGTAGTAGAAGATATAGAAGTAGTAGTCACTTGGTTGGATAAACTGTATTTGCAAAACACCATTACGAGAATTCTTATCCTGAATCATTTGAAAAACACACTGACCTTTCACTGAGTTTTACCTCTCACCAGACTGACTAAACAGGCAGCCTGTACTCACACATGTAAGATGCTACGGACAATATGGTTCCCATTTACATTTTAATTTACCTATAAATGCTTCAACGTGAGACCTTACCCCTCGAGGAAAGTTATGTTCTTTATTGTCGGCTATTATTATTTCTATAGAGGCTTATACAGCATTTATTTTTAGGCACTAGCCGACCAACAACAGCAGTAGCAATAACAACAACATCAACAACAACAACAACTCTTTTTTCTACATCTCATGCAAATGTTTGGAGTAACGCCCCCTTCACACTTCGTTTTCCTGTGGTAATGTAGCATTTACATTTTATGAGCTCACTAATCTTTTTTTCCCGTACTTCAGCATTGACTTGTCACTGGGCTGATTTACTGGACCAATCATCTCCATGCAGGCCAGTGGCTGAAACGCTCTCCCTACTGCAGATGAATATTTACATGGCAGTTAACAGGTGGCGAGTAGTTTAATGGTGGTAATTGCTCCATGGCACGTGTAGAGGAGGTGTACGAGTTGTGTTGCTTGGGGCTGTCCCACTTCTGTGATGATGCATCCCAGGGGATATATCAGCATGTGTTCCTGTGTGTGTGCACCATGTGTTATGCATTCAAAGGTGACATATCTGCTGTATATATCCCCAGTAAAAAAAAGCATGCACTGTGATATGTAAGGGATAATGCAGAGTGAGCAGGTTTTCATTGCAAATTAAACCCTGACAGGGTGATGCAGGATTTAGTTAGCAAATATGACCCTGTCCCTCCACATTAATACAAGGCTACTTACTAAAAGAAAAATCAATAATTTGACACAGCATATTGATTAAAAAAATATTTTATTGATTTAAAAATGGTCTTTGAGTCTATGATCAGCTGTCATAGCGGTCTGATGCCTTAATTTTTTCAAACAGAATCAGTTATTCAAGAAAGCTGTGTAATAAGACGTAATAATATGTGTCTCACTTAACCTTCGTATCTAAATGTGTTTTTCTTCACCAATGATGTTGGTTAATTTTACCACAATTTTACAGTTGTCTGTGTGATAACTACTATTTTCATTTAGTGATGTTGAAAAGAAAACAAATCCTTGCAAATCAGTAGATGTTTTCAACAGTGAAAGACTATACGCACTCAAGACATAATGAACCTCTTCAGGTTTATTAATGACCACATATATGCAAAAGATCACCACATATCCTCTGTTTTCTACATTTAGGAGGATAGAGACATTTTCTAGATCTGTTATTTCACACCAGCTTCATTTTCTTTCTCTCCAGTGAAGGGAGATTAGGTTTTATTGTATGTCTGACAGCCATGCAAATGTTAAAGCACTGGAATGTTCCACGAACTGCAGCAGATGGACACGACAAGCCTAGACCTTTCACTCTCAAGGAACATGACATCACCACATATGGTCACAGTGATTGATCTGTCGTTTGGGAGTGATGGCTGGCCGCGTGGAGAGAATGAGGAAGGGATATGCGCAGAGCAGAGGCAAAGTGCCGGAGTAATGTTTTCCATGGCTAAACGCATACAGTCAGAAGTGTGTGTGTGTGTGTGTGTGTGTGTGTGAGTGGCCTACTTATTTAAGTCACATTTCAGTTTAGCCTTCATGCTCATTTATATTCTATTCCCATGAAATGTTGCTCTCCTCAGAGAAGACATTGTCTTCACCACCTTAATGTCCCTTTGGATAGTGCTTTTCAGGAGCAAAAGAAATAATAGCAAAGCATAGCATAACATGCCTTTCAATGGTACATGTGTATGAACCTTTAATGTCCAAGTATATAATATAATTTAATTACATGTCATAAACAGCAGTTTGTTAGTGAGAAGGTCAAATACAGAGAGACAGTGTGTTTTTATTGATAATGATGACAAATGGAAATGCTACGGTTAGCACCATTAACCAGCAGAAACACGAGTTATTATTCACTGGCTGGTGCAAAGTCCAACATGCTGCTGAGGTGCTATGTCTGTTCAAAAAGTCCACCATTGCAACTGTGTAACCAGATGCAAATGCTTGAGAGAGAGAGAGAGAGAGAGAGAGAGAGAGAGAGAGAGAGAGAGAGAGAGAGAGAGAGAGAGAGAGAGAGAGAGAGAGAGGAGAGAGAGAGGAGAGAGAGAGAGAGAGAGAGGAGAGAGAGAGAGAGGAGAGAGAGACGAGAGAGAGAGAGAGGCAATAGGACGGATATGCAGTTCCAGACACAGAACAGAAGCTGGGAGCTTGTCTTGTCCTGCTGTGTCTTCTGGCAGATTGCTATGGAGCCTGTCATTGCAGCCAGCAGGGTGTCCAGCCACTACATGACATTCAGTAGGGGAGCTGAATAAATCACTGGAACACACACAATCCAGCTTACAATTCACCTGACAAAGCCAAGACTGCCCTCTAGTCACGCCTGTACTTTGTGCAGCTGTAGAACCGACATTATCCTGACAGCTAAAGTAGCACCATTTATTTAATTGATTTTGCACGAAAGCAAACTCAAAGTTTTATCCAGAAGCAAATATCATATAATACATAAAGCCTAACTATTAGCAGATAGTAGAAGTAGATTGCCAATGGGTGCATAGAAACAAAGGAATATTCAACACATTTGTACTGAAACTGCTTATTCATGTTTGGCCCTGCCATGTTGCTCAACATGGGTGGACTTGGGGTGTAATTTGGGGTCGTAAAGTAAAAGTCCAGTGTGGGACCCTTGAATCCCAACCCTGACCCATTTCAATGCATTTTTCTATAAATAACCTTCAAGATTTAGCAGAAAAAAACATGCAAAGACAAGCTTGTACACTGCCTTCAACTCTGGATTGAACTGTCAACTCATGTCTGGAAGTTTTCTGAGTCATTTTGAGCATTTGAAATGGCAATTAAAAAGTCTAATTAGTCTCCTCGTCTACCCAAAGCTATTTCATTATATTTCAGATTTCTAAAACAAGATTTTGGTTTTGAAAATTATATTTTTTTTATATCCACAGCACTAAAACTACTGTGACTGTAGAATTGCAGAGATAGATTACCTGAGATATCAGGATGAAATTCCTTTCAACATTTCAAGCATTTAACGTTGTATTATAAACTATTAAACCATCTCTGTGTAATAGTAAAACAAATAGCCACATAATAGTTATGTCTTTTGGCAGAGCATTTTACATCGAAATGATTGACCTGTGAAACGGCTTTGTTCCAGCTCGTAAAGAATAAACTGTCCTACAGATGGAGTTTAAAAATGTCCTTCAGGGTCAATGTATAGCTGACACTAGCACTACTACAATGGGTGTAACTACCAAATGTTTATAAGAAAATTAGAGATCATTTAAAGCATAGCTGAATGTTGTGGGCCGTTTTATTTTAAACCCAACATTATGCCACTCATCATGGCAGTGGGCAATAAATCCAAACGCAGGCTTCAAAGCATTTCTTAAGGGTTCTGTTACTGAAGCCACAGACACAATGACCATGTTTTTCTATTAAGCTCTGGTTGCATCTTTGCAGTGTTTTGGAACATCAGTGTGATTCTTTCTCCATTCTAGCCACTGCTATACTTATGCTAAACACATAAGTGTGCATGCTAACAGCATTCTCTGAAGACTATTGTTAAAAAGACTGTAAAAGTGTGCTTTTACCCAATAAACCTGTTTAAATTGATTAATTAAAGCTATTTAAAGATGCCATATTATGCTCATTTTCAGGTTCATAATTTTATTTTAAGGTTGTACCAGAACAGGTTTACATGGTTTAATTTTCAAAAAACACCATATTTTTGTTGTACAGCACAGCTCTCTCTCACTGCTGCAGCTCCTCTTTTCACCTTGTGTTCAGGTCTCTGTTTTAGCTACAGAGTGAATCATCTTTCCTTCTGTACTCTTTGATTCCACTCGCACATGTGCAGTAGCTCAGATCGTACATCATGTCAGTTAGCTCCATAGACAGTAAAAGAAAGGTTGTGTTTAGCCCGTCGTTTCGGCTAGTTACGTAACAAGCCCTGCAGATTTTGAACAGCTCACCCAGAGACTGAAGGCAGGACACATTCAGAAACCCATATCTCACTCAAAACAGCTTGGATAGATTTTTTTCCAAGTTTGTATGCGTGTGGAAGCACCAGAGACACAAAATAACACCCCAAATCCCAGAAAAAGTGATTTCTTCATAATATGGGCACTTTAAGCATTTCATATATTATACATATTACATAGCTCCGGGCGTTTTTTGAGGGTTTGGCTGGTTTAGAGTTACAGACAGCATCAGGGTTATTAACTATGAATTTAACTCAACATCCCACCTAATAAATGCTTTGTGTACAAAAACGGTGAAGGGAATTGGAGTTGTGCGTTTCCACGTTCACATGCTCTATTTCATAGGCAGGCTTAGAGGGCACAGAGATGTCAGTGTCACCTCGTTTTATCCTGGAATGCAACAGGGAAAAACATGAAAACCCTGCAATTGGGCCTGGAAATAATAGACTGTGCTCCTGGCTAGAGTGGCTCACTGGTTTGGATTGAGAAATAGCATGTATTTACATGAGACACCCACACAGGCCTCCATAATCAATCTTCCAATCTCTCAGGGTGCAGACTCAGCCAAGAATCAGTGTGCGGGATGGAAGTCATGGTAAACAGCATGAATCTTTGCCAGCCTTCTATTTAAAACCTTTATTTATCCACAGAACTGCAAATCTTTTCCTGCAGTGTCATACTAAACATTAAAGTTATGCACATGCTGGCATTTAGGGATTTATGTTTGCCATTTTACCCACAGACATGAGACAAGATTTCCATTTCATCCAAGTATTCACATAGATAAAACACATGATGGTTCGAGATGTGTAAGCCTTTCTGGAAGCAAAAAAACATACAAAAAAAGTCTTATTTGCATGTTTTATCTTGTTTCAATAATACATCAAAGAGGGTTTAATGTTAAGTGTGCAAAATTGGCAACTTCACTCTGAGGAAGACTTTAGCCGTCACTGTTGTTGGACCAGCTGTTGTTGGTCAGGAAATAGCTCCAATGTGAAAGCTAATTGATTCTAAAACCACAGCCATTTATATACATCAAATACACAAGCTACATGTACATGTACTTATAAAAGTCAGGTTTGGAGTTGTTGGAAGCAAACCTACCTCATAGAAATAATTTGTATATACAAATTTGCAACAGCATTTTCTATCAAAATGAAATGTTGTTAATTAACATATCTTAAAGGTTGCAACAATGTTGATACTGAACATATCAGTAAAATGTTCACTGATAGCATATCCAATATTGCAATAAAATATAAGCTTGTAGTGACATTATTACACTTGTTCATCTCTTTGACATTTTATGAAATATGCTTATTCTCTTTCAGGAAGTTATATGAGAGGATCAACATCACTTTATCTGTTCTTTAAATATGAAGCTACAGCTAAACTGACTCTTGTCCAAAGATTACACAATCCACCAGCCAGCACCTCTAAAGGTCATGAATTAACAAATTATTGTTTTATTTGTTAAATCTGTACACAAAAAAATGTGTGGTTTTACGTGGGATTATGTTTGGGACTATTTCTTTGATAGGCACACAAACTTTATGTTAAAGGTAACCAGCTGCTGGCTGTATGGCTTCATATTTAATGGACAGCTATGGGAGTGTTATCTAAGCAAGAGCAAGTGAGGTAGCTTCTCACATTACAACAATATTAGAATCTCAAATAATTAAAAATCGTAGTCATAAAACATGAAGTAGTGACGATGATATGAATGTTCATCAGCTGCTTGATTTTGGTTTTATGCTTAGTATTTAACAGTGATTAAAATCGGTCCAGGCGTTCCTTTAATGAACAAAACCACTTCCACACAGAAAAAAAGACACATATACTGTATACAACAAGAAATAAAGCGTCTTGTCCATCCCTATAATTTTCTTCCTCTTTCAAACCTGTTGAACAAAGGTAATGCCATGTTCTGTCATTTCATTAAACCTTTGTAATTTGTCTGTGTGAAATCTGAGGACGTGCCCACAGATTTACTGACATCTTGAAATAATCCGAAAGCATACAGAGATATAACTGGGAGGAAAAAAGTAACCTGCCTCATTGTTCTTCTGAATTTCTCTGAAAGGCAAATGTAAACACCTCTATAAATTTCACCGCCAATGAAGAATAACGGGTTCACACACCGCTGTCTGACACCAGTTAACTAGAATGCAGTTTTCAATATTTTCCAGGATAGACCACATTTCACTCTGAAATACACATCTTATGAGGGAGGCTGATGTTGAGCGTGGAGAACAACACAATAACGAAGTAATCACCAAGCAAAGACCTGGGAACAGTAGGATTAAAGGATGGAGGAAACGTATGAGAAGTAGAGATGCTAGTGGGCATTTAAAATGACCAGTCATGAACACTTTAGGGTGAATGAGTTCTCTGGTGCAGTTACCAAGCAGATCTTAGTGTGACTCACCAGAGCTTGGCTTCGCTGGTGCCATCTGCATAGCGGAGATAGATGGGTGAAAATGTGTAACAGGTTGATGTTGTCACTAATAATTGCTTATCAGTTGGTGGTCTTCACGCTTCACTTTTCATTTTGTCTTGAGCTTAATTTTATGTCTCTGTTGTCACATTTTTTCTGTCTATCTTTGCCCCTCTCTCCTCTTGCCTTTTTCCTCCTTACCTCAGCTAGTGGCATCCACAAAACTGCAAATGTGGCAGCTCAGCAGACCAGAGTGAGGGCAGATTTTTACAGAATCTCAAAACTAAAGCCGGTTGATACAGGGAGCTGCATGCCAAACAGTTTCACCAAGATTTATGATTTGGCACCAGCAGCAGAGCTGGCAAACTAATACCTGTTGCCTAACACATCCAGTGACCAAATCCTATTGTTCCCTTTTACAGTTGGCCAAACAGCATTAGCAAACACATTTACAGTTTGTTTTGGCCAGTAGGTGACAGATAGTTGACAGTACTGTGAGCCCCAGTGAATTTAAATAACCTGTATGGAAGTAGTAAAAGTATGACTGAGAGATGTGTTGTTCTGGTATGGTAATTTACATCCATTTGGTATTCCACTCCAGTAAAATCTAATAATCAGTGTGTGGTGGCTAAGACACCTCTGACATACAGCCAGTCATAGGTTCTATTGTCACATTATGTACATCAACAGGCAAAGCATGCTTGAATTTGCACTCTGGACTCTGCAAGTCGCTCTGAATAAGACTGTGAAGTTCTTAAAATGTTATTATTGCTATTATTGGACCTATGTTTACAAGGCAGACCAACTAATGCACTATAAATGTATTGCATTTGAGCAGAGAAATGCTGGAGTGGGCAAAAAGAAGCAGAAGAATTTGTCCATGTCCTTAATGAATGACACGTAGAAGCGCTTTCCGATCTGACGCCCCAGTCGCATCATTTCAAGCACAACATAATTTGTCTGTGCCTTCAAAACCCATTAAATCAATAGGCTTTGGCAGTGTGTGAACGTTCGGGGGAGCTTGCACATGCCTTAAAGAGGGGACTGACTGTGACTCCTGTTGCAAAGAAACATTCATAGCTGCAAGTATACTCTGCAGAGTGAAAGTTTATCAGCACAAATAAGACACGGATAGGTCTTTGGAGTTGATTGGCTTTGATTTTATGGTAAATCCTAAATTTACAAGTAAGCTTCTTTGTTTTCTTAGCCTAGACTATCTGTATGCCAACTGCAAAACAGAAAAATTAATAATGATTTGTTGATTTCTGATTTGATATTGCACTGCCATGCTTTCAGATGGTGATGGCAAGAATAGCAGCATGCCAAAGTAGACAACACTGTAAAACTTTCAATTCATATTATGGATAGTAAATGTGAAGTCATACAGCAAGATAAAATACAATAGACAACTTAAATCTACATTTTCTTTGGCCTTTCTGTAAACTGTGATTACATTGCAAATAAAGAATAGGTTCTTTTCAGCTAAAGCTTAAGAAGTACTTTCTCTGTGTGCTTTGGCAGTTTTATGGCTTTTACAACTATGCCTCATTTAACATCGTTTACACAGGAAGTGATTATTGCTCACTAGCTGACACAGAAAAGGCCAGCTCATGAATATAAATACATTCAACCCGCTTGCTAAACTTTTCCAATCATTATAAACATATCTTCTGCTGTTTTCTGGGAGGCTTTTCTGTTCATGAGTCATTTTAACATTTTGAGACGAGCGTGAGCAATTTGATTATTCTTTTAAAAACATGTACGCTCCATTTTTATGAAGACTTACACCATCCACTTTCTAAATGCTCGTACATTGTAATGTTGCTGTTATAATTTGCTATCCCACTGGCCACTAAAGTGAAAGCTAAATTATTGAATCTAGTTTTTTTTCTTCTCTGTCCTTAAGTCCGTTATTATTCATATCCACAACATTTTTAAGTTTAATCAAATGAAAAATCACAACATTTTTTCAATTAGTCAAAGACTCATTTGCATATGTCTACTTCATTTTTTACCAACCCTGCTGTTCTTGTTCCAGATGGAGCGCTGCCAGCCAAGAAAGGTGTTCGCTACAAACCCAGCTGTGTAAATTGTTAATTTTGAATCAGTAAACAAAAATCTGAGTCGTCCGCTGAGGCAAATATGATAATTGTTTGCGGATTATGGAGATCTGGCTGGCAACTTGGCAGAGGCTGTGAGTAAACGAGAAGAAAGCTCAGCTCAAACAAATGCAGTTACTCAGCCAATGGAGCAGTATAAGGCTTATGGCACACACTGCCGTGATCCATGGGGGAATGTCCAGCATGTGGGCCCAGGAGGGTTTCTGCTGGTTCAATCATTAAGACACACATGAACATCTAAAAATAACTGGATTCTGAGTGGACCCTTAAAGCTAAAAGCAAATTTAAAACGTGGAAAAACATAATCCATGTCAGGCAGTTTTCCCTTAGATACTGACAGGACTAATCAAAGGCAGACTGAGAAAATTGCTGTTGGAGTTGTGTGGAAAAAAACTAGTGGATGTGTGAAGATTTCTAGTAAACAATATGTATACATTACCTCAAGTGCTATAGTATGTACTTAGCAATGAAGTTTAGCACACACAGGAGTTAAGTATCTGACATTTGATCATATTTTATATCTTAAAACTTTTTGATATTAATAAACGTCCGTTACATTTAAGCCATTGCCACGTGAGATGCTACAAGGCTAATTAAGATCAGCTCCACAAAACTCTTTTCTTTTCTTTTTTTCTCAGTATGGCTATGTTCAGAAGATTGTGTTGTCCGGCGAATGCGCAGAAGCTTGAGTGAAGATAATTACCTCTTCTGAAGAGTCCGTCATGTTTTTTTAATCCTCCGTGTTCTCTTTGGCTCCTAGTAACTGCGTGGAGGAGGGGTGGGGGCGCGTGCTCGATCACGGAAGGCTTGGGTCATGTGTCCAAGGTGAAGAAATAAACTGATAGCTGGCATTCGAATGTTTTTAGATATTCAAGAATAATTGTAATTAAAAGGAATAATTAAGCATTTTGGAAATAAATTGGACGTAAATTAGGACGCTTGTCAGGTAACTTAAGTTACACGCGTAAGTTACGTACATGACCTAATTAAGTATGTTACGTAAATGTAGTTAAAATAAGTCAACGTTGAATTTCGGTGTCAAATGGGACGCAAGGTCTCCTGGGTGAAAGTCCTGTGTTTGTTTGACACATCCATCCACCCCGACCTCTTCCCAAGACTGTCCCTCTTTATACTACTTCACCTGACATCCTCCTGCTCCCATCATAATTAATACAACCACTAGAGGTCACTGCTTGCAAAGATGACCTACCCGGACATTTTTGGGGGAGGGCGGTCTTCTATTGAACAGTCCTGCACGTACAAAACAAAAGAAGTGCACCAAGCTGCCATTTTTGATGAGTTGGGAGTGACACCTTGTCTATACAGTAAATATGAAGCTACAGCTAATACCTGTACCTGTAATTCTATCTCAGCACAAAGACTGGAAACAGTTAGCTGTCCAAAGGTAACAAATTCCACCAACTGGGGATGGTGCACCTATAAAGCTCCCTGACTCACATGTTATATCTCATTTGTTTAATCTGTACACATACTAAAGAGAAAAAGTGGTGGTTTTACAAGGGTTTATATGCTTCTTGGACGGGCATAGTTACTTCCTGGCAACCAGCAGAGACTCCATGCCAAGAAATAGTCCAGCACATAACTCTTATTAAAGCCACAATGTATTGTTATTGGACATCTGTTTTTGAATGGATTGAACAAAAAAGACATAACCTGTTAATTAGTGAGCTTTAGAGGTGCTGGTGGGAGGGTTTTGTACCCTAGAAATCTAGACACACCCTAGCGGCAGCAAATTTAATTTGCAGCTAGGGTCAGTCTAGGCACTCTCCGTTGGCTTGCGAGCTTGAAAACCCCCATATTTTGGGGGGCCCAATCACATTGTGTATAGAGTCGATGGGCAGGGCTTAATATAATGACGGCAGAGTTGCAACGGTTCCTTCTCTTCCTGCTACTTGAAAACAACGAACATGGCTGCTGCGGCTTTTGGCCGTGACTCTTAGAGACTTGGAGTTAGGCTTTTCTTTGAGAGAAGAACAAAGAGTGTCACTGAAGTCATTCTTAAAAAAGGAAGATGTTTTCGGAGGCAAAAGTTTAATCTATCAGCTAGCGTTGCTCTGGTTGGTTGTAGCGCTATCCTATTGCATGCAGAGGGAATTTGAAAGACAAACGTTTATCCCGCCCCTCGGATTGAGCCCTGTCAGTGGACAGACCCAACATCTTGATGTGGGTCTGGCTTGTCCGGCTATGGGTTTTGTTAACTTTGGACACAGCCAGTGTTGTTTGGCATTGTTTATTATGAACAGATCATAGCTGGTTGGTTAGCACAGACTGGACCAGGGATGG